>JAHRHZ010000249.1:44859074-44889066 GCA_024137785.1 Ginglymostoma cirratum
TAAACCCTTCATCATTTCTGATGAAGGGTTTAGGCCCGAAATGTCAAGTTTTCCTGCTCCTATGATGCTGCTTGACCTGCTGTGTTCATCCAGCCCCATGCTTGTTATCTCACATCAAACAGATGTTCACCTGCACATCTGCTAATGTGGTATACTGTATCCGCTGTTCCAGGTGTGGCCTCCTGTGCATCGGGGAAACCAAGCGGAGGCTTGGGGACCGCTTTGCAGAACACCTACGCTTGGTTCACAATAAACAACTACACCTCCCAGTCACGAACCATTTCAACTCCCCCTCCCATTCCTCAGACGACATGTCCATCCTGGGCCTCCTGCGGTGCCACAACGATGCCACCTGACGGTTGCAGGAACAGCAACTCATATTCCGCTTGGGAGCCCTGCAGCCCAGTGGTGTCAATGTTGACTTCACAAGCTTCAAAATCTCCCCTCCCCCAACCGCATCCCAAAACCAGCCCAGCTCGTCCATGCGTCCCGAACTACTACTCCCACCTCAAGCCCCACCCCCATTTCCTACCTGCTAGCCTCATCCTGCCTCCTTGACCTGTCCGTCCTCCCTGGACCGACGTATTCCCTCCCTAACTCCCCACCTACACTCAACTTTACTGGCTCCACCCCCGCCTCTTTGACCTATCTACCTCCTGTCCACCTATCTTCTCCTTTATCCATCTTCCATCCGCCTCTCCCTATTTATTTCAGAATCCCCTTCCCCTCCCCCATTTCTGAAGAAAAGTCTAGCCCCGAAACGTCAGCTTTCCTGCTCCTCTGATGCTGCTTGGCCTGTTGTGTTCATCCAGCTCTACACCTTGTTATCTCAGAAATATATCATTGTTCACTTTTCTTCACACAGGTGGCAAAAGCTGTATCAAATGCTCTAAACAGATGTGTGAATTGTTTGCCAGGCCAGAGAGATGTTGATGCAGCTTTAAGAACTGTTGGTGAGGCCAGCAAAAGACTACTTGCAAACTCAGTAAGTAACCAAGGCAATTTGTAAATAAAACTTGTGATACAAAGTTAGGTAACATTTAAATTTAGCTACACATTAGCATTTACCCTGAGAGAGATCGGTTGCGGTTGAGACAGTTTTAGAAACCTAAGAAGTAATGAACTTGGTCCTGTAAATTGTTGAAATCATGTGAATTGGTACTTTGAGATCACTTTATGAAATTAGCCAATTGAACATTGCCTTAAGGATGGATCTTGGATTTTGACATACTGAGATATCAAAAGCAGGGGGGAAGTTTTGTTTTAACTTTGCAGAGAAGTGTTTTCTTTTAAATTTCGTTGTGGTATGTATGTTTCATAATGCCATGTATGAAATCTTTTGGCCTATGCTGGGTACACATTAGTGTATGGAAAACATCAAATTTGAAAGCTTTTATTTTTATAGGTCTAAGAGGAGATTGTATTATGTTATAAATACTTAATCAATTTTTAGTTCCCACCAAGTGCCAAGAACTTTCAAGAGGCTCAAGGACATCTAAATGAAGCAGCAGTTGGTTTAAATCAATCTGCCAATGAGTTAGTTCAAGCATCTCGTGGAACCACACAAGATCTGGCAAAGGCATCTGGCAAATTTGGCAAAGACTTTGATGAATTCCTACAGGCTGGTGTTGAAATGGCTGGTCAGTCCAAGGTAAGAAAATTGGTAGGCAGTGCAAACAGTTTCTAGTCTGACAGCCTAAACCTTCCAAAGGCATCCAATTGAAAAATTTCAGAACTACATCTGTTCTGATCAATTAATGTCTCGTATGTTGTATGGTTTTCTAATATTGTTACAAGTTCCTCTGTTGGGTCTAGTAACATTTCACTTCTAATTTAAAAAACAGGCTCTCAGATAGTCAAACATGTGCTTGCTGGTAGGGAAGATTTTGACTAATCCCCATTATGGGAGCTTTCAGCTGTTTTATAGCTTTTCTTGGATGTTATTGCTCAGAAGGGGACCATTTGAAGCTTTTCCAGGTGCTCACTTAATTTGGGCAATCTTTATTTTTATATACTTGCTTAAAAAGTATTTCATATTTTTCCTTGCATATTGATACACACTTCTTTGTAATAGATGTTGGTTTCAATAACCATTTGTGCAAAATTTATTCTAATCCCCAGAGTTAAAACATTTCTGCTTATTACCCTTCAGTCATTGTTTTAGTGATTTTGCATTTAAAGTACTTATTTCTGTCAATTATTGACAAAATATTAAAATTAGTTGTTTTCTTTGTGCATTATTATTTTGAGGATTTCATCTGTTTTTGGTTTATTAAAGATATCAAACCCAGTGACTCCTGCAAAATGACATTAGCCTGTATTTCACCTCTGTGCTCAAAGGTTAAGCTAAGCTGACACTTGACCAGCATGGACATTTACTACACAGAACAGCAAAGTTCTAGGTTCACACTCCGATTTGATGAGTTAGCTGTCAGCCATAGTACCTACGTAGGGAAAATCAACCAAATTTCCCACACGCCTCTTTGAAGGCCTATACCTACGTGAGCGCAGATGTACACCAGATGAGACCAAGTCCCTGTCTGACTGCCCTGTCTGTATATGGTCACTGGGTGAGATGCCCATTGGAATTCTAGAGTTAGTATGACTAGTAACAACTCGCCAAGCTACTGGATGGTGACAAATGTCAATACAAAAAAAATACCCTAAGGTTTCAGGAGGAGAGGGCACAACACCAATGAGAAAGCTTTTGAAAATACGTCAAGAATCTGTCCAAAATTGCTTCAACATATTTTAAAACTCAACACATGGATTTATCCAAAATTTTAATTTTGGTTCTCACTTGATCTTTGTACTTGCACAGGATAAAGAAGACCAGGCTCAGGTAATTGGAAATCTGAAGAGCATTTCAATGGCATCGAGCAAACTGCTTTTAGCAGCCAAAGCGCTGTCTGCTGATCCGACAGCTCCCAACATCAAAAATCAACTTGCTGCAGCTGCACGGTAAGCTTGAAATGAGTAATTGTGTTTGATACTTTGTGTTTTACTTCCTTAAATGGCTGGAGAGCAACCCAATGCCCTCACTTGGCAAGTTATTTGTAACTTATCCGGCACAGTAACAGTCTTGTGTGAACAACTATAGTACTGCCAAAGGGGATCATGCTAAAGCTGTAAAAGTTCGAATAAAAAGAAACATACTGCTGGAAATGCAGCATTGTTTGAACGAGAAGTGTCATTTGATTTTAGAAAAATTGGTTTCTGGAAGAGAAATTAGTCTTTTTCCCATGAAAATGAAATAGAATAGCTGTCAAATTCAGCAACTTAAGATGCCACAAAACAAATTATTGCTACCAATGCCTCTACAGTAGCTGCGATTAAAGAGGCAAAACCTTTGCATCCGGGTTTGATTCCACCCTTGGGCGACTGTCTGTGTGGAGTTTGCACATTCTCCCAGTGTCTGCGTGGGTTTCCTCCGGGTGCTCTGGTTTCCTCCCACAGTCCAAAGATGTGCAGGCTAGGTGGTTTGGCTATGCTAAATTGCCTTTAGTGTTCAGGGACGTGTAGATTAGGTGGGTTATAGGTGGATGGGTCTGGTTGGGATGCTTTGAGGGTCAGTGTGGACTTGTTGGGCCGAAAGCCCTGTTTCCACACTGTAGAGATTCTATGACACCCCCAAACCATTGTGAAACACTTGGCGCAATCTGCTATTCTCTGTCAATACTTTGCACAAAGCAAATGCAAAGGGCCTTAAGTGAATTCAAAGATTGTATTTCTCTTTTCCCTGGAGTGTAGGAGGCTGAGGGATGACCCTATTGAGATTTATAAAGTCTTGAGAGGTATGGATAGAGTGAATAGCCAGGGTCTTTTTCCAAGGTTGGTGAGCCCAAAACTAGAAGGCATATATTTTAGGTAAGAGGAGAAAGATTTATAAACACCCGAGGAGTAGCTTTTTCACATAGAGGATGGTGCATGTGTGGAATGAAATACCAGAGGAATTTGGTGGAGGCTGGCACAATTACAACATTTAAAAGGCACCTGGATAGGTATGTGAATAGGAAAGGTTTAGAGGAATATGGGCCAAATGCTGACAAATGGGGCTAAGTCAGATTGGGATGTCTGGTGGGCGCAAGGGAGTTGGACCATAGGGTCTGTTTCCGTGCTGTATGACTCTGACTGTACACACACAAATAACTTCATATATAAGCAAATGAACGTTATTTAAGTGGATGATTGGCAAATGTGTAGACTTTGGAAACCTAAACCAGCGATGGCAGAGATTGAAATAACTTTTTTCTGCTTTAAAATGGATTTTTCCAATCATTCTGAAAGATAGGCAAGCAGAAATTTAATATCTAGGCCATACAGTTCAGACTGCTTTCATTCTGCTAAAGGTCTAACCCATTTGAATATGAAAACTTCAGTTTGCGATTTAATTTACCTGCAATGTGAATTTCATACATAGTCGTAAATTATTTGTTTTGTATGTTTTTTTACAATGTAGAGCTGTGACTGAAAGCATCAATCAGCTGATTACAATGTGCACACAGCAAGCCCCAGGACAGAAGGAATGTGATAATGCTCTCCGTGAGCTCGAGGTAAATAATGAACTACTGCTATTCCTAGTCTTTTCAGTTTGCATTTCAGAAGATCTTAGGGAAATCATTTTTCAGTTCAAATTGACAGTTTCTACATAATTTCTTAATTTACAGGCCATGTAAAGATAACGAAGTATATTAAATATTCACGAGCGAAGTCCAACCTACTCAACCTTTCCCTCGATACCTGAGATCAACCTAGTGAACTTTGTTTGGACTGCCTCAAATGCCAGGATATTTTTCCTTTGATAAGGGACCAGTACTGTTCACAGTATTCCAGCTGTGGCCTTGTCTAGTTTTACCAAGGGCCCCTAATTTTTATCCTATTCCCTAAGAAATAGAGGCCAACGTTCCATTTGCTTTCACTATTATTAGCTGAACTTGGATGCTAGCTTTTTGTGATTCATGCTCAAGGACTCCCAAATATCTCTGTATTGCAGCTTTCTGCAGTCTTTCCCTCTTAACTAATATTCACCTCTTCTATTCTTTCTACTGGACTGCACATCCCTTCATTTTGTCCACATTTTCCATCTGCCAAGTTCCTGCCTATTGATTTAACTAGGCCATATCCTTCAGTAGGCTCCTTGTGTCATCTTCACTGCTTGCCTTCCACCTATTTTTTGTCATCTTGGTGATATATGGTGATCACATTTGTTATCTAAGTCATTAATAATATATTGTAAATAATTGCCCCAGCACTGATCTCTATGATACTCCACTCTTTGCAGGTTGCCATCCATTTTATTTAACATTAAAATACTGATTTTATTCTAACCCTTATTAGTTAGCCAATCATCTCTACATGCTAATGTACTACTCCCAGCACTTAAGTAGCCTTCTGTAGAGTACCTCCTCATACAAAACCTGCTGTGAGACCTTTTTCTTTCTTTTGGCTATTTGGGCTGTGTGGTTATACTTCGTCAGGAGTTTGGAGCACGATTGCAGTGATTGCTTAGGTACAAAGGGTGGATGATGCTGAATTGCTTTGATCAGATTTAGAAACTAATACTTCCAACACACATTTAGATTTGTCTAAATCCATGAAGCAGCTAAATTTCCAACTGGCTAAAATAAAGCTGTCTAAACAAAATAGCTTTAAAGGGTTTTTCAAAGCACATTTTGTTTAAAATAGAATGTAAATTCAGATTTCTGTCCACCTGGCAAGAAAACTGGGAAAATGAGGAAGTGATACTTCGATTGTTCAGAGCCCTGATCACACTCTCTCTGAAATGGTGCCTTCAGTTTTGCATTCAAAAAGGAGGGCACTGAGCAGATTCACCAGAATGATGCCCACGTTTCTAAATTTAATTCTGAGGAACTAAATTGTTTAAGTTTAAATAGCTGAAAGAAATTCTCAAAATATTTCTAATAATGAAAGGATTTGACACAGTATAGACTGAGAGATTGGAGCTGCAAAACTATTGTATTGGCAGGAGGGTGTCTTTGCAGTATTTAAAGGGCTAATTCCTATTGGAATTGTAAACTTGGGCATTTATAATGGCAAGTACTGACTGGAAATAAATGCAGATATAATTTTTTATAATATTGTAAGAGCTTAATGAAGCCTGAACTGGAGCAGTTTGGATATTCAAATAAAATAAAACTGAATACTGGAGACATGAAACAAAAATGAGAAATGCTAGACGTAGTCTGGTCCAGCTAGCATCTAATAGAGACACTAAAGAAAATTAATGTTTTAGATTGACTTTATCAAAAATAGTTACCATCTGTTCCATGGTTGTTCTCTGTTACATTTTCTAAACACTTTCTGGGGTTCGCAACCATCTTGTCACTGGAAGCAGCTTTTCCTCCTTAGCCGTTGTCAAAAGATTCTGAACACCACCTTCAAAGCTTCATAAGGAGAACACATTCACCTTTACGGTGGAAAATACTTTGAATACTCCATTAATACTAAAGAATAGGTGGGGAGCAACTAAATCCCATTGCCATCGTGAAGGAAGTAGTATTAGACTAACAGGGCTAAAGGGAGACAAGTCCCCTGGCCCTGATGGCTTCAATTGAAGGATCCTAAAAGAGGTAGCAATTGAGATAGTGGATTCATTAGTTGTGATTTGCCAAAAATCCTTAGATTCTGGACAAGTACCAGATGATTAGCAGTTTTCCAATGTGACCCCCTCCCTCCACCCATTCTTAATTGGGGAAGAGGTAAAATGTGGGTGACTATAGGCCGATTAGCCTAAGATCTATCGTTGGAAAAATATTGGAATCAATTATTAAGGAAATAATAGAATATTTGGAAAATCATAATCTAATCAAGTAGTCAGCATGGCTTAATGGAAGGGAACTAGTGTCTGACTAATTTATTAGTTTTTTGATGTAGTCTCAACCAGAGTAGATAAAGAGCAGCCAGTAGATGTGTTGTGCTTGGAGTTCCAGAAGGCGTTAGACAAGGTACCCCACGAAAGGCTGCGTCATATAAGAGCCTAAGGTATATTGACTTGGGTAGAGAATTGGCTAGTTGGAATAGAGGGTTCTTTTTTAGCTTGGCAACCTGTTATCTGTGGGATAAGTGCTGGGACCGCCACTATTTACAACATATGTTAGCAACTTAGAGGAAGGAAGTGAACGTAGTGGTGGAATTTGCAGGTGGAAAAGCAAGAGCGATACAAACAGTTTACAGAGACATAGGTTAATAAATGGGCAAAAGTTGGCAAATGGAGTGTATGTGGTAAAATGTGAAGTTGTTTAGTTTTCCCTTCCAAATTGAACAAGAGAGTAAAATTTAAGTGGAAAAAAACTGCTGAAAGCTACAGCATAAAGGGACATTGGGGTATTTGTGCATGAAATACAAAGTTAGAACACAGATACTGCAGGTAATCAGGTCGATTAATGGAATGTTGGCCCTTATCTCAAGGGGACTGGAGTATGAGAGTAGCAGAATCCTTTTGCAACTGTACAAGACGCTGGTGAGACCACATCTGGAGGACTGAGAGCAGTTTTGGTCCCCTTATTTAAGGAAAGATTATTTCATTGGAGGCAGTTTAGAGAAGGTTCACTCTGATGATCCCCAATATGGAGGGATTGTCTTTTGAGTAGATGCTAAACAAGTTGTAACTTTATTCATTGAAGACTATAGAAAAATGAGAGGTGATCTCATTGAAACATACAGGATTCTTAAAGGGTAAACCCTGACAGGATGTTTTCCCTCATGGGAGAGTCTCAAGACCTGAGGGTACAGTCTCAGAATAAAGGGGTGCCGATTTAAGACTGAGAAAATTGAGGAATTTCGTCTGAGGATTGAGTGTCTTTGGAACTCCTTGGTACAGAGAGCTATGTGGGCAGAATCCTTATATATATTTAAGGCTGTGATATGGAAACAAAAAACAATACAGAACAGGAACAGGCCCTTTCACCCTCAAGCCTGCACTGCCAGGATCCCGTATCCCTCTGTTGCCCTCCTATTCATGTATTTGTCCAGGCTCTACTTGAATGCTGCTATTGTGTCTGATTCCACCACCACCTCTGTAACACATTCCAGGCATACTCCACCCTTTGTGTGAAAGACATGCCTCACACATCCCTTTCAAACTTACCCCCTCCCTCACACTTTGTTCCTGTGTCCCCTAGTAATTGACCCCTGCACCCTGGGGAAAAAGCCTCATACCTTCCACTCTGTCCATGCCATTCTCAATCTCTCAAAATTATCAGGTTGCTCTTCAACCACCTGCATTCCAGTGAAAACAAACCCGGCCTATCCAAACTTTCTTCATATCTAAAGTCCCCCATACCAGGCAACATCCTGTTAAACCTTTGCCATACCCTCTCCAAAGCATCCACATCTTCCTGGTAGTGTAGTGACCAGAACTGTATGCAATATTCTCAATGTGGCCTAACTAAAGTTCTGTATAGCTACAGTGTAACTTGTCTATCCTGAAACTCAATGCCCTTTCCAATGAAGGCAAGCATGCCATCGGTCTTTTTTACTACCTTATCTACCTGCGCTGCCACCTTCAGTGATCTGTGGACCTGCACACCCAGATCCCTCTGCGTACCAATACTCCTAAGGGTTCTGCTAATTCACTGTAATTTCCACCTGCAGTTGACTTCCAAAACGCATCACCTCACATTTATCTGAATTAATCTTCATTTGCCATTTTTCTGCCCATGCCTCCAACTGATCTATATCCTGCTGTATCCTCTGAGAATGCTCCTCATTATCTGCAACTCCACCTCTTTGTATTGTCTGCAAACTTCCTAATTAGACCAGCTATGTTTTCTTCTAAATTGTTTAGACCACGAACAGCAGAGGTCCCAGCACTGATCCCTGTGAAACAACCCGAGTCGCAACCCTCCTTTCCGAAAGGCATCCTTCCACCACTACCCTCTGCCAGTTCTATCTGCATCTTGCCAGCTCACTCCAATACCATATTACTTGACCTTTTGTACTAGTCTGCCATGAGGGACCTTGTCAAAGGCTTCACTGAAGTCCACGTAGACAACATCAACTGCTTTTCCCTCATCAATTACCTTTGCCACCTCCTCAGAAAAGCTCGATCAAGTTAGTGAGGCATGACCTCCTCTGCACAAAACCATGCTGTCTATTGCTAATAAGTCCATTCGCTTCTAAATGCGTATAGATCCTGTCCCTGAGAATCTTTTCTAATAATTTCCCTACCACCGATGTGAGACTCTCAGGCCTGTAATTTCCAGGATTATCCCTGCTGCCCTTCTTAAACAATGGGACAACATTGGCTATTCTCCAGTCCTCTGGGACCTCACCTGTGGCCAAAGAAGATACAAAGGTTTGTGTCAATGCCATAGCAATTTGTTCTCTTGCCTCCCTCAATACTTGGGGATAGACCTCAGGACCTGGGGACTTATCTATCTTAACTTTTTTTTTAAGACGCATGACACTTCTTCCTTTTTAGTAGCAACTTGGCTTAAAAACTAGACAGTCCCTTCCCTGAGATCATCCTCCACCAATTCCTTCTCTTTGGTGAATACCGACGCAAACTATTTGTTTAGGACCTCACATTCTTCTCGCTCCACACACAGTTTCTCTCCTTTGATCTTGAGTGGACCAACCCTTTCCCTGGATACCCTCTTGCTTTTTATATATGTCTAAAAAGCTTTGAGATTTTCCTTAATCCTGTTTGCTAATGACTTGTCATGACCCCTTTTAGCCCTTCTAATTCCTTGTTTACATTTTTTCCTACTTTACTTATATACTTCAAGGGCTTCATCAGTTTGCATCCTCCTAGCCCTTACACATGCTTCCTTTTTCTTTCTGACCAGGGTCATAACATCCCTGGTCGTTATTGCTGCAAAAATGACGGATAGGTATGGCAATGTGCTATTCCTGAATTCTTATCAACTGCCATTTGAAATACTCCCACATGTCCTATGTAAATTTACCCCTAAACAGCCACTTTCAATCAAAATTCTCCAGTTCCTGCCTAAAATTGATGTAGTTCACCTTCCCCCAATTTAACACCCAGGGCTGTTATCCCCATCCATGAGTGTCTTAAAACTCACAGTATTATGGTCACCAGTCCCAAAATGCTCCTCCATTGAAACTTCATTCACCTGGCAGTGCTCAATTCCCGAAACCAGGTCCAGTATAACCCCCTTCCCTGGTTGGACTATTTATTTTGTTGTTACAGTGTGGAACTGGAGGAACACAGC
Source organism: Ginglymostoma cirratum (assembly GCA_024137785.1). Taxonomy (NCBI): domain Eukaryota; kingdom Metazoa; phylum Chordata; class Chondrichthyes; order Orectolobiformes; family Ginglymostomatidae; genus Ginglymostoma; species Ginglymostoma cirratum. Next base: position 44,869,274 of record JAHRHZ010000249.1, read on the forward strand.
AGGCCAGGCAGCATCGGAGGAGGAGGAGAGTTGACATTTTGGGCCTAGACACTTCGTCAGGTCCTAATGAAGGGTCTAGGCCCAAAATATCGATTCTCTTGCTCCTCTGATGCTGCCTGACCTGCTGTGTTCCACCACCTCCACACTGTATTGACTCTAACTCCATCATCTACAGTTCTTGCTATATCCAAGTGGACTATTTACATAGTGTCAAGAAGCCCTCCTGAATGGTCCTTATAAATTCTGCCCAATCCAAGCCTCTAGCATGTAGCAAGTCCCAGTCAATGTGGAGGGAAGTTAAAATCATTCACCACAACAACCCTGCTGTTTTTTTAACCTCTTTCCAAAATCTGTCGACATATTTTCTCCTCTATCTCCCGCTGGCTGTTGCCAGGCCAGCAGTATACGCCCAGCATTGTGATTTCACCTTTCCTATTCCGGAGTTTTCCCCATGTTACCTCGCTGCATGAGTCCTCTGATATATCCTCCCTCAGGACTGCTTGAGATACTCCTTTACCAGTAATGCAACTCCCCCCACCTCTTTTTCCTCACTTTCCGTCATGCCTGAAACATCTAAAGCCTGGGACATTCAACTGCAAATCCTGTCCCTCTTTCAGCCAAGTCTCTGTAATTGCAATAATGTGATAGTTCCAAGTACTAACCAAAGTCCTAACTTCATCTAACTTGCCTGTTATACTTCTCGCATTGAAACACATGCATTTCAGACCACCTCCCCTATTCTCTTCAACAGCGTTTCCCAGCTTGTTGTTCTTAGTTATGTTTGCCTTGGTTTCTACGTCTCCCATCAATTTTTCTGCATCTACTGCCCTACTCCTCTGGTTCCCATTCCCCTGCCTCACTAGTTTAAACCCTTCCCAACCACTCTACCAAGTAACCGTCAAGGACATCAGTCCTGGTCCTGCCCAGGTGTAACCCTCCAGTTTGTACAGGTTCCACCTACCCCAAAACCATTCACAATGTGCCACAAATCTGAAACCCTCCCCCTTGCACCATTTTTTAGCCACATGTTCATCCTATATATCCTGCTGTTTCTACTCTGACCAGCTCCTGGCACTGGTAGTAATCCTGAGATAACTACTTTTTGAGGTCCTACATTTGAATGTTCTTCCTAGTTCTCTATATTCTTTTAGGTTCTTAAAAAAAGGGATGAGGTCCTATGTCATTAGTATCAACATGACAACTCTTTCTCCACCCCCCCCCCACTCTCCAGAATGTCCTGCACCCACTCTGAGACATCAAGCACCAAGGAGGCAACGCACCATCCTGGACACTCTTTTGCAGGCAGTGAAATGCCTACCTATTCCCCTTAGAATTGAATCCTCTATAACTGTAGCATTTCAATGTCCATCTCTCTCTCCCTCTGCAGCAGAGCCAACCATGGTGCCATGAATTTGACTGCTGCCGTTATCTCCTGAGAGGCCATTCCCCTCAACAGTATCCAGAACAGTATATCTGTTTTGCAGGGGAATAGCCACAGGAGATTCCTGCATTGCCTGCTTAGCCCTCCTGCGCTGCCTGGTGGTTACCATTCCCTTCCTGTCTGTGGAGTCTGAGTCTGCAGTCTGATCACCTGTCTATACATGCTATCAACAACATTCTCCATGTCGCTAATGCTCCTCAGTATCCCCAGACGCCACTCCAATTCCAAAGCTCCCCCTTCTAGGAGCTGCAGCTAGAGACACTTCTTGTGCACATGCAGGTCCCAGACACTGGAAATGTGCCTGGCTTCCTACATCAAGCAAGCAGAGCAGGCTACTATTGGGAGCTCTCTTGCCATGTCTTGGCTCTTTAACTTTATTAGGCCTTACAATGTTAAATACTTTTAATATTAAGCTGAAGCTTCTGATGCTCTCTGTTCCGATAACAATTTCTCAAACCTTACGTAGAACATATGAACATAGAGCAGTACAGCACAGTACAGGCCCTTCGGCCCATGATGTTACGCTGACCTATTATCTTACTAAGATCAATCTACCCTGCATACCCTACATTTTACTATCCTCCATGTGCCTAACCAAGAGTTGCTTAAAAGCCTCTAAAGTATCTGACTCCACTACCACTGCCAGTGGCGTGTTCCACACGCCCACCACTCTGTGTAAAGAACTTACCTCTGACATCTCCCCTATACCTTCCTCCATGCCCCCTTGTAATAGTCATTCCTGCCCTAGGAAAAAGTCTCTGACTATCCACTCTATTTATTGATGAATGCCTGTCATGATCTTGTACACCTCTAATCCTTCTTCGCTCCAATGAAGAAAGCCCAAGCTCCCTCAACCTTTCCTCAAGATCTGCCCTCCAGTCCAGGCAGCATCATGGTAAATCTCCTCTGCACCCTCTCTAAGGCTTCCACATCTTTCCTATGATGAAGTGACCCAAACTGAACACAATATTCCAAGTGTGGTCTAACCAGAGTTTTATAGAGCTGCAGCATAATCTCACGGCTCTTAAACTCAATTTCCCTGCCAATGAAAGCCAATACACCATGCGGCTTCTTTACAACCCTATCAACTTGGTTAGCAACTATGGATATGGACCCCAAGATCCCTCTGTTCCTCCACACTGCCGAGAATCCTGTCATTAACCCTGTATTCTGCATTCAAATTCAACCTTCCAAAGTGAATCACTTCACACTTTTCTGGGTTGAATCCCATCTGCCATTTCTTTGCCCAGCTCTGCATCTTGTCAATGTCCCGTTGCAACGTACAACAGCCCTCCGCTGTCCACAACTCCTCCAACTTTCGTGTCATCGGCAAACTTACTATCCCACCCTTCCACTTCCTCATCCAAGTCATTTGTAAAGATCACAAAGAGCAGAGGTCCCAGAACAGATCCCTGCGGAACACCATTGGTCACCAATCGTTAGGCTGAATACTTTCCATCAACTACCACCCTCTGTCTTCTATTGGACAGTCAGTTTTGTATCCAGACAGCTAAATTTCCCTGAATCCCATGTCTCCTTACTTTCTGCATGAGCCTACCATGTGGAACCTTATCAAATGCCTTGCTAATATCCATATACACCACATCCCCTGCTCTACCTTCATCGATGTGTTTTGTCACATCCTCAGACAATTCAGTTAGGCTTGTGAGGCATGACGTGCCCCTCACAAAGCCATGCTGACTATTTCTAATCAAATTGTGCTTTTCCAAATAATCATAAAAACAATCTCTCAGAATCCTCTCCAATAATTTGCCCACCACAGAAGTGAGACTGACTGGTCTGTAATTTCCAGGATTATCCCTATTCCCTTTCTTGAACCAGGGAATGATACTTGCCACCCTCCCATCTTCTGGTACTACGCAAAGAGGAGGACGCAAAGATCATTACCAAAGGGGTATCAATCTCTTCCCGTAGTAACCTTGGGTATATCCCATCTGGCCCCACTTATCTATCCTCATGTTTTTCAAAATTTCTAGCATATCCTCCTTCCTAACATCAACCTGTTCGAGCAAATCTGCCTGTTTCATGCTGTCCTCACAAATGTCAAGGTCCCTCTCACTGGTGAATACTGAAGCAAATTATTCATTAAGGACCTCCCCTACCTCCTTTGACTATGCACACAAGTTCCCTCCAATATTCCTGATTGGCCCTACCCTCACTGTGGCCATCCTCTTGTTCCTCACATAAGCATAGAACGCCTTGGGGTTTTCCTTGATCCTACCACCCAAGGTTTTCTCATATCCACTTCTAGCTCTCCTAAGTCCATTCTTCAGTTCCTTTCTGGCTACCTTGTAGATCTCTAGAGCCCTGTCTGATCCTTGCATCCTCAGCCTTAAGTATGCTTCCTTCTTCCTTTTGACTAGGTGTGCCACATGTCTTGTCATCCAGGGTTCCTTCATCTTACCATCCCTTCCTTGCCTCAGTGGGACAAAGCTATCCAGTACTTGTAGCAACTGCTCCCTAAACAACTTCCACATTTCTGTCATTTCCCTGAGAACATCTGGTCCCAATTAGTGCTCCATAGTTCTTGCCTAATAGCATTTGTAATTTCCCTCCTCAAATTTAAATACTTTCCCGTGCCGCCTGCTCCTATCCCTCTCCATGACTATAGTAAAGGTCAGAGAGTTGTGATCACTATCACCAAAATGCTCTCCCGCAGAGAGATCTGACACCTGACCTGGTTCATTACCAAGCACCAAATCCTATATGGCCTCCCCTCTAGTCGGCCTATCTACATAGTGAGTCAGAAATCCTTCCTGGACACACCTGACAAAGTCTGCTCCATCCAAACTTTTGCACATAGGAGGTTCCAGTCTATAATTGGGGAAGTTGAAGTTGACAACAACCTTATCACTTCTGTACCTTTCCAAAATCTGTCTCCCAATCTGTTCCTTGGTGTTGCTATTGGGGGGTCTATAGAAAACTCCCAATGAAGGCTGACTGCTCCTTTCCTGTTTCTGACTTGCACCCATACTGCCTCAGTGGAGAAACCCTCCTGCACTACCTCCCTTACTGTTACTCACCAACAACAGTTTCCAGGAACAGTTTAGGCTTATGCCCATTTACCCACTGGAACTCTCACTGCCGACCTTCCTCATGATATTCTGTCTCCTCTGAACCTTGTCTCTTTTATTTTTTGGTTAGAGGAAGGAGGAGGGATGGAAACACTACAGTAATGTAATGTCTGGGGCTAACTGTTCCTTAACAGCAGGTTCTTCCATGATACCCTTCACGTTCATGTTAACTGAGGTCCGCTTCCAGAATGCAATATATTTTTGATCAGTAGGAGAATTGAGAGTTGTGGGGAAAATGTAGGAAAAGTGGACATATGGAATGTTAGATCAGCCATGATCCTATTGAATGGTGGAACAGGCTGGAGAAGCCAAAAGATCTACTTCTATTCAAATTCTTATGGCCGTATGGCCTTTTTATAAGCAAAACTTTGAAATTCTGTCTTATAATCCCGAGCTACAGGTCAGTAATATATATCAATAAGAACAGTGGCCATAATACAAATCCTTGGGAAACACCTCTGTCTATATGCTTGTAGTGAAGTGGGGGGGGGAGAAAAGCTTCACCATTCTGTTTTTTGTCATTTAAACAATTTAGTAACCACGCTGTGCTAGCCCTTTTAAATGTATACCTTTTGAAAGTGGAACAGAGGCTTTTGTTTATCAGATTGAGCTGACCAAATAAATTTGTTTTCTCTTAATTGCACGTGAATTTTTTTAAAACAAATATTCAATTGCTACCAATTTGACATCCTGAAACTGGTAATCAGTAATAGCAATCACTGGAAATAGCTAAAACTCCTCTTTTGGTAAAATAAGGCGATTTGAGACTGTCTGACTTTCTTGTTGATTAATCAAGTTCTGTGGCACTTATTTGGATAGAGGAAGAAATGCCTCGTGCATCTGGTGTGTGTGGGCTGTGACCGAGAAAAGTTACAGCTATTTTTATATTGAGACTGTTCGGATCACCATTGATTTCACACAAATAATTGTAACCAGAAGAGAAAGCAGGGTTAAAAATAAAATGACTCTTAGAGCTGCTGTTTGGAGAATTCTAGAAGATTTTTAACTTCTGGATTTCAGCCGACTGCAGGAAGCATGTGTTGCAGATATTCATTCTCACTTGGTAGAGTCAGTAGAAAACCAGCTTATGGTTAGTCACCTTTAGTTGTTTGTATTATATGTATTTTGTCAATTGCTTATGTTCTTTCAGCAGTAAAACCAAAACCAACAATATACATTTTTTAAAAATATTCATGTGATGTGGGCATCTAGGGATAGAACAGCATTTATTGTCCATCCCTAGTTGCCCATGAGACAGTTGTAGTGAGGTGCTGCCTTGAACTGCTACTGTACATTTGGTGTAGATAGACCCACAATGCATTAGGAAGAGAGTTCCAGGATTTTGCCCGAGTGACACTGAAGGGTCGATGGTATGTTTTCCAAGCTCTTCTCGATTCGGACTTGAAAAGAACTTGCAGGTGGTAGTGTTCCTATGTCGGCTGCCCGTGTTCTTTTAGATGGTAGTGGTTTTAGGTTTGGAAAGTGCTTTCTGAGGAACATAGGTGAATTTTTGCAGTGCATCTTGTCAAAGGTGCATAATGTTACTACCAAGCAATGGAGGGAGAGAATGTCTGTGGCTGTCGTGCCAGTCTCGCATGGTGTCAACTCCTTGGGTATTTTTGGAGCTGCACCCATCGAGACAAGTGGAAAGTGATGCTTCTCGATCCTGATTTGCACCTTGTGGATAGGGGATAAGCTTTGGGGAGTCAGAAGGTGAGTTACTTGCAGGATTGACCTGCTTTCAAAGCCATAATATTTATAGTTAGTCCAGCTCACTTTCTGGTCAGTGGTAACCCCCAGAATATTGATAGTGGAGGATTTAGTGACCAGAAGCCATTCAATGTTGCTGGTACATGTGCAGTACAAATATTATTTGCCAGTTGTCAGCCCAAACCAGGGTATTCTCCAGATCTTGCTGCATTTGGACATGTTTCAGTATCTGAGGAGTCACGAAGAGTGCTGAACATTGTTCCATTCTCAGTGAGCAATTTTCCACATTCAAGTAGCTGCCAGTATTGTAGCTGTGCTGGCAAAGCTTTTCTAGGGGTGTGGCAAGTGCTAGGACACGCTGCTTCAGCGCTATTGTCAAAATGTTGTCAGAACCGATATACATTACAGTATGCAATGCCTCCAGTTATTTCTTGGTACCATGTGGAGTGAATTGAGTTGGCTGGGAACTGGCATGTGTGATGTTGGGAACCTCTCGTCTGTCTCCAAATTGCTTTAGATTACAAATAGGGGAGTTTTGGCTATTTCCCCTGATTTTTGTTACTGATTACTCTTATAAGGATGTCAAATTAGTAGCAATTGAATATTTGTTTTTCAAGAAAATCATGCTGCAATCTTCCAATAGTCTCAATTTTCTCTTCCATCTTGTTCGCCATCCCAATTGTTTTATCACATTTAAAAGGCCATTTGCGTAGTTAACAAATTTGAGAGATCTAACGGTTAAGCCAAATTTAATTCACACCAGTCCTTTGAGTAAGTTGGTTTCCATAACTGTAAAATTAATTAAAATTAGCAACGAATAGCAAGAATACTGTGTTTAGCAGTAGTACCAGACAAATGTGTTGCTCTCGTGTATTTTCTTGGTTCCTCTTCACGTGAAATATCGTGGAAACCTGAAATATTTTTCTTACAGACTGTCCGAGGAATGCTGGATCATCCCACTGAGGCAGTCAATGACTTGTCTTACTTTGATTGTATTGACAGTGTAATGGAAAATTCCAAGGTATGTATGTGGATACTTTATAAAAGTCAATTGCTCTTTGATGAGCACACATTAGTTATTGACCAGATCAATTTTACCGTTTTGTTTGACGATTGTTTTACTTAACTCTAGAATACATGCTCATGGATATATTAGTAACAAAAAAGTATGTTTTTCCTTATTACTGGCACTTTATGTTAACTCTTACTGCATGATTCAAATTCTAAGGTTAACTGAGTATACTTTTAGGAATTTGGTACCGTAGAACTTAAGTGCTGGAAAAATATACTTTTGTTGAAACCTTTCAACTTAACAAGGCAATTTGCAAGAAATACCAACGTAAAGGCAAAATAAAATTAATACTGTATGAGAAGAGAGTACTAATTGGTAGGCAAGTGGACTGTGATTAGTAGAGGTATTACTAATAGGGGATGTATCAGAAATGCAATGACTGACAATTAACTGCTAAGATTTGTTTATATTTTAAACTGAGCAGGTTAACTCAGATTGTTCAAGATATTTCCCTGTGAAGTAAACAAGAAAACAACTGTTAGTTATTTTGTTGAGTTGAAACAAATCCAGTGTGTGTACATGTTTTTCCTGTGTGCTACAATAGGATACTTGGTATTAATATATGTAGCTTCTTGAACACACAGATGCACCATCACAGTGAGTGTCCAACTGGCAATCCTAAATTGGTGTCAGACACTTCTTACACGTTAAAATGCTATCAATTGTAGGCATTGTTCAGCTTTGCAAGCATGTGCTGGTTAGACACAGCATGCTACTGTTGCAAGCAAATGAAAGGAAATGCTGTTTGATACAATCCACCAGCACTGAAATTCATGTACCACATGGTTCATAGAATCATACAGTGCAGAAGAGGCCAATTGGCCCATCAGGTCTATGCTGCCAAATGTTTGGCAGTCTTAATATCTTTTTGACTCGAAAGCAGCATCATGTTGGTGGTGAGTAATCACATCACTACTGCATAGCAGCAGCATGAAGCAGTGGCTTTACCTGTAGCTCAAGCCTTTCTTGCAAATTATCCTGATGAGTACAAAATGAAAAGCTTCAACAAAATGCCTTTTTCTTTTCAGTAAAGCGTAAGCATATTTTACCCAAATTTTGTAAATGTTCTCGCTACACACATCCCAGTATTTCAGGGAACTTGAAGTCCCCTTGTTTTAGTGTATTTATTTATATAAACAAGAATATACAAGAAGTAGGCAGATGGAGAATTGCATGGGACCAGGTGAGCTACTTTTGAGCCTGCTCTGTCATTTTCTAAACCATTGGCAGCCCACATTAATCCCAGGTTACCTCCCACACTTCACATTCCTTCAGGCATAAGTAATCATAATCTTTTAAACATGATTTCATCACATCTGTGGACTACAAAACAATGCATTTCATGTTGGTGCTAAGTGATTTTTCATGAATTTGCTTTAAAAGGCTTATTCCAACTTAAAGAAGAAAATCTTCTGTCCTGTATTCTCCTGCATTCTTTGTCATTTTTACCCTTTGTTTCTAAGGTCTAAATGAAACCACCTTGCTCTCTAAAGAATGCAGTTTCCTTATCAAAGACTTTTTATATCTTGAAAATAAGTCAAAAGACTTAACCTTTTGAAAGTGCAGTCACTGTTAAATGCCAGCCAAATGCAGCAAGACTCTCAGACAAGAAATTAGGTAAATAACTGGTGACAATAATAAAGAATGTTGGCCAGGACACTTAAGTAACACTTGGCACCTCTGGTCTATACCACAAGATCTTGACCAGCTAAACAAGAAAATAGAGCCTCCATTTCTTCTCAATCCAATGAAGAAAATTCTCTTGCTACACTTACCTTCCGTGTGAATTATTAGCATATTCCTCTTAAATTCCCTCTCACTCCAACTGGAAGGGCTACTCCAAAAAAAATCCAACTAAACTTTGTGTCTTTAAGGTATAGCTTCCTTGTTCTTCCCATTATTGCCTGAAGGAATTTAAGAAAGGTTAACTTCACAACAGTTTCACTTAAAATTTCCAAATTGTGTACAATGGAAAGGCAAAAGTTTTGATCCTGTCCATTTTGGTATTGAGAGAAAGAACTGCTCTTCGATCGGGTGCTTTTCACTTGAATTCTCCTTCTGAAATAGAACTGTTTTAACATATTCTCCATTTATGTATCAACTGTGGGTGAGTGCTTACAGAGTCACAGAGTCACAGGGTTCTGGATTTAAGCTCCACTTCAGGACTTGAACACAGAAATCAAGGTTGATGATCTATATGGAGGGATCAGTATGCTGCCATAGGTGCTAATTTTAGAATGAGATGTTAAACTAAGGCTCTATTTATCAACACAGTTAAATGTGAAACATCCCATAATACTAATTCAAAGAGTAAGGGAGTGCTCTGGTCAATGTTGACTGCCTCCAAGCAACATTAAAAAAATTGGATTATGTGACCATTGTGAAAGTTAGGCTGTTTGTCCTGTGCAAATTAGCGGCTATGTTTCTTGCATTATAACAGTGACTTCAGTTTATTAATTCTTCTCTGGCTACAAAGCGTTTTGGGACATCTGGTGGTCAGGAAAAGTACTACATAAATGAAAGTTGTTTTCAAATTTTCTAGGTTCTGGGAGAGGCAATGACTGGAATCTCTCACAATGCCAAGAACAGTGATCTACCAGCATTTGGTGATTCAGTAAGCACTGGTTCCAAAGCTTTGTGTGGACTTACAGAAGCAGCTGCTCAGGTGACGTATGAGTTGCATGTAAAGAACTGCTTGAAGGTTGTTGGGGGCAGTGTTCAGTATGGTCTTTCAAATGTATAAGTTGCATCAATATGAAATTCATAATTTCACAACCATAGATTACTGCACAGAAGTTGATTATTTAGCATATTATAATCTGTGACAACTATTTGTTGAGCAATGCACAACTGCTGATGCTGTCCTGTGCACATTCGTGTCTGCCATGCTCTGCTTCTCATTGATATCCCTTTACAAATTAAACTAGATGGAATATTCACTTTTTCAGTTACTTTGTAGTGAAATATTCCTGTTTCTGCAACTTTACAGAAATGTTACTTTGCCGTACTCTTCATCTTGTGATGATCTTAATTTTAATTGACAGCTCCCCATCTCTGACTTCTCAACCAGGTAGAATAGCCTAGCAAAACTCTTCATGATTTTTAAAATCTTTTATTAAATCTTAGTTTCCTATTCTTTAGGGGACATAACCCCAATATCCTGTATCGCCTCAGCTTTCTCTCTTAGTGAGTTTAAATTGTACCTTCTACATAGCTTTAATGTCCTACCTACTATGTACACTGCACCGGATTTTTACACTTTTTTTAATGCATATACCTTATGTAAATTCAAAATTCTGTTGGCCTTTTTATGGCCATCTGTGTGTAGTTCTGATTATCAAGACCCTTCAGTAGATTTCCTGCAAATGTAAACGCGTGTTCTTTATGGCTTTTAAAAATCTATTAACATTCAATTATTTAACTGAATTGTGTCAAACGCATTTTTATTTATTCTAATAATCTGCCTGTCATCCCAAGTCTTTTAAATTATTCACTGTTTAGAAATCTACCTAAACTTGTAGTATTAACAAATTTAAGAATTATGCTCCTTTTATACCTGAGTCTAACTCCTCAGGATGCATCAATTAGGTAAACTATTAACTTGATCAAACACAGCTTACTATTGACAAATCATTTTTGACTGTCCTTAATGAAATGCATTTCTGAAGGAATATTACATTTTTCTGAATTTTGTATTCAGAGAATAGCTACAACACAGGCAGAGTCATTCTGCATATTACATCCATGGGTCTCTGCAAGAGAAACGTGATTTTCTCACTGTCGACGTGATATTAGTCGCCTCAACTTCTATGCACCCCCCCCCCCCACCCCCTCATCAAATCCAACCTGTCTCCCTCTGAACTGACTGCACTCCGTGCACTTAGATCTAACCCTCACTTTGTTATTAAGCCTGCCGATAAGGGTTTATGCTGTTGTAGTCTGGTGTAATGACCTCTACGTTGCAGAGGCTAACACCAGCTTTCAGATACCTCCTCCTATCTTCCCCTGGACCATGACCCCACCATGACATATCAGGCCATTGTATCTTCTACAGTAACTGATCTCCTTCCATCTGGCGACCTCTCCTCTCCCTCTCGGCCCCCCCCCCCCCCCCTGTTTCCAAGCTGGTAGTTGCACAGCTCGCTTGTACCTCCTTCCAAAAATCCACAAACAGGACTGTTAGGGCAAACCCACGTTTCAACTTGCTCCTGGCCCACAGAACTCATCTCTTCCTACCTTGACTCAGTCTTCTCTCCCCTGGTCCAATCCCTGCTCACATAAATCCATGATTCCTCTGGTCCTTTATGCCAGATTCAAAACTTCCAGTTTGCAGGTTCCAGCTGCCTCCTCTCTACCATGGGTGTGCAGTCCCTTTACCAGGAGGGTCTCGGGGCTCTCTGCTTCTTCCTGGAGCACAGACCTGAACCGTCCCCACCCAGCACCATCCTCCGCTGCTTGGCCGAGCTCACGCTCACCCTCCCCTTCAACAGCTTCTCTCTTAACTCCTCTCTTTTTCTTCAGGTCAGAGGGGTAGCCGTGGGTACCTGCATGGGCCCCCTCTTCGTGGGGTACATGAAACATTCCTTGTTCCAGTCCTATTCCAGTCCCCACCCACAACTCTTCCTTCAATATATCGATGATATCATTGGTACTGCTTACCTCTCTCATCTGGAATTGGAAGAGGTCATCGATTTTGCTTCCAGTTTCCTCCCTGCCCTCACTTTCACCTGATCTATCTCTGACTTCTCCCTTCCCTTCCTCAACATCTGTTTCCATTTCTGGGTATAGTCTGGCCACTAATATCCATTACAAATCCACTGACTCCCACAGCTACCTGAACTGTACATCCTCACACCCTGCTTCCTATAAAGACTCCCATTCTCTCAGTTCCTCCGTCTCCGTCACACATGCTCAGCTATGGCTAACTTAGACAAGGGAGCCTCCGAAATGTCCATTTTCTTCTTCAACTGAGGATTCCCCAGCACTGTTGTCGACAGGGCCCGACCCATCTCCTGCACCTCCGCCCTCATCCCCTCTCTTGTCCACCTTCCACAGGGACCGTTCCCTCTGGGACACCCTGGTCCACTCTTCCTTCACCACCAACATTCCCCACAGCCTCATGGCACCAGCACCTGCCACCTCCCTCCCCACTATACAAGGGCCCAAACATCCCTTCCAGGCGAAGCAGCACTTTACCTGCCCTTCCCAGAATCGAGTCTGCTGCATTTCATAGAATCCCTACAGCGTGGAAATAGGCCATTCAGCCCAACAAATCCACACCACCTCTATGAAGAGCATCCCACCCTTACTCATTCCCCTACCCCTGCATTTCCCCATGTCTAACCCAAACATCCCTGGACACTACCAGCAATTTCGCATGGCCAATCCACCTAGCCTGCACATCTTTGGACTGTGGACGGAAACTGGAACACCAGGAGGAAACCCATGCAGACATGGGGAGAATGTGCAAACTCCACACAGACAGTCGCCCAAGGGTGGAATTGAACCTGGGTCCCTGGTGCTGTGAGGCAGCAATGCTAACCACTGAGCCACCGTGCCGCCCTATTTGCTGCTCTCACAACGTGGTCTCCTCTACACTGGGGAAATGAAGCATAGACTGACTGCTTTGCAGAACATCTACATTCTGCTCAAAAAAGACCCTGACCTTTCAGTTGCCTGCCACTTCAACACACCACCCAGTTCCCTGGCCAACATCTCTGTCTCAGGCTTGCTGCAGTGTTTCAGCAAAGCTCAATGCAAGCTGGAAGAACAACATGTCACTTTACACTTGGGGACCCTGCAGCCCTCTGGACTTGATATCGAGTTCAATAATTTTGGGGCCTAAACTCTTCCATGTTCTAGCCCTTAACACCACACACCAGGCCTTGTTATCACATAACCTGCCATTACACACTACCTATTGTTAGTCACTAACACTTCCCATACACAACTATTCACCCTCTAAGCCAGATTGTTATCAACTCCTTTGTCTATCCAACTACTCTTTTCTCTCTCCAGGCTCTGCCCCGTCGTTTACTCCCTATCCCATCCCCCTCCCTATTTTCTGCATATAAATCAACATTTTCCCAGCTGCCTTCATTTCTGAGGAAGGGTTACCGAACCCGAAATGTTAAAGCTGATTTTCTTTCTTCACAGATGCTGCCAGACCTGCTGAACTTTTCCAACAACTTCTGTTTTTGTTCTTGATTTACAGCATCCACAGTTCTTTCAGTTTTTTACGATTTTCTCACTCTCCTGCTTCCACCCCACCCCCGTAGCCCTGCATTTTTCTGACCTAAATGTGGCAACCTTATACATTTTCTTTATCTGAATAAGTAACTAATCTAGTGGAGTGACAATGTCAATTCACCTAGGAGCTTTACATTAAGGATTTTCATTTCAAGAGTAGAATAATGGCAGTATTCTTAACATTCAACTTAATTCAAACTGAAATATTTGCAAATGAAAGTAGGTGAGAGCCTTAAATATATACTGTATATTTAAAGCAGAATTAATTTTTAAAAATCTTTAACCTCTTAGCTAGTAGCCTTTGTCATCTAAACATCAGCTATGTGTTTATTTACTTGATACCATTATCCTTTGTACTGGGTGATGATTCACAGTTACTGGAAGATGAATTGTTGCATTGACAAGAAGTATGAATAGTAAATTTGTACTTCATATCATTTCATTGATTAACTAAGCTAAAGGTCCCTGTACCCTTCCTTTTACTTTGCCAATTTTGTTTAGCACAAGCATTACCATGTTGTATAGCCATGTGACATTCCTGCAGGATGTGAATAAAGAAAATATGAATGTTTAGTTTCACATTTAGCCAGTCTGATAAGAGGCATCTGAAATTTGATTGTTCACTTTTTATAACTGCAAGATTGAAGGTAGCAAGAAACTTATGAGGAGACAGAATTTTGACAATTATATTTGTTTAAATATGACCTTGTAACCTTTTCTAAATTTTAACCCCCAGGCAGCATACCTTGTAGGAATCTCCGATCCCAACAGCCATGCAGGTCAGCAAGGATTAGTAGACCCAGCGCAGTTTGCACGAGCTAATCAAGCGATCCAAATGGCTTGTCAGAACCTAGTAGATCCAGCCTGCATTCAGTCACAGGTAATGTCAATTCTTGTTATCCTATTGAAACTTTTATCTCTACGGTAAATTTGCTTTCAAAGCACCAGAGGTGATTGAGGGAAGTTTTGGGCTCACGTGTTTTTTCTCAATTTAGGTCTTGTCTGCTGCCACTATTGTTGCAAAACATACTTCTGCCTTGTGCAACGCCTGCCGTCTAGCTTCATCCAAGACGTCCAACCCTGTTGCTAAGAGACAGTTTGTTCAGTCAGCGAAGGAGGTGGCGAATAGTACGGCCAACCTTGTGAAAGCAATCAAGGTATCTCCTAGAAAATTCTTGCTGAAAGATGAATATGGTCTTGGTAACCGCTTGTATACTCTTTAGTCAACTAGTGAGGAAATGACCACACAAAAGTCACTCTCATTTCTTAGACAGAGTTACTGCTCAGTTAGAATGTGGTGGATTTATTAGAGCTCCATGTTCTGCCCTCAGAGTCTGATCCATTAGAGATTAATATAATTGAAAAATTGGTGCATTTTAATACTAAAATATAACATAGTCTAATCTGTAAAATGAGAGTAACTGCTTATTTTTAATATGGACATAATTTGTTACTTTGGACATATTGCCAAACCTGGAACAATTTAACACCTTTTTTCCTTTTTGTGTTAACATAGGCACTGGATGGTACATTCACAGAAGAAAACCGTGAGAATTGCCGAGCTGCAACAGTTCCTCTAATTGAAGCAGTGGAGAATCTGACAGCATTTGCTTCCAACCCAGAGTTTGTCAGTGTTCCAGCTCAGATTAGTCCTGAGGTACATTATCAACAAAACTAGTTCCATCTTGTACAAAAAGAAATTCCATGACTCGCATGGAAATCAAGTGTCTTCATCTGTAATTATAAGAATGCGCACATCTCCAAGTCTATCCTGTAACCATTGGCCAAAAATGCTAGTGTTGATAGATTCTCATGCCACCTCAAATTATGATTTTTCTATCTAATTGGTGCAGGCAACAATAATTTTAAGTGTTGTGTTAATAGTGACAAAGAATGGAAATGTCAATACCCTGTTTAGTTTTAGATGTATTTATCTCTAATGTCGTATTGAAATGTCTCAATTTTAAGATTCTGAGCAGTCTTGACAGGGTAGACCCTGAATGATTGTTTCCCCGGTTGTGAAATCTAGAACATAATGGCACAGTTCAAGGATACCAAGTCATCAATTTAGTGTTGAGATAAGAAGTATCTGCACTTGAGTTGTAAATATTTGGATTTCCCTATTCCAAAGGATTGTGGATCCTCCATAATTGTGTAGATTTCTGACTGAGGTAGACAGGTTTTTGGTGTGTTAAGGGATCACAAGATATGGAGAGTAGTAAGAAAGTGAAGTGGACGTTGAAGATCAGGTATGATTCTTAATGGTGGAGTCAGCGCAAAGTCTTCTACTCCTGTTTCTTACATTCTAATGAGTACTGTTGGGCCTCTGGTTTTAAACACTGATAACAGACTGCACTGAACTGAACTAACCTGTGTAAAAACAGAAGTTGCTGGAAAAGCTCAGCAGGTATGGCACCATCTTGTGAAGAAAAAAAAGTCAGAGTTAATGTTTCATGTCCGATGACCCTTGCTCAGAACTGAGCAAGAGTGGAGAAGCAAACTACCCTCAATTGTCTAATATGCTTGGTTTAAAGGCAAAGGCTAGCTAAAGTAGTTGCATAAGCTGGTCACATGTTTTGCCTAAAATATTAAATAGTGTGGTAAAGCAGATAATTATACGAATGACTGAATAATTTCCAGTAACACACAGACACATACACACAAAAGGAGGAAACTCACCAGTTCGGGCAGCGTCTGTGGAGAGAGATGCAAAGTTAATTGTTTGAGCCCAACACGACTGTTCAGACGCTGCCAGAAGTGAGAGTTTCTCCAGCATTTTCTGTGTCTGTTTCAGCTTTCCAGCATCTCTGTAGTATTTTGCTTTTCAATAACTTCCAGTACTTGCCCACATGAGGGCACCAAATAACTAACTGAACTATTGACTGCTATTTCAGCAAAACATCCATAAAATCTGAATAATCTCAAGAAACTAATTTCTTAATGTATGCATGTATTTGTATTTTTGTGGCAGGGACTTAATGCCATGGAGCCCATTGTTGTGGCTGCGAAGACAATGCTGGATAGTTCAACAGGTCTCATTCAGACTGCTCGGTCGCTTGCTGTGAACCCAAAAGACCCACCAAAATGGTCTGTCTTGGCTGGACATTCTCGAACTGTCTCTGACTCTATCAAGAAACTCATTACTTCTATCAGGTACCTCCCTCTGTTTAACAGTTGTTTTCAGGATTTGTGTTTAAAAGTAAAGCTTACTTGTATTACAGTATGTTTTCTTCTTTATTCAAAGTTGGCCCTAACAACTACAACTTTAAAAATTATCTGGTGCTGTATTAAGTATTTAGAATATTGATCTGAGATTTTGATTAATTCTAAATTGCTTCAGGTTTGCTCTTGTGGATTATTGTAAGATGTGGTAATACATTCCTATTGCTGCTTGTTTGGTCATTATTTGGCTTGTTCCATCTACTGACACTCCACTCCTAATTAAGTATGTACTCCTTTAAAGGAGCTGTATGTGCTCTTGTTAAAAATGTTAGTTATTTTGCACTCTTGGACTATAATAGACACTGTTTTGCTAGGCCTTTTAAGATAAATTAAAGGGATGGTGGACAGTCTATTTGTATAAAGAGCACACACTAGCATTAGTTCTTGTGATTTTATTAACCCAACTCTCCCCTGTATTACTAAGACTGCCGTGAGTTGCAATAGTGGGTGTCCCACAATGTTATTTAATGTAACTCCACAGTCACCAACTTAAATGAAAAATAGGGCTTTCAATATTTAAAACTATCCCAGGTTTAAGTTTCTCATAAAAACCAAAAGAACTGCGGATGCTGTAAATCAGGAACAAAAACAAAGTTGCTGGAAAAGCTCAGCAGTTCTGGCAGCATCTGTGGAGGAGAAAACAGAGTTAACGTTTCAGGTCCGGTGGCCCTTTCTCATGTCTGACACATCACATTATGTCAAAAACATGCTAAAACACAACCAAATACAGCGGTCTGTTCTATGCTTTGAACTTTGTCTTTGTTTTCTGACACAGTTACGTTCTTCAGAACTTGATATTCACATTATTTTTGTGAATGCTCCTATGAAATTCTGTTAAAAGATAGAAATGTTTTCACATTAAATTTGAATCCTGAATACGACAATAATGATGTGTTTAGATGAATTTTACTGAATAGCAGACTTGTCTCATTTGCATCTATTTTAATTCAGCTGTCTTTAAATGTATGTTCTTCCAATTTGACTCTCTATATTCAATTGGACCTTGTTCCAAGCAAAATACATATCAAAATACAGCTGCTGCCCTCCATAAATATAAACTCCACTCCACATATACTAACTTGCACCAAACTCTGATCACTCATGTCCCCTGTGCTTGCTGACCTGCAGCGGCTCCCAGTCCAGGAATGTCTGTTGTAAGATTTTCATCCTGTTACCAATTCATTCCTTGACCTTGCTGCTCTGTCTCTGCTAGCCTAAAATCTCTGCTTGTCTCACTTCTGGTCTGTTGTACATCTGGGAGTTTCTTAGCTCTACCAATCAGCTGTTAGAGCCCTAAGCTGTGGAGTTATTTCTATCTGTCCTCTGCTGTACCTCTTTCTCCCCTCTCGTTTCAAATACTTGTTAGAGTCTACCTGTCTAAATCCATGGTTATCTACTCTAATGTCGTCTCCTGTGGTTAAGTATTGCATTTTAACAGTGCCAGCTATGTGAAAGTGCCATAGGTGGTTTGCAACATTGAGAATGCTATATAAATGCATGTTGTTATTTCACCATCCAATTGGTTTCATGGAAAACAAATTGGATACCTTAAGCTCCCTCTTCCACTTTTTCTATGATTAAGCACTTTCAGTTTAGAAGCCCAAAGTTTGCAGTTTGGAATTTAAGACTGGGTTCAGCCACTGACATCTGCTCCATATTGAAAGGTATTCAATAGGCCTTTTCAGCATCCACCATTCAATCTGATTGTGACTGAACTCTATCTCAATGTTAAATTGCTGCTTTCTCCCTATACTCCTTGATGCCTTTAAAGTCTAAAAATTTATCCACCTCTTTCTTGAACATATTCAGTGACTTGGCCTCCACAGCCTTTTACGGTAAAGAATTCCACAGGTTCGCTACCCAGTGTGAGGAAATATCGTCGTCTCTGAGTCCTAAATGATCCACCCCATATCTTGAGACTGAGTCCCCTGGTTCTAGACTCTCCAACCAAGAAAAACATTCATCCTTCACCTGGTCTGTCCAGCCCTGTTAGAATTTTATACATTTTCAAACAGATCCCCTCTCATTCTTCGAAACTCTAGTAAATACACGCCCAGTTGAACCAATTCTTCCTCACGGGACAGTCCTGCCATCCCCAGTATCTATACGGCAAATAAATTTTTCTTTGGTAGGGAGACCAAAACTGCACGGTATGCTCCAGCTTTGGTCTCACTCAGGCCCCATATAATAGTAAGACATCCCTACTTCTGAACTCAAATCCTCTTGTAATTAAGGCCAACAAGCCATTTAATTTCCAATTGCTTTCTGCACCTGCCTGTCTGCTTCCATTCACTGGTAGATAAAGACATCCAGAATCCTATCAGCCATGAGCAAATGGTGGAGCAGACTTGATAGGCTGAATGGGTTAATTTTGCTCCTATATCTTATCACAATTCCCAATGTTTTTTCCATTTAAATAATACTCTTACCTTTGTTTTTCACACCAAAGTGCATAACTTCTCATTTAGCCATGTCATCAAAGTTGCATCAGCAGAAAACTTGGAAATATTGCATTTTATTCCCTCAGGTCATTTTTACATATATAAAATCATAAAGAGCTGGGGCCTATGCACTGATCTTATAATATTAATTCATTAGTCATTGCCTGCCTCCTTAGAGAAAGACCCATTTATTCCCACTTTGTTTTCTGTCTGGTAACCAATTCTCTAGCTGTGCCAGTACATTACTGTCATTCCCATATACTTTAAGCTTGCCCATGAATCTCTAATGAGGAACCGAAGCAAAAGGCTTCTGAAAAGGAAAATACACGACATCCATTGGTTCTCCCTTATCTATTCTAGCTGCATTGGAAAAAAAAATAGTGGATTTGTTGAGCATAACTTGCCTTACAATGAACCCACATTGCTTTGTCCAAATCTGTTAATGCTTTCCAAATAAGGTGTAGAGCTGGATGAACACAGCAGGAAAGCTGACGTTTCGGGTCTGGACCCTTCTTCAGAAGGGTCTGGGCCTGAAACGTCAGCCTTCCTGCTCCTCTGATGCT
>JAHRHZ010000249.1:44889466-44937278 GCA_024137785.1 Ginglymostoma cirratum
AAGAAGGGTCTGAAGAAGGGTCCAGACCCGAAACGTCAGCTTTCCTGCTCCTCTGATGCTGTTTGCCTGCTGTGTTCATCCAGCTCTACACCTTGTTATCTCAGATGCTCCAGCATTGGCAGTTCCTACTATCCCTGCTTTCCAAATGTCTTTTTTTATGATAGACTAACATTTTCAAACCTACCAATGCAACTTAGATTAATGTTTCCAACGATGGAGTGGGATACTCCATCTGGTGGTCTTTCAGGTTCAGAAAATGTAAATTTTGAGGTAAATTCAATTCAAATCTTTAAATTGCAATAAATGCTCTAGCTCCAAATTGCTGCCTGTACCCTTCATTGCAATTCAGACTCCCAAGTTGTAATGGACAGTAAATTTGTTGAATACTGAACTTTCTTGGAGGTTTTGCTATGATTTCCTTTATCGCCACCAAAACAGAGGGAGGCTGAAAGGAGGGAAACGTTGATCTAAATTGTGGATTATAGGGGCACAGGTAGGAAAATGGTGTTAGAGGTACCATCAAGTCATCCATGATCATGTTGAATGACAGACTAGCCTTGATGGGCCAACTTCTGTTATTTCTTATGGTCACAGCAATATTTTTGCAAAATAGCACTTTGCGAGGTTATTTTTCATTTAATAATAGAGCTTTTTTAAGTTGGCCAACATGTGAATTAGGAGCAGGAATAGGATCGTGGTGGTTCAGATTATTCAACATTCCTCCCTACCCATGACAGCATTTCCCCCACATCTTTATTAGGAGTCTATCTACCTCTACTAAAAAGATTCAAGTCTGCTTCCACTGTCTTTCAAGGAAGAGTTCCAAAGTTTCATGCCATTTTTTTCATGCTTCCGTTTCTTGATTTGCAGGTATTTCTGGGATGTTACTTGTGTCTTCTATAGTGAAGACTAATGCAAGATACCTATTAACTCATCTGCCATCTCCTTATTTCCTCTTTTTATATTTTTACATGGAATGTGAACATCACTTGGCAAGGCCAGCCTTTATTCCATCCTTAATTGATGTTAAACTGGCTCTTTTAGGCCATTTCAGAGAAGAATTGAGTCACCATTTCTGTGTATCTGGAGTCACGTGCAGGCCAGAACAGTTAAGAAAAGCGGATTCCTTTCCCAAACACTTAATTTTCACTCATTAAGCTTTTAGTCATTCTTTGCGGTTTCTTATATTCTGTCCAATCTTCTGACCTGCCACTCATCTTTCTATAAATATGTATATGCAGTTTCATTAAGTTTGATACTGTCTTTAACTTTTTTTGGTTAACCATGGATGATGAGTTTTACACATCAATTTTCTTGCTGACATGGATTTAATTCTGTATGTTGTCAAATATTCCTTTAAATATCTGCCACCACATCTCTATTGATTTACCGGCCTTTATTTTGCATGTATTAAATTTTGCAGTGGTTTTGTGCACTATGGATTTCATAGGTCCAAAACATGCAGGACTCTTGTGATGTGCGCTCAGGCTTGGATTAGGAATTGGCAGTGTAGTCCTCAAGATACTTGGGCTACTGTGAGCTTTAAAATACGTGTTCCGAGTGAGGAGTATAAAAAGTGGGAAGCCTAATGCAATAAAGCCTAGTAATGTTAAAATTATTAGTAGCATTTTCCTGTAATAAGTGCTGAAGATACTGAAATGTTCCAAGGCAAGAAATGATTCTCGATTTATTATTTCAAAGCTATGGGATACTTTTGTGAAATAATAAGCATCAACAGGATGTTAATTCTGCATGTTTTATTCCTGAACTTCAGAGATAAAGCTCCTGGACAGAGAGAGTGTGATGAAGCCATTGATGTTCTTAATCAGTGCATCAAGGATGTCGACCAGGCATCTTTGGCAGCGATTAGTCAGCAGTTGGCACCACGGGAAGGCATCTCTCAAGAGGTGAGCGGCAAATACTTTCCTCATTTTGGAGATCTTCCGCAACCTATTTATGTTTCTGTCTCTTATTGTTTTAGTATACAGCTGCATGAAAACAGCTGAAATCTTTGTTTACTGCAAAATGTGTTGCAAAATTGAAAGGCATGTTCCAGCAATGTGCAATCTCGTTGATACGCACACGTGTATACACAAACTGGCACTTGCCAGTTTGAGGGAAACTTGGATGAGTTACATTATTGTGTTAGCCAACCTCTTAACCACCTATTGTGGCAGTGTGTCCATGGGCTTAAGCTTGGCCTGACTAGGATTTAAAACAGAGGGTAAGAAACATAAGAGCAAATAAATGTAAAAATGATCATGTGGTTTCTCGAACAGCAGTTGGTTTTCCCAAGTGCTGTCTGCCATGGCTTAGAGTTCTTTGTTGTGTCATTAGGTTGTGGGTCCTAGTCGTAGACCAGACAGGAGTACTAAGTGTAGACTGGCACTTCGTTAGTGGGGAGGTGTCTCGCAGTGTGAGAGATGCAGTCTTTCAACTGACAAGTTAACCGAAGGTTCTGAATGCCACCTCAGATGCTTATAGAAGATCCTGTGCCGCTAGTTTATGGAAGAGCAGGGGAATTTTCATTGATGCTTTGGCCAATCATATTCCTTAACAAACATCAGTAAATTGTAAAAAATGTGGTCATTGTCACCTTGCTTTGCAGCTTCTCACAGTTGTAACTTTTACTGCAATTTTTCATTAGGCATTACATGACCAAATGGCTGGAGCAGTTCAAGAAATCAGCAATCTCATTGATCCAGTGGCGACTGCAGCTCGGGCTGAGGCTTCACAATTAGGACACAAGGTAAAAGGACAATAAATTCCTGGCATTTTCTCTGCAACAAGCATCTTTTTGGTGTGGATTTTCTAAAACTATAAATAAAAATGTACAAAATTAAAGCTATATCTATTATTAACAAAGCAGTGCGTTGTGAGCTCTGGGAGGACAATACATTGAGACATTTCAGTCCATTAGAATCCTAGAAATTGCACTTCAATCCATTACTGGAGTCATATTCTTTATTTTCAGAATATTATGACTCACTTTCCCAATTACCCATATGGTGAGTGCATCATCTCAGTCAGAGATTTTTGAACAGTACAAAATGGAGCCCAGATGTTTTGATTTGAAAACATTTCAGCAAGTGAGCATCTGTCTCATGTTCTTCCCTGTGATAAGCTCAAAGGAAAGAGAAGGACAAATCAGTAAAATTTAAAAGATTGAATACTGAAGCGTAAGGAGAACAAGTGAAATACTTCAGTCGCTGCTAACTCTTTTTTTTTGTAATGATATTTCCTTTAATGTTTAGATTTTCGGTAACTAACATCTATGAGCCAGTTTTTGTTTTCATGACTAAATCCAGCTCCTTAAACCTGCAGTTTATGTATCTATAAATCTGTCACCAGGAAAAGGAAATTAAATTGAGCATTGCAAATGTTAGGAATTGACTCTGAGATGTGAGCCCCCAACCCCCAAGAATCCAGACTGAGAACACTGCAAAACAAAATATATTTTAACACTTTTTAGAAATGCCTTCTCTTCATTATGAATTGAAAACCAATGCATTGGCAAACATTATTCTCACTGTAACATTTCCATTTGGTTCTGACTTCATTGGCTTCAAGTAATTTGAACAATTTTCTATAGCAATATCACTATTGTCAAATAAGGCTTAAGCATGGTGCTTGCGGTACTTTTAACATATCTTCATGTTCTTCAAATAATTTCAGATTGCCAGTATACATTTAATTATTCCTGTATTCCATGTTCAAAATTAATGCGTTGTTTGTATTGGAATCCATAAATTTTCAGCAATCTGTTTAAAATGTTCTCCAGTGTTCAGAGCTTCATTTTAGTGCTCTATTTTAAAAGTTGTGTGCTTCTGCCAAAAGATACATTTAGTAATGAATTAGTATCTCTTCATATTCATGGTTGGGTATGTTGTCACAAACTTTACAGGTATCTCAAATGGTGAGTTACTTTGAGCCACTCACAATGGCCTCAATTGGTGCAGCATCAAAAGCTGTCAATCACCAGCAGCAGATGAATTTGTTGGATCAGACCAAGACGCTGGCAGAATCTGCACTTCAGATGTTATACACAGCTAAAGAGGCCGGCGGCAATCCAAAGGTAAATAAATGTGCTTAAGAATTTAAGGCTTATGGCCATATTTGGGTTATGTTTGCAAATGTGTAATTGTTTTAAGCGCATGCAGACCTTTTACAGCCTAAGCACAGAGGAAGGTATTGTTTAGCAGAGGTCAATAATTGTCCATGTTTTGCTGATCTGTACATCTACATCTGCTGTTGCTTCATAGAAATTTTCAGCACAGGAGGAAACCATTTAGCACATTGTGCCCACGTCAGCCGGCATGTAGCCATCCAACCTGATCTCCACTTTCTAGCTTTTTAGGTTACAGCACTTCATGTGTATATCCAAGTACTTTATAAATGCTGACAGTTTCTTCCTCTGTCACCCTTTTATGCAGTGAGTTCAAGATCCAACCACAGTAGCTGAAATAAACTTTAGCTCAAAACAGCCTGCCCCTTGCCCTACATCTATCGACCTCCAAACAGAAGAACTAAGACCTTCCAGTTTGCACGGACTACATTATTAAGCGAGGACGTATGTGAAAATCTGTTGGGCAGCATCCTTCTAAATCTCTTCACTGCAATGATTTCTTACCTACAGTATGGTGACCAGAACTGTGTATGCTAATTACACCAGTTGTGGCCAAACTAAAGAGTTACACAATTCTGGCATAATCACCCAGATAGTCATACAGCACAGAAACAGGCCCTTCGGTCCAACTCACCCATGCCAACCAACTTCACCAAACTAAACTAGTCCCACTTACTCTCTGTCTTTACTAATAAAGACACGTATTCCATATGTCTACAAAGATAGGTAGGAGTTTAAGTTCTGATGAAGACGTAAGTAGGGTACAAACAGATTATGAATGATCAAGTATTTGGCAAATAAAATGAATGTGGGGAAAATGTAAAATTGTTTATTTTCAGGAAGAATAAAATGAAATATAGTCCATTCAGAATCTAACACACTGCTTGTGTCATAATGTGACCACCATAGATCATTAAAAGCCTTTTGTGCACAGATACAAAAAGTAATTAAAGACTAATGAATTGATGGTCTTTACCTCAAGCAGGTTGTATTGAACATTTTGTCAGCTTCTGGAGAACTGCATTTGGTTTTGAGCATTGAACCTCATGAAAGCTATATTGGCTTTAGAAAGGCAAAAATATGCATTATCCAGAATTATGCCAATGAGGGTTCAATTATGAATGCAAGTTATCTTGCGTTTTGCAAATTACTGGGTGGTCTAACTGAACTTTTAAATTTAGAAGAAGTTTGATGGTTTGGTCAGAGAGAAACTATTTTGCTTCTTGAAGACAACAGGAAAGGTAGATAAGGTGGTTAGTAGCCGTATGAGATAATTACCTTTGCTCTTGCATTCAGTACCTTAAAGAACAAGGAAGTTATGATGGAGCTGTATATAATGTTAAGCTGCAGCTTAAGTATTGTGTGCAATTCTGGCTGTCAGAATAGGGAGGATGTGATTGCATTTGAGAGTGCAGATGTGATATTGACTGAGCTGAAGTGATTCAGCTACGAAGAAAGATGGGATAGGCTGAGATCATTTTCTTTAGAGTAGGAAAGGCTTGGGGTGGGACCTGATTTGAGGAGTAAAAAAGTGAGGAGCATAGACAGTTGATAGGGAGAAACTTTTCCCCTCAGTGGTGGGATTTGTAACAAGGAAGCACAGTTTTCAGGTAGGGAGCAGGGGATTTGGAGGGGTTTTGAAAAAATTTCTTTTTCACCCGGAGGGATGTGGGCATCTGGAACTCTGCCTAAAAAAGTGGTAGAGGCAGGAACCCTCAAGACACTTAAGAACTATTTAGATGCGAACTTGAAACACACAAGGCTCCCAACCAAGTGCTGAGAAATGGGATTAGCGCGGATAGATGTTTGATGACTGACGTGGACATAATGACTCAAAAGGCCTTTTGCCAAGCTGTAGAAACTGTTATGACTTTTCTCTAATGGGAGGTCCAGAACTCAGCCATTAAGGAGAAAAGTTAAAAAGAACATTTTAAAACCACAATGTTATGACAACCACAAGCGATTTATTTGTGTATTTTGTGTTCTGATGTAGCATCGAACTTTTGTCGCTTTTATTTCATCTTCTAGCAAGCAGCTCAAACACAGGATGCTTTGGATGAGTCTGTGCAGATGATGAAGGAAGCTGTGGAGGACCTGTCAGGAACACTCAATGATGCAGCTAGTGCTGCGGGTGTTGTGAGTGGAATGGTGGATGCCATCAATCAGGCCATAAACAAGGTGAGATCATTATCATGTTATAAAGCTTAACAGAACCTCTGTTTATAAATTCCCATGCAATTTTATTTGATTCTTCAATTGCCATGAAAACTGTGAAAACCTTTAAATTGTTAATCTCAGCTGTTAATTGTTCTTTTGGAAAATCATATTCATAACTGTGCAGTTTTCAATGTAATATAAATAGTGTTGAGTATTTTGGGCTATCCATCCATAGCTACTTTCTGTTTGCATCAGTATCAACTGGAACTTATATATTTTTGCTTTAAACCTAGATTGATGAAAGTGCTCCAGGTGAGCCAGATGGTTCATTTGTTGACTACCAGACCACCATGGTGAAGACTGCCAAAGCCATTGCTGTAACGGTTCAGGAAATGGTAGGTGTCAGTCATTGACTTCAATGTGCTTTGTTTGAACTTGCATTGCTGTTTCTCATTTTGGATTCCGCTCATAGGTTACTAAATCAACCACCAATCCAGATGAACTGGGGACTTTGGCCAATCAGCTTACCAATGACTATGGGCATCTGGCACAAGAAGCCAAACCTGCAGCTATAACTGCTGAGAATGAAGAGGTAATTCATAATGCAATACTGCCTGTCAAAAAATGGTGTATCCTATTTCTGTTGTACAACTGCATAAATCATGACCTACGAGGCTAAAGGAATGATAGAAAGGAAAATACTTAAACCCGTCCAGCAAGCTTGTTCAATACTGTCAACAGTGCAATTTGTGCCCAGTGAGATCCTATTCCATTTTCTCTTTCCCTTCTTTCCTCTCTCACACGCGCACACACACACATACACACACACGCACACTAATTGTTTTTATTCATTCATGAAAGTGTTGCCGGCTGGACCAACATTTATTGCCCATCTCTAGTTCCTTCGAGAAGGTGATGGTGAGCTAACTTCTTGAACTGTTACGATCGATTTGCTGTGGGTCGGAAGGAATGAATCTATCTTACCCCTACATATACAAGGACTCTGTCCCGCAGCTGTCTGTTACAAGGAGTTCCAAAGACACTGAGCCCTCAGAGAGGAAATTCCTCCTCATTCAGTCTTAAACTGGCACCCCTTTATTCTGAGATGATGCCTCCTGATCCTAGACACTCCCAGCCATGGAAACATCCTTTCAGCATTTACCCTGTCAATCCCCTTAAGAATCCTATGTTTGAATGAGATCAGCTCTCAATCTTCTTAACTCCAGTGAGTAGAGTCCCAACCTGTTTAGCCTTTGTTCATAAGGCAATCCCTCCATACCAGCAAACCTTCTCTGAATTGTCTCTAATGAAATAATGTGTTTCCTTAACTAAGAGGATCAAAACTACTCTCAGTAGTCCAGATGTGATTTCACCAGCACCTTGTAGTTTGCCAGGTGTTGGATATTATCTAGATCTCATTGCATTTGAACATGACTACTTCAGTATCTGAGGAATCAAGAACAGTGCTGAACATTGTACAATCATCAGCGAGCATCCCCACTTCTGACCTTATGATGGAGGGAAGGTTATTGATGAAGCAGCTGAAGATGGTTGGACCAAAGGCATTACCCTGAGGAACTCCTGCACAGATGTCCTGAAGCTGAGATGACTTATCCCCAGCAATCAGCTTTTTTCTTTAGTACCAGGTATGACTCTATCCAGCAGAGAGTTTTACCCCAATTTCCATTGACTTCAGTTTTGCTGGAGCTCCTTAACACCACACTGTCAAATATGACCTTGATGTCAAGGGCTGTCACTCTCACCTCACCTCTGGAATTCAGCTCTTCTGTCCATGTTTGAACCAAGGCTGTAATGAAGTCAGGAGCTAACTGGTCCTGAGGCATCTGAAACTGGGCATTGCTGATCAGGTGCTGCTTGATAGCAATGTTGATGACACCTTCCATCACTTACTGATGATCAAGGGTTGACTGATGGGAATTAAATTGGCCATGGTTAGATTTGCCCTACTTTTTGTTAACAATTTTCCTTATGGTTGGGTAGATGCCAGTGTTGTAGCTGTACTGAATGTTGTCAGGGCCCATAACCTTTGCAGTGTCCATTGCCTCCAACTGTTTCTTGATATCACTGAGTGAATTGTATTGGCTGAAAACTGGTATCTGTGATGCTGGGAACCCCTGGAGGAGCCAAGCTGGATCATCCACTCGGCATTTCTGACTGAAAATTGTTGTGAATGCTTCAGCCTTCACTGATGTGGTGGATGTGGGCACAATTACACCATTTAAAAGACATTTGGATAGGTACGTGGAGAAGAAAGGTTTGGAGGGATTTAGGCCAGGAGCAGGCAGGTGGGACTAGTTTAGTCTGGGATTATGTTCGGCTTGGACTGAAGGGTCCGTTTTCGTGCTGTCTGACTGTATGACACTATGTAGTTTTGTTAGCCAGGCTGTACTCCCGTTGAATGTTTCAAGCAGATTCTTGATCACTGAACAAGCCAACTGCTTTATTAACTGGGCTGAAAACAATCTCTTTTGTCTCCTAGTTCCAATAACTTCCAAATAATAATTTTAGATTCAAAGTGCTTGAATTTCATCAAATACACTTCTTACCCTCTTCCAAGAGGCGGCTGTACTGCTTCATTGTTGTTTGACACCTGACCGCAGTGAAGTAGTTAACGTGGCACCTTCTATAGCAATTATTTTTTAGCTGTTTGCCAGTAACGTAACACTATACATCTTACTGATTTAAGATGCAAATGTTCTGTGTTGTTAACATTCTTTGTATCTTTTTATTTGTGTACAGTTTGGTCTTTGAATACTGTGCATGATATTGCTTGAAGAGTAATTTTTATATAGCCACATCCACCAGGTACAGGGGATCCCTGATTTATGAAAGTCTGACTTACCAATGTGATCCCATACAGGGGTGAAATTTTAACAATCTGATAGACAAACATCTGTACTTGGAAATGGCCGTCTAAGGTTGTCTTGCATTGTGTCCCAACTTGTGTACAAATCAATTTGTGAATGGACTCGAGCGCAACCCATTCGCAGTCCAGGAACTGCCTGTTTTATTGTGAATGCCGGGAGACCTATACAAAATTGATAATTTATTTGGTATCATAATAGAAAATGATTGCATTTGGGATATGACTTGAAATTTATTTATTATGGAAAAATACATGGTGCTGTTGTCACATTGTCTCCTTCCAGATGATGTAACTTAACTGGTAAGAACAGAAACCTGAGCCATGCTGTCAACTTTGAGAACATTTGGCCATTGTGATTAGTGTTGGGCTGGATTGAAAGTTATTAAAGCAATGGATGCACGTTCAAAAGCAGGGGAATGGGGGTTTCTGATATGTGCATAGGGGAACCTAGAAGTAAGGGCAGCAAGTCTTGATTGTGAATTTTTAACCCAGCTGCTGTGCTGCCATGGAGTTCCGACACTCCTCACCTCACTTTGGGTGAGGAGATGTGATGGCGACGCATATTTAAAGCAATGTACCAAACACAAACCTTGACGGATTCTGGAATTGGGAGCAGGACACAGTCAGTTGATTAAAATAAGGTGCCCAAGTTCAAAGGTAGTGTCATGTTACAGTGATGCCTCCCTGATATGGTGCCAGGAGCCATGAAGTCCATGGGAAATAGCATTTCCTACAGGCAGGAGGATCAGGCCTGCCAGTGAAAGCAAGGATGTGTGTCTGGCGGCATCCCCAGGACGTCAGCAGAGTGTGGTGCCGTGGTTGTGGATTCACAATGCTGAAAGAAATTTAATGGATTAAGCAGGGCAGGAAAGGTGAGTTCGACAACACATTCGACTGCATCCTAATGTGTGTATCACAATAACAGTTTGTCAAGTCTACTTCATGTCATCACTTCATGCTAAATCGCTTTGCAATTGCATCCACCCTACTCTTGTCTACTGATCTTCACCTCCCTGTCTGTCTATCCACTGACACTCCCGTTTACGCAATGTCATTTTGCTGTATCTTAACCATCCTCACCAAATGCTTTTCATCTGCTGGCTCAAAGCATGTCATTACTCTCACTCATCTATCTGTTTTTCCGTCATTGCAGGTGAAGAAAGCACTGAAATGCAAGAAGCAGAATACCAAAACTGGCTCTCCAGCCATGTTGCATCCAATAACTGCAAAGCAGAAGTCGCTGGACATCAGTGGAGCCTCCGTGTGCTTGACAGCTGGAGTTGGGAAGATGGGGACTTCCCAGCTACCTGGTGATGGAGTTACATATCAGGCATCAACATGACATACAGCACTCGTGCATATTGACTAGATGTCAGCAGCGAGTGTAATATGGTCTTTTGAAAAATGATCACCTTAACGCATTCACGCCTTGGTGATGCTAATTCATGTCTTTAATATGCCACAGGGCCTTCGGAGGAGCTGCAGCAGATCAATGACTCCTCAGAGGAGGTCACTCCTCCTGGGGATGCACCATCACAACAGGGCTTGTGCATGCAACACACTAGATCAGATACTAACACCTCAGCAGGACCGGTAAGGAAAACTGTTGGGTTGTGTCTGACCCACATCACAAGTGAGCAGAGCTCATGACGGATATGGAGAGTCCATGTCGGAGGTCATTGGCTACTCCAGCCTCTGGAAGGGTTGACAGCTGCACTGCACGCTTGTGGAGAGATTGGAGGAGTCCATCTTGAGCATGATGTCACAAGCATTTCTGGTGATATGTTCATCCAGGGAGTCCATTTTACATGGAGTAGCAAATGCAGTGATAAAACAAGTGCATGCAGGCCCTCACCAATGTGTCATGTGCAATGAGCACCTTTGCACCTGACCCTCTTCTGCAAATGCTTCTCCTGCTGGTGCTGCTGTTGGTGATGGTCATGTAGTTCTGATCTCTGGTTCGCAGTAAAAGAGCAAATCTAACATAACAACCGCAAAGTGGAGAACAGACGTACAAGCCTTCAAGTGCTGAAAGCAAACTCTGCACAACTGCTTTGAGCAAAATCTTTTACGTTATTGGGTAAGAAAGAAGCTTTGGAGTTTTGGTGCATGCTGGACGTTTTTCCTGTTATGTCTTCAAGCCTTTAATTACGGCTAGATTTCTACCTTGCTTTCATTGAGTTTAAGGAAGCAAACCCATAAATTCTAAAAGCCATGTTAATATACCCGTACGTTAACATTTAAATTTCCAATGCAGTTAAATGCGAAAATCAGTTTAGCTTCAATTTCTAGATGTGCATCAATTTTCTCACTTTTAACCCCTACACACGCTCAAACATGTGGACACCAAATGTGTGAAATTCACCCAATACCACCTGCTTTGGTTTTAGATTTGGAGGTCAAGCTGTTTCAATCCTGTAAGTTTTCAACATTTCCAACACAGCCAAAATGTTATCAGTTCTGGGTCCTACTAATATTTGATAATTTATTTTGCACATTTTGTGTAGATTAAAGTTATTGCATTCTGCTTTAATTGTGCAGTACACCTTTACGATCTTTTCTTGAACCCATTTCTAGATTGGCAACCATATCAAGAATCGTGTGCAAGAACTGGGTCACAATTGTGCCTCTTTGGTTCTCAAAGCTGGTTCTCTCCAGTGCAGTCCCAGCGATGCCTTTACTAAGAAAGAACTCATTGAATGTGCTCGCAAAGTCTCTGAGAAGGTAATGATTTTTCAGAAAGATCATTTAGATATGGAACTTCATATGCATTCAAGTACCTGTAATTTCGCAAGATATTTTTGACCGATACAGTTGTTAAATATTTCTGATTAACTTGCATGTCAGAGCAGATAAAAGTACATCTAGTGGATTAAAATGTTCGGAGTTCCTTTTCTTAATTCTGAACCCAACCTCTGCGGTCTTCAAAGGTTGACCAGGTTGACAATAGGCAAGATGACATTCAGTTGGATTTGATTCCAAGGCTACTTTATTGAATAGGAGGCAAAACACAGTGTGGTGAAATGCTTTGAAGAATCGTAATATTTTTTACAATTGATAAATAATGTGCACATGCCAGCCTACTTTAACCTTGCTGATGCTGAACCATGTTTTGGTGCCCAGGATTTTAAAATTATTTCTCAAAAGATTCAAAATCAAGAAACTTGTTCCACACCAAATTACATTCGTGTGAATTAGTCATACATTGGTTATGAATTGGCCATTGTTTGGTGTTGCTGGTTCAAAAGAAAAGACGCCATCAGTCATTTTAAATACCTTCTATCTGCATGTGATTACAACAATCAAAAATGGGTTGTTCTTCAAAGTTAGTAGAATACATCCCTAGATCAGGAGGTATATTTTACAATTGGTTCAGATCCAATTTTCTTGACAACCCTTACTTGATGGATGTAGATGCTTTGGAGGCAGTTCAGAGGAGGATCACTAAATTGGTTTTAAAGATGAGGCGCTTGCCCAAAAGAGATTGAGCAGTTTGGGCCTGTGTTCTCTGAGGTTTAGAAGAATAAAAGAAGATCTAATTAAGGTATATAAGATGCTAAAGGGGATTGACAAAGTAAAAACAGAGGATGCTTCCTCATATGGGGCAATCTAGAACAAGAGGTCAGCGTTTTAGAATAAGAGGTAGCAGATTTAAAACGCTGGAGGAGAAATTACTCTCGCGAGGGGTCATGAATCTGTGGAATTAACTACACCAGACCGTGGTGGATGGCAGGACATTGAGTAAGTTTAAGGAGGAGATAAACAGACAGATGTTTAATTAGTAATGGGTTGAAGAGTTATGGAGAGCAGACAGGGAAGTGGATTCGAGGCTGAGATGAGATGAGGTCAGCCACGATCATATCAAATGGCAGAGCAGGCTCGAGGGACTGAATTGCCTATCCTGCACCACGTTCTCACATTCAAATCTTTACTGAGGGCAATCGAAAAAACATCCTAAACTGCATCCTTGACCAGGACATGGGAAGTGATATGAAAACTCTCAACAATGGTCAACTGAACTGTAAAAAGATTGTGATTAAATCTTTTACTAACGCGGAAAATCCAGTGGATGCGGCAAGAAAGTGATGCTGTTGTATCCGAATTGAAACTGTCATTTCTACCTTCCAGATTTCCCATGTGTTGGCATCGTTGCAAGCCGGCAATCGTGGAACTCAGGCTTGCATCACTGCTGCCAGTACTGTGTCTGGTATCATAGCTGATTTGGACACAACAATCATGTTTGCTACAGCAGGTACACTAAACCGAGAAAATGAAGAGACCTTTGCTGACCACAGGTAAACACGTGGATAACAGTTTAGCACCTCATCTTATGTATTCATTGTACTGTATTCTAAGTGTTAGAACACAATAATTTGTATTTTGGTGAATTACAATTTCTGGGTATTTTATTATTGCTCAATGAGAGCAGTTCAATGAAAACCTTAGTCTGCTCCTCCAATCACCTGAAAATCCCTTTCACATTATCCAAGGATCTAAACATGCTTTCAGATAAAGTAGTTTACTTGGATTTTCTATTTAATATGATCTTTTCACTACTCATGATGCAATCTCCTTTGAACTGGGAAGACCATATGTGGACTAGGTGACAACTTTGTGGGATAACAAGGTGTGGAGCTGGATGAACACAGCAGGCCAAGCAGCATCATAGGAGCAGGAAAGCTTGATATTTCGGGCCGAGCCCTTCATCAGAAATGGGGGAGGGGAAGAGGGTTCTGAAATAAATAGGGAGAGAGGGGGAGGCGGATAGAAGATGGAGAGAGGAGAGGATAGGTGGAGAGGAGGCAGACAAGTCGAAGAGGCAGGGATGGAGCCAGTAAAGGTGAGTGTAGATGGGGAGGTAGGGAGGAGATAGGTCAGTCCAGGGAGGACGGACAGGTCAAGGGGGCGGGATGAGGTTAGTAGATAGGAGATGGGGGTGGGCCTTGAGGTGGGAGGAGGGGATAGGTGAGAGGAAGAACAGGTTAGGGAGGCGGGGACGAGCTGAGCTAGTTTTGGGATGCGGTTGGGGGAGGGGAGATTTTGAAGCTTGTGAAATCCACATTGATGCCATTGGGCTGCAGGGTTCCCAGGCTGAATATGATTTGCTGTTCCTGCAGCCTTCAGGTGGCATCATTGTGGCATTGCAGGCGGCCCAGGATGGACATGTCGTCTGAGGAATGGGAGGGGGATTTGAAATGGTTCGCGACTGGGAGGTGCAATTGTTTGTGGCGAACTGAGCACAGGTGTTCTGCAAAGCGGTCCCCAAGCCTCTGCTTGGTTTCCCCGATGTAGAGGAAGCCACAACGGGTACAGCGGATGCAGTATACCACATTGGCAGATGTGCAGGTGAACATCTGCTTGATGTGGAAAGTCTTCTTGGGGCCTGGGATGGGGGTGAGGGAGGTGTGGGGGCAGGTGTAGCACTTCCTGCTCGCACTTGAGCAGTTTTTCCACCGCCTCCGCCTCCACGCTTACTACTTCAACCGTGAACCTAACCCTCCCGCTACTGACCCCTTCTCCTGCCTCCAACACAAGACCTCCTCCTGGACACCACCCCAAGGCCTCCTACCCTCCCTCGACCTCTTCATCTCCAACTGCCGTTGAGACATCAATCGCCTCAACCCCTCTACCCCTCTCATCCACTCCAACCTCTCCCCCGCAGAACGTGCAGCCCTCCGCTCCCATCCCAACCTCACCATTAAACCCGCAGACAAGGGAGGCGCAGTTGTAGTATGGCGCACTGACCTCTACATCGCTGAGGCCAGGCGCCAACTCTCCGACACCTCCTCTTACCGCCCCCTGGATCGTGACCCCATCCCCGAGCACCAAACCATCCACAACCTCATCACCTCAGGTCACCTCCCACCCACCGCCTCCAACCTCAACGTTCCCCAACCCCGCACTGCCCGCTTCTATCTCCTTCCCAAAATCCACAAACCTGAATGCTCTGGTCGACCCATTGTCTCCGCCTGCTCCTGCCCCACCGAACATATCTCCACCTATCTCGACTCCATTTTCACCCCCTTGGTCCAGGAACTCCCTACCTATGTCCGTGACACCACCCACACCCTCCACCTCCTCCAGAACTACTAATTCCCCGGTCCCCAACACCTCATTTTTACTATGGATGTCCAATCCCTATACACCTGTATTCCCCATGCAGATGGCCTAAAGGCCCTCCGCTGCTTCCTGTCCCGCAGACCTGACCAATCCCCCTCCACTGACACCCTCATCCGCTTGGCCAAACGCGTCCTCACTCTCAACAACTTCTCTTTAAATTCCTCCCACTTCCTACAGACGAAGGGGGTGGCCATTGGTACCCGCATGGGCCCAAGCTATGCCTGCCTCTTTGTAGGCTACGTGGAACAATCCCTCTTCCTTACCTACACTGGCCCTAAACCCCACCTCTTCCTCCGTTACATTGATGACTGTATCGGCGCCACCGCGTGCTCCCACAAGGAGCTCGAACAGTTCATCCACTTCACCAACACCTTCCACCCCAACCTGAAGTTCACCTGGACCATCTCTAACACCTCTCTCTCCTTCCTGGACCTCTGTCTCCATCTCGGGTAATCACCTAGAAACCGATATCCCTTTCAAGCCCACCGACTCCCACAGCTACCTGGAATACATCTCCTCCCACCCACTTTCCTGCAAAAATGCCATCCCCTATTCCCAATTCCTTCACCTCCGCCGCATCTGCTCCCAGGATGAGGCATTAGAGTCCCGTACATCTCAGATGTCCTCATTCTTCAAGGACCGCAACTTTTCCCGCCCCCGCAGTGGTCGAGAACGCCCTCGACCGTGTCTCCCGCATTTCCTACAACTCATCCCTCACACCCCGCCCCCGCAATAACAACCAAAAAAGAATCCCCCTCATCCTCGCGTACCTACCCACCAACCTCTGCATCATCCTTCAACACTTCCGCCATCTGCAATCTGACCCCACCACCAAAGACGGTCGCGAACCGTTTCAACTCCCCCTCCCATTCCTCAGACGACATGTCCATCCTGGGCCTCCTGCAGTGCTGCAATGATGCCATCCAAAGGCTGCAGGAACAGCAAGTCATATTCAGCCTGGGAACCCTGCAGCCCAATGGTATCAATGTGGATTTCACAAGCTTCAAAATCTCCCCTCCCCCAACCGCATCCCAAAACCAGCCCAGCTTGTCCCTGCCTCCCTAACCTGTTCTTCCTCTCACCTATCCCCTCCTCCCACCTCAAGCTGCACCCCCATCTCCTATCTACTAACCTCATCCAGCCCCCTTGACCTGTCCATCCTCCCTGGACTGACCTATCTCCTCCCTACCCTCCCCATCTACACTCACCTTTACTGGCTCCATCCCCGCCTCTTTGACTTGTCTGTCTCCTCTCCACCTCTCCTCTCCTCTGTCCATCCTCTATCCGCCTCCCCCTCTCTCCCTATTTATTTCAGAACCCTCTTCCCCTCCCCCATTTCTGATGAAGGGTCTCGGCCCAAAACGTCAAGCTTTCCTGCTCCTATGATGCTGCTTGGCCTGCTGTGTTCATCCAGCTCCACACCTTGTTATCTCGGATTCTCCAGCATCTGCAGTACCTATTATCTCATGACAATTTTGTGGAATATGTTTACTCAGCTCTCAAATCTGACCCCAGGTTTGCTGCCATGTGGTTCTCAATTCCAATATTTTGCCTGTCTGTCTTCAGCTTCCACCTTGTTCCAGTGAAGCTCAATGACATTTTAATTGGACACATTGAACTCAACGTTGAGTCCCAAAGGCTGCAATAATTTCTGATCCCTCTAATTTTCAGATAGTAGTGCCCCCCTGCCAACTCCCTTTTCTCTGTCTCTGTATTTGCTCTAATCTATGTTACATCTGTAATATTTTCCACTTCTGAACAGCAACATTAACTGTTACTCTTATCACAGGTGGTGGCTACCCTGAATATTTCTAGGATTATTGGCTCTTATTTAGTGAACATTCATTCACGGTATCCAATCTTCCCAACTCAAGCCTCAACCACAATGGACTGGGGAGTCTGAGTAGTTGGGGGAGGGAGGCGGTGGTTGGGTTGGTAAGTAAAGAAATGTAAGTTCCAGTTACAGGCCCAGTAATCGAGAGGTTGAACATGTGTCCTTTCCTCCTGGATCATAGAATAACAGACAAATCAAGAAAAGGAACTTAGCATTCCAATCGGAGATGTTTTGGTATATATCACCAGTACATGTTAAATTATTATACAAGCTCCATTTCATCAACCCTGGTTAGAATTCAGGATGGTGAGCGAAAGTGTCTTTTCTGGTGTAATTCTGTCGTGTTCTGCAATGACATCTGAAATGTTGTATGTAACACCTAACCACTGGATCTAAGGAATTATTGTCTCATTGAATCAGCCTGTTTAGAAAATTCAGCTCGGTCTCAATGATAAGAAAATTACCCTATGTTCTACTATTAGAACAATACTGAGATCTGGTATAAGCTGATGCTGTTTTTACAATATTTTCTGTCATTTGTAAAGTAATATTTGTGTCACTTTTGGCTCAGTGCTTAGCAGTCTTGCACCTCGAGACAGAAGGTTGAAAGTTCAAGCTCCCATCCGACATTTGACTAGGCTGAGGGGTGATCACAAAAAGAGTTATAAAATCATGAGCATGGATGGGATGAATAGCTAAGGTCTTTTCCAGGGTAGGGGAGTCTAAACTAGAGGGCATAGGTTTAAGGTGAGGGGAGAAAGATTTCAAAAAGGACTTGGGGGTTAACTTTTTCACACAGAGGGTGGTGTGTGTATGGAATGAGCTGCCAGAGAATGTGGTGGAGGTGGTACAATTACAACATTCAAAAAGCATCTGGAGTATATGAGTAGGAAGGGTTTAGATGGATATGGGCCAATGCTGGCAAATGGGACGACTGGTCAGTCCAGACAAGCTGGACCAAAGGGTCTGTTTCTGTGCTGTTTAACTCTGACTCTTTGGCTAAGCCTTAATTATGAGACACTCGAGTAGATGTGTAAGAGGCGGTGCAACTGCTTGATTTAAAAAGTAGGCAAGTTTACTGAGCCAGCTTGTTTGCTCTGTCAAAAACACAAAAAACTGATGATTCATCGTTACTCTCCGTTGGATCTTATCGCAGATGTGGCAGCCAATTTGTTTACAAGACAACAGTGACTAAACGTCAAAAGTTATTATTGGCTATAAAGTGTAATAGGCATCCTGAATTCAATTAAAGGTGCAACATAAATTCAGGTGCCCCCACCCCTTCCTCCTTGCAACATTTGTAAAAGTTGTTTACTCAATTATCAAAAGTAGCATCTAGAATTTTGTTCTTCAACTAATTGTTTGCATATAAAACTATACAATGGCCTGATCCTCTAATCTGAAGTCTAATGCATCCAGCAGGTCTTTTGATGTGTTTTGGAAAATACTTTTGTTCATATAATTACATGGTTATGGACTTCATCTCAAACTACAACATTTACAAATTTGTTGCTAAATATTTAAGAGGCTTGAATGGTTCTCACCTTTGTCTTGAATCATTTGTAATTATTTTAGGGAGAACATTCTAAAAACTGCTAAAGCTCTGGTGGAAGACACAAAGTTGCTTGTATCTGGAGCTGCTGCAAGTCAAGAGAAGTTAGCGCATGCCGCACAGTCCTCAGTTGTCACAATTACCCGACTGGCAGAGGTGGTGAAATTAGGAGCCGCAAGCTTGGGCTCAGATGATCCTGAAACACAGGTTAAAAGCGTTCAGTATATTTTAAAATGTTTATAGCTTGATCTGTTGAACTTAAGCTACAACGAACAATTTACATCTTTCTAAAGAAGTAGATTTTTAAACAATTCATGGGATATGCGTCACTAGCAAGGTCAGTGTTTGTTGCCCAACCCTAATTACCCTTGTGGTGAGGCTTCTTCCTTAATGATGGACTGTAGAATGTTCCAGGATTTTGACGATTTAGTGCCATTTCTACCAACTGAACTGAAATCAGCCCAATCAATTAGTAACAAAGGCAATGTTTTAACTATTTACCCAACCCCAGCTCCATTTTTTTGGCACAGCTAACTGATACAAATACGTTGTCTATTTTTAATTGCATGCTTGAAGAACACAGCAGGCCAGGCAGTATCCGGAGGAGCAGTCAATCAGCAGGACCTGAAGAAGAGTAGTACCCGAAACGTTGACTGCTCCTTTCTGCCAGGTGCTGCCTGGCCTGCTGTGTTCTTCCAGCTTCCTGTTTGTCTACCTTGGGCTCCAGCATCTGTAGTTTTTTTGACTCTGATATTTGTATGCTTACTTGATGTTATGATCAGCATGCTTAAATCTAGTCTCCTGTTTTTAATCAGTAATTTTACAGGGGTTTGACTGTATTCACTCCACAATGATTCTGATTACATTGGCTTGTTGAAGTGTTTTTTCATAAATATGAAATGTATAATCTGTTAACGTGATTGATTTAAAACAGGTCATCACAAAAGCCACATCAGTTGTCTGCTTTCCATTCAATCTGTTTGTTGAGGGTCTGCGTATAATTAAATATGAAGTAAGGCACCATATTGCAGCATTTCTTAAATGGAAGCATTGTATACTGTTTCCTATTGCAGTTCACTGAATCTCACCAATTTTCTTGGGACCAGTCATTTTTTTAAAAAAGTTAGTTTTGTTGTCTGCTGTGCCAAAAGGTTGTTTTTATTTGTAATTAAACAACTATGTTTTTGTTTCTGTCAGGTTGTACTGATTAATGCAGTGAAAGATGTAGCAAAAGCCCTGGGAGATCTTATCAGTGCGACAAAAGGAGCTTCAGGAAAGGCTTCAGATGATCCATCCATGTATAATCTCAAGAATGCTGCCAAGGTACACTCAGAATAAACAGCAACCTTTCAACCCAGCATGTTTCTTTTGAAGATAGTAACAGTTGTCAGCATTTGATACTGTACTTACACAGTGATTCTTCAAGTGTGAGCCTACGTATGAACAGTTCGAGTTTGATCAACTAGCGAGTTCTGTACTAGCCTATCTCTGTGAATTGTATATATTGACGATTCTTCCTCCTTTCTAGCCAATTACCCCTGGTTAGAGTTCCTCCACTGACTGACCCACTGAGTAGCATCAGTCATTATAAGCAAACTTGGCAGATGTGCAGCATATTTAACCCTGAAAAAATACCACAGCTGATTGATTGTGGATATAAGTGATGTGTTTGTGGCACGTTCTGTCGATGTTGGTGGTGATGGTGGTGGTGGTGGTGGTTTTGAGAAGGCATGTATAGGCACAGAGAGAGAAAACAATGTGAATGAGTTTACGAACAATATAATAGGGCAGTGATAGCTGAAACCTTTACCAGAAATGGCAATATAGAAGCTGAAGACAGGACACAATGACCAACTGGTAGAGGAATGGAGGACATAGGGTCACAAGGATAGAAAGAGTTACATTTTGAAAAAGCAGAGTGGGAGGTTTTAACATGCAGTGGCCCAAATACTCAAGTGACCACACATAACAGGATGCACATTGGAACCCTGTGGAAGTCTAAGCGTGCTGACCTACAGCAGAATTATCCAGAAAGTATTAACTCCTGATGGACAAATCCTCTACTTCCCATGACGTTCAGTGAATGTTTCCAAATCCAGCTCAGTCAGAGATTTTGTAATGTAATTACCTATTGCTGAAGAAAGATATCTTGTCAAAGCTTTTCATCTTACACTTACCAGGACAAGAAATACCAAGTAAAGAGAAAATATTTTATACTATGAGGGGAAAGTGCTGCTTGGTTGGCAAATGGACTCTGGTGTGCCATATACATTGTTTTCAAATACACACACACAGTATTATACAAGGTATACATATATAAAAAAATACACAAGGTCCTGTTCTTTGCAGAGAAAAAGAACACTCTTGCCTTTGCCTTTTCCACAAAATAGGTGACAGCCATATTCTAGTTCAGTTTTCAGGGCAATGCCTTAAGCAATCTGTACCAAACTGCCCAGTTTAAAATTTAAACGAAGCTTGGTAGTGAATTCAGTCATATCAAATGGTGCATTATCCATGGCAGTGCCTTTACTAATGAGTCCATTGCCAACTGCATTTTTGGCATTTTATCTCGTGCAATACAAATGTTATTTTCCCTTTAATGTTTTTTAATATTTTCTCATCAACCCATTCAGATGTTGTTGCACAACATTGTAGCAGGTGGAACAAAACAGAAGTTGCTGGAACAGCTCAGCAGGTCTGGCAGCTTCTGTGAAGAAAATTTCAGTTAACGTATCAGGTCTGGTGACCCTTCCTCAGAACCCTGTAGCAGGTGGGGCCTGAACCCACTGCCACTATAAGATCCCTATTATTTCTTGAAAATGACCCATGTGAATACCAAATGAAAAGCTACTATTTAAAATCTTGTTTTATGCTTAATTGGGAAGGAAAACTTTGAAATGTCTACAGATAGCATTAAACTGTGCCTCTGTGATCATGTGTAGTTGAATGAATAATCCAAAATCTTAGCATTTAATAGCAAAATAGCTGCTAATTGCTTAATCTCCACTGGTGGTGATGTGCTTGTATGCTCCATCATGAGAAATTGCAAAACCAGATAAATGTTATTTAGTAATCTTCAAAAACCATAATCTGTTACAGTACCTATTTACACATCCTCTGTACCTGAATTTTATGGGCTGACAGTAGAGTCTACTATGGCCCAATGGTAAATGTTTGCATTGTGGACAGCTTTCAAAACAATATGCAAAGGGAGATGAACATTAATTGTTACATCTGAGATGATCTTTATGACATTCATACTTTTCTTTTGCCAACAATATTTTATAAAGAGTAAATTATCTTTCAGTTATCAATTCCTAAATTGCTTACCTGGAAGCCAAAGCTCCAGCAAAAATCTTTCCATGAGTAACAGTTTAAGATTTTAGAATGAAAATATATCAAAGATAGCCTTTATGTAAGCATTGCATTTTCATTGCAGGTTGTTCAACAAAATGACCACGCTTGATGATTTTTGTTTTGTAGTTCTTGGACTGATATCCAGTACTTGTATCCTGTTAGGTTATGGTGACTAATGTGACTTCACTGCTGAAGACTGTAAAGGCAGTAGAAGATGAAGCTACTAGAGGAACACGAGCTCTGGAAGCCACTATTGAGCACATCCGTCAAGAACTGGCAGTACGTATTTCATGTTTACATTTAATAAAGGCAAGCTGAGTTTGATGGTCAATGTCAGAATTCAAATGGTTGTATTTCCTTTTCCTCTTATCTTATTAAATCATCTTGCTGGTTTTGTTCTCAGCGGGTATTTCCATATATTATCAAACGTGTTGGTTAGTTGCTACAGATTATAGAATAATGCATACACCCAATGTTGTTAGGTTTACTGAACTAATTTTTTTTGGTCTGTTACATTTTCTTTGCCCATCTCTGCTGTGAGCTAGTGGGATTGTCTTATGCGCAGAGATTGAGGAAGATAGGTCTGTATTTTCTCGAATTTCTAAGAATGAGAGGTGATCTCCTTGAAACATACAAAATTCTTAAAGGGTGGCTGTGGAAAGGATGTTTTCCCCTAACTACTGAGTTTAGAACCATGGAGATAATCTCAAAATTAGTCAGGAGTAAGCCATTTAAGACTGAGATGAGGAGGATATTTTTCACTGTGTGAATTTTAGTGGAATTCTCTATCCCAGAGAACAACGCAAGGTCAATTGTTGAGTATGTTCAGAACAGGCATCGAATGACGTGTGGCAACTAATGACATGGACAAATGTGGATGTGCAGAAGAAAGGAAAGCAATATTAGGGTAAATGATTGGCTATGATCCAACTGAATGGTGAAGTCTACTGAATGGCTCACTCCTGTTCCTAGTCTCCTAAATTAGATTAATGATATTTCACATAGTTTAGAGGTAGGTTAGGACACCAGACTATGGGATTAAGTCGAAATGCTACATGTACATTACTGTATGCACCACACTAAGCCTCCTGAATAGCTCATCAATACTTGCACAGAAATACTAAGGGTAGTGGATAGTCCACTGCCTCTGAAAGATTTGCATGTCTCTGGTTGTTGACTCTGTCAGTCGTGTTTGTTTTAATTGGAGAAGAAACTTACACCTGTCTTTAAAAGGAATACCTTAAAGGTTGTAAAGAGATCTAACTTCTCTATATTCTTTAAACATGTTGCAGATTCCAGATATTTTTAAAACTGATTGTTCATTGGCATGCATGAAATAACTATGGGTGAAATAAAAGCATTGCAAATCTTTTTCAACTTGTTCACTAAACTCCTTTTATTCCTTTAGGTGTTTTCCTCAGCAGATCCACCACCTAAAACTTCTACACCTGAAGAATTTATCCGGATGACCAAAGGAATTACCATTGCAACAGCTAAAGCTGTGGCAGCAGGAAACTCCTGTCGTCAAGAGGATGTTATTGCCACTGCCAACCTTAGCCGCAAAGCTATTGCGGAGATGCTTCATTCTTGTAAGGTATCTAATAAGCCAAGCATCAGCTGTGAAATACTTGTTCATCTTACATGACAAATAACTGGATAAAGGATGCAGCTTTAATCCTTAAACAGGGCAAAATTTTCTGTAAAGTATTCTTGCTATTTCTAAAGGAAAGACTGGTGCTGAAAATATCTTAGGTTTTTTTAAGTAGATTCTTTGCAAACAGTGGGAGAAGATATCAGGTTAAGGTGACCTGACAGCACCTGGGAGCTGTCCAATTTCTATAAAAACATATTGTGGATTAGAATGTAGATTTCTTGACCTTCACTAGAGTTTCCTGGAA
Source organism: Ginglymostoma cirratum (assembly GCA_024137785.1). Classification (NCBI taxonomy): domain Eukaryota; kingdom Metazoa; phylum Chordata; class Chondrichthyes; order Orectolobiformes; family Ginglymostomatidae; genus Ginglymostoma; species Ginglymostoma cirratum. Next base: position 44,913,398 of record JAHRHZ010000249.1, read on the forward strand.
TTGGTTGTCTTTCAGTTTGTCCGAAATAAAGATCCTGGCTATTTGTGATGAAGTCCAAGGTATATCCTCACGATTATCACTGGAGCAGGAGGCTAGGAAACTACCAAAGGTTTTGCACATCATGCAAAAGACTCTAAGCACTACTGACCAAACATACTTTTTGTAGGCGACCTGTACTTTAAACTACAGGATGGAAATTACCTGTTTCACTTGCAACACGACCAGAAAACCCACATCGTGGGCAAACTTAACCCTGTCCCTTAAGTAGTTATTCAGTTCTCCCAAACAGGACCCAAAATGTTTCTGTTCCTTTCCTTTCTCAGCCTGGTAACTTCTAATTTCAGATTTGTAATTCATTGTGGGGAGATTTCTTGGTGATTCTCCCTCTAGCACAAGCTAGACAAATCTTTCAGCCTCGTTTCAACTCCTCACAGATTTGGTCTTCTCAATCTAAGTGCTACCAGCATTCCCCTGCAGTGAAGCTTAGAAAGTTTAGGCCTCGGTTTGTTGCTTCTGTCTCTCAGATCCCGGCAGGCTCTTTGTCTGAGCGTTTGAGACATCCAGTAAAGGGAAAACTTCCTCTTAGAGCCCATCTCTGCGGCAATACGAATCACATTAACATTATACCCAAGTAGAAATTTCTGATTCGCTATCCTTTAGAACCCGACTCTCTTTTATCTCGGAATTAAATGGACAGTTTAAAGCACAACTGCTTAGAATTCAACATTCTCAATGCTTTTCTGGGACTTGCAGTCTAGCCATTGTTAAAAGACTGCTGCCATTGTGTCCAAGCGTAAATAGATCTACCTTCTTCCTGGAAAAACAATCTTGACTGCTTTAATCACTAACAATTAAACCACCCAGCCTTGCTGTCAGGTAGGCTTCAGAACAGATGACATGATTCTAAGAATGTGATATAGTTCTATATATAGTTCTAAGCTGGGATAGTGAGTGGCTCGGAGAGGAACTTGAGGGTGGTGGTGTTCCAATGTATGTGCTGCCTTTGTCCTTTTGGATAGTAAAGGTTTTGCAGGTGCTATAGCAGGTGCTAATCGCATTATGTACCCTATCATCTTTTAATAATTGGGAATGAATTTAAAACTAACCAGTCAAACAGAATGGATACAAATGTTTCTAATCTACTTTGGGTCATAGAGTCATACAGCATGAAAACAGACCCTTTAGTCCAACGCATCCATGCTGACTAAGTTTCCCAAATTAACCTAGTCCCATTTGCCATAATACTGATTTTTTTTTTTTCTTGTCAGAGTAAAATAAATTTGTCAGCAGTGGTGCTTGCGAAAACTGAAAATGAAGAGCCCATGAAAGGCTTCTGTCAGAACAGAGCCAGATAATTAATAACCCTTATTATTTCATTTTTTACAGCAAGCAGCCTATCACCCAGAAGTGTCCAGTGATGTTCAGACCAGAGCTCTTCGTTTTGGCAAAGAATGTTCTGAAGGGTACCTGGCTCTATTGGAACATGTTCTTGTTGTAAGTAATCATTAAATGTATATTGTGTTATAAATGTCTAACTTGCAATTAATTGAATGAGCAAACCTTTTTATTCATCAGATCGTTCTATTCTGTTTGTGAAAGTATCAAAAATTCAAGGTATAATTTTTTTTTTCTTGAAAGCTTTTTCATAGAATTGTACAACATTAAAAGGATGCTATTCAGTGTCTGGTGTCAGCTCTTTGAAAGAGCTGTTCAGTTAATTGCATTCTGCATTTATGTAGTAATTACTTCTTTTGCAAATATTTCTGATCCCTTTCTTAAAATTACTACTACGCCTAGCACTCTTTGAGGCAATGCATTTCAGATTATAAGAAGTCCCTGTGTACAAGTAAGTCTCTTCATCCTTCTGGTTCTTTTGCTGATTTCCTTAAATTTGCATCCTCTGGTTTAGATGATGTTATCATGAGAATACTTTACTTTCTTTTTGTTTGCTCTATAGAAACCGCTGCATAGTTTTCAGCAACTCTGAAATCTCCCCTTAACTATCCGAGGAGAATCATTCCCATTTCTGTCTAAAATTGACGTTTGTCATCCCTGGTGTAATTCTGCAAATTTCCTGCAGCTTTTCCGCAGCCTTGACTTTAATATCTGTTTGATTGTTTTCTTTTCCCTTTCTTATTCCTCCACTTGTCCCGTCCACCTCCGTTGAAGGTAATGATCATTTGGATTCCGAGATAGTAGGAACTGCCGATGCTGGAGAATCTGAGATAACAAGGTGTAGAGCTGGATGAACACAGTAAATATCATTTGGATTGGTGGTTATTGGTCACTCTACTGGATTCAACTAGCCATCCCTAAGTGTAGACAGTGGTTACTAACTGGTAATTTGACTGTATGTTAATCACAGCTGAGCTCAATCTGGTCTTCAGCAACTTTCAACATTTGGTGGGAAACAGCAGGAGTGGGACTCTGTCTATTTTTGGCTGTCCCCCAACCCAGTGGGGTCGAGACAAAAACAGAAATAGCTGGAAAAGCTCAGCAGATCTGGCAGCATCTGTGAACAGAAACCAGAGTTAACCTTTCGGGTCTAGTGACCCTTCCGCAGAACTGATTGTAGCTAGGAAAATGCCGGTTTATATGCAGAAGATAGGGTGGGGGTGGGGATAAGGAGTAGGGGTATAAGGAGTTAAGGATAGGTGGGGATAGAGCCCAAATAGAGAGAAGACAGTTGCTCAGACGGAAGAGTTGGATAACAATCTGGCTGGGAAAGTAAATAGCTGTTAATGGAGACTGTTAGTGGCTAACAATAGGTAGTGTGCAACGGCAGACTATGCGATAACAAGGCCTGGTGTGTGGGTTTGGGGGCTAGAACATGGGAGAGTTTAGACGCTAAAACTATTGAACTCTATATAGAGTCCGGAGGGCTACAGGGTGCCCAAATGGAAAATGAGGTGGTGTTCTTGCAGCTTGCGTTGAGCTTCACTGGAACACTGCAGCAAGACAGAGACGGATATTGACCACGGAACAGGGTGATGTGTTAAAGTGGCCGGCAACTGAAAGCCCAGGGTCTTTTTTTTTGCAGGCAGAACGTAGATGTTCTAGGAAGTGGTCACCCAGTCTATGCTTTGTCTCCCCAATATAGTAGAGAACACATTGTGAGCAGCAAATGCAGTAGACCTGATAGTGGGAAGTGCAGGTAAAGTGCTGCTTCACCTGGAAGCTATGTTTGGGTGCTTGGATACTGAGGAGGTAAATGGGCAGCTGTTACACCTTCAGTGGTCACAGGGAAGGTGCCCTGGAGGTAGTGTTGGGAGTGAAGGAAGAGTGGACCAGGGTGTCCCGGAGGGAGCAGTCCCTACAGAAGGCAGACAAGCGAGGGAAGGGGAGTGTGGGTCTAGTGGTGGCCTCTCGCTGAGCGTGGTGGAAATGGCAACTGATGATCTTTTGGATGTGGATGCTGGTGGGATGATAGGTAAGGACAAGAGGAACCCTATCGTAGTTGCGGGAGGAAAGAGAAGGGGTGAGGGCAAAGTATGGAAGTTGGTTCGGACCCGGCTGAAGGCCCTGTAAACGACGGAGCTGGGGAATCCTTGGTTGAAGAAGAAAGTGGACATTTCAGAGGCTTCCTTGTCAAAGTTGGCCTCATTAGAACATATGTGGTGGAGATGGAGGAACCGGGAGAACGGAATGGAGTCTTTACAGGAAGCAGGGTGTGAGGAGTTGAGGCCACTCATTCCCCCGGCTCTGTTCATTGTAATTTTGAACATGTTTTAGAAATGAAATCTGAAATCTCCTGATTTGTCTGTTTAGAAGAGTTTTCTTCTGACATTTAGTTGCTTTGTCCTATTTTGTTTTTGTTGAATTACTTCTGTCTCTTTTCCTCCTGCATTTCATACTTATTCCTTCACTTTATTTCAAAGCCGGTGAGTACCCTACGTCATAGCACCATTAAATAGCTTGGCTGAGTTTGAATGTTATGCATGGGTTTGTCCAAATATAGAGAACTTAAAAAAAAAAATATATGGAATGAATCCTTCTTACAGACAGAGCTACAGCTGCTGTGATGAACTGTGAAACAGCAAACTTCTAGTGTTGCCAAATATGTGCAGATTCATGGTTGCGATACCACCCTCTATTGGTGTTATAAAAGTTCTAACCTGGGCCCTACTTACCACTTTGAAAACTAATGATCTCACACAGCATGATGCCTTGGTGAAACAGGCTACAATAATGGTGGGAGACCTGATATGAGCTACACCTGAGGACAGGGAGTTCAATGACAAAATTGAACAGAAAAGAACAAATGATTATTGCCAGTTCATTCATTTGCAATAACATTTTGCTGTAGGGAATATTTGATTTGTTTACCTTCCTACTAAACATATTTTCAGATGTACAACAGGTGTATATGGTACTTGCTATAGCCATGTCTGAGCTTTTGTAGAAGTGAGAGCATGCTGTCATTAGTCAATTTAAGGTTTTGATTCTGGAATTCATAGTTTCGTAGAATTCCTACAGTGTGGAAACAGGCCCTTTGGCCCAACAAGTTCACACCAACTCTCAAAGCATCCCATCCAGACCCATCCCCCTATAACCCATCTAATCTAAACATCCCTGAACACTACAGGCAATTTATCATGTGCACAGCCTGCACATCTTTGAACTGTGGGAGGTAATCGGAGCACCCAGAGGAAAACCACGTAAACACAGGGAGAATGTGCAAACTTCATAGACAGTTGCCTGAGGGTGGAATCGAACCCGGGTCACTGGTGCCGTGAGGCAGCAGTGCTAGCCACTGTGCTGCCCAAATGAGAACTTATTTCGAAGAAGCAGCTAATATGACGTGAGCATATAATTTAACTCCCATGAATTAGCTCTTTGTGTCCGTAGAGAAACGATTGCTCTCCTTTCTCCCCCCTACACGTTTGCTTGTATTTATATGCACATCCATTTGTGTTTTCCTTTGGACTGACATAAGCTGCATTGGTTTATGGAGGGGGCTGAGATATTTTACAGCATGTTTGTGTTCTGATCTCTAGCCAATTGCATGTTCTGTATGTGCAATATGTTGCAGTTTCTATCATATATCCAGTCTGAGGGACTTATTATTTTCTAAGAATAGGAATAGACCACTTAGCTCTCCAAGCCTTGTTCCTCCACTCAGTTACATTGGGCTGATCTGCAACCCTACTTTTGTGGCTTCTATTTAACAAAGACAATAATTAGAAAATATGGATCATAATCTTGTGAAATTGAAATTGTAGAATTGTTGGGCGACTTCCATCATTCACCGAGTTCTTTACTTCAACTGGCTACTTAAGAAAAGTACTGCAGAAAGGAACTTTTTTTTATGCAACTGGTGTCAGTTAGTTGCCACGCAGAAGAGAACGTTTGCAGTTAGGGAGAAAGCTATCCCATTACCTTAGGGGTCCGTTGCTTTGGTGATCAAAAGAATGGTTAAACGTGAAATTGCGAGTAGCACTTGCTGTGTACATTCAGCAAGATGATATTTACCATTGTTGGTGATCCCTCGGGCTGACTTACCTGAGTTCGGCCCAAGAAGGCACTTACTGCCTTGGCAAACCATTAGATCAATAGATAATCTTCAGGCATGGTCGAAGAATATGACATGTTTGCTCTTTTACAATGAGGCAGGTGGTATAATTCTGTCTGCAAATCTGTGCAATCCCTGTATTCCATCTTAACCCCTCAGGTATCTGCACAGACCCTTAAAGACCAAATGGGTGCTCTGCAAAGCAATTTCTAGGTGATTGTACAGCCATCATGATCCTTCCTCTCAAACTTGTGTAGTCTTTCTTCAGCTCCACTTGATATATTTGAAAGTACTTAAAACAGTAAAGTTGCTAATTTGGTGTTGTCAGCCTGTCAAAAATTTAAAAGGGAAAGGAGATTTGTGATAACGACCAGATGAAATTAGAAGCTAATGTCTAGAGTAAACATGAGTGACAAAGTGTGTGATATATATTGTTTAGCTTATTATATAAATTCACAAAAAAAAGGCAGAATTAGGCCATGCAGCCCATCAAGTCTGCTCTTCCATTCAATCATGGCTGATATACTCCTCACCCCCATTTTCTTGCCTTCTCTCCATAACCCTTCAACCGATTACCAATTTAAAAATCTGTCTGACTCCTCCTTAAATTTACTCACTGTCCCAGCATCCACCGCACTTTGGGCTAGCGAACTCCAAAGATTCACCACCCTTTGGGAGAAGTAGTTTCTCCTCAATTCTGTTCTAGATTTGCTACCCCTTATCCTAAGTCTATGACCTCTCACCTTAGAATGCCCCACAGAAGGGAGCATTTGCTCCACGTCTATTATCTATACCTTTTATCATCTGGAATACCTCAATTTGATCTCCCCTCGTTTTTCTAAATTCCAGAGAGTATAAGCCTAAACTGTTCAATCTCTCTCCATGTGATAAACCCCTCATCTCTGGGTTCAATCTGGTGAACCCCCTGTGAACTGCCTCTGGTGCCATCATATCCTTCCACAAATCAGAGGACCAAAACTGTGCACAATACTCCAGGTGCAGTCTCACCAATGCTTTGTATAGTTGCAACAATGCTTCCTTACTCTTGTACTCTGTTCCTTAAACGGAATGTTGGCTTTTACAATTAGCTTTTTTTAAAATTTTCTGCTGTACCTGCAGACTAGTCTTCTGTAACTCATGAACAAGGACACTCGGATCCCTCTGCACTGCATGCCCCGAAGTGTCTCCCATTTAGATAATAAATCACCTTGCCATTTTTCCGAACAAAATGCATGACCTCACATTTATCCACATTAAACTCCATCTGCCACATTTCGGCCCACTCTCCTAACCTATCTATATCCATTTGTAAAGTTCTTATTTCCTCATTGCTATTTACCGTCCTGCCTGTTTTTGTCACCCACAAATTTGGCTATAGAGCCTTCTATCCCTATATCCAAGTCGTTAATGTAGATTGTAAATAGCTGGACGTCCAAGGACTGACCCCTTTGGCACCCCACTTGTTACTACTTTGTCATCCAGAAAAAAAAACATTTATCCAACTTTGTCTTCTGTCCATCAGCCACTCACCTATCCAAGCTAATAAATTACCCCTAATCCCATATGATCCAACCTTTTGTGTGGCACCTTATCAAACACCTTCCGGAAGTCCAGATATATTACATCTACAGAATCCCTGTTATTCACTTTGCTTGTTACATCTTCGGAGAACTCTAACAAATTGGTCAAACACAATTTGCCTTTCATAAAACTATGCTGGCTCTGATAGATAGCGTTTTGACTTTCCAAATGTCCTGATATTGCTTCCTTGATAATTGATTCTAACACTTTCCCAACAACAGATGTTGAGCTAACTTGATATTTATTTCTAAATTACTTTTCCTCTTTCATTCAGTATTTTTGGCCTCCTTTCTAGATTCTTCAAAAGCCATCGACAGATCTCAAACAGCAGCTGGCAACATATTCAAAACGTGTGGCTGGTTCTGTCACAGAGCTCATCCAGGCTGCAGAGGCCATGAAAGGTAAGGAAGTGTTTTGCACTTAAGTTAAATGTTGGAGTTCCAGGTCTCATTATTGACATGTATGAAGAAAAGCACCTTTTGCAGAAAAACAAAAATAGCCTCAAGTAAGGCCAGGGATCAAATCTAATATTGGGTCATGTTGGGTTCTAAAGTTCATACCCAAGTCTCCTTAAAATACAATATAGAAGATAATTCTCATGAGCAGCTGCCCAACTTTTTAGCTGTTTTAAAGTTAATACTTACATTTCACTGTTAAGGACAGAAGGAACAACTTTCATGGCAGGTATGTTATTAAGTTTTTAAGCATTGTGGGAAGGCAGACAGATAAATGGAGTTGAGACTGTGATCTGATCAACCAAGATCTTATTGAATGGTAGAGCAGGCTTGATGGACTGAATGGCCTATTCCAGTTCCTAATTCTTATGTTACATTTATGTAGTACTGCTCACTGGAGACCAAAAATATTCCATATTGAAACACTGTTTCATGTCAAATTAAGTTCATCTTAGCCAGTGTGCTGATGCCACTTGCCCTCCCCCCCCACATCCCCCCCAATTTCTCTCTCTCTCTCTGGGCCGAAAAATGTTTTTGTGAGAAGAAAAAGGACATCGGAAGAATTACGACCCATTCCTGACCATGTAACCATTCTCCCAATTATCTCTGCCAAGGACCTGTTTGTTTCTGGTATTTCCCTGTTGGTAGAGCGAATTGGACAAGGAAAGAAAATAAAATAATTTAATGAGCAAAGAGATCAAGGATGGTTGCAGGAAGAAGAATAAATACAAATAGAAATAAAAATTTCTGATATCAGAAAAGGGAGTAATTAGATAATTGATTAAACTTACTAGTATTGACCTGAATGCTAATAAAAGCAAAGTAGTGCAGTTGTTGGCAATCATCTTCAAGTTGCAAAGAAAAGTCATCTTGAACTCTAGACGTTAACTCTTTCTCTTTCTCTTTTCCACAAGTGCTGCTAGATCAGCACTTTGTTTTTTGTTTAAATGACTGGGATGTTCAAATGAAATTAAGCTATTTTAGAGTTTTTGTTTGAGTTGATTAGTTAATCCTCTGTTCAGGAAATCTTTCATTGTCGCAGTTACATTTATATTTGAACAAGTAAATGAAGTAAAACAGTCTGTCATTAATTTGAACTCAATTTCGACTTGTACATGCGTTCATTTTGGCAAAGTGAAGGAATTGGGTTGGGTACAGTTCAAAGTGACAAAATTAACATCATACAGTTGTGCAGTAGTTCAAAACACATAGGAAGGAAATTTATACACCAGAAATTCTTTTGTGCTGAATTAATGTGATAAATTTTAAGGCTGATAGTTTGATAGCTTGTGGATAGCTTTCCAAGATATGTCTGCTTACAATTTGTAATGATGTCGTCATTTTAGAGATCTACATGTCTGACTGACTTTATATGGAATTTTTCAGTGAATCTATTGTAGCCACAAAATGCTGGAGGAAAATATGTGCTGAAGTAGATAATCTTAATGTGCTGCAGAGTTTGCTTTAGTTGTGGATTGTGGCAGTTCTGTACTGAGTTTTCTATGATTCATATTAACCACTTACAATCTAGCAATTATGTTCTATTTAGTTTTTCTAATCTTTTATAGGCGATGAAAATGCCCTTTCGTTGATGCTATAATCATTTGGGTTGATTATTAAATTATTACCTTCAATTGTTTGTTATATTTATTTTCAAATTAATAAATTGAGTAAACTTTCTCAGACAAAAACTGTCAAAAATAATAATGGCTTCTATTTTATGCTCCAGATTTTTGCAAATGGTAAAAATAAAAGCCTTGAGTCATGTGTATATATAGGGTAACTTGAGCACTTTCTGCATTTTATGGTGTGATCTGTGCTCAGTAACGGGTCGGGAAGCAAAGAGTGCAGACCAGGATAATTATCCTCTTAAACCAATGTGCATTCTCAAAAATGGTCACTTTTTTCCCCAGGAGCGCAACTGGATAGAAGTTGAGTTATAATCTTGACTTTCATTTCTGGCTAACAGACCTTCACTAATGTCTAGTAATGCAGATCACCCATGTCTCTGGGACCATAGTTCCATGCTATTTTAGAATGACCAGCTTTGGTAGCAGCAATGTCAGGTAGTATTACTAAGTACGGCAGGTATTATCTTAAATGGCCATTGTATTTTCTTGGAGAACTGTTATTCAGGCCAGTCAGATTATGCATGTAAATACAGAGAAGACTATTGAATGTGGCAAACATTACAAGAAAATGGTTCAAGAAAATGCTCTCGATTGATCAGTTTTTCCCTCACATTCTTTAGGCACAGAATGGGTGAATCCTGAAGATCCAACAGTTATTGCTGAGAATGAATTGCTGAGAGCTGCTGCAGCTATTGAGGCAGCTGCCAAGAAACTTGAACAGCTGAAACCAAGAGCTAAACCCAAGGTGAAAAAAAACCCAACAGAATGACACAAAAAATGCATTGTATTTTTCTCCTGGGCTTATTGATCTAGTCAGTGATTTACTGCTACATGGAATAGTACATTATTTCAGTAAAGAAATTTTCCTAGTAATTTTGTCTCAAAGTCACCATGTTGGGTCTTCCTGCTGATCTTAATTAATTTATTCAATGAGAAGTTGAGCTGTATAAATGGAGTTTGATTCACAATCTTTTGAGTTAGTGGACTTCAGCTGAGGTTGTACCAAGGCTGCTGGAGTTGACCTTGACATAGTGATCTTTATTCAGTGAGAGAATTGCAATTGGGTGCACGGATGTTAGGGGAGTACTGGACTGGACCTAACTCTGATGTTCCCTGTAGCCAGATAACCTTTTACATTTGCTACTGATACTTGCACGTTTGCAGTGGACCTGAGGATCTTTATAACCAAGAATTCAAAAACTTCTGAAGAGATAGGAATGTACTGACAATGCAGGAGATCAACTGCTCAGCAATTGAAATTGATCTCATTCAAACTATTCAAGCCTGTAATTCTTATGACCTTGATATTACAGAAGCTTTTTAGCTTAATTTGTATGAATTCTGATGTACAGTTCTGACTTTGGAGTAACTCCAGATACAACTTTTGCATAGTAGATTATTTTAACAACAAATATGTATATAGTATAATCAATATTGTGTGACCAAAACCTTCATTATGCAAATACTGTTACAAGAGACTGTCTGATATGTTTGCTATATTAGGTTGTTAACTAAAACTCAACTATATATCAAACATATTTGTACAGTTTCTTGACTTTACAGCATTTTAAGTGTTTCTTAATTTGTTTATTAGAGAACCTAGGTAATTTATTTTTCATTTAATATTTTCTACTCCGCTCAGTATTGAACAAGTCTGTAGTATACAGCAGAATGCAATCTACTCATGACTTTAGATTACATATTGGCATAAATGTAGTAAATTCCGCAGCTACCCTTGAATTCACAGTCAGTTTGTTTCTTTGAGTTTTGATATATGCCAATTTACTGCCAATTAGTATTGTAGCTTTTCAATATTTTCCATTCACATTTAATCTTGTAACTTTTTTTGTCCAACAGCAAGCAGATGAAAGTCTCAACTTTGAAGAACAGATCCTGGAGGCAGCCAAGTCAATCGCAGCAGCAACCAGTGCCCTCGTGAAAGCTGCATCTGCTGCTCAGAGAGAGCTTGTGGCTCAAGGCAAGGTAAGAAGTAACTCTGTGTCACGTTATTTTACAAGTTTTCCTCAATGCATTAGTGCCTGCTTCCAAGTCAATTTGACAATGCCTGTGAACAAAAGAAGTATCAGCATAAGATTGAAATTTTAAAAATGGGAGGCACCTTTTTTAAATCCCGAGTAGTTTTTTTTCAGGAAAGTACATAAAGTATTCTCTGTATAAGACCACGGTAATTTTGTGTCAATATAGTAATGTGTAAAATGGTTTAAACACTAGCATTAGGACCAACCCACTCCAGATCTGTTTTAGATTCGATAAACTATTTTAACTATTGTAAGAAGACTAGTTGCTAACTTACTTTCTATTCCTCCCCCTTTGTTTTGAAAGGGTATTAGTTTTCACCAAGTTTACTTTTAAATGTGCTCACCTGAATAAGTTATTTTATTGTAAGATGATTAAATAAAAGCAATTGGATGGCAAATGTTGAAGGAAGTGTTAGGGCTCTTATGGCACAGTGCTAGTGTCCTGCCAAAGCTCTGGCTTCAAGCAGAACCTTCCACAGAGTTATGTCACAACTTGTCCAACCAGGCTGATTTTTAAAATCTTCAACGTGTTTCTTTTCCACCATAGGTTGGAGCTGTACCAGCAAATGCAGTGGATGATGGCCAGTGGTCCCAAGGCCTCATTTCAGCAGTGAGTACAATATAATACTGTCTTCTCCCATTCCAAAAAAAAAAACTTGAACATGAAGTCTTAGGTGACCTGACTCTGTATAATTTTTGAAAACCGAAGTAATATTGTATTTTGTTGCTGTAAATAATTTTTGAAATAAAAATAAATACTTGATTTAGAGCAAATTACGCAAATCACAGTTTGTGTTTCAGACTTAGAGATAAAAGGTACTGCAGATGCTGGAGAATCCGAGATAACAAGCATCCTATGATGCTGATTGTGTTTCAGATTGCAAACTAAGTAAAATTCTTGTTCTTGCAGGCTCGAAGGGTTGCTGCTGCTACAAGTGGTTTGTGTGAAGCGGCCAATGCAGCGGTTCAGGGTCACGCCAGTGAGGAGAAGCTGATCTCTTCAGCCAAACAGGTGGCAGCATCCACAGCTCAGCTATTAGTGGCCTGCAAAGTGAAAGCTGATCAGGATTCAGAGGCCATGAGGAGACTCCAGGTATATGATGTGTATCTATAATGTGAACTGAGTTGTATTTATGCAAGTTTAAAAAAAAAAAAAAAATCATGCCTGCTAATGCAATTGGGGCACGTAAATGTATGCACATTTTCTTCTCCCTGCTTCTCTCTCCTTATGAAAGATGAGCAGAGACTGATATTCTATATTGAGAATAATCGAGGGAAGGTATAGGGGAGATGTCAGAGGTAGGTTCTTCACTCAGCGGTGGGCGTGTGGAATGCGCTATCGGCAGTGGTAGTGGAGTCAGATACTTTAGACTTTTAAGCGACTCTTGGATAGGGACATGGAGGATAGTAAAATGTAGGGTATGCAGGGTAGTTTGATCTTAGTAGGATAATAGGTCAGCACAACATTGTGGGCCAAAGGGCCTTGTACTGTGCTATACTGTTCTATGTTCTATTGCATTGCTCATGGAGCAGATATGGTTAATCACTGCAGATCCAATACTGGAGGAACAAAATGAAAAGATTGTTCACTTCTGCAAATGAGTCACAGCCATTTGGATATGGCCATAATCACTTGTGAGAGAAACCATTTTGTTGTAACATCATTTTGAATGTTAGTTTACTAAATTAGAACCCATTTCCAAAAATCAGAACAGAGTCTAATTTGTATTAAGGATATCACTGGGAGCTACAGGAATAACTTTGGAGAAATGCAGTCACTTCTGCCTTGTAGAAAAAAAGACAAAGTGCAAGAATAGCCAAACACCTTAACAGGCAAGGGATAGAGGGATATGGACCATGTACAGGCAGATTGGATTAGTTTAGAATGACATCATGGTTGATACAGATATGTTGGGCTGAAGGGCCTGTTCCTGTCCTGTCCTGTTCTGTTCTGTCCTATACTGTTCTATGTTGTTCCAAAAAGGAGGACACCAAACTTGAAACTTTTAGATAGAAGGAAGTGAGAACTAATGTGTTGTAAAGGAAAAACAGATTGTTCAGGATTTCAACACCGTATGATGGCAAGTGTCATCTGAAATTGTGGATAAGCTTCATCACTTGGTAGCAGAAACTTTTTGGCTCAACTCCATTCAAATAGAATAGAAATAAATAGATATCTTAAATATTTAGAAAATACATCAATTATTGTTCACTTAACCAAATGTTGGTGGCCTCACTAATTTGTTTATTTCTCTTTTATAAATGGAACTTTTGACTTGATTTTTCTCTGAATATACTCAAGTAGATTTCCTTTGAAAAACTTTCGGCTTTCATTTTAATCAGATTTTTTCAATACTTAAGTAATCCAGATAATTCCATATCATTATTATTTAATTTTGTCTTTTTCATGCTTTTTTATATTTTCTAATTATTTTGCTCCCGAAATATTTAATCAATCTTTTCAGTGAATTAGTCAAGTGAGAAATATTTCCTTTGGTGTTTGGCCTAATGGGTATTTTGCTTTTGAAATGCCCTACTTTTTACTTTGGAAATGGTAAAGCAATACACAGCACTGTCTGCTCAGTTTTAACATAGTGTCTTTTCATGACAGAAATGTTGTATTGCACAGTACATTGCATGGAACTGAATCATTCAGACCGGAAAGGTCCAGTTTGATATCTGGTCTATGTTCTGTTATGGAGTCTCAATATTAATGGTGGAAGGAAGTACTGAAATTTAACGTCAATGACCCTGGGCTAGGGACTGGTTAGTTTCTGATCAGTGACTGTTGTTACTGCAATGACTTAACCCATTTTAAAATGGTTTGTTGGCACCATTCAGATTACTGTTTGATAAGTCGTCACTTGAATGAAGGCCATTTGAGAGAATGATATGACAACAAAGTGTAAGAGCATGTCCTACAATTAGTCAGTCTCGGAAGAGGAAGGCCAAGAAGTTCAGGATGTCGCAACATGCAATTGTTTTTCAAATTCCATCATTAGCCAAAATCTCTCAATGCTGTGAAGCACTTGGAAATTTCAGTTCTTCACGTCAAGTCTCAGTTAGCTTTGGAAAGCTATTGTTCATTTACTACAATGCTATGAGTTAATTTAGCTACTCATTATAAGCCTGTAAGACACAAGAGCAGAAGTAGGCCATTTAGTCCATTGAGTCTCCTCCACCATTCAATCAGATCATGGCTGATCTAATGATCCTCAACTCCACTTCCCTGCATTTGCTCCTAAAATTAAATCCATAATTACCTCACTGGTTAAAAATCTGTCTATCTCAGCCTTGAATATACTTCACCTTTCAAGTCCTTGCTTGTCTTTAAGGGTTATAGGTGGGAATGTGGATTTGAAGTTAATTGGATCAGGCATAATCACTAATGTCAGAGCAGGCTTGAGGGGCTGAATGGTCTACTGCTTTTAAAGTATGTTCACTTATGCTTATGTTTTGACATTTGGTTTTAGAATCTGACTTTACAGGATAATATTTTTATAATTCTACATTACCAATAGTTTTATTGCCAGTTTATTTCAGCTAATTACAATTATTGTTCAGGAATAAAGCTTTATTGTGGAACTCCATTAGGCAGAAGCCCTCCCAATGTTGCCCCAACATGTAAACAATGTTGTGCTAGCGTTTTCATTTTGACTCTTAGTCTGCACCATTTTTTGTTTGTAGACTGCAGGTAATGCTGTGAAGAGAGCATCTGACAACCTGGTGAAGGCTGCACAGAAGGCTGCCGCGTTCAATGAGCAAGAAGAGGAGAATGTTGTGGTCAAGAGTAAGATGGTCGGTGGTATTGCGCAGGTGAGTGAATAAACTAAGGTGGGCAGTAGTATTGCTACTGGACCAGCAAATCAAGGGCCATTCATTCAGATTCTATCATGAAGGTTCAAGAATTTGAATTCTGTTCAATAACTTTACAAATACAAAGTAACAAATTAAGCAGTCGGACTATATTGAAAATCCAACTGGTTCATCACTGTCCTTTAGGAAAAGAAATCTGTTGTGCTTTTCCAATTGAGCCTAGATATGGTTCCATTGTCACACCAGCATGGTTGACTCTCTTAATTGTCCTCAATAACAACCTCGCAGTGAGCATGTTGTCATCGCATTGTCGAGGAGAAATGGACAGTCAATGCATCCTTGCCAGAGAATATCCATCTCCTGAGAATGAGTAATTAAAAATTGCACCTATATGAGAAGTAACTATGATGTGTTACTAGGAATTATTTTTGTCTGTTTCTTGAACAGATTATTGCAGCCCAGGAAGAAATGCTGCGAAAAGAGAGAGAACTTGAAGATGCCCGCAAGAAACTAGCACAAATTCGGCAGCAGCAATATAAATTCCTTCCTTCAGAACTTTGTGACAAAGAGGAAAATTAACTGCAATCTACTAAAACAGCTAACAGCTAATCTCGGCCAGGTTAAAGATCTGATCCAGATAAATGAACATGTCGCCAGATTCTTTTTAAAATGTTCATGCAATAAGTTCCTTTGTAATTTCGCAATCTGTATGCTAACAGTGCAATAGGCGATTCATTTGCTATGTTTTTTCTGTATCCTATAAATAATCGTTCTGCACATGTTCAATCATGTTTAACATGTTATATTTGCTCTTGAGCACAGACTAGAACAATTAGTATATACATGTGCATCAGCACTGGTATGAAAAATGCAATATTTGGTTGCAGTATGGATGCAAATTTGCTGTAAAGCCTATGTATGATATCTTTTTTAAGTATATGGAGTCAGAAGGTATATTTGATTATTCCAAAGATGTTGCAGAAGAGTTGTGTGTCCCAATAGTGAATGGTTTAAAGCTAATGCAAACAGGGAGTTAATAAGTGGGACAACCGGAACAGTAAGTCACATTCATGAATTCTAAACTCCACAGTGACTAGGTGATACATATCATTAAAATTCCGTAATGGAAAAATACTCCCTATAATAGTAATATTGCCTTAAATTGGGTCGGAAATACTGTGTTTTGGGGGAAGTTAATGTTACTTTCTAACTTTCTATTTTTTAACCAGATGTACATGAATAAGACAGTATTTCAGCAGGGTGCCTTACAATCAGACAGTGCTTGTTTAGGATTGCTTTGTTTCCAGTAAAGATTGGAATATCTTTCTATTAGAAGAGTTCGAAGTTCAAACTTTGATGTGCTCCAAAAATTTATTGTTTTAAAGATATTTGTAGGTGTTCCCTATAACTGATTTAACAACTTAAAACCTTGAACTGCAAGCTCAATGGGGCATATTTAGCAGTTTGACATAAAAAAAAATCTGTTAATTGCTTTCATTCATCTAGCTTTGTGGTCTTGGTCTCCTCTTGCATAAGCCTTCACATTCTCTTGTTTTGGCACATTACATTCAAGTGTTTGTATTTGTGTTGTTTTAAGTAAGAACTTCTTAATTGCAATAACATACGTAATTGTATGCACTTAATGGTGCACATCTTTCCAGTTAGAGACTGTGTTTTTGTAATTAAGATTACATTCTACATTAATGGGAATTTTAGGCAGTTATGCATTACGTTTCCACGGTTCCTGCAAGCACATTTTAGGCCTCTCTAGGATTCTTCAAATACTAAGTCTACTTATATTTTGCAGAATTTGCCTTGTTCACATTATTCCTGCAAATATAACTTGTTACTTATGCTCCATTGCCTTTAAATACACTTTATTTTGATACAACATGCTTCTAATAACAGTTGATGAATACCAACTTTCCAGTACTTATGATGGCTACTTATGTTTTTATTTTACAATTTATTTGGTTAATAAAGTCAAGTTTCCACTATGGCTTGGATTTTGTGCATTTTTCAACTTTATTTTATTTTACTTCTTTGAGAGTGACTAAGAAAGTCCACTACATACTTGACACTAGGGCCTGCTTATGCAGACAATCAAGGTTCCTACTGTTGTTTTAAAATTTATCATCTTTCGTTGAGCTATGCTTTTAATGTGATCTATTTGAAATGTGCTCTCCTAGATGAGAATTGGAACATACGAATGCTAATAGAACTGTGTACATTAACCTTTTACTTTCAATGTCAAGTAAAAATCAACCCCTCATCAATAATGCACATTTCCTATAATTCTGTCTTGTCTATCCATCTTATTAGCTTGTACTGTACACTGTCTTTGTATCAAACCTCATGTCAACGCACTCATCAAGCAATGAATGCCCATATAGGGCCTCATCCTGCTGCCTCTGGTATCCACCCAGTTTGGCAGCCCCGCCTGGAAGATAGACAAACATCAGGCTTCTCCACAGCCACATGGGTAATATTATATATTTACATTAGCATAGAAAATAAGACCGGGAGTAGGCCATTCAGTCCTTTGAGCATTGTCCACCATTCAGTATGATTATCGCTAATCATCCAACTCAGTATCCTGTTTCTGCTTTCTCCCCATACTTTTTGTTCCCTTTAGCCCTAAGAACTTTATCTAACTCCTTTTTGAAAACATTCAATGTTTTGGCCTCAACCACTTCCTGTGGCAGAGAATTCCACAGGGTTCACCACTCTTTGGGTGAAGAAATTCCTCCTCATCTCAGTCCACAATGACCTACACTGCATCCTCAAACCGTGCCCATGGTTCAGGACTGCCCAGTGATTAGGAACATGCTCCCTGTGTTTACCTTGCCTAATCCTATTAGAATTTTATAGCTTTCTAAATGATTGCCACTACTACCCCATCCCTCTGCCGCATCCTCCCCCCCGACCTTCACTCTTCTAAACTCCAATAAGTGTAGTCCAAACCGATCTAGTCTCCCTTTGTGTGTCAAACGTGCCATCCCAGCAGTTAGTCTGGTAAACATTGGTTGCTCTGCCTGCAAAGCTAGAACATTCATTCTCCAATAAGGAGATTGATATACCTCGGCTTTCTTGTCACTTACTCTATCTGCTCTTCCTCTGTCCTGAAATATCATTTTTCTGATTTTCTAAATATCACCTACACATTTCACCCACTGCATATTTTCTTTAGTGACAACTTACGTCATCTGTAAATTTTGAAGTTGTGGACTGTAGTGTTGGCCTAGTTAACCCAATTAACATTTCAGGTTGGTTGGCTCGCCGAGCTGGTTTGTTGTTCTGCAGACGTTTCGTTACCGTGCTGGTAACATCCTCAGTGCAGCCTCTGATGAAGCGTCGGTGTGTCTTCCCACCTGGTTTTTAAACTCTGGTGTCCGTTGCGATGGATTGCCTCACTTCCAGGTTTTCCTCCTTAGTGGAATGTATATGGGGTTGAGTTCAATGTGTTTATTAATAGCATGCTTTGTGGAGTACCATGCTTCTAGGAATTATTGTGCTTGTCTCTGTCCCAAGATCTTGGTGTTGTCCCAGTCGAAGTCGTGGTTCTCCTTGTCCATGTGGATTGAGATGAGTGAGTATTGGTCGTGTCTTTTTATAGCCAGTTGGTGTTCATGTGCTCTTGTTGTTAGTTTCCTTCCTGTTTGTCCGACATAGTGTTTCTCACAGTCTCTGCAGGGGATCTTGTAGATGACACTGGTCCTGTCCATGGCTGGGATTGGGTCTTTAGTTCGGGTGAGCATTTGTCGTAGGGTTGATGTGGGCTTGTGTGCCGCTCTGATGCCCAGCGGTCGTAGAAGTCTTGTGGTGAGTTCTGACATGTTCCTGATGTCAGGTAGTGTGATGAGTGTGTCGGGGCGTGCAGAATCTTTCTGATGCTGTTCCTGTAGGCATCTCCCAACCCAGTTCTTTTCCCTGCTGAGACTGCGAGAATACTCACTCATCTCAATCCACGTGGACAAGGAGAACCACGACTTCGACTGGGACAACACCAAGATCCTGGGACAGGCTAGGCAGAGACAAGCACGAGAATTCCCGGAAGCATGGCACTCCACGAAGCATGCTATTAATAAACACATTGAACTCGACCCCATATACATTCCACTACAGAGGAAACCCGGAATTGAGGCAATCCATCGCAACGGACCCCAGAGTTTAAAAACCAGGCGGGAAAACACACCGACGCTTCATCAGAGGTTGCACTGAGGATGATACCAAGCATGGTAACGAAACATCTGCAGAACAACAAACCAGCTCGGCGAGCCAACCAACCTCAACACCCACAACCCGAGCTACAGATCTACTCCAAAACCTTAGACCAATTAACATTTGTACCAGGCAGCGGCCATCTCTAGTAAGGGAGCCTGATCACCACCTCTTGATGTTCAATGATATTATAATATCCGTCCTAAGGAATTACCATTGACTAGAAGGACACTGAATTGTGGCTACTAGCGTAATTCCAACCCTTGATATTCTGTAATGGAATGGTTTATCTATGGATTTCTTTTGCCACAAAACATATGTCGTGGGAGTGATGGAATTTGCTTCCCTGGGAGGGTGCAACTCCAAGAACACCAGAACATTGACAGGATCCAAATAATCTCCACTTTGCATCTTGCCAGCAGTGTTATCAGGCAGTTAGATAGTGATCTCATTGAACCATATAGCATTCTTAAAGGGGTTGGCAGGATACATGCAGAGAGATAGTAAGAACTGCCAATGCTGGAGTCTGAGATAACAGTGTGGAGCTGGAGGAAGACAGCAGGCCTGGTAGCATCAGGTCCTGACCCCGAACGTCAGCTTTTCTGTTCCTCTGATGCTGCCTGGCCTGCTGTGTTCCTCCAGCTCCACACTGTTGTTACATGCAGAGAGGATGTTTCCCTTGATGGGACAGTCTTAGTCTGAAATTTATTCCAAGATGAGGAGGAATCTCTACTGAGGGTTGAGTGACTTTGGAACTCATTGCCACACAGCTGTGGGGCAGAGTACTTGCGTATATTTAAGGCTGAGATGAGATAGTCTGATACATGATCAGCAGGGGAAAGAAGGGTTATGGGTAAATTATAGGAAAGTGGATATAAGGAATGTCAAATCGGCCGTGATCCTATTGAATGACAAAGCAGGCTCAAGGGCCGAGCAGCCTACTCCTGTTCCTATTTCCTATGCTCAAGAAAACTAACTGCATTTGTGTTTCCCCTAATTTTCCAAACTCAAACCACTTGCTACTCTTGTAGCTCTCCTATTGTTGTCTAAACTATTATGTTTGAGCAGCTCACTGCCAACTTTATCAATAATAAAATTTCTCATATATAGAATCCCTGCAGTGCAGATAGAAGCCATTGGGCCCAAGGCTGCACCGACCCTCCAAAGAGCACCCACCCAGACCCTTCTCCCTACCCTATCCCCAACCCTATCTTTGAACTGTGGGCAGAAACTAGAGCACTCAGGAATCCATGCAGACCCGGCAGAATGTGCAAACTCCTTAGAGTTGCCCAAGGCTGGAATTGAACCCATGTTCCCTGGCACGGAGACACCAGTGCCAACCACTGTGCCACCATGCCCCACCCGATTTATTCTTATGTTAGACTGAGTTGTGTTTAACTGCCTTCCTTCTAACCAAGGCAACATGTACACAGAACAAGCAGAAAGTGTGGGAGAAACTCAGCAGGTCTGGCAGACAGAGAAACAGTTACTGGACTTGAAACATTAAGACTACTTTAGAATTGAAAGATGTTGGAAAATCAGTATTTTTATACTTTTGGCAGAGGTCCCATGCAAAGGCAAAGGAATTGTTAATGGTGAGAGAAAGGAGTGTAAAATAAACAACTCTAGCTTATTCAGCCTCTCGCTGTAGCTCAAACCCTCCAACTTTGGCAACATCCTTGTAAAACTTTTCTGAATCCTCTCAAGTTTCACAACATCGTTCCTACAGCAGGGAGACCAAAACTGAATGCAGTATTCCAATAGCGGCCTAACCAATGTCCTGTACAACCACAACATGACCTCCCCACTCCTATACTCTATGTACTGACCAATAAAAGCAAGCATCCCAAACACCATCTTCACTATCCTGTCTATCTGCCGCTCTGCTTTCAAGTAACGATGAACTTACACTCCAAGGTCTCTTTGTTCAGCAGCATTCCCTAGGACCTTACCATTAAGTGTATAAGTCCTGCCCTGATTTGCCTTTCCAAATTGCAACACCTCACATTTATCGAAATTAAACTCCATCTGCCATTCCTCAGTCCATTTGCCTATCTGAACAAGATCCTGTTGTAATTTGAGTAACTTTCTTGGCTATCTGCTGCTGCACCAATTTTGGTGTCAGTTACAAGTTTACTAATTGTCCTTGCTATGTTCATATCCAAATCATTTATATAAATGACTAAAACCAGTGGAGCTAGCACTGATCCTTGTGGCACGCCTTCAGTCTGAAAAGCAACCCTTCACCACCATCCTCTGTCTTCTACCTTCAAGCCAGTTCTGTATCTAAATGGCTATTTCTCCCTGTATTCCATGTGATCTAACATTGCTAACCAGTCTACCATGAGGAACTTTGTCGAACGCCTTACTGAAGTCCACATAGATCATGTCCCCACTCTATCTTCATCAATCTTCATTACTTTTTCAAAAATCTCAATCAAGTTAATAAGACATGACTTCCCATACACTAACCTATGCTGACTATCCCTAATCAATCCCTGCCTTTCCAAATACATGTAAATCCTGTCCCTCAGAATCCTCTCCAAAAACTTGCTCATCAGTCTACAGTTCCCTGGCTTTTCCCTACCACCTTTCTTAAATAATGGACCATGTTAGCCAACCTCCAGTCTTCTGGCACCTCACCTGTGGCTATTGATGATATAAATATCTCAGTAAGGGGCCCAGCAATCACTTCCCTAGTTTCCCAAAAAGTTCTAGGGTACACCTGATCAGGTGCCAGGGATTTATCCACTTTTATGCATTTTAAGACATCCAGCACCACCACCTCTGTAATATTGACATTTTTCAAGATATCACTATTTTCCCCAAGTTCTCTATCTTCTATCTCCCCTTCCACAGTATACACTGATACAAAATACTCATTTAGTATCTCCCTCATTTCCTGCGGTTCCACACATAGCCGGCCTTGCTGATCTTTAAGGGGTCTTTTCTCCCTCTAGTCACCCTTTTGTCCTTATTGTGTTTGTAAAATCCCTTGGATTCCTCAGTGTCTCTAGTCATCCAGCATTCCCTACACTTAACAGCCTTGCCCTTCACCCTTGCAGGAACATCTCATTTTTGAATGCCTCCCACTTTCCAGCCATTACAAGGATGTGGGGGAGAGAACATAAGGAAAATAGAGAACAGATATAATGCAGTCAGTTGCTGAAGTTTATTGAAACCTTAAGGCTGTAAAGTCTCTCAGCGGAGAATGTGTTGTTCCTCGAGTTTGCATTGTGCTTCATTGGAATGGTGCAGCAGATCTAGGACAGGAATATTAGGAGGAGAACAAGGAGGTTTACTGAAATGGAAGGTGATCGGTCAGGGTCGTTGTTATGGATACAGCAGCGGGATTCCACAGGGCATGACTGCCTTTTTTTCTCAACCTAGCATTCTTCTGCATTGTGGCCAACCCATCTCCAGCCCTTGCCCCTGCCCCTCCTTTCCAGAGCAGCCCTAGGGTTCCACTTGTCATCTCTTTCCACACCACTCATTTTTGCAGAGGATCATCCTCTGCCATTCCTGCTATCTCTAAACACCTAACCTCCTCTCCACTGTCAGCATTCTCCAGCAACCATTCCCTCCATGACACCCTGGTCCACTCCTTCAAGCTTGCCCTCCCATACAGTAGTAGCTCTTGCCCACTCAGCTCCTCCGTCCTCACTGTCCAAGGCACCAAACATGCCTTCCAGGTGAAGCAGCATTTCACTGTACTTTCGATCCAGCCAAAACTGCATTCACTGCTCTCGATGCACTCTCCTTTACATTGGAGAGACTAGATTTGCTTTGTGGAACACCTCTGCCCTATCCATAGGAATGTCCCTGACCTCCAAGTTGCTTACCTTTTTAATCAACCACTTTGCTTTTATGCTAACATTCCTGTCCTGAGCTTGTTACAATGTTCCAATGCAGCATAGTGCAAACACCTCGCTTAGGCACTTTAAAACCTTATGATCACAATATTGAATTCAATAACTCCAGAAATTAACCATATTATGTCAGTTAGCCATTTTTGTAACATTCTGTCCCCCATGTTTCTCTGCCTCTGACTCCACCATCCTTGTGTTCACTTTGTTCATATCAGTTAGGATCCTTTCTTTCCCTGCTTTAATTTGTATCCATTATACTTCACTTTTCCTCTTTCCCCTCCATTTTCCAATCTTCAACAACCCTTTTGCTTTTTGCACTGAGCCTCTCCCTCAATCAAAAGTATAAAAATGCTCATTTGCCAACACCTTGGAGTTCTGAAGTCAAACTGATCTCCACATTAACTATATGAAGAAAAATCAAAGTTAACATTTCGGATCCGGTGACCCTTCCTCAGAACTGATGGTAACTACGACAATAAGCATGGGGCTGGATGAACACAGCAGGTCAAGCAGCATCATAGGAGCAGGAAAACTTGACGTTTCGGGCCTAAACCCTTCATCAGAAGTGGGGGAGGGGAAGAGGGTTCTGAAATAAATAGGGAGAGAGGGGGAGGCGGATAGAAGATGGATAGAGGAGAGGATAGGTGGAGAGGAGGCAGACAAGTCGAAGAGGCGGGGATGGAGCCAGTAAAGGTGAGTGTAGGTAGGGGGGTAGGGAGGAGATAGGTCAGTCCAGGGAGGACGGACAGGTCAAGGG
>JAHRHZ010000249.1:44951432-44964027 GCA_024137785.1 Ginglymostoma cirratum
TCTGCTCAGAATATCACCTCTGATTAGAATATCACCTCCCAACTGTACATCTAAAAACCTAACAACAACAATACAAAACTCACCAAATTCCAAAGTAATATCTGCGCACACATTTACATATATATAAAACCATAGTTATGTTACATACTTTCAGTTTCAAAACCAAATCATTTTAAAACATTGTTGCTTCTTTGATGAAAGCCTTTTAGCTTGAAGCATTCCCACAAGTGTTAGCACAAATTAACATTAGCTTGAGCCATGAAAGCACCATAAAACTGTAAATCCATGACCTTACTTTTGAGCTGGGCCATATGGTTTTCTATCTTACAAAAAACACTTAATGGTAAGGGCCTGGGGAGAGTCGCTGAACAGAGACCTTGAAGTGCAGGTTCGTAGTTCCTTGAAAGTGGAGTCACAGGTAGACAGAGTAGTGAAGATGATGTATGGTATACTTGCCTTTATTGGTCAGTGCATTGATTATAGGAGTTTGAAGATCACATTTTGACTGTACAGAACATTGGTTATGCCACTATTGGAATACTGCATTCAATTCTGGTCTCCCTGCTATAAGAAAGATGTTGTTAAACTTGAAAGGATTCAGAAATCATTTAAAAGGATGTTGCCAGGGTGAGGATTTGAGCAATACAGAGACGCTGAATAGGCTGGGACTATTTTCCCCGGAGTGTCAGAGGCTGAGGGGTGACCTTATAGACGTGTATAAAATCATGAGAGGTATGGATAGGGTGAATAGTCAAGGTCTTTTCCACAGGGTTGGGGAGACCAAAACTAGAGGACATAGGTTTAAGGTGAGAGGGGAAAGATTTAAAAGGGATTTGAGCGGCAACATTTTCAGACAGAGGGTGGTGCGTCTGTGAAATGAGCTACCAGAGGAAGTGGTGGAGGCTGGTACAATTACAACATTTAAAAGGCATCTGGATGGGTATAGGAATAGGAAGGGTTTAGAGGGATATGGGCCAAATGCTGGCAAATGGGAGTAGATTAATTTAGGATATCTGGTTGTCATGGACGAGTCGAACCAAAGGGTCTGTTTTCATTTTGTACCTCTCTATCACTCTATGACTCCAAGTAACTGCTATTAAGCAGAATATAATTTAATGCCTCGCTTGCTTATTCAAGTCAAAATGATTAATAATTGACAAAGGACTTAGCACAAGAGATGTAGCAGGTAAAATGTAGGATTTAGAATCCTGTCAGAGGCTTAAAGACTACATCTATCACATTTACCTATTTCGAAAAATAGATCATTATCACGAATAATTGATGATTTTCAAGGCGAACTAGCTGCAGAATTATGTGCCTGAAAATCTGTTATCCTAACAATACCACTGAACTGAAAAGCATCAGATGTTTTAACTATTTACAATTTCTGTTCAGACTAAATTCTCCCATACAAATGAAATCGTTTCTGGTGCCTTGACTTTGCATTCCACAATCCGACAGCCAGAAAAGGAACTGCAGATGTACTTACATAAGAGTTAGAAACTGGGAGAGGAGTGGTAGCAGGAATGAAATGATTTTGAAAAAGAGTTTCAGATGGTGGGGTTGTATTCACTGGGACGCACCTCTATCGGTGATCTGCAGATAGCAGGGAACAACAACAACTTGCATTTTTCTAGCACCTACAACTCTTTACATAAATATTAGCTGACTAAAACTGGTGCCAAGCCAATAAATATGAACGGGATTATTAAAAGCTCACTCAAAGAAATTGATTTTGAGGAGGGTCTTGAATGCGGACTGTTGTACAGACTCAGAAAATTATTCAAAGGCTTAGAACATCAACAGTTGAAAGAACAACGAATTCAGTCGGGGATGGCAAGGTGCCAGAGTTGGAGGAGGACGGTGCTCTTGCAAGGTTAGTGCACGGTACAGTACATCAGAAAGTACAGACAGAGTGAAGGGCCAAGATTGACAGAATTTAAATTTCAAGATGAGAATTTTAAACTAAAGGCACTGGATGAGCAGGAATCAGTACAGGTCAGCAAGGCCAGGAAAGCCTAGTGAGTGGGAACAGGGTAGAATTTGGGCAACTTAAATTATCCTTAACATTTCTATTTCATCCTGTTTTATTCCTTCTTTTAATCCACAAGAAAGTGTCCATCCCTCCAGCCCTAATTTGTCTGCATCCCCAAAATGCAATGTACCCCACAAGTAAATTGCAAGATTGTCTCCCAATTTCAACTTCCCTGAGGGCTGGGGGAAGATTCTTGGGGAGGTGCTGTGCAGGGAACGGGAGATTACTTGGGAGAGTATTGGAATAATCTCTGGAGACAAATAAGCATGGATGTGTGTCTTGGTGGTACAATGGGTTGAGGAGCCAAGTGATTACAGAGATCAAAGCTCTCTTTGAATAGGAAAGATTTAGACCTCAGCACAGACTCAACTGGGACACACAAATGGTATAAGTAGGTTTGATCTGCCTATGAGGGCAGCATTGACAGGGATGAAATCAACAATGGAAGAATGGAGTTGGTGATGTGACCTGATCATTAACCTGGTGGTGTATGATCACTGGATCTTGCTGTGATTTGTAGCAAGTGTGAAACATACATGGGAGGGAGAGTATAGGAACAGGAGTAAGGCAGAAAGAAACTTTCCACCATTCAAATTAGATCATGGTTTTTCAGTACCTCAACCCCACTCACCTACCTTTCTTCTGCATCTCTTGACAGGAAAATGGGGGCATTTGAAACTGGAGGCAAAAATTTTGCAATTTACTTGCGGGCTACATTGTCCTTACTCATTACCAAAGTAGAGACACAGACCAGTCAAAGCTGAAAGGATGAAGACTATTAAGTGGATTAAAGGATGAAGTAAAAAGGAACGGAATAGAAATGTGCGACTTATTAAGGACAATTCAGTAATAGCTGCTCACGGCCTTGGGCGATACATTAAGAAGTATAAAGTCCGCCTGGGGTCACAGAGCTGAGCTGGAGAATTCTCGCAGCCTGCTTGTGCTAAGAGACTGAACCATAGACATGGGGTTTTTTTTGTGTGTAAAGAGCAGAAGCAGGCACATTCCTTTCTCTCCATCTGGCTGAATTTCACTGAGTCAGAGACTCCCAAAGACGGGCAGAGTTGGAGCTGACAAAGAAGCCACGTCCCGTCTCTGCGATGTGGCACAGCACCGCCCCCTCTCACACTCGCCACCATCCTTTCAGTCCTTTCCAAAAGAAGTCATTGGATTTCGGTTCGTTTCGCTCAGAAATCCAGCCTCCCTCCCCCCACCCCCCCACCACACCTCCTTATTTCTCCAGCAGTGCCTCAGCCGCCAGTCACTCCAGGGTAAAACTCTGCAGCAGCAAATCTCACACTCTGCTCCAGTCAACTCCCACACAGGGCTGGCTTTCCTTTTTATTATTTTTAAAAAAGAACTCCAAACTAAAGACTAAAGCAATCAGCACCATGGATGCTCTTAAGAAGAAGATGCAAATGTTGAAACTGGAAAAAGAAAATGCAATGGACAAAGCTGACCAGGCAGAAGTGGAAAAGAAGGCGGCGGAGGACAGGTGCTTGCAGGTGGGGAATGAATGGAGCACAATGTCTATTTGTAAAGGCAGGTTGTACAAGTGACTACATTCCCCCTCAGTCAGTCCTGCTCTCACCCCCTCCCTCCCACCGCGGCAATGGGCGCTTTGTTTAGTGATTAACTAAATGGTATTTTAGTTCTTATAAATATCTCCTGGCGCTGTCACTCTGTTAAATATTAATAATGGAAAATGAGGGTCCTTCATGGATTGAAGTATTTGGAAATGGGGGCGGGGGGGGGAAGGTCAGTAAAATACATTCGGTAACAAAGACCGCTCACTTTTGTGGAACCGTGAAAGAAACAAAACCATGCCTTCAAATCATTCCTGAATTTACTGTGCGCCTACACAGCACACTGTGGCTGGGCGCAGGGGAGAGCCTGACGGCAAACCGGTCGAAGCTGTTCGTCATGTGGGGTCCAGTAAAACGGCCACCGTGACTGGGGCTGGGAGGTGGCTCTGGATTCAACACCTCCCCGCCCCCTTTCTGTTAATGTGTGGTGTATATCTGAACTTTCTGTAGAAAAGAGGCCAGTTCTAGTAAAGATTGCTTATTTATTGTCACGTGTATCGAAATACAGTGAAAAGCTTTGTTTTAGGAGCGGTACAGGCAGATCGCAGTAAGCAAAGGATGTGCAGATCAAAAAGACTTAGAGGCATATAGGTTACATTATTTGAGGCTAGAGTCCATTCAACAGTCTGATAACAGCCAGGAAGAAGCTGTTCCTGAACTTGCTGGTGTGTATGTTCAGGCTTCTGTATCTTCTGCCTGACGGAAGAGGTTGTAGGAAGTCACTACCAGGGTGTGATGGGTCTTTAATGATGTTGGCCGCCTTTCTGTGGCAGTGAGCCATATAGATAGAGTCCATGGATGGAAGGTTGGCTTCCGTGATGGTCTGGGCTGTGCACACCACCTTCTGTAGTTTCTTATGGTCCTGGGCAGAGCAGTTGCCATTCCAGGCCATTACACACCCGGACAGTGGTGCATCTGTAGAAGTTTGATTGACGAACAGTCAAAGGGCAAAAGTCCTTCAGTTCCAGATCTGAGACCAGGTCTAATTAACCGCCACCCCTCTCTTCTGCTCTTGAAAGCTGTGCATCTGCTTGGGTACAGCTCTGACGCCTCAGCCAGTTCACTGAAGTTCAAGTATGAATCTGGACAAAATGGCAGCAGGTTATCTGACTACAGAAGGCATCACAAGCAACTCAGTCACCATCCATGCTCATCTAGCACCCAATGATAGAGAGCCCCAGATCAGTTTTCTTGTCTTAGCTCAGCAATACTGAGATCATGGTGGAACTTTGAGATGGCATGTGCGATCTCACCTAGCGAACAGGAGAGCTGATGTGAGGCGCACTCTGTCTGTATATGGGAAGGTCCACGAGACCACAAGCAGGACAGAGAGTGGTGAGGTCACCAGCCGGCCTTCCCTCGATCCCAGGGGGAAGCAGGAATTGACTGTTTGAGTGGTTTGAATAAAAGTACACCTCCCCGCTTCCGTGCTGTTGAGTGATGCTGCCTGCAGCTGGTTAATATTTGCAGCGCTGGGGTGAAGCCTGAAGTGAGGAAAGGTAGTGGTGAAATCCCAATGGCACTGGGCTAACAATCCACGAGGCCAAGTTTAATACTCTGGGGTCATAGGTTTGAATCCCAATATGGCAGATGGTGAATTTGAATTCAATTTTTAAAAAAGCCCTAACATGGTCATTAATTGGCCACTTAAGGGCCTCAAATGGTGGTAAGTGAATTCTGTTCAAAGTGGAAAGGCTATAACCAGATATGCCACCATAATCAAGTAGCCTCCTCCCCTCAAAACTCATCATCAGTTGAGACACAGCACAGTCCCACCCACCCATTCCCCCATCTGTGGCAGCTGCTTTAATATTAAAATAAGTTAACTATTAAATACAAATGACCTGATAAAATATTTTAAAAGTAGGGCAACGTTAAATTCATTTAGTAAATGTTATAAAAAGATAGAAAAACTTACATTTATTTTGTACTTTTCATGGCCACCAGACATCTTAAAGTGTTTAAAACAAATTAAATATTTTTGAAGTATTGTCTGGAATTATGTCAGAAACATTGAAGTTAATTTGTGCTCAGCAAACTCCCACAAATGGCAATCTGATAATAGCTCGAAAATTTACTTCTTTTATTACATCAACAGTGGGATAAGTATTGGCCTGATCCCTGGGGACAACTCTACTGCTCTTCTTCAAAATAATGCCAAGGAGTCTTTTGTGTCTACCCAAATAGGCAGATGAGGCCTGAGTTTAACATCTCAGCTGAGAAACAACACTTCTGACAGTGCAGCGCACTCTCAGAACTATCCAGTGTTGGAGATAATAGGTACTGCAGATGCTGGAGAATCCGAGATAACAAGGTGTGGAGCTGGATGAACACAGCAGGCCAAGCAGCATCATAGGAGCAGGAAAGCTTGACATTTCGGGCCTAGACCCTTCATCAGAAATGGGGGAGGGGAAGAGGGTTCTGAAATAAATAGGGAGAGAGGGGGAGGCGGATAGAAGATGGATAGAGGAGAGGATAGGTGGAGGTTTTGCTCCCAGGATGAGGCATTCCACTCCCGTACATCTCAGATGTCCTCATTCTTCAAGGACTGCAACTTCCCCCCCCGCAGTGGTCGAGAACGCCCTCGACCGTGTCACCTGCATTTCCCGCAATTCATCCCTCACACCCCGTCCCCGCAATAACAACCAAAAAAGAATCCCCCTCGTTCTCACGTACCACCCCACCAACCTCCGGATCCAACGCATCATCCTCCGACACTTCCGCCATCTGCACTCCGACCCCACCACCAAAGACATTTTTCCCACCCCACCCTTGTCTGCTTTCTGGAGTGACCACTCCCTCCGTGACTCCCTTGTCCGCTCCACACCCCCCTCCAGCCTCACCACACCCGGCACTTTTCCCTGCAACCACAGGAAGTGCTACACCTGCCCCCACACCTCCTCCCTCACCCCAATCCCAGGCCCCAAGAAGACTTTCCACATCAGGCAGAGGTTCACCTGCACATCTGCCAATGTGGTATACTGCATCTGCTGTACCCGTTGTGGCTTCCTCTACATCGGGGAAACCAAGCGGTGGCTTGGGGACTGCTTTACAGAACACCTGCGCTCAGTTCGCAACAAACAACTGCACCTCCCAGTCGCGAACCATTTCAACTCTCCCTCCCATTCCTCAGACGACATGGCCATCCTGGGCCTCCTGCAATGCCACAATGATGCCACCCGAAGGCTGCAGGAACAGCAAATCATATTCAGCCTGGGAACCCTGCAGCCCAATGGTATCAATGTGGATTTCACAAGCTTCAAAATCTCCCCTCCCCCTACCACATCCCAAAACCAGCCCAGCTCGTCCCTGCCTCCGTAACCTGTTCTTCCACTCACCTATCCCCGCCTCCCACCTCAAGGCTCGCCGCCATCTTCTATCTACTAACCTCATCCCGCCCCCTTGACCTGTCCGTCCTCCCTGGACTGACCAATCTCCTCCCTACCCCCCTACCTACACTCACCTTTACTGGCTCCATCCCTGCCTCTTCGACTTGTCTGCCTCCTCTCCACCTATCCTCTCCTCTATCCATCCTCTATCCGCCTCCCCCTCTCTCCCTATTTATTTCAGAACCCTCTTCCCCTCCCCCATTTCTGATGAAGGGTTTAGGCCCGAAACGTCAAACTATCCAGTGTTGGCCTTGATTTTATTGCACAGAGTCCCTGAAGTAGGATTTGAATTCAGATTGAGGCAAGTCTGTTACCAAGTGAGTAACATATATTGTTGGTATTTAGCATTAAAATAGCAGCAAAATAAATGCATACTAACATAGAAACCTAGAAGAGAGGAGCAGGAGGAGGCCATTTGGCCCTTCAAGCCTGCTCTGCCATTCTTCACGATCATGGCTGATCGTCCAATTCAACAGCCTAATCCTGCTTTCTCCCATACCCTTTGATCCTGTTCACGCCAAGTGCTATATCTAGTTGCCTCTTGAATACGTTCAATGATTTGGCATCAACTACTTCCTGTGGTAATGAATTCCACAGGCTCACCACTCTTTGGGTGAAGAAATGTTTCCTCATCTCAGTCCTAAATAGCCTACCCCGAATCCTCATATTGTGACCCCCTGGTTCTGGACACACCCACCATCAGGAACATCCTCCCTGAATGGAGAGACAGCAAGAACTGCAGGTGCCATTTCTGAAGAAGGGCCCTGACCCAAAATGTCAACTTTCCTGCTCCTCTGATGCTGCCTGGCCTGCTGTGTTCTTCCAGCTCCACACTGTCTTCTCCCTGCATCTATCCTGTCCAGTCCTGTTAGAATTTTACAAGTCTCTATGAGAAACCATGCCCCCTCCCGCCCATTGATCTAAACTCCAGCGAAAACAATCCTAAACTAGTCAATCTCTCCTCATACATCAGTCCTGCCATCCCCGGAATCAGTCTGGTAAACCTTTGCTGCACTCCCTCGAGAGCAACAGCATCCTTCCTCAGAAAAGGAGGCCAAAACTGCACACAATATTCTAGGTGTGGCCTCACCAAAGCCTGTACAACTGCAACAACACATCCCTGCTCCTATACTCGAAACCTCCCACAAGTGACTGCTCAGAAATATTTTCTGTTGTATTGTTGCACGTTCTTGAACTTATTAATGTGATCTTTGATTTTATTAGCTGGAAGAAGAGATCATTAGCTTGCAGAAGAAGCAAAAAGCAACTGAAGATGAGCTTGACAAGTGCTCTGAATCCTTGCGAGATACTCATGGAAAGCTGGAAATAGCAGAGAAGAAAGCGACTGATGTGAGTCATTTTGTTAAT
This sequence comes from Ginglymostoma cirratum, assembly GCA_024137785.1. Taxonomy (NCBI): domain Eukaryota; kingdom Metazoa; phylum Chordata; class Chondrichthyes; order Orectolobiformes; family Ginglymostomatidae; genus Ginglymostoma; species Ginglymostoma cirratum. The sequence continues at coordinate 44,959,811 of JAHRHZ010000249.1, forward strand.
ACAATATCTTTTAAATTAACTCCTCCACCACAGAATCAGTTAACAGCAGGAGAGGCCCATCACCTTGTACAAATGTAATTGCTCAAATATGGTACAGCTCTATTCTCAAAGGTGCAAGTATTACCTTGTGAGTTAATATCATGCTCTCTGTGTGAAGGAGCAGTTCTTGCAGCCATGAAAGAAGTTTGCTGCTTTCATACTGAGACTACTGTAAAGGTGTTTGGGGTCACTGTTTTGCTTGGGGTTGCTGGATTCCATCTTGTGTTTTGTTGTAAATCATTCACTGATGAACTGGTCAAATACGTTATATGTTAAACCACTTTTATCTCGAGCAGAGGTATCCAATGTTCAATAAGCAGGTCACAAGCTGGCATGCCAACATTTTTATCTGGCCTGTGTATCAGCTGGTAGCAAGCACACATTCCTATTGGCTGGCACAGTGTGGCATTCCCCATGTGCTTGATGATATCTCAAGTAAAAACCAACTACTGCAAATGCTGGAGATCTGGAATAAACACAAAGTGCTAGACAAACTCAGACACTCTGGCAGCATCTGCGGAGAAAGAAACGGAATTAATGTTTTGCGTCCCGTATGACTCTTTATATTGGACTCAAAACGTTAAGTCTGTTTCTCTGTCTCCAGATGCTGCCAGGCCTGCTGAGTTTCTCTAGCACTCTGGCCTCATTGGCCAGATCTCAGTTGGTTTGACTGTGTCTGGATCTGGTGGCACGCTTCAGTTGCTTCTGAAAGTCAGACAGTGTGCCTTGCAGTATTTCCTCCGTCTAATGCTGTAAATCCCTCAGCAGCTGGAATGGATCTCACTGGGATTTCATAGTGACCTAGCAGGTATTAACTAATTACACATCTATATCAAATATGTCCAAGGGTTCTGATCATCTTGGGCACATGCCTTTTGCACAGAATATATCAAAAGGCACACCAGTAAAATCATGTGATGTAACCAACAAAAATCCTTCAACATACCTGTAAGGTAATACAGATAGTTTCTAACACAGTCGTCCAACATGTGGTTCATCTGCCAGGGTCAATAAATTTCGAATGTCTTATTTTTCCAAACTTTGTTCTCTGGCCATGTGAGTGAGGGAAAAAAAAATATTGAAATAGGGTCTTAAGAAGGTTGGACACCTTGAACTTTGAGAATTTTTAATTAACTTCAATATCTTCTTCATGGTCTCCCATGTAAATCGGTGGAATGAAAGTGGGGGAAAGAAAACATTGACGAGAATTAGTGATTGAATTTTGAAGCAGCAACTCTCTTGCATTGCACTCTCAATTCTACTGGGCATCTATTTCCTGCCAACTTTCCATTGAGATATTGAACCGAGGGCCTACCTTCCCTGCCAGGGTGATGTAAAAGATCCATGGCAGGGAGAAAGAGCATTTGAGACCACCCCAGTGTCCTGGTCAACCTTTGTCCTTCAGTCAACACCAATAAAGAACAGATTATCTGTCCATTATCACTTTGCTGTTTTGTAGGTTTGCTGTTTGCTACATTACAACAGTATAATAATACCTAATTGTCTTTATAGTGCATTACACTGAGGTTACGAAAGGCATGATATGAATCAAGTTTTTTGTCGGTTAATTGTCGTGTGTTACTTTAGACTTAAACCACTAGAGGGCATTGCTGGCTAAATCAAAGCTGACAAGTTAGGCTGGCACATGTTGGCACCAGCCTAGTGTCTGTACCATGGAGGTAATGGAAATAAGATTGGATGAGAGTGAGGAGCATTGTCAGCAGTCCTCTATTTTAAATGGAAAATAGGAAACAGATTTAGTTGCCCCTACATTGAGCTTCACTGTAACAATATAGGAAGCTGATGACAGAGAGGTCAGAGTGGGAGTGGGGATAGAATTAAAATGAGAGGTTACGGGAAATTCAGGGTCACGTTTAAAACTGGAGGAGGTATTGTGCAAAGCAATTGTTCAGCCTGCCATTGATCTGCCTCATCTATGGGGACTGCAATGTGAACAGTGAAATGCATTGAAAGAATCACAAGTTAATCATAGTTTCACCTGGAGGGAGTGTTTCAGGCCTTGGATAGTGTGAAATGAGGGGGTAAAAGGGCCAAGTTTGAATCTCCGATATTTGCAAAATGAGTTAGCTGGGATAGATGAGTTAGCATGAGAAATATTAAAGAGTCAGATTATGGAAAATATACACCACCTTTAGTGTAAAATAATTCTTTGAAGTTATCTATTATTACCTACAATACATTGCTTAGGGCTACACACACTTCCTGTCAACATGTTTCAGTGTATATTCCTATTTCACCATGATAATAAAAGGCCCTAGTAAATTTAACATTGTATAATTCACCGTCTTAGCAATCATGGTGCCTTATCAACTTCTTTTACAGTGGCTTGACCTGAAATGTAGAGAGAATCCAACCAACAGTCACTCTCTTATTTCCCTATCGTCTGTACATTTTATTTTCTTTCTATATTTTTTCATGGGTAATGGCTGTCACTGGTAAGGCCAGCATTTATTTCCCATCCCTACTTGCCTTTGAACTGAGTGGCTTGCTCAACCATATCAGAAGACAGTTGACAGTACCACATCTCTGTGGTCTGGAGTCACATAAAAGCCAGAACAGGTAATGATGGCAGATTTCTTTCCCTAAAGGGATGTTAGTGAAACTGATGGGTTTTTACAACAATGAATGATAATTTCATAGTTACCATCACTGAAGAATAGCTTATGATTCCATATTTATTCATTGAATTTAAATTACACCATCTGCCATGGTGAGACCTCAGAACATCAACCTGGGCATCAGAATTACTCATCCAGATTACTAACACTGTCAAATAGGAGACAAAGTATAGAGAGAATAAAGAGTGTTAGATTGGTAACTGAGTTATTTCTGTATGTGTTGGTCCAATTACACCCTGCCCTTTTTAACTGAAGACCGGACATGGCTTTGACTCCTTTGGAACAACAGATAAAATTACCGGTATCTAGAATTGACAGAAATAGATCATTCATCAAGTAGTCCACACTTATGCGCCAAGCATGCCTCCTCCCTTTACTTTCGTTCTAATCCTGTCAACATAAACGTATACTGCACAGGAAGTGGACTTGTTAACTCTTAAATATCGTTCATCTGCATGCATTTCCTGTCTAAAAAACTTAATTGCTGCTGATACTCTCTTTGTCACATATCTGTGTCACCAATTTTAATATGATAAATTCCTGTGTCAACATTTTTGTAATGCATGCAAACTCTTCTTCCTATATTTGCAAAATCCGAACATTGGGAGGTGCTGCAGGGTGCGTTTTCATGGGGGGAGGAGAATGAAAAAAGGTGCCCACTGTGCCACCTTCCCACTAACCCCCTTCAAGCTTACCCTCATAATACAGACAACTGAAATAGGCAGCCTGCCCACTGCATGTTTAAAAAAAAAATTACAAATAAATCATTAATTAGGGGTCAATGGAGCTTGTTAAAAGCTCCATTGACCTCAATATCACCCAGTCCACTCCATGATACGGTTGAGTCGGCAGGTCATTTCTAAAAAGAAAAAACTTTTCAAAAGGTTGGTTAGGAGGTGAGGATTACTACCTTTGAAGGAGGCCTTTGTTACCCCTTCCACACCCTCTGCAGCCCCAGGAGATAGTACTATTCTTTCGTCCTCATCCTTGCAGCTTTCCTTGCACCCTCCTCAACTGGACTTACCTGGTGCTGTATTCAGCTCATTCCCAAGATCTAGCACTGCTGGAATTGTTGGCCAGGCAGAGTGACTGGCAGCTCCGGAGCCCGGGAAGCCCTCTCCAATGGGAGAAGGGGAGAAGTCCCACTTTCCGTAATGGAGGCTTCTTGCAGCACATTATTGTTATGGGTAGGACTCCTGATTTTTCTGGCTTGCTAGCTGCCAACTTCCTTTCCTTCTGGGGGTGGTGAGCTAGTTTATTCCTTATAAATTCTGCACAGTTTAAATTTTTCATCTGAAAATTTTTGATTTCCCCATTTTTACAAAATCTTAAGTATACAAATCATGCATATTTCAAAATAACTTGTATTTATCCAGTGAGTTTTATTTTTGTACCATTTGCAACCTCATATCTTCTCTAGGTTGTCTCCATCTCCTCTCATATCCTCTTCGATTTCCCCATCTTCATGAGACAGACCTCCTGCTCTCTTGAGATAAAAGGTACTGCAGATGCTGGAGAATCCGAGATAACAAGTTGTGG
>JAHRHZ010000249.1:44969027-44987455 GCA_024137785.1 Ginglymostoma cirratum
GGCCTAGACCCTTCATCGGATGAAGGGTCTAGGCCCGAAACGTCAAGCTTTCCTGTTCCTATGATGCTGCTTGGCCGGCTGTGTTCATCCAGCTCCACACCTGTTATCTAGTAATTGGAAGTGTTATGTCTGAAGAAACAATTGGGTTGGAGAATGATAAGTTGCTTATTACCTCTAGAATATTCCTTTAAAGACTAACAAAATAATCAAGAGAAGAGTAATTAGTACAATTGATTTGCTTAGTCCCAATTGGAAGTAATCTAATATTTAGTTGACAACATTGAAATACCGTTAATGTAACCAAGTATTTGGGCTTTGCTCGATTTCTCTTCAAGAAGCTGGGTTTCTGAACACTGTTTTTCAGGATGCATATTCCCTGTCTAATCTTGTTTGAAGCAACAGGACATTGTCTCTGTTCCCTACACCTTGAACATTTTGAGAATGTGGATTGATAATAGAACCCAAGGAAATCACATTTTCTACATGTACTACGCTACTCTTACACAGGAGAAGAACTTCATGACTGGGGATTTTCTGGGAGCTGCTCTTTCCCTGCTACACAACTGCCTCAGAGTGATGCTAACATATGAATTAAGAATAAAAATAGTGGCATAACCAAGTTTCATCACTCTCCTGGCAAAACTACAGCAGAGGGGATAGAACTGCTCCAGGCAAAGTCCCGACTTCTGATTCTGTCTCAACAGAGAAATTTTTGGGGTGAAGAGGCAGTGAGATTTATCCCATTTCCAATATCAAGTGTGCATTAGGTGTTCTTTACTCCTTACTGGGATATGGGCACCAGAACGTGGTGGTGAGCTGCCTTCTTTAACCACTGCAATCCATGTGCTGTAGGTAGACCCGCAGTGCCCAGGACTTTGATGCAGCAACAGTGAGGGAACGGCAATGTATTTCCAAGTCAGGACGGTGAGTGGCTTGGAGGCAAGTGGTGGTATTCTCATGCGTCTGAGAGTAATAGAGATCTTCAGACCGGAGAAAGGGCCTTCGGCCTTCACATTCATACCAGTCAGTATCAACCACCTAACTATTCTGATCCTGTTTTCCAGCACTTGGCCCATAGCCATGTATATTTTGGCATTGCAAGTGCACATCTAAATACTATGTAAATGTTATGAGGGTTTTTTGCCTCTACTATCCTACCTGCTGCCCTTGTTTCAGTTTAGTTAGCTGTTTAGATGCGGAATATTTTTGTTTGGATCTTGAGTAAAGACCAGGTCAGTTGAAGCTGTTGTATCCTTGATAGGAAAATAATTCCAACCAGAATTGCTGATTCTCCCAGCTCAGGAGCAGAATCTGGAAACACAATTGCGTTCCGAATGAAATTCAAGGAACAGAAATTTCATTCTATCAGCTGATCTGAGCATTTTTTTGACTTCCGAAATGTGCTGTGCAGCAACAGAATGAATAGCCAGACTGTGAGCTGAAAATTCATTACCTTCATATGTATTCCTGTCACAACTGCAGCAGGATGAGCAGTAAATTAGGCTGAGACCTGAATATGCCAGTAACTGTAAAGTATAAAATGTCCCTCCAGTTTTTGCTGTTTGCATAAAGCCCTGATTCTTGTTGGTGTGTGATCCTACCAGTGCTGCCTGCACATTATCCCTTATGCAAATAACCTGTGATCGGATGGGAACACCAGTAGGTTGTTTAATTGCAGGTTCTTTTGGGTATTGCTGGGTTACTATCTGCTGTTTCAGAAATCTGGACTATTGATCCACAGATAAATCTGACCATGGCAGCTGAGGCATTTAAATTCAGTGAATTAAATAAATCTGGAATTTAAAACAAAAACTTATTGTTAATATTGATTGTCAAACCATTGGATGATATGCAGATATGTTGAACACAAATGCCCTTACCTGCAGGATCTTATATCTGACTCAAACTCTATAGAAATGTGTAATCATTATGTTACTAGATCACATGGCTTTGATTCAGGGACAACATAGGCACAACCAGCTCAGTCGACCTTGCAAGTTGTTCCCACTAATATTAGAAGCTTCAGCCATAATTGGGAGCAACAGCTTAAAAGGACACACTCCGCAAATCATACCTCACAGCCAATGACCCAGACTGCTCTATAACCATGAGCAAGGTGGAAACAAAGTTGGTGACATACACGTTCAAGTGGAATGGCCCAGGGAAGCCTTGATATCAACCTTCATTTTACCTGAGTTGGGCAGTGTATCTTTTGCCCCCTTCCAATCCAGTAGCATCTGGTGAAGATGTATTGAAAAGCATTCTAGGACCAACCCTAGTGCACCCACAAATGCCACACCCTGCCAAAGACTACATCCCTGTTAAACAGCAGAAGCAGCATGTGATTGACAGAGTTAAGTGATCGTTAAGATCAATAGATCAGATCAAAGCTCTACTGTCCTGCCATTTCTAGTCATGAATAGGAATGGATAATTAAATAACCAGAAGAGGCAGATCCATGAACAGTCCCATCCTCAGTACTGTTGGAACTCATCATGTGCAAACAATCAGCATTTACAACTATCTTCAGCCTGAAATGTCGCATGATGATCCATCTTGACCTCCCCTGAAGTCCCCAGGATCATAGAATATTGTATTCAAGCAGCTCAATTTATTCCCACGATATCCAGAAAGGGCTGAATACATGGGATATAGTGAAGGCTACAGGCTCTGACAACATTCTGCTTGTATTGCTGAAGACTTCTACTGCAGAATCAATTAATAAATTAACCAGATCTATGGGAAACAAAATTAAAATCAAATGGAAAGGGATAGCTGCCATCTCATCAAATGGCAGAATAGGCTTGAAGGGCTAAATGGCCTACTCCTGTTCCTATGTTCTAATAACATTAAAATATTCCTATTATTTTTAAAAATTTCCTTAGTTTTTAAAGTTCAAATCTGAGATATATTGATAGAAAAGTTAAATACAACATTTAAATTAAACTACCTATTAAAGAGAAGTGACATCAGCACAAAGGAAGGAAATGATTGGTGATTAGCTGGTGAGTTTTTATTTAGATCGTAAGTTTATTTCTCCAGGTGTAGTAGGATAGGCTTAAGAATAGAAGCACTTCAGTCCAGTGGAATGTGTATTTGCAGGAAATGCCATTGGCTGGAAGAGCATGAATTTTCCATGCCAACATGCAGCAAAACACCATTTAGGTCTGAAAGTGGCATGTAACATTTGTGGCTGGCAAGTGCCAAGCAATGATCACCTCCAGTAAGAGTTTTTAGCTTCCACTAATAGAGGGATTGAGTCAAGAGCCGTGAAGTTATGCTCCAGCTATACAAAAGCCTGGTTCGGCCACATCTGGAATATTGTGTCCAGTTCTGGTCGCCTCATTACAGGAAAGATGTGGAAGCGTTGGAAAAGGTGCAGAGGACATTTACCAGGATGTTGCCTGGAATGGAGGGAAGGTCTTACGAGGAAAGGTTGAGAGAGTGAGGGCTTTTCTCTTTAGAACGATGAAGGATGAGAGGTGATTTGATAGAGGTGTACAAAATGATCAGAGGTATAGATAGAGTAGACAGCCAGAGACTTTTTCCTAGGGTGGAGGTAGCTATTACGAGGGGGCATAGTTTTAAAGTGAGTGGAGGCAGATATAGGGGAGACGTCGGAGGTGGGTTCTTTACTCAGAGTGGTCGGGGCGTGGAATCCATTGCCGGAGAGGATAGTGGAGTAGGCCTCATTAGGGGCATTTAAGCAGCTATTAGATAGGCATATGGATGATAGTATAAGGTAGGGGTGGAGGTTAGATAGACCTTAGGATTAGGGTAAAACTTCGGCACAACATCATGGGCCGAAGGGCCGGTACAGTGCTGTACTGTTCAATGTTCTATGTCCTGTGTTCTATCTTCTATGAGTGTCTGACCACCTTCTCTTGCCATTCAATGTCATTACCATTGTCAAGTTTCCATACAGTCAACATGTTGGGAGTCATCATCAATTAGAAATTTAACTGGAATAGCCACTGAGTTACTCTGGCTGTAAGGGCAGGTCAGAGGCTGAGTGCTTGGAGGTGAGTAACTCATTTCCTCACTGCTCAAAGCTTGTCCACCATCTAAAAGTTAGGCATGTCATGGAATACTGTACTTTCCATTTGCCTGTCTAATGAGGATAGCACTTAGTTGTGATACTGCTATGGTCAAATTGCCTTCCAGTGCTCACTAATACAACTCACAAATGATAAATATCTTGCAAATAAAGCTTTAATGGAACATATGGTGCCAATGGGACTCCATCTAAGTGCCTTTTGAAGGGGAAAATACTGATTCAAAGATTAGAGGATAAAACCTGGAAGCTTCCAGTTTGAATTAGACAGTTCTCACACAGTGGTGCACTCAACAAGGAGCAGCAGGAAGACCCCTTCTGCCCCAATATGAATGGGAATGGCATGATTGTACAAGGTTTAAGTTGGTTTCAACCATTTCTCCTTTCAGAAAGAGGAAAAAGATCAGCAAAATCCCATTAAAAGTGTCCTGGCAATATCAGGGTTAACCCTATGACATGAAGTAATTGATCCAGCAATTTGTTCCCGTTTCTGCTTTACGTTTTCAGTAAATGTAGGGGTTAGTGTTGAGGTCAAGAATTCCCAGAGACGATTTTTTTTGCCTTTTAAAGCAAAGTAGGGAACAGACCTAACCACGTTATGAAGTACCGAGAAGCTTGCTTTTCCTTGAGTAAACTCAGCATACTTTCCATACTTCTCCTTTTATGGTAAAATGATGTCAAGCAGCAACCGGGAGTGTTCTACAGCTCAGCCACTCTGAGCTATGAACATGAAGTACTGTTAACAAATCCAGACATGCAAACAGTATTGGGAAACTTAGGGACACGGCTCCTATTGAGAAATTGATCAGTATTAACAAGCCCAGGTACAACAGAAGTGCCAACAAATTCAGACACACTCAGGCAGCACAGTGTATCTATCACAGATACACTCATGATATGCACAAATTTAGATGCAATAGTACGTACAATGTTTAATAAAAATGTAATGTTATATTTACATATTTGGTCAATAAAAGATTATGCAACAGTAATTTCACAAATAAAGAATGACTCCACAAGGAATCCTACATTCCACTGCCCTATCGTCATTTGATTGACATAAGGAGCTCAAGCTTGCACAATTGGAGGTCATGTAGGGTGAGTTTCAGGAGTTAGGGAGTAATATGAAATACAGGACCCATAGGGTAGTAATCCCAGAAATACAACTGCACCATAAGATTCACCGTTTAGGCAAAGGCACATCAGGGAAGTAAATGCATGGCTTGAGGGATGATGTAGAAGGGAGGGGTTTAGATTTGTGGGACATTGCAATCACTTTTGGGAAATTGCGATCACTTTTGGGAAATTCGCTGAAGGTGGCCAGACAAGTTGAAACAGTTGTTAAGAAGACTTATTGGATCCTTGGGTTTATAAATAGAGGCATAGAGCATAAAAGCAGGGATGTGATACTACAAATCTACAAATCATTGGTCAGACCAGATCTGGAGTATTGTGTTCATTTCTGGGCACCTTATTTAAGGAAGGATGTTAAAGTCCTGGAAAGTGTGCAAAGGAGATTAACTAGAATGATACTGGGAATGAGGGATTTTAGATACAAGTAAAGATTCAAGAAATTGGGCTTATTCTGTTCTGAGCAGAGAAGATTAAGAGGTGGCCGTATTGAGGTGTTCAATATTCTGAACACTTTTGACAGAGTAAAGGAGGATATTATCTTCCACTCATTGGTATGCCAATAACGGGGGAGGGCGGGTGTCACAATTTTGAGTTTGTCAGTAAGACAGCTAGGAGTGAGTTATGGAGGAACTTCTTTGTCAGAGGGTAGTTAGGATTTGGAATGTGCCACCTGGGAGAGTGGTAGAGGTGGATTCCATAGGAGGTTTCAAAAGAGAACTGCATATATATAAAAAGTAATGAATTTACAGGCACGGTGGCTCAGTGGTTAGCACTGCTGCCTCACAGCACCAGGGACCCAGGTTCGATTCCAGCCTCGGGTGACTGTCTCTGTGGAGTTTGTACATTCTCCCCGTGTCTGCGTGGGTTTCCTCCGGGTGCTCTGGTTTCCTCCCACAATCCAAAGATGTGCAGGTTGGGTGGATTGGCCATGCTAAATTGCCCGTAGTGTTCAGGGATGTGTAGATTAGGTGGGTGACAAGGGGACGGGTGTGGGTGGGATGCTCCGAGGTTCGGTGTGGACTTGTTGGGCCGAAGGGCCTGTTTCCACACTGTAGGGGTTCTAAATTCTAGAGTACTATGGAGATAGCGCTGGAGAATATGACTAGTTGAATAGCTCTTTTAGGAGATTGTGTCTGCACTATGAGTTGAACGGTCTCCTTCTACACTGTAAAATTCTATGATCCTGTGATCTAATGCACAACCAGCTTAGCTATCCATATTCAGATCGAACTGACCAATATCAAGCTCTGTTAGGTCTCACTGTCTGTTTAAACTGTCCACAAACACAACAGATTACAGTAGGAGCAGTTGGGCTTTACTGCATTGTTCTGCCTGCTCCCTTTGTCCTTAATACCAAACGTTCATCTATGTCAGACTTAAATATAATCAGTAATGGAGCATCTGGGAATGGTCCACATGAAAAGCTGTCAAGGAATATGTTTCTGTGGTGACATCTTGCTGGAGGTGCCGGAAATGGTACCTTATGATCCTTGGGGAAACCACCTCTGAGTTTTTAAAAAACCAAAAGAATGGTCGATGCTGTAAATCAGAAACAAGATTAGAAAGTGTTGGAAAAGCTCGGCAGGTCTGGTAATTCTGATTTCTCTCAACAGATGCTAACGTTTTGGGTTGAGTGACCCTTCCTCAGAACCAGGGACCTGCTGAGCTTTTCCAGTAATTTCTGTTTTTTGTTTCTCTCAGTTTTTACACTGTCAAAATTATTGTTCATTTTTCTAAACTCCAGAAAACATAGGCCCAATTTATTCAGTCTTTTATCAAATGACAACCATGTCACCCAGGGACCAAAATGAACTATACCGCAGCTACATCCTTTCCTAATTATGGAGTTCAAAATTGCACACAGTACTCTAGGTGTGGTTTCACCAAAATCTAGTACAATTGTAGCAGGACTCCCTTGTTCTTGTACTCCATACTTTTTGCAATAAAGGCCAACATGCCACTTGCTTTCCTAATAGCTTGTTGTGCCTGCATGCATTAAGTTCCTTTGTTAAAGTACACCCAAGATGCTTGTCAAGGCATGCACATGGAAAATGCACCAGTCCAACATCTGAACTTACCAATGTCCAGTTGAAAACCAATCAACACCTTGTTTTTTATGAAGTATAAATTGTTATGTGAGCTGGATGTGTGTCCCTGAGCACACTGTCTTCTCACTGCAGTGTTCCAATGATAGCTGTTGTTGTGCCCCAAGGTGCAGCTTTGAAGTGCAGAAGCAACCTATAAGTGGATTGGAGATGTAACTTGAGAATTCCTACAGGTTGGCACAAGTTGGATGCCAGTGTTGGTGGACATGGGTCCATGTGGCCAGTGCCTACAGAGTGTGGCCTAAGACGTTTGAGCCCAGTATCCAACGTAGAGGTCAACTGGAGTGAGCAGCAAGCTGAAGTCACAAGCATCCTCTCTGATTTCCATATTGAGGTTTCTCAGCTCTTTTAGAGCCCTATTAATTTCTTTAATTTGCTAGGTTACCCTGTATTCCTGGCATGCTCAGACCTATCCACTACTGCAATATTGTGCTGGAGAAGAAGGATAATCTCTGACATCATTTCTCCATTATTAATGGTGTCTTTAAATCTTTCACCCTCCCCTCTATATCAAATGTGGGAAGGCACAGAAAATAGGAGTAAGTCCTTTGAGCCTGCTCAGCCAGTCAATATGATCATGGCTGATCATCCAACTCTTGCTTTCTCCCCATACCCTTTGATCCTTCATGAAAATATACAATGTTTTGTCCTCGACTGCTTTCTGTGCAGAGAATTCCACAGGATCATCACTCTCTGGGTGAAGGAATTTCTCCTTATCTCAGTCCTAAATGGCCTAGCCCACATCCTTAGACTATGACCCCTGGACTCCCCGGTCATTGGGAACATCCTTCCTGCATCTAACCTGTTGAGTTATTTTGGAAACCTATAGAAACCTATAAAATTCTACGGGATCCCAGCAGCTCCAACCCCCACCTCCAACCACCACCAACCTTCATTCTTCTAAACTCCAATGAATTTAGTTCTAACTGATTTAGTCTCTCTTTATATGCTCAGCTCATTCCAGGTCCATCAAATCAAACTTCCTCTCACATATTCCCCCTCCCCAATGCTCATCTTAACTCTGTATATTGTTCTCTAATTTAGTTCATGGCTAATCTGGACCCTCTCCAGATATGTATTGCTCCCTTGACCCTATTCCTATTAAATTGGCTAACCACCCATCTTGACTGCACATGGGCTGAAATTGTAAATGGCTGCTGTGAATTTTACAAGAAATATTGGGGTTGCTGCTACGTTAAACATTCCCCCTGCTCCTGTCCCTATTGCTCACCTAACTTAATGGTATCTGAACCATCCAATTTTCATAGGCCCATAGCTGGCAAACTGCCTCTGGATGCGCATTTTGAGTAGATTATGGGTATTAATGGGACTTGGTCATGGAAATAGACTAGGACTCACGCTAGAACTCTGACAGGGTTTAGTGGTCAGCTAAAATTCTGTTACAAGTCCCCATTATGTCTTTTAATATATAAAGAGGCAACCAACAATTCCTGATGTGGCTTGGGAACAGCAAATCTTCTATCTGCCTACAACATGGTTTATGGTAACAATGAAAATTGTCTCGTGTTGGGTTGCATTTTGTCCGTTTACCTGGTTACCTTGAAGGATATCTGCTGATGTCCTTGTGGTGATAACACTTCCAAAATGGTAGTCTGCACAGAATTCCAGGATATTTTCTCGGCAATAATGAAAAAAACTGGGAAAGAGGCAAGGGAAAGGGTTTCCACCTGAGGTGATATTGTCATCCGAGGAAGGGTCACCGGACCCGAAATGTTAATTCTGATTTTTTTTTCTTAACAGATGCAGCCACACCTCCTGAGCTTTTCCAGCTTCTGTTTTTGTTCCTGATTTACAGCATCCACAGTTCTTTCAGTTTTTATGATATCGTCATCACCCTGTACAACTCTACAAAGACTGGCACCAAAATCAATTTAGTACTAATTTTAAACACATGGCTGGAGGTTTTTTTCCCCTGCCCTATCCACAGAGAGCAGATAAAGTGCATGCTTAACTGGTGGAGCAGCCTATCTTCTGTTCGTAAAACAGATGAGCCCATTCTGGTTCCAGTATACCAGACATATGATTTTGTAAAAAGTAATAAACCTTTCAGTGTCCAAGATTGCTTGCATAGTCATTTATACAATAACGTGTATAAACAGAGGAATGTCATCAGAGATTTACATTCATCAGGCACTTAATGTCAGACTGCCAGTTCTCTCAGATACCTCACAGCTGTGTTCACAGAACCTTCTGTACCTAAAGCAAATAAGTAAAATACGTTTTAATGGAAGAATTAATGTACATCATTAATTGAAGTAAATGACAGCTTGAAACAGAGCTTACTATAAAAAATCCCCTACTCCAATTTTTTGAAACTATGAAATGTGTATTTTCCCGAGTTCCATATAAGGAATGTCCCAAGGGTGACTGGATGACCTTTTCCCAGGCTTCTTTTTGAACCACAAGATTTGTGACCTGACCCATAGATAGCAAATTCTCTAACTTTGTTCTTCCTGTGGGATTGTCCATGCTACACAACCTCCGTTTGTCACAGATTTCGACTGTGGTTCTTGTCAGAAAACATTGAAAAATGAATTTCTAATGCAATCTGGCCACCTGAGATACTTTTGGTTTTTGTTTTCTCACTATCATTTTCTTTTGACTGATATCTTGTTGAGTAATTCCTCACAATGTTCGGTGCCTTTTGTCCAAACAAACAAAGGAATTCATTTCAGTGAAGCCTGATCCTGTCTTCACACACACATTTTACCTGTTAAATTAGAGGGGATTAAATCGAAGGGGGAGATTCCTATCATTGACAATTGGCAGCTGAAAGAGTTCCCAGTTCTGATGGATATCCTGAGGGAGGCTGGAGTGCTGCAGCTTTTTCCATGTGTCCTTATGTGGAAGTCTTTGCTTGCTCCAGGATCTCTACATACCTTCTGCAGTCAATCGCAATAAAATCCACTGTTTTTTGCTGCTTGACCTGCTGTGTTCATCCAGCCCCATGCTTGTTATCACTGTTTTTTTGACTTGTTTTATACAGATTCCTATTCTATCAAAGCTATGTACCTGAATATTCAAGGTGAAGGAAATTGAGTGAAATTTGATAAGAACAGGAGCATGACAATGTGACGTAGTTATGAGATAGGATGCAGGTGGCAGTATTTTGGATGACTTGAGAGTATGACATGGAAGACAGCTGTGAATAGTATTGCAGAAAATCAAGCCTCCAGTGATAAATGTTTCACTGAGAGTTCAGTAGGTTAGTAATGTGTAAAAGGGAGTTATTAAAAATAGAGATAAAACTGGATAGGACAAGTGTCTTGAAGTTAAGCTCAGGATCTAATAAGGTGCTTAGAATATCAACTATAAAGGCTGGTGGAGATTCAGTTCAATTGGGCAGCCAGGATAGGCAATGACGTTGAGCTTTATCATGAAGTAGTTCTAGCTAGTCATGAACAAGGAGCCTAATCCCATTACTACCAGCTTGCCTACTCAACTACAAACTAACCCCCTCCCATGTTCCTTACACCTCATATCTTCTGTTTTCCCCTTTCAGCTGTTAGATGTTCACTTCAAGTCAATTCCTGTCCTCTGTCTCCGTCACTCTCAGATTCTTTCTGCCTACGTTCTGAGAATGGTCACTGAACCTGAAAAGTTAACTCTGCTTTCTCTCCACAGATGCTGCCAGAGCTGCTGAGTTTCTCCAGCAATTTCTGTTTCTGTTTCAGATCTCCCTGTTTTTAGCACTCGCCTTGCTGTTACTTTGATAGGGAGATGAGTCATCTGAAAACTTGAGAAAATGACAAAGAACTGCTTCATACTGTTCCAATCTCTTATTTTAAAGAAGGCATTAGTAGAAGTGGCACTTATGAGGAAGGGAAAGGTGAAAGTGCCTGTTAGTTTAACTACAACCATTACCTTTGGTGCAGATTCAATTTCAAGTAGAAGAATAACCTCAAATATTACAGCAACAACCTAAGATATCATTAAATTAATTGAATCATCTATTACAAAATGAGTCATTTCCTCCTGCAATGTATGCCAGGATTCCATTTGCTAATATGTTTCTGAATCATTCAATAGTTACAACAATCAGAGGGCATTTGACCCATCATTTGCCTGCTGTCTCTCCAAATGAGCAAATCCTCTATTTCCACTCCCTCATTACCTCCCCTTAACCCTGCACATTCTCTCTGAGCACCAGAGGTACTTTCAATCTGTTCTGTTCACTTTATTGATTATATTTCTTGCATTCAACATTCTGTGAACAACAATGAAAACTTTGTAGGAGCATCTTAGTCTGCACCCTATCCTACCTAGGGAAACATCAATCTAATGTCTGTCAAATGTGAACTCAACATTTGCAGATATTTGTAGATATATGCACATTTCATTGAGTAACCTATCTAGCAAAATCCCTGGGTACTGGAGAGATAATAGGAACTGCAGATGCTGGAGAATCCTTCAAGGGTCTAGGCCCGAAATGTCAAGCTTTCCTGCTCCTCTGATGCTGCTTGGCCTGCTGTGTTCATCCAGCTCCACATCTTGTTATCCCTGGGTACTGGCCTGGATTCACAACACTCCCAAACCCAGAGATATCGGATGGCTTCAGGAGATAACGATTTGTATAGAGTCAGGGGAGAACTTCTATCTCTGTGCTGTTTGACATTAACTTTTGCAGAAGCAGACTTAGTAACTGTAGTTTCAGGGTTCAAATGTGTGTTGTGAAATTTCTTCAAGTCATTTGACACATAGCTCACATAGAAGCAGTACAGCTAAAAAGAAGCCCAGTCCCATGATAAATAATTCACCCCACTAGAATCTGAAACTCTGGTTTAATCCAGTTAAGCTGTTGTGGAATTTCTATTGTTTTCAATGGCATGCTGGAGATATTGACAACATTGAATCATAATTAATAGCTAATAGCTTGGCCAATGTTTGAATTAGTGGAAGCTGCTTATAAAAATGGAACCAATCTTTCCCGAGTTGATAGGGTTGTTAAGAAGGTGTATGGTGTGTTGGCTTTCATTGGCAGGGGAGTTAAGAGCCACGAGGTTATGCTGCAGCTCTATAAAACCCTAGTTAGACCACACTTGGAATATTGTGTTCAGTTCTGGTCACCTCATTATAGGAAGGATGTGGAAGCTTTAGAGAGGGTGCAGAGGAGATTTACTAGGATGCTGCCTGCACTGGAGGGCAGGTCTTATGAGGAAAGATTGAGGGAGCTAGGACTTTTCTCATTGGAGCGAAGAAGGATGAGAGGTGACTTGATAGAGGTGTAAAGATGATGAGAGGCATAGATAGAGTGGATAGCCAGAGACTTTTTCCCAGGGCGGAAATGACTATTACGAGGGGGCATAATTTTAAGGTGTTTGGAGGAAGGTATAGGGGAGATCAGAGGTAGGTTCTTTACACAGAGAGTGGTGGGCGTGTGGAATGCGCTGCCAGCGGTGGTAGTGGATTCAGATACTTTAGGGACATTCAAGTGACTCTTGGATAGGCATGAGGATGGTAGTAAAATGTAAGGTATGCAGGGTAGTTTGATCTTAGGGTATGATAATAGGTCGGCACAACATCATGGGCCGAAGGGCCTATACTGTGCTGTACTGTTCTATGTTCAATCTATACTTCAGCCCAATAAATAAGACCACAAATGGCTGCCAAATCTGCTGCAATACAGAGGGAATGTTTTTCCTGTTTATTTATGGTATGCTGGCATGGTTGGCTAAGCCAACATTTCAAAGGCAGTCATGGATGGGCAATAAAAGTTGGTGGTGAACTGCCTTCTCGAATCACTGCAGTCCATGTGGTGTAGATACACCCAATGTCCTTGCTATTGGAAGCAGAGACGACAGGAAATTTTGAAAGACAAGTGGATAGATACTTGAGGAAGATAAACTTGCACGATTACAGGGTAGAGAATGGGACTGGCTAGACTGCTCTACAGAGAACCAGCATGGACTTGATGGGCTAAATGGCATCCCACTCTGTTATTATGATTTTATGAACCATAGTGCTCAAAGGAATGGAATTGTAGTATTGTAGTCCAGTATTGTTATCTTTAGAAAAGATAACATAGAACCAATGAGGAGGGAATGTGACTTGAAAGGGAACTAGGAAATGGTCATGTTCCTATATATTTGCAGCCTTTTTCTCTCTGGGTGGTCTTGATTGTGGGTTTAGTTGGTGCAGTCTCAGAAACCTCAGTGAGTTGCTACAGTTCATCTGATAAACTGATTGCCTTTGTGCACCAGTGGTGGAGGCACTGAATGTTTAAGGTGGTGGATAGGATGCTAATTAAGAGGGTGCCTTTGTCATGAATAAATGTTTGAGAAAATATGCATCCAACAATTAGAATCATTTTCCTTTCTGCAAGGTATGACTTCATATTACTGAGAACTTCTTGATGCCTCACTTAGTCAAATGCTACTTGATTTCAAAGGCACTCACTCACCTAACTTGTGAAATTCAGTCTTTTTGTGATTTGATTTGATTTATTTTCACGTGTACCGAAGTACAGTGAAAAGCTTTGTTTGTCAGTAGTAGAGTCAGATCATAGTAAGCAAGGACATACAGATCATAGCATGCTTGGACAGAGTGTGGCATACAGGTTATATTGCACAGGAGGTGCATGAAGCAAGATCAACATTATTTGAAGTTAGAGAGTCCATTCATCAATCTAAAACAGCAGAGAAGAGGCTGTTCTCAAAACTGTTGGTGCATGTGTTCAAGCTTCTGCATCTTCTGCCTGACAGAAGAGGTTGTAGGAGATCATTACCGGGGTGCGATGTGTCTTTGGTGATGTTGGCCGCCTTTTCGTTGTAGCGAGCCGTGTAAATGGAGTCAGTGGGATGGAAGGTTGGCTACCATGATGGTCTGGGCTGTGCACACAAACTTCTGTAGTTTCTTACAGTCCTGAGCAGAGCAGTTGCCATATCAGGCCATTATGCACCTGGACAGTATGCTTTCTGTGGTGCCTGGGTAGAAGTTGGTAAGGGTCCCTATGGACATGCCAAATTTCCTGAGCCATTCGAGGAAGAAGAGGTGTTGTTGTGCCTTCTTGGCAGCTGCATCTACGTGGGAAGACCAAGACAAGTTGTCCGTTATTGTCACTGCTAGGAACTTGATGCTCTCAACCTCTGCTCCATTGATGTAGATTGGGGGTGTTTTCCTCCTTTCTTTCCGAAGTGTCCATGTTTGATTCAGTGCTATGAGTTCTGCAGCTCAGTTATCCCAGCAAAACTCCATCTGAGAATTGGTGAGCGTGTTATTGATGCGTAAGTGCCACGTTTTAGCACTTCTTATCACTGATGATGGAGAGTAGGCTGATGGTGATATCCCTGATTGGGTCTGTCCTGCTTTTTGTGGATAGGCATACCTGGGCAATTCTTTGCTTAGCTGGGTAGATGTAATTGTTGTAGTTTGTTTTTATCTTTCATGGGATGTGGGCTGGCTAGACCGGCATTTTTGCCACTGAGGTGCCTCCTTGTACCACTGCCATCTATAAGGGGTAGATGCACTCACAACACTGCAAGAGAAAGCTCCAAGGTTTTGATCTAATGACACAAAGCAATCGAGGTATATTTCAAAATTAGGATGGTTAGTGGCTTGAAGAGAAATTTGCAGTTAGTATTCCCATGTATCTGCTGCGCTTGGCCATCGAGGTACTGGAGATTATCAGTTTGGAAGGTATTGTCGGAAGAGCCTTGGTGAGTTGCTGAAGTGTATCTTGTTGATGGTACATGCTGCTGCCACTGTGTGTCGGTGTGGAGGAGTGAATGCTGAAGGTGTCAATCAAGTGAGTGTTTCGTCCTGGATGGCGTCAAGCTTTTCAAATGATGTTGAAGCTGCACTTGTCCAGGCAAGTGGAGAGTATTACATCTCACTCCTGTAGATGGTGTATGGGCTTTCAAGAGCTAAGAGGTGAGTTACTCATCTCAAAATTCCCATCCTGTGACCTGCTCATAATTACAGTATTTGTATGGCTAGTCCAGTTAAGTTTCTGTCAATCGTAACCCCCAAGATGCTGATATTGAGGGATTCCGTGATGGCGATGCCACTGAATGTCAAGGGCAATGGTTAGATGCTCTCTTGTTGGAGGTGGTCATCACCTAGCACTTGAATGGAAGGAATGTTACTTGTCAGTCATTAGACAAAGACTGAACATTGTCTAAGTATTGCTGCATATGGACAAAAGTTACTTTATTTTCTGGGGATTTATGAATGGTGCTGAATTATGTAATTATCAGCAAACATCCCCACATCTGACCTTCTGATGGATGGAAGGTATTGATGAAGCAGCTGAAAGGTATTTGGGCCTGGGACACTACCCTAAGGAGCTCCTGCAAAAATATACTAAAATATCTCGCTTAAGAGGAATAGCTAGTTCTAGGACAAAAATCTCCAGCACTACAACTGTGATGTTACTGGGATCTGTTGCTTTTACTGTCAAATATTCAACAAATTATTACTATCTCCTTGAGTGAATCAAATTGTCTAAATAGCTTCTGTGATGATGAGGAGAGGACTATAATACATTATCCAGTGGATCCTTTTGTCTTTTGGGTGATGAGGCTGTAGTGGTGTACCTTGGGACATTTGCTGTGTTGAAGACACAGGTTTTAAACATCAAGAACTATTCATCAGGTTTCCCATGAACATAATTATTGGTTTATTATCAAAACAAAAAACTTATTTGATTAAGTTGCAATAATTGGTTAATATGCACAGAAATATATAGTTTTTTTTCTAAATATCCCAACACACACACACACACACACACACACTTAAGGAAAAGACCTTGGCTAATCACCTTATCTGCCCGTCACGATGTTATAAACATGTAAGGTCACTCCTTAGCTTCCTACGCTCCAGCCAGGGATAAAAGGTCCCAGCCTATCCAGCCTCTCCTTATAACTCAAACCCTCCAGTCTCAGTAACATCCTTGTAAATCTTTTTTGCACCATTTCCAGTTTAATAACATTCTTCCTATAGCAGGCCAAACAGAATTGTATGCAGTATTTTAAATAAAATAATGATTTCTCCACAGAGATTAACTTTATGAAAATAAAACACTTTGGCAATGGTTTATTCTTGAAGGCAAACAAAAAGTGTAGTCTCTATTCCAGAAGGAGTCTGTTGTTTGGACGTTCTAGCTGCTGTGGTCAAATCTTTGATCATGGTTCACTGTGAAGTCTTGAGGACACAGCTTGCTGATGAAATACAAGCACGAGATGTTTCTTCAATCATTCTTTCAGAAGAACAAATAAGGTTCACCCTGGCCTCGACAAGAGGTTTGTTCCTTTTCAGAAACAAGGGAGATCAGCTGTGTAGCTTGCCCTTTGCAAGCTTTCCTCCAATTCAGTTATTTCTTTGCAGGCTTTCCTGCAACTTAGCTTGCCTTTGGCAGGCTTCCCTTCAACTGCACCAGAAAAAGGACACGTATTTTCTAAGCCAGTCACTGTTTAAGGCCACATTTGGAGTGCTGCATACAATTCTGTTCAGCCTGCTATAAGAAGGATTTTATTAAACTGCAATAAAAGATTGATAAGGATGTTACTGAGACTGGAGGGCTTGAGTTATAAGGAGAAGCTGGATAGACTGGGAACATTTTTTCCCTAGACCGTGGGAAGCTAAGGAGTGACTTTATAAGGTTTATAAAATCACGAGGAGCCAGATATGGTGAATAGCCAAGACCTTTTTCCCAGAGTAGGAGAGTCCAAAACTAGAGGACATGGGTTTAAGGTGAAAGGGGAAAGATTTAAAAGGGACCTGAGGGCTAAGTTTTCACAGAGGGTGGTTTGTATGTGGAACTGCCTGAGGAAGCGTTAGGTGCGGATACAGTTATAACATTTAAAAGACAATTGGACAGGTACATGGATAGGAATGGTTTAGAGGGGTGTGGGCCAAACACAGACAAATGGGACTAGTTCAATTTAGGAAACAGGATCGGCATGGACAGGTTGGGCCCAAGGGCCTGTTTCCGTGCTGTACAACTCTGATTCTATAAATCTCTGCAAGCAGGGGTATATCACAAAACAAGTTACTGCCAAGCATTTAATTTATTGGAAACCTTCACAAAAAAATTCTCCAATATCCACAGTGAACGTTCAATTACCCCCTTTAAAGAAACCACTAAGTGTTTTTACAAACCTTGAAAATAAAACAAAATAAAACCATTTCTACAATTCTTGAAAGAAATATTAGTTATAAAGCATCTTTATGGCGCACTCTATGAATACAAGTTTTTATTGCACATTTTGGAAAGGTTGTACTATGACTTCCCACCCCATCCAAGCCCTAGCCTTGCTCACCAGTCTCTTTCAATGGTCTCATTGGTCTCACTGTGTAGACTTGATAGCCTTCTCCACCATTCTCTCTTAGCTTCCTGGTGACAGCCTCATTCCCCGTTCCCACTACCACTTACTCTGGCCTAGCTGATTGCTGTGACCTGTTTAGTTGTTCCATTCACAGGCTGATTCTCTCCTGTGTTTCCTGCTGTCAGGTTCACTATAAGCCTATTAGCATCAAGGCTGGGAAAGAATAGGTCTGTGATTGGAGGAGCAGCTCCTTACCATTTCCTTGAATTTGATGTACCAGGGCAATGATGACACTCCATGTAGGCAGTACCATGAGCAGTGTCAAAGGAAATGTAAAACACCAGTACAGTGTCTCAAGTCCCCCTGTCCAATAACTGGAGCTGTCCAAAAATCTTGACATCTTCATAAAGCACAAAATTTGATTCTTACAAAAAGTGTAAAATAACATAGTGTATCAGAGATAATAGGAACTGCAGATGCTGGAGAATCCGAGATAACAAGGTGTGGATCTGGATGAGCACAGCAGGCCAAGCAGCATCAGAGGAGCAGGAAAGCTTGACGTTCCGGGCCTAGACCCTTCATCAGAAATGGGGGAGGGGAAGAGGGTTCTGAAATAAATAGGGAGAGAGGGGGAGATGGATAGAGGAGAGGATAGGTGGAGAAGAGACAGGCAGGTCAAAGAGGCGGGGATGGAGCCAGTAAAGGCGAGTGTAGGTGGGGACACCGTCCTCCCTGGACTGACCTATCTCCTCCCTACCTCCCCACCTAAAGGCGAGTGTAGGTGGGGACACCGTCCTCCCTGGACTGACCTATCTCCTCCCTACCTCCCCACCTACACTCACCTTTAGG
>JAHRHZ010000249.1:45009388-45035525 GCA_024137785.1 Ginglymostoma cirratum
ATGCTTTTTCTGATGAAGGGTTTAGGCCCGAAACGTCAAGTTTTCCTGCTCCTATGATGCTGCTTGACCTGCTGTGTTCATCCAGCCCCATGCTTGTTATCTCTAATAATAATCCAAAACTGTATGCTCTGCTCCAAAATCTTGTGATTTCTAATAAGCCTGTTGAACTATAACCTGGTGTCGTGTGACTTATTAAAATCAAGAATTGCTCACCCTGGCAGTTGATATCACATGTTTGGAAGGTGCTGTCAGAGGAAACTGAGTAAGTCCAGCCTTGGGTCACTGTCTGTGTGGAGTTTACACATTCTCCCCGTGTCTGCGTGGGTTTCCTCCCCACAGTCCAAAGATATGCAGGTTAGGTGGATTGGCTATGTTAAATTGCCCATAGGGTTTAGAGTGGGAAATGCAGGGATAGGGTAGGGGGTGGGTCTGGCTGGATGCTCTTTGCAGGGCTGGTGTGGACTTGATGGGCTGAAATGCCTGCTTCCACACTGTAGGGATTCTATGGAAAGTTACCACCGTACATCTTGTGGATGGTACACACTATTAGAAGTTAACGTCAAGGGTGATGGGACTGAATGTTATGGGGGGGTGGACATGGTGTCAATCAAATGGGGTTACCTGGTCCTTGAGAAGGTCAAACTTCTTTTTCTCAAATCCCCTCTAGACTTCTTGTACTTAAATTGAAACTGCAGCTTCTTGTTACTGACCTCTAGGCTAAGGAGAAGAGTCTCTCCTTATATACCCAACCAATGTTTCTTTGAACTTTGTACACATCAAATCCGATTTCTCCTCAGGCTTATCTGCTTTAATTAAAGCAACACCAGCCTTTCTAGTTTCTTCTCATTGCTGAATTGCTCCCACCCAGCAAACGCCCTGGTGAATCTCTTGCGCAACCTCTACAGTGCAATCACATCCTTCCTGTAGTGTAGTGACCAGAACTGTACACAGTACTTCAGCTGTATCCCAACTAACGTTAGATACAACTCCATCATAACTCTCTTGCTACTGTATTCAATGCCTAGACTAATTCCACACGCCTCCTTCCTGTAGTGTAGTGGCCAGAACTGTACGCAGCACTCCAGCTGTATCCCAACTGATGTTAGATACAGCTCCATCATAACTTTCTTGCTACTGAATTCAATGTCTAGACTAATCCCACATACCTCCTTAACTCCAGAGCATCTGCAGTTCTTACTATCTCTGCCTGCTTAACCACCTTATCTACCTGTCCTGCTGCCTTCAGGATCTGTGGACATGCACACCAAGGACCCTGTGTACCTCCTACTGCCCCACCCTTCAACTTGTACTCCCCTTGCCTGGTGTTGCTGGAAGCCTCGCTCAGCAAGTCAGAGCGTTCCACCGCAATCCTGAATACGCCTCGTCGATGGCTGCACCAAAGGAAATTTCAGTCGATCTCGGAACACACTGATACCAAAAGAGAAGGGCTGGACCCCAGGCAATGGGAGCAGGGTCCTCACCTCTTACCCCGCCCCCTCCCAACAGCTCGCGTGCTGAGATGTCGCGAGATGTGGCCGTGGTGGGTGGAGTGTGCAGAGGGCGGAGCAGTGGAGGCGGGGCAGATCCGCCTGTTCCTCCTCCCCGCCCGCGCTGTGCAGAATTTCCTTTTGTTTCTAGTGAAGGGACAAGGCCGGAGGCGGAGACCAGGCCCTGTCAGTGTCGGTGCTGAGCCTCGGAACGGGCGGTGCGGTCGGTCGGTTGGTTGGTTGGGTAAGCCAGCCAGTGAGCGAGTGTGTTTGTGGACAGCAGCGTACCCCCGCCCGGCCTCAGCAGCGGAGCGGGTTGTCATGTCCCGGGCACTGGGTCGGAGCTGCGCCCCCCGGGCCCGCTGCTGACGAGATGACCGTGGCTGTTTTCTTCGGTTGCACTTTCATCGCATTCGGTCCCGCTTTGGCTCTGTTCATCTTCACCATCGCCAAGGACCCACTCCGAGTTATTATCCTGATTGCCGGGTAAGCTTGGTCCAGGGGCCGGCTCACCGTCCTTTCTCTGTCGCAGTCCCCTCCACAGACTGATTCTCATTAATGTTCTGAAACTGATCTTTAATGATCCGAGGGTTACTTTTCTTTCCCCTGCAGCGGCAAGTGCTTTTTTTTTGTTATTTCGCCTCAAGCATTCTGTCCGTCCGGCCGAAAACACGAATTCAAAACTGCGCCTGAATGTGACTTCTTTCATTATTTTCCTGTCCTTTTTTAAAAAATTGCTTTTATTTCCCTCCCCTCTTTCTGGTAGTTTTTTTTCAATCAGAGTTGCTCCTTTTCTACACCCAGCCCATGATCCCACTGCTGCTCATTAAACTTGATCGTGGATAAGCCCATAGGAAATGATGCAAGTGCATAAATAGGGGCTTCGGGTTCAGAGAGGGAGCTGAATTTTGGGTTGGGGCCAGAAACCTAGCAGAATAGCTGTCACTTCAGCTGACATTATCTGTAACATCTGTGTCATTCACCTTTTTTTAAAAAAAACCCTTAAAATCAAGTTTCCTGTATCGAGATTCCGTTTGCTCTCCATCTGGGATTGGAACTTGCTGACATGCTAACGAATCCAACAGGTTTTTTTTCATTTCTGTGTGACAGAACACGTTGACACAACGTTTCGTTTAAAACAAAACCGTGACCTTGTTTATAGAATGAGATTTGGCTGCCCAAAGTGTTGAGAAAGTTAGAATGACATGGGAAGTAGTGGCAGATATCAATTTGCACCAACTCCTTTGTTTTCCCTGTTGTCGAGTTCCATAGGGTTTTGTGTAGGTTTTTTTTCTCCTATTGTTCACTGGTTAGTTACCAGCTGTAGTTTCATGTTAACCTCTCTTTGGCCTCTTCCTGTGATTATTTTGTTTCCTCCTTATCAAAGTTTGAATGCTTGAACCATAAGATTTAGAACCAGCATCTGCTTTTGCTGACGAGCAAAGAATTTAAAACTCTAGTGACATGTTAGAAAATTTAAAGGAGAACTAAAGTTAATGAAGAATGTCTTTGTTTGAAACACTTGCCTTTCACAATCCTTCCTCCCTTCCATGCTGGTTTTCTTTCCTTATGTAGAGAAAATGAAATGTAGTCTTCAGATGAAGCTAATTTAGAATGTGTTTAAATAGATCAGATGATAGAGATGTTATTCCTTCCCCATTTAAAAGTCCTAGATTTCATTTCAATTATATTCCCATAGTTAGAACGAACACTAGTCATGTAAATTTGTCTTGTTGCACACCCTGACAGTGCTGGCGCTCCAACAAATTGCATTTGTACAGTGCCTTTAACCTGGAAAATGCCCAAACGCATTTCCTGGAGGTGTAATCAGGAAAATTGAAGCTGAGCTAAAGAAAGCAGAAGGCATAATCAAGTGGAGTGTCATAAAGATGGATTTTGAGGAGGAGATTATGGAATGGAAGGAGTTTGAGGGGTTTATGGAAAATACAACAGCTAACAGGTGATACAGAGTGAAGTATGGATGTACATGAAGCAGAGTGTGAAATAGAAATAGAGTTTGAAGTGTGGTTGTTGACCAGTGGAGTTTAGAAAGATTGAGAGGAAAAAAGTTAGGAATTTAAACTCAATATTGTGATTTTTTTTTAATGCTGCCACATGAGGGGTATGGAAGCCAATATAGAGCAGTGTAAATGTGGTTGATTAGGACTTGGTTCATGCTAGAATATAAAGAGGTGACATTTGGATGAGCTAAAATTCATTTGAAGGCTGGACAGCCAGTCAGGAAAGCATTTGGGCAGCTAAGCCTGCTGCCAAAGCAATGGATGTGCATATTAAAAGCAGATGGAACAAGGTAGAGAAATATCTGGATAATGGTTTGCATGTGGAAGTAAGTAGTCATTTTGATGAAGTGGGCACAAGGTGGAAAAGCTCCGTTTGAATAGGAGGCTGCAAAGAAGCTCATTTTGCCTGAGACTGAAATGGGGGAGACAACTGTAGGCAAGAGTTTGTTCCAGGTGAGCAGATGATACTATAATTCTTCTGTGTTTAGTGAATATAAACTTCAAAAAGGATGTTGGATAAGCAGTCTTGACGGAGTTGATGAAGTTGAGTACATATGGATACTGACCCAGTCAGTGGATCATGTCAGACTGGTATGCAGTGGAGGTGTGGAGAGCAAACACTCTTAGGGGAAGTCTAAAATTAAGTGGATGAAATAAAATCATTTTGAGAACTTACACTTCAGCTGTATGGTTAGAATGAAAGGTAGACCGCCTATGAAGTTGGATACTGGTGGGGAGGCGTTAGAGGCATAGTGATTGGCTGGCAAAGGTTTAGGCTAGATAATACACACTTGCTCATAGTCATGTTGAGTATCATCACTGACTAACATTAACGCTGTTCTGGTGCTGTGGTAGAAGCAGAAAGCTGATAAAGTGGATTTAAATAGGGTACAGGAAGAGATGTGGGTAGTTTTGGGAGGTGACAGCATGTTTGGAGATCTTGATGGAAAATGGGATTGGGGCAGTAGGACAAATATTTAGGGTAAATTCTCTGAAGGGCAATAATGACAACTTTATTAACACCTCCACAGTGAATGAAATGATGTTATTATGTTTCAGTTGGCCAGGAGGAGATCTGGGAATACATGTTAACAAGGCTGAGCTAAGTGTTTTAGAATGATTACTAGATACATGTGTTGCTCTGATTTGTGTACAACAGTTGAGCCTTTTAAGAATTCCTCACCCTTATTGCCCATCTGTCATGAATGTTTAAAGGTCATCAACCTGAATTGTCAACTTTGTTTCTGTCTCCACTGCTACCCGGTCTGCTCAGTTTTTCTAGCCTTTTAAAGCCGTTGGCTATATAATAATCCAGGATGCTAGGATTTGATGTATGTTATCTGAGATTAATGGTGTATGGGATGTTAGTAATGACTATAATCCTCATTTTTTTTGTCAAGTGAGAGGTAATTGATATAATCCAAAAGAAAATACTTGTGTTCTTTTGTCAAGCAGTCAAATTAAATTAAACTAAGAGGTGAGGTGCAGTCTGTAGATTAAGCTAATACTCTTTTAATTAATAGAGTACGTTAAAAAAAACCACTTCTTACTCTGAAGTTTCGTAAGAGAACTGGAGAGAAGGGTTAATAAATCTTTATCCATTAAGTAATTTTATGAATTGAAGAAGTGTCCACATGGGACGATAGCTAAGTGGAATGTCATCCATCCGTGTCTCGTCAGTACAATATGGAAATCAAATAAGCTTTACTTGGATAATGTGGTCCAATTTAAATTGTTCAATCTTAGCAAAAAAGGCAGTGCCAATAAGAGACACATTTCTTCAGAGTTAAATACGTTAGAAAAGTTTCCAGCTGCCATTTTCACCATATGCTTCATCATTTATAATTGATGTGAGACATGCTTAGAATATTCTATTGATATGCCTCTGCATAATATGTGGCACAGTGGTTCAGTGGTTAGCACTGCTGCCTTACAGCGCCAGGGACCCGGGTTCAATTCCAGCCTTAGGCAACTGTCTGTGTGGTGTTTGCACATTCTCCCGGTGTCTGCGTGGCTTTCCTCCGGGTGCTCTGGTTTCCTCCCACAGTTCACAGATGTGCAGGATAGGTGGATTGGCTGTGTTAAATTGCCTATAGTACCCAGGGTTGTTTAGGTTAGGTGGGTTGGGTATGGGAAGTGCAGGGGTAGGGGAATGGGTCTGGGTGGGATACTCATTGGAGGGGTGGTGTGGACTTGTTTGGCCAAATGGCCTGTTTCCATGCTGTAGAGATTCTATGATTCTATTCTGTGAAATCCTACTGCATGCAGTATTGTATTGTATTGTTTCTTGTGATCTTCTTTGATTAGAGGAAAAAGTGCACAAGTCCCCACCCCTTCTTGCAGTCCGTCCTGAAGAGGAGCCACTGGGCCTGAAACTTTAACTTTGCTTTTTCTCAGGGATGCTGCCAGACCTGCTGAGTTTTCAAAGCAATTTTTGATTTTGTCCCTGTTAAGATCTGTCCTGTCTGATTATGATCAAATGCAGGCACAGTAGCAATGTAGATTTAAAAAATCAAGCGAGTGACAGGAGATGGAGAGCAGTTGTTAATAGATGTTTGTATGACTGGAGGAATGTTTGTAGTGGAGTTCCACATGGGTCAGTGTTGGGACCATTGCTCTTCCTGATCATATGTTAGTGAAAAATCTCAGTCTCCAGTCATAATTTTAAAATTTGTGGATGGTGTGAAATCTTGAAGCGTTGAAAACTTGAAAAAGACTGCCAGTTTGGTGCAATGAGCAGTCAACTGGCAATGGTGTTTGATGCAGAGAACTGTAGGGTCCGAGCAGACAATAAGAAAAAATAGAGAATGCTTGTAAAGGGGGTGCAAGAAAAAAAGGACATAGTAATTGAAAGTCACACGACAGGTTGAGGGTGAGAATAAAATATCTAGCATCCTTAGCATTGATAGTAGGGGCATAGATTACAAGAGCCAGACGGTTATGTTGATTTTTATTCCCTCTTTGTTCTTTAAAGCCTCCAATTGCTGCCCGTCCGAATGGCTTACTCAGCCATTTCAAAGGACACTTAAGGTCAACAACAATACTAAGTCTCCACAGCAGCAACATAAACAGAAGTTACTGGAAAACTCAGCAGGCCCACCAGCAGATGTGAAGAAAAATCAGAGTCAACGTTTTGGGTCCGGTGACCCTTGTTCAGAATGAGATTCTGAACAAGGGTCACCGGATCCAAAACGTTAACTCTGATTTTTCTTCACACGTGCTGCTAGATCGGCTGAGCTTTTCCAGCAACTTCCGTTTTTGTTCCTAATTTTACAGCATCTGCAGTTACTTCGGTTTTTATATTATGTCTCAAGTTGGTCAGACCTAGTAAAATCGGCAGATGGCCTTCCCTAAGGGAACCAGATTTGTTTTTACGGTACTGAATGATGGTTGTCATGGTCACCATCACTGAGATTAACTTCCTATTCTAGAATAATTGAATTTAAATTCTACCAGCTGCTTGGTGGGATTTGAGTCAATGTCCCTCAGAGCTTAAACTTGGGGCCCCTAATTGAGTCCAGTTGCATTAGCATAACAATAATGTGTCTTTTCATAATAAAACATTGCTTTGGCCACAGTTGGATGATTGCTTCCAGTTCTGGCCACTGCACCTGAGGAAAAATGTGAAGGCATTAGAGAGATTGCTGAAAATATTCATTTGAATGGCCCCAGGGCCAGGAATCCCAGGTACATAGAAAGATTGGAGAAGTTGAAACTCTTTCTGTTGGATCAGAGGAAGTTGAACTGAGATTTGATAGAGCTGTTCAAAATTGAGGGGGATTTGGATAGAATAGAGAAGGTGAAATCTACTGTTAGTGGAAAGATTGAAAACAAGGAGATACAGATTTAAAATAAACAATAGTGATATTCTTACGGTGAGCGGAAAAGGTGTGGAATGTGCTGTTTGAAAGTGTGGTGGAGGCAGATTCATTCAAAGCTTCCAAATGGGAACTGGATCATTACCTGAAAAGGAGAAAAAATACAGACTGAGGGGAAAAGGCAGGAGAGTCCAGCCTAGAGACATTGGGCTGAATGGGTGCCTTCAGTGTTGTAACAGTTTTGTGTTTCTAAGACTTCATATTAATTTGATACCTGTCTGACAGTTGATTGATTTAAGTGTGCAAATTTGCTCCTCAGGTTAATTGAAGAATTCAAAGGTGAAATTTGGGTACAAATCAGTGGAGCTGAGCTCATGCGCATGCCACCTAATTACACTAGATCAGGAGTGGTTTATCAATTTGGAAGAAGGCATTTTGGACTGACAAAAAACCCCCGTCTATTCCACTTCCAGTGGTTACTGCCAAACCTGCTGAGGGTCTCCAGCACTCTGATTTTTAAAAAAAATTTAAAAGAATTTAACCTATTTTCCTAATCAGTCTGTTCAGAGGTGTTATTACATACCTGGAGCACCTGAAGCAGGTGGCCTAGAACTCAGCCTCCTGGTCCAGGGTAAGGGCACTACCACTCTGCCATAAGAGGGCTATACATCTGAGTAGATCTCCTGCAGCTGTATTTGCGTTGTTGAGACCCTGGA
Organism: Ginglymostoma cirratum; assembly: GCA_024137785.1. NCBI lineage: Eukaryota > Metazoa > Chordata > Chondrichthyes > Orectolobiformes > Ginglymostomatidae > Ginglymostoma > Ginglymostoma cirratum. The sequence continues at coordinate 45,017,431 of JAHRHZ010000249.1, forward strand.
ACGTACTTCTTAGTCTTGTGATTGCTGAGGCAACTCTGTTGCAATATGTTACTTAACTGCATGATTCTCTTTTTGTCATGATCATTAGGAACTCAATTCAAACATGCTGGCCCAGAAATTTCACTAAGCTTTGATGTGTATAGAATGTAGAAAGAATTCAGCACCTTTCACGACACTCAAATACGTTAAGTCAGTGACATTTTTTCAAGTAATGTTATGTTCAAAAATGTGGTGGCCAATTTGCACACCATGAAGACCCACAAATGCAGTACTACATTACTTTCAGTTTGTATTTATACAGGGCCTTTAACATCATATTAGGCATATTGCTTGGCCAAAGGGGCAGATTTTAAGGAGTTTTTTAAATATGAGGAAAGCAAGGTAGAAGGGTTTTGGAGGAAATTCCAGAGTATAGGACCAATGCTGGAACAGAATTGGTGGAAAAAGAGAATTGTGGTCCTGGAGGGAAGAGAGAGATTTTGGAAATTGAGATGCCATTTACTAAGGAGCCAATGTCTGTCAACAAGCAAAAGACTGTTGAGTTATGGGGTATGATCCAAATTAGGGCATAGACAGCTGAGTTTGGATCCCAGCAACTTTCAAAGCGGCCGTAGGGTGCGAGGTCTGCAAGGAATGCACTGGAATTCTCAAATCTGGAGGTTACAAATGGTCTTAACAGCAAATGAGCTGAGGTGGGAAAGGGTTCTGGCAACATTATGGAAGTGGAAATATGTCATGGTAATTAAGTGCATATATGATCAGAAGCTCATCTTTGGCTCAAATATGATACATACGTTCCAAACAGACTGATTCATCAGTTGTCGGGGCACGGATAGGGTCGGTGGCTCGGGAACAGAGTGGATGGGCTAGAGGTGATAGCTTTGATCCTCCCATTGTTTAGCTAGAGGATTTTTCTGCTCATCCAATACTCAATGTTGCACGAATAGTTTAATATTTTAGCAACAGTGAAGGAATTGAGAGAGCTGTAGATGAAGAAGAGCTCGGTGTCGTTGGTGAATGTGCAGAAAATGACATTTCACCATTGAGATGAAGACCAGCTAATTTGTTTTTGTGGTTTTTTGTTGCAGGATAAATATTGATTGGGCATTAGAATATCCAATGTGATTTTTTTTTTTTTGCATTCACCCATGGTGTACAGAAATAGGACTAAACTATTCATTTGCCCAGTCTGTTTCTGCTATTCAACTAGATCATCGGTGACTAGTATCTCAGGTATATTTACACAGCTGCATAGAGTCATGGAGACAGACCCTTTGGTCCAACTTGTCTGCGGCGATCAAGTTTCCCAAGTTAAATTAGCCCCCCTTGCCTGCGTTTGGCCCATATCCCTCTAAACCTTTCTTATTCATGTAATTGTCCAAATATCTTTGAATGTTGTAACTGTACTTGCATCTGCCGCTTCCTCTTTGCTGTTCATTCCACACACTAACCACCCTCTGAAAAAGATGCTCCTCAGATCCGTTTTAAATCTTTCTCCTCACCTTAAAAATATGCCCACTAGTTTTAGACTTGCCCACCCTAGGGAAAAGACCTTTGCTATTCACCCTATCTCCGGCCCTCATGATTTTATAAACCTCTATAAGATCACCCTTAGCTTCTTAATCTTCAGGGAAGAAAGTTCCAGTCTATCCAGCCTCTCCTTTATAACTCAAACCCTAAAGTCCCAGCAACATCCTGGTAAATATTTTGCCTGTTTTTCATTTGCCCTCTCCTGACAAGTTAAGGAGCTATAGTTCCCAGGTGTCAATGTCCTTTTGGTAACTCATTCAAGTCACAACCACTTGTGGCAGTGAATATTAACAAGTTATTTGACTGCATGAGCCATCAAAAATGAACTTGATCTCGTAAACACCCATATACTAAGACACACATGCACATGTTGATACATTGTTGACTATGACTGTACATGTTCAGTTTTCTTTTATCTTAATCAGGTTTTATGATACACAGTCGAAAACCTGAACCAGATGTTCTGTTGAGCTTGCATATTTCAGTTTCAGACATTGTGATTAAGTACTACTTCTATAAGATTTCATTCTTTAGTCCCTTTGCTATTTTGGGGTGGATTTTTAAAACAAATTTTATGTGATATATTTTTAGCGATTTTAGTAGTGCTAAGTTTCATAATCTAACTGGCCTATAGAACCATCTGCCAGAAAGTAAGTTTGTAGCCTGGAACCTAAACTTTGTCAGGGGCCTTGGCCCACTGTCATCAGCTGCAACTGTTTCTCACATATCAGTTGCTCTCTGTGTTCCTGAACCATAACTCCGGTTGCTGACTTCAAGGTTTTTTTTTAGTACTGTTGGCTTTCTGTTATGGTTATGAACGCTTGCTTGCATACATGGCAAAGCAGACTCAAAGAATGTTATGGCCTACTCCTGTACCTTTTTTTAATGATTTTATTATTGATACAAAATATACTTAAGAATGAACTTTGCAAAGTAATTTGGGCTGATGCCTCATGGCTTAGTCATAGAGTCAAAAAGCACGGAAACAGACCCTTAGGTCCAACTAATCCATGCCGCCCATTACCCTAAGTTAAACTAGTCCCACCTGCCTGCGCTTGGCTCATATCCCTCCAAATGTTTCTTATTCATGTACTTATCCAAATATCTTTTAAACATTGTAACTGTACCCACATCCACCACTTCCTCTGGAAGTGTGTGGCAGGGGGGAGGTAGGGGGGAAGGCGGGTGGTTGGTGGGGTGGGGTTGTTCAGGGGGCAGTTGTGTTGTATTATAGATATAAGTAAAGATGGTCTTTGAAGAGCTGGATTGAGTGTTTGCAGGCCCCTTCCATTGTTAGTGCTTGGGGCCAATGGAGTCTACTGGAGATCGTTGAGATGGTTGGCACTTTCATAGATGTTTCATCTCCAGTTGAAGTGGTCATGTGCAAGACATTCCCATGTGTTGTGGGGATTTTGCATCTTTAAGGGAGACTTTGAAGACATCCTTGTGCTGCTTTTTCTGCCCTCCGAGTAAACATTTGCTGTGATGAAGTTTGGAGTAGAGAGCTTATTTTGTAAATCTTGCGTCAAGCATGCAGATGATGTGGCTTACCTACATCAGCTGATCGATAATAACCAGTGCCTTGATGCTGTGGGTAGTGTCATGAGAGAGGACACTGATATTGGAGCACCTGTCCTGCAATTAGTGATGTTTCCCCTTACAGATAGCAGGATCCAAAGTGTGACAATGATCCATGACGCCCTGTGACTCACTGTGGATCCCAATAGTCAGGGAATGGTGACTGGGGCTGAACAGCCTTTATTGTGCAGATCTTTACTTTGAATCCCATTTTCTTATAGCCCCAGAGAATGTATTATTTATGGTTTGGATGTCGTTCTGAGTGTTTGTGTACACAAGCGTCATTTGCATACTCAACTCAATAAGAGGCTGGGGTTATCTTGGTTCTGGACTGGTGATGTCAGTTGAAAGTTTCTTCACTTGGACTATTCACAATCTATAGTTTTCTCTCCATATTTCTGCTCACAGTCTCTAGTAAGTTTTTGTCAATGGGTTTCATTGTTTAGCTGCATGACTTTCTCCCTGAATGACTTCTTGTGACATTCTGCATGTTATTTGTGTTCCTATAAGTACACTAATGAGGGAGTATTTTGAAGCACCTAATGGCAGTGCTTCCCAAACATTTTTCATTAAGACCTTGACCCAAGACTTGAAAATTACCGACCCAGAGAGTGGAGAATTGGGAGGGAAGTAGCTTGGACAGCTGTAAGAACAGGAAAATTGCAGGCTTTTAACATAAAAAGCACCTGCCTTTTCACGGTTTTTCAGAGCAGGAATCAGACCTTAAAGATCAGTGAGTTAGGCTATAGCCACTGTTAAAAGAAAGTGAAGATTTGAAAGGACCTTTAGCTGTAAGCAGAGCTGGATGAACACAGCAGGCCAAGCAGCATCAGAAGAGCAGAAAAGCTGATGTTTCGGGTCTAGACCCTTCTTTGGAAAACCAGAATTTCTGAAGAAGGGTCTAGACCCGGAACGTCAGCTTTCCTGCTCCTCTCCTGCTGCTTGGCCTGCTGTGTTCATCCAGCTCACCTTGTTGTCTCAGATTCTCCAGCATCGGCAGTTCCTACTGTCTCTTTAGCTGTAAGAGTTGATCAGAACTTCAAGATAGCCATTGCAGCCTAGAGCTTGCAACCTCAAAAGTTCAGCCTATGGCCCTCCTGGGGACTGCAGCCCACATGAAGGAAAACCCCAACCTAGTACCAAAGCCTCTGGACAATGAATTGGAAACCCAAAAAGTTTGCTTTCCGTATGTGATGGGGAATTAAAGGCATCTGACTTTCCTTCTAGTTCACGTGTTAATATTAAGCCAGAGGTAGATGGCTTCTTAACAAAAAAAATCAAAGAACGGCAGAAGCTGCAAATTATAAACAAATTAGAAATTGCTGGAAAAACTCAGCAGGTCTGGCACCAAGTATAGAGAGAAAGCAGAAGACTCTGAAGAAGGGTCACTGGACCAGAAATGTTAACTCTGCTTTCTGTGTACAAATACTGCCAGACCTGCCGAGTTATTCCAGCAATTTTTTTTATTGTAGGTAGATACTTCTTAGACAAGAGAATCAAGTATTATTGAGGATAGAAGAGAATGTGGAATTTGAAATCAATCAGCCATGATTTCTTGGATGATGGAGCAGGCTTGAGGGGCTGAATGGTCTACTTAGTCATAAAGTGTGGAAACAGACCCCACCCTGACCATCTTTCCAAATTAACTAGTCCTACTTGCTTGTGTTTGGTCCATATTCCTCCAAACCTTTCCTATTCATGTATTTGCCCAAATGTCTTTTAAATGTTGTAACTGTACCTGCATCTACCACTTCCCCTGGTAGTTCATTGCACACAGAAACCACTCAATTAAAAAAAAAAAGTTGTTTTGAACTCTCCTATCCTAGGGAAAAGACCCTTGCAATTCACCTTATCTATACCCCTTATGATTTTATAAACCTCTATAACGTCACCTCTCAACCTCCTACACTCCAGTGGAAAAAGTCCCAGCCTATACTGTCTACTTTTGTAACTCAGAACCTGCATTTCCAGCAGTTTCCTAGTAAATCCTTTTCTGAACCTTTTTCTAATTTAATAATGTCTTTCCTATAGCAGGGTGACCAGAATTGCACACAGTACTCCAAAAGAAGTCAAACCAACATCCTGTACAACCTCAATAATGCCATCCCAACTCTGATACTCCATGCTCTGACCAATGAACGCAAGCATGCCAAATGCTGCCTTAACTACCCTGAATACCTTTGATGCAACTTTCAAAGAATTGTGCTCCTGAACCCCTAGGTGTCTCTGTTCGATAACACTATCCAAGGCCCTACCATTTAATTAATATTAGCCCTACCCTTGTTTGTTTAACCACCTCACATTTATCCAAATTAAAGACCTTCCATTACCTGAGCTGCTTTTTGAAGAAGACATTCGCTGGATCATAGGCATGAAGGGCTGCTTCAAGAGGTGTGCTGGCAATGGAAGGGTTTTCTTGGCCCCTGAGAGGATGTTAGATTCACTTCTGGAAGCATCTTCCAGAATCTGGAGTAAGATAAGAGAAGTAGGAAGTTAATGTGACATTGCCATGGATAGAATTTTATTTTCTAAACCCCTTTTGCTTCTTTCCCTAGAGTCCTGGTCTGCCATATTCCTTGAAGTTATAGATACACAATAAAAGCAAACACAAATGTCAATATTTCCAATTTCTCTAACTTTTTATATGATAAATTTGTCTGGGTGAAATCTTTTCTGTAAAGTCACAGAAGTGACAGTGGTCGCTGGCTTTGTCTGCCCCATATGATACTTCCTTTCTTTTCACTTGCAGCTTTTTAGGTACAAAAAATTTCCGTTGGTTACTTCATCACCATCTATTATGTTCTAATGAATTCTCTAAAGAAAATCTGCAGTCAAAACATTTTTCGGATCTTAGTAAGAAAATTTAACAAGTTTTTTGACAAAACATCAATATATTCACTATCGGTAGGAAGAAAAAGAATGACATCATTAAAACAAATTAGTACCCAATTGGATGAAAGTGAACTGTTGTTCCGGGTGGACATCCATGTTTATGTTGTGATTTCTCAATAGTGAATTATTTAATTACATCAACCTTTTGACCAATTTTATATTTAAGGTGTGTGGCAATACTATTACCTTAATATAATGCAGATTAATTATGATATGGTATTTGTTTTATGGTATTGAAATAGAAATATAAATGCAGAATAAATTCAACCCTGGATTTGCGAAAATAGAGGTGAAACAGTCAGCGGATGGCTAAGAAGCTCAGAATATACATCGCAGTATGCTGCTATAAAATCAAGTTAAATAGTTACTCAGTGGTACAGTTGTAATGTAGTATTTTGAATTCGTTGGAAATATCTTTAGAGAAACTAGAGAAATACAGACATCCAAGTTTACATCGTCTTTTGTTCAGCAATTACCAGCAATTTTACTTCACACTTCTGATGGTGTATAATGTGAAAATGCAAGTGCTATCTGTAAAAGCCTTAAAGCCAAAACCAGCCTAGTTTTACTTGCCATCATGCTGTCCTTCAACACTGAAACATTGAAACATTTCCTGGAGCCTTGCAGGCAAAATCACTGTCTGCGAGCTAACATGCTATTAAGTTTGTTAATTTATGCCAACTTAATAATTGAGTGATATCTTTGTTGCAGGGCATTTTTCTGGTTACTATCTTTGCTGCTGTCTTCATTAGTGTGGTTTATTGCTGTAAAGGCCAGCAATGAAGAGGATGCAAAACTCCAGAAATCTCTCATTATCTTCGGTGTGATGTTCTCTGTATTACTGCAGGAAGTTTTTCGGTTTGCTTACTACAAACTATTAAGGTACGTATAATTTACAAATTACCACATTAGTGCTCCCACCTGCTGAATTATAAAATTCTCTGCCATAAGGGTCTGGTTATGCTCACTTGTGAGGTGCAATCACCAGTTGAATACTCATTTGTTTGCAATTGAACCAAATGATATAGGATCCCATTGCCTATCCGTCTCTAACTGAGAAATGCGGTTGTACCACTTGACTCAATTGCAATCACCTCTGATCTGCTTCCTCCACTACATTTTGCACTTTTCCTACAAGTGTTGACAAGTTACTGAATGAATGTGATGAATTGACTTGATGGATGCAGTGTTTTACTTTCTTTTGAGTGTGAAGGTGAGATTGGTGTATCATGTTGCATTAGGATTGAGGTAAATATCACCACCACATGAATAAATGTGGATGTACCATATTCCAGGGGCATTATGACACATTCTGGGGCAACAGAAAACTGTGACTTGGAACTTGTATCTGAATGAAGTTGGAACCAATGTTCTCTCAGAGTTTAACTTGTACTGTTGGGGAGGGCTTAAATTAATTTAGCAGTGGCGGAAAAATCAAAGGAGAAGAAATTAGATGAGAGGACAGAGAGATATTAAAGATTGTAAAATTAGAAAAATTCCAAAAGTTGCAGGAACTAGTTTAATGAAAATAAGTAATGGGATTATTAACTTGTATGTATGTCAGAGAACGATATAATTAATAATATTGGGAAGCTGCAGGAACAAATTGTTCATAACATTGTGATATGGTTGCCACCGTATGACATGGCTGAAGCAAGGCCAGGTTTGGGTTTTTAATGTTCCTCATTGCTGTTGATTGAGGAATGATAACAAAGGGAATGGAGGAGATGTGCATTATTAGTTAAGGTTGATGTCACGGTTTTAAATAGGCTGCCCTAGATGGTTCTAGGACTGTATCTATTTGGCTTGAGTTGAGGAACAGAAGGAGTAACTTGAAACAAATGCAGGCAACACTGGAAAAACTCAGCAGTCTGGCACCATCTGTGGAGTGAGAAACAGTTAATTTTTCGAATCTGGTATGACTGTTCTTCAGAAAGTGTAGATTGTTGGGATTTAATTAAGAAGGCAACCCATCATTCACATCCTGTGAAAGAATTTTTAAACATCTGAAACTAATCCTCCTGTCATGGTTTCTCCATACAACCCAGTGATCCGGATCTTTTGGTTAGCTGCAGAGTCTGTGCCTGTCATTTGGGATTTGAGCTGCCCACTTATCCTTTCTTTCTGTAGACTTAGGGCAGTCCAGTTCCTGCTCCACTTTAAAGAGTGGAGTTGTAAGGCCAAGTGGTGAAACATTAACATCAGCGGAACTTTATACATTTTTTTTCGTCAAAGTTCTTTTAAGGTCATTGGCCGTTATTTTTTAGTCTACTGTAGACTTAGGGAGCGTAAGAGAAGTCTGGAAAATTGCACATATTATGGACACACAGTCAGAAATTGCTGGAAAATTTCAGCAGGTGTGGCTGCATCTGTGGAAAGCAATCAGAGTTACGTTTTTGGGTCCAGTGATCTTCCTTCAGAATGGAAGGCAAACTTATGACCTTGTTTAAGAAAGGTTGTAAAGAAAGCCCAGCAATTACAGACCAGACAGTTTAACGTCAGTGGTGGGGAAACTTCTGGAAAGAATTATTCAGGATAGAAGTAACAGTCACGTGGAAAAAGACCTATGTTGAGTAGGAAGAGTCAGCATGGAATTCTAAATGGGAAATTGTGTCTAACTAACCTGATGGAGATTTTTTGAACAGGTAACGGACTCGAACAGCAGTAATGTACATGAACTTCTAGAAGGTGTTTAGTACAGTCCACACAAAGATTTGTGAAGTGTTGTATGTTATGGAATAAAAGGGACAGTAGCAATGTGGATACAAAATTGGCTAAGTGATAGTGAGTTGTCAATAATTTTTTTTTGCTACAGGAGGGTTTGTAGTAGAGTTCTGCAAGGGTTGGTATTGGGACCTTTTGCTTTTCCTGATTTATGTTAATGATCTAGATTTTTGCATGTAGGGAACAAATTCAAAGTTTGCAGATGACACAAAACTCGGAAGAGTTGTAATCTGTAAGGAGGTCACTGTAGAACTCCAAAAAGGTATGGACAAGTTAGTGGTGTGGGTGGACAGGTGGCAGATGGTGTTCAATGCAAAGAAGTGTGGAGTGATGCTTTCTGGTAGGAAGAACATGGAAAGATAATGTAAAGTTGCGTGTATGATTCTAAACGGTGTGCAGGAGCAGTGAGGCCTGGATGCATATATGGAAAAATCACTGAAGATGGCAGGACAGTTTGAGAGAGCAGTTAGTAAAATATACAGTATTCTGGGATTTATTAATAGCAGCATAGAGTACAAGAGCCAGGAGGTGGTGATAAGCTTGTGTAAGACATTTGTTACATGCTAACTGGTGTATTAAGTAGGTTGTAGACACCACACGGATGTGAACACATTGGAGAGAATACAAAAGCAATTTGGAAGGATGGTTCCAGTCATGAAAAATTTCAGTTGTGGGGAGCTATTGTCCTTGAAGAGCAGAAGCTGAAGAGGAGATCTGATTGTCGTTTTCAAAGTCATGAGTTGTTTGGATAGAGTAAATAACAACTATTTTCGTCAGTAAAAAGATCAAGAACCGAGAACTTGTTTAAAATGATTTGCAAAAGGAACAAATGGAATGCAAGACAAATCTTCTTCACACATCTAACGGTTGGAGTCTTGAATGCAGTACCTGAACGTGTGTTAGTACAGGTTCAATCGAGGCATTCAAGAGCATATGGAACAAATCTTTGGAAAGAAGTAATATGCAAGGGTATGGCAAAATAGCAAGAATTTGGCAATCTTTGGCAAATCATGTTAAGGAGAATCCAAAGGGATTCTACAAATACAATAAGGACAAAAGACTAACCAGAGGGAGAATAGGGCCTATTAAAGATCAGTAAGGCCACCTATGTGTGGAACCGCAGGAGAGGAGAAACTAAATGAGTATTTTGCTTCAGTGTTTACTGTAAAGAAGGATATGGAAGCTAAAGAAAATCTTGAAAAATGTCCATATTACAGAGGAGGTAGTGTTGGACTTCTTAAAACGCATAAAAGGTGGATAAATCCCCGGGACCTGATCAGGTGTACCCTAGAACTCTGTGGGAAGGTAGGGAAGTGATTGCTGGGCCCCTGGCTGAGATATTTGTGTCATTGATAGCCATAGGTGAGGTGCTGGAAGACTGGAGGTTGGCTAATGTGGTGCTACTATTTAAGGTGGTAAGGAAAAGCTAGGCAACTATAGACCAGTGATCCTGACATCATTGGTGGCTGAGTTGTTGGAGAGGATCCTGACGGACAGGATTTACCTATATTTGGAAAGTCAAGGACTGATTTGGGATAGTTAATGTGGCTTTGTGCATGGAAAAACGTGTCTGTCCAATTTGGTTGAATTTTTTTTGAAGAGGATTGATGAAGGCAGAGCAGTGGACGTGATCTGTTTGGACTTCAGTAAGGTTCCTTATGGTACACTGGTTAGCAGGGTTAGATCACGTGGAATACAGGGTGAACTAGCCACTTGGAAAGTGAATTGGCTTGAAGGTAAAGGTAGTATGGAGGGTTGCTTTTCACACTGGACCCCTATGACCAGCGGTGTACTATATGGATGAGTGCTGGGTCCACAGCTTTTTGTCATTTACGTAAATGATTTGGATGTGAACATATCGGGTATGGTTACTAGGTTTGCAGAACACACCTTAATTGGAGGTGTAGTAAACAGCGAAGAAGGTTACCTTAGAGTACAATGGGACCTTGATCAGATTGGCCAAGGAGTGGCAGATGGAGTTTAATTTAGATAAATGTGAAGTGCTACATTTTGGAAAGGCAAATTAGGGCAGGACTTGTACAAATAATGGTAAGGTCTTGGTGAAAAAAGAGACCTTGGAATGCAGGTTCATTGTTCCTTGGAAGTGGAGTCGCAGGTAGATAGGATAGTGAAGAAGGCATTTGGTATGCTTGCCTTTATAGATCACGATATTGAGTATAGGAGTTGGGAGGCCTTGTTTCAGCTATATAGGAAATTGGTTAGGCCACTTTTGGAATACTGTGTGCAATTCTGGTCTCACTGCTTTAGGAAGGATGATGTGAAACATGAAAGGGTTCAGAAAAGATTTATAAGGGTGTTGCCAGGGCTGGAGGGTTTGAGCTGTAGGGAGAGGCTGAATAGGCTGGGGCTATTTTCCCTGCAGTGTCAGAGGCTGAGGGGTGACCTTTTGGAAGTTTATAAAATCATGAGGGGAATGGATAGGATGAATAGCCAAGGTCTTTTCTCTGAGGTGGGGGAGTCCGAAACTAGAGGACATAGGTTTAAAGCAAGAGGGGAAACAAATTTAAAAGTAGCCTAATGGGCTATGTTTTCATGCAGAGAGTGGTGCATGTATGGAATAAGCTGCCAGAGAAAGTGGTGGAGACTGGTACAGTTACAACATTTATGAGGCACCTGGATGGGTATATAAATAGGAATTACAGGGATATGGCCCAAATGCTGGCCAACAGGCCTAGCTTAATTTAGGATCGCTTTCCATGCTCTACAGCTTTGACTCTAACTGGTAATAATGGGGTCGTGTGAAGAGCTGGTGCAGAGCGATGGCCTGAATGGCTTCTTTTTCGCCAATTTGCAGTGCTTTTAAAAGGCCTGTCACCTACAGCTTTTCACAGCATCTCCTTAACTCCTGGCAGTGCTGGCCCCTTTCCTCACCTGCTGACAGTACTGGCCCCTTCCTAAGCTCCCAGCATTCCTCACCACCTCAAAATCTCACTCCCTTCCCTCACTCTTGCCAACATTGACCAGCCTCCCTAACTCCCTCACCCTCTTGGCTATGCTGATCTCGACCCTTGCTTCTGACAATGTTCATCCTTTCCTTCTCTCCCCCATCATCCTGAACAGTGCTCATTTCCTTCACCTACCCTGCACCTCAATATGGCTGATTCTTCTGTAATTGGCCTGCAGCTGACTGATTGTGGACGGTGATGCAGTTAACCTACGTTGGAGCTTGCTAGAGGGAGAATTTCTGAGCACTTTTGCAGACGAGGAGGGGGAGGAATCTGGTTTGGAGCTTTGTGTGTTTGTGTCTGGGGTAGGGAAGGTAAGTGTGGCATTATCTGGCTGAGGGGAATGGGTAGTGGGTGGCCAGGAGCATTTGGGAGGGGAATTGGAGTGTTGTGAGTATATTTTAATGGCGAGTTGGGGTGGGATTTGAAGGCTTTTGGTGTGATAGTGATAGGAGGAGGGAGTGAGCATTATCAGGAGGATGTGCTTTGAGTGGCTGTCAGGGAAAATGTCTAGGGGTGGATTGGATGAGGATTAGCAATGCTAAGGAGTGCTGAGCTGTGGGAGGTGCGGATTTCAGCTACTAAATTGAATTGTGGGTGGGTTGGGGCGGGGGAGTGGAAGATTCCTCATCACTTAAATCCCAACCGAAGGAAATTGTTCATAATTCTGAAAATCTGTTGCAATTATTCCAGACTTTTTAATAACTATAGTTATTCAACATTGGGAACATTGCGGTAGGTTTAGATTGTGTATTCTGTAACTTTTACATCTTTTCTACGGTTCAATTCCAATCACTGGACCAACTACTCCAATTGTGGTCTAACCAATTCCTTATCCAAATTCTATCAGAGATAATAGGTACTGCAGATGCTGGAGATAACAATATGTGGAGCTGAATGAACACAGCAGGCCAAGCAGCATCACAGGAGCAGGAAAGCTTGACGTTTCGGGCCTAGACCCTTCTTCAGAAATGGAGGGGAAGAGGGTTCTGAACTAAATAGGGAGAGAGGGGGAGGCGGATAGAAGATGGATAGAGGAGAGGAGTTGCAATGGGAGAGAGATCCCCTGAGGTTTGTCCGGAGGGAGGAGGGTAACTTCTTCAGGGTAGGCATCCTTAGAAGAGGCTTCGCAGTGGGGTTAAAATTGTATCAGAGATAATAGGTACTGCAGATGCTGGAGATTATCCAAATTTATCCTTCTCATTTGATTCTTGTACTGTGGTTCAGTTTGTAAAACTCAGTATGGCTTGGCTATAGTCTTTATTCTAGGTGATCATTTACCATTGCAAATTAAAATATTTACCCTGCAGTTTTACATTGTACACTGTTGAAATATTACTGACAATCATTGATTGTTAAGCGATTCTATGGAGGAAGTCTCTGAAGTCCATCGCCCAGTCCTGTTGCTATCTTCTACTTAAAATATTTAGAATCATCAGGTGTTTATTTGCTGGGTGGTATGCATTGTTTTATTTTATGTTGAAGCTTGTTTTCAGCATTAATTAAACAGCAATAAGGAATTTTATGACTTTAATGAATACCTGAGTGCCTGCCTAAAAGTGCTTGATTATGTTGTCTGTGAGAACCTAATGTAAAATGTTTGAAAGAACAAAGTTCAAATAAAAATGGCTGCACTGTACTGATACTTTGAAGCCAATGACATGCTTGATGGCAAGTTCATCTAGCATCAAAAATTAAAAATGGAATCTTCTGTCAGAAAACTGCATGAATATTATTTAGAGTCAGGCTAATTTTTTTATTCACTTCGTTTGTATGTACAATTTGACTTCACTATGAGAAGCCCCCTTGGTATCGCTGGAAAAGTTTGTCGGGTGTTCACTATAGTTGGTATGGTATCTTGTTCAATCAGAAAACAAGAAAAGCCACATTTGAATCGAACATAATTTTGTTTTTTAAGTTGCATAAATCGCATCTGATTATTTGTGCATTTATCAATACATGCTTTTTCTATCTATTAGCTGTCACAAAACATTCCTCAGCTCTCGGTCGTGACAGATTTTCAGTCTTTGTGCATTACACCTTATATGATACTGGAATGTTTCTCTTGCTGTTTAAAGATTTTGACATGAAGATGATCATTAGGCACAGTATGGACTCTTTCCTCCCCCCCCCCCCCCCCCACCCCAATCAGTGTTCCATCTTTGGTGACACTGGTGTTACACTTTTTTCTCTCTGCTTGTTCCTGTGTTTCCACAGTGCTCTTTGCTAAGCTGATTTGTAGATTTTGTTTTCAGAAATGAAAAGATTACTTGCTAGCTTCATTCAGACATTCAGCTGTCTACACTCACGCTCTCCTATGCTCCCTCTTGCGCTCCCTCATCTTTCAGTCAGTCTTGGATTGAATTCCTATAAATCCTTATATCTGAGTTGTTCTGTATAGACCCCCCTGAATTGTTCAATGTAGTGCTGAATTCAGGAAAATTTGAGTCTTGGCATTTTTTCTTTGATTAAAATTAGAAGCTCATTTTAAACAGGGTTCATTATATTTGCATAATATGTGGAATTCATTTTATGTATTTGTGTTATAACTACTGTATGATTGTTGCATTAGTGTGTTAAAACATCTCATCCACACGAGCATTGCAGTAACGGGTATGGTAGAAGTCAAGGAAAAGAGGAGGACGCATGACTGTTTCATTTTGTGAAACAGGCTTTATCAATGTCAATTGATTTTGACAACTTCCAATTCTTTTTCATAGATCTTTGCAAACACAATTTTTTTCATTATGAACACTATCCTACAAGTTCTCATTCTGCTATTTTAGGATAAGTAATTTCCGATTATGGGTAGAATTAAATTCAAGAAATTTGTTCTCTGCAACATCGATCTCTTTAAGAAGTGTTCTTGAAACCTGTTACATAAAGTAAAAAGCATCTTACTTGTATGCTTATAATGCCTTCCCTACAATTTGTGTGTTGAGACTGGCTGAGGAGGGCCTAAATGATGCTGGCCAGGAACTTAATTTTAGTAAATCATTAGCAGATGAAAACAAGTTTACGCTCGACAGGATTTCTTTTGGGTGGATTTACAATAGAGTAACTACGATAGAGATGGACTGTACAATGCTATTGCCTGCTGAATAAGCAATGTGCAGTGTTAAGCGCTAAGAAAATTATCGGTTTGTTTCCATAGGTGCACTTTCCAAGAACAGTGTAATATATGACCAACCTATACCGATTAGATTAAAATTGCTATTTTATTATCTTTGCTTAATTGAGTTAATTGTAGCTAGGGTCAGAATAAATGTTTTCTTGAGATTTTCTTGAAGGCTATCTTTTGATTTTGTGGGGTTATTCTTGGTTTTAAGAGGTTTCTTTTTCATTCTCACTAACTTATTTATTAGGTGATTGTCATCTGGGAGTGATGCCTTCTATATTTGTGTTGACATTTGGAATAAAAAACCACTAAATGCGGTAGTCCAAATGTGGCCTCAATGCACTGTATAATTGAAGCAGGACCACCATTATTTAGTATCTGAATTCCTTTGGAATAAATGATAATATTCTATTAGCTTCACTAATTTCTTCTTGTACTTGTAAACTAGCCTTTTGTGATTCATGTGCTAGTATATCTCCTTATGTCTTGTTCACAACTTACTCTCCCACCTTTCTATCTATCATCAGCAAATTTAGTCTCTATATCTTGAGTACCTTCATCCAAGTCATTTATGTAAAATGTAAAGAACTGAGGCCCCCCACACTGATCCCTGTTATATGCCCCTCGTTACATCTTGCCCGCTAGAAGAAGATCAATTTATGCCAACTCTTATTTTAGCCTGTTAACCTGCTGACTTTTAATATGCCACTATGTTGCGCCTTACAGCATAAATCTTCATTTTCCACCAAATCAATTGCAATTATTCAAAAAAGCAGCACACCGCCACCTCGCGGACAGCTAGGGCAGTAAATGCTGGCTCAGCCAGTGATGCCCACATCCCTTGAGTAACTAAAAATTTTATGTGGCACATTATCAAATGCCATCTGGATATCTAAGTGTAGTACATCACTGATTCTCCTTTGCCCCCAGTGCAGGTTACTGCTTCCATGAGTTCCAATAAATTGTGTTACGGCACTGCCAGGATCAGTGCACTGGAAATTGAGCCCTCTACTCCATAAACTGAAACAAAAGTGTAAATGTTGTCTTCAGTCACCAAAAATGATCAATTTGTTTCTCATTATTACAGCTAATTAAAGAGACTTTCATCAGACTTTTCAATAAACACAAAGAAAACTTTTTACAGGCAAACCTATTCCTCAATAAATGGTAAACTCTGCCTATCATCCAAGCTATGTGTAAATTAAGCTACATCCCCTTAATCCCAATACACACATTTTTCCCAAACATGACAAAGACACAACTCTGCAGAGTTTTCATGGGTGTGAGAAACATTTTGCAAAAAAGGGAAAAAAGCACACTCCTGCAGATCAAGGGGTGAATTTAGCTGTGTAAATGGTTGACTTCTTTTCAGTTCCTATGAATTCTGGTTGGTGAGTTCCAAATGCTGACGGTCTCAAAGTAAAAGAAAATCTTCAGACCATATTTCAGATTGAGCTGAGAAACAATCAGGAATTCTGATATTTTGAAACTTTATCAGGTTTATTTCAAAATATTTTGCTGAAAGAAATGTGTAGAGTGCTGCTTTTAGCCTGAAGATTTGATTCTTATTGTCTGAGTGAGACGGATCTGCCTGTCCTCTCCTCCACTGTCAGCCCTGTTTCCAGGTTTGTATACCCAGCACCCTCGATTCACAAGCACAGAACACAGAACATTACAGCGCAGTACAGGCCCTTTGGCCCCCAATGTTGCGCCAATCTGAAGCCCATCTAACCTACACTATTCCATTATCATCCATATGTTTATCCAACGACCATTTAGATGCCCTTAAAGTTGGCGAGTCTACAACTGCTGCAGGCAAGGCATCCCATGCCCTGACTACTCTGAGTAAAGAACCTACCTCTGACATCTGTCCTATATCTATCACCCCTCAATTTAAAGCTATGTCCCCTCGTGCTAGCCGTCACCATCCGAGGAAAAAAGCTGTCACTGTCCACCCTATCTAATCCTCTGATCATCTTGTATGTCTCTATTAAGTCACCTCTTAAGCTGTTGTCCAGTGTTGCTGACATAGATCCATTAGCGTTTTTCAGGTCTGTTTACTCAACAATTAAAACAGTAAATGTCACTGTTATCTCTCCTTGAAAACTTTGCTGGACTATGCTATCCAAAGTCACTTTTTTTCTTGGAAGCAGCAACAGACAGTCTTCTTTATTGTTTTGACTTTCCAGTTCCAAGCAATCACACGGTAAATCCTTTACAACCCATTGGTTTCCAAACATGTCCAGATTCCAAATCTTGCAATCCATTAAAAAAGTGTTTCTAACATTCCTTTCATTACAATGTAACAAATGTGACATACAAAAAAAAACACAAAAATGTTACAATATTTCATTGTCATTTACTCTCCAAATAGGATTTCTGCCAGTTCAGGCAATTTTGCCATTGTTACTTTTGTGACCATGCATCAACAATTATGTTATCTTTTCCAGTGATACAAGCAGTATGTTTATTATAAATTTATTTTATTGGAGATTGTTAATTTAATCTAGAATTTTTGAGTTTTAAGTTTTTTCAATAAAGGCCAAAGGATAATTATCAGTTTAAATTAGGTTTCTTTGTCATCATGGCAGATGCAAACTTCAAAATGTTTGAGAACTAGTAACAATCCCAGGGCCAACAAGCATGGGGCAGGATGAACACAGCAGGTCAAGCAGCATCATAGGAGCAGGAAAACTTGACGTTTCGGGCCTAAACCCTTCATCAGAAATGGGGGAGGGGAAGAGGGTTCTGAAATAAATAGGGAGAGAGGGGGAGGCGGATAGAGGAGAGGATAGGTGGAGAGGAGGCAGACAAGTCAAAGAGGCGGGGATGGAGCCAGTAAAGGTGAGTGTAGGTAAGGGGGTAGGGAGGAGATAGGTCAGTCCAGGGAGGACGGACAGGTCAAGGGGGCGGGATGATGTTAGCAGATTGGCGAGGGGGGTGGGGCTTGAGGTGGGAGGAAAAACAGGTTAGGGAGGTGGAGATGAGCTGGGCTGGTTTTGGGATGCGGTTGGGGGAGGGGAGATTTTGAAGCTTGTGAAATCCACATTGATGCCATTGGGCTGCAGGGTTCCCAGGCTGAATGATTTGCTGTTCCTGCAGCCTTCGGGTGGCATCACTGTGGCATTGCAGGAGGCCAAGGATGGACATGTCATCTGAGGAATGGGAGGGGGAGTTGAAATGGTTCGCGACTGGGAGGTGCAGTTGTTTGTTGCGAACTGAGCGCAGGTGTTCTGCAAAGAACTGAGCGCAGGTGTTCTGCAAAGCGGTCCCAAGCCTCCGCTTGG
>JAHRHZ010000249.1:45035925-45063858 GCA_024137785.1 Ginglymostoma cirratum
AGGGTTTAGGCCCGAAACGTCAAGTTTTCCTGCTCCTATGATGCTGCTTGACCTGCTGTGTTCATCCAGCCCCATGCTTGTTATCTTGGATTCTCCAGCATCTGCAGTACCTTTTATCTCTGATACAATCCCAGGGCTTCCTTGTAGAGTTTTTTGATGCTAATTGGGCTTCTTAGAAATGTATCCTACTCGCTTCTCTGTGCCTGATGCGATCATGCAATAAGATTGCATTTATCCCAAGTCATTAAAATGGCATTTATCACCATTTTTAAAAGGTTTACTGATGTTAGGGAAACCAACACTGATTTTTCTTTTCTTTAGGATTGCGTTAAGCTTCTCAAAAGCTGTTTGGCTTTCTTCCATGCATATTCCCTTTGCCTGTTTTTGTAAACAATCTGACAGAGGTACTACTCTGCTGAAGTTGTGTACACATTACCATTAAAAGCCACACATCTCCAAGAATCTCATGATTGCTTGTTTTGCTTTAGGAAAGGGAAATTTTATCAGAGCCTTTGCTTTTGATGTTCTTGGCAATGCTGCCTCTTGACCTTTGTGTCCTTGGTAATGTACACTTGCTTTCTCAGGCTCACTGTTGGCAAGATTTATTTCTAAGTCAGATGACTGTAGCTGTTTGAATTAGGCTTCCATTTATTTTGTATGGTCTTCACACGTTTTACTGTACAATATAATGATGCATTATCCAAGTAAACCACACAATTGGGTAGAAGACTGAATGATATGACTCAACATCACTGGAACCCATTTGGTGCAATAAAAGCAAGTGCCCCTTTACTCTTGATATAAATGGAACTTGCTAGTACCCCTTCAATAAGGAATGAGGTACTGCTAACCCCATCAATAGAATCTTCTAACTGACAAATTGGGCACAAATCTGTTTATGATTCTGCATGTACTATGCTGAATCTAGTTGACCTGTCAAATTTGTCAGATTTGAGCATGACACCACTGGAGCACTCCATGTGTTTTGGCTGTGTTCAATTAAGTGGTTTTCTAAGATTCATTAAATCTCTGCTCCAACTGAGCTTTTTTTCTGGCCTTAAACAATAGCAATGTTTTACTGATACTGATTCCCCTATATCCACATCATTTTGTTTTGGCCAAGGTTGTACACTCCGGTGTATCTCCACAGGTTTCTTTGAAATCCATAAATAACCTCACTAGATCTTTCCATTATCCTTCCTCTAAGAACAAGAATGCAGTGTTGAAGTGCATCAGTATTTTGGCATTGGCTAGTCGGATAGTAGGAGGTTCAATTTGTGAATTATCTACATTTCCTTCTATCTGTGTTTTAGTCTCCGTCATTCTCATTATTCTCACCATCTGACAATCCTACAGCTTATCTTTCTCTCTATGACGATATTGTTGTAACATGTTTGTGATATAACTAATTCTTCTTCCTGTGATCTTGTGTATCTGTTGATAATTCAGTTGAAAGCTGCTTTCAAAGGTTTTCCCTGTGAACTAATGACACTAATATTTCATCTCTTGTTTGAAATATTCTTGTGTTAGCGTGTTTATCTATCTATTCTTTCATCTTTGTCTTTTATGTGCCTCTTTGCTATTTTGCAATCTCCTGTGAGTCTTTCTAGAAACATGGACACACAGTCCAACAGATCTGACTTAACACTTTTCCTTGATCAATTTTAATGGACTTCTTATCCCATGACATCAGGAACCTCATGGAAAACTCCTGGAACACCAGAATTAATTGTCTCACTGCTGTCATGGCTCCGGAGCTCCAGCACAATGACATTGACATCACTGCCCTAAATGAGTCATGGTGGGCAGGAAAAGACTAGGTCAGAGAACAAGATGGCGGTTAACACTTTCTTGAGTAAGGCTAAATCTGAGGAAAAGGAGTGATGTTATGTGATTGTAACAAGATGGAATAAGATCTGGACAATATCCAGGCTTGGGCTGGCAAGTGGCAAGTAACATTCGTGTCACACAAATGCCAGACTATGACTATCACCACTAAGAGACCTTGACATTCAATGGTGTTGCCATCACTGAATCTCCCACTATCAGCATCCTGGAGGTTATCATTGACCAGAAACTCAACTGGACTCACCACATAAACACAGTGGCTACAAGAGCAGATCAAAGACTAGGAATACTGCAGCAACTAATTCACTCCCTGACTCTCCACTTGCCTGAATGAGTGCACCTCCAACAACACTCAGGAAGCTTGATGCCATCCAGGACAAAGCCTGTTTGAATGGTACCGCATCCATAAGCATCCACTCTGTGTCTGCCATTGATGCTCGGTAGAGCTGTGTGTAGAATCTACAAGATGCACTTCAGAAATTCACCAAGGGTCCTCAGACAGCACGTTCCAAACTCTCAACCACTGCCATGTAGAAGGACAAGGGCAGTAGATATATGGGAACACCACCACCTTCAAGTTTCCTTCCAAGGCACTCCCCATCCTGATTTGGAAGTATGTCACTGTTCCTTCACTATCTCTGGGCCAAAATCCTGGAATTCCCCCCTTAGTAGTATTGTGGGTTAATCCACAACAGGGGGTCTGTAGCAGTTCAAGAAGGCAGCTCACCACTACCTTCTCAAGGGCAACGAGGGATGGCAATAAATGCTGGGCAGCTAGCCACGCCCTCATCCCACAAATGAATAATTTTGAAAAAAAGTTGTCAGGGCCCGTAGTCTTTGCAGTATCTAGTGCCTTGACCCCCTCCTTGATAGCTCATGAACTGCAGAGCTAAGATCTGATCCATTTGTTGTGAGATCGCTTAGCTCTGTCTTAGACTTTCTGCTCATGCTGTTTGGCATGCAAGTAGGCCTAATTTTGTAGCTTCGCCAGGTTGATGCATCATTTTCATGTATGCACAGTGCTGCTCCTAACATGCCCTCCTGCGCTCTCCATGGAGCCAGGGTTGATCTCCCTGGCTTGATGATGGTTGAGTTGGGGATATGTGTTAGAGTACAGTTCTGCTGCTGTTGATGGCCCACAGTGCCTCATCTAACCCAAGACTGGGTATCCTAGATTTGTTCAAAGTCTGTCCCATTTAAAACGATGATTGTGTCGTGTGGCACTATGGAGGTTACTCTCATTGTGCAGGTGGGATATGAGAGGGAAAAGTCCTTCTGAAATCCTATATAACATGAATTTCTTAGTTTTCTACAAAGTCTCCAGAGATCGGATCTGTTGTTAGATACACAGGGACATAAACTTGAGGTATTTTTCATGTGGCTTTTGTTTGAAACATTGCTCACTATGTAATTTAGACAGCAGTAAAACACTACATGTTCTGTCATGTAATAGTGTATACTGAAGATTATGAGACAAAATCAACATTAACGATTCAGGATCGTATTACTGCATTGCATGCTCGGGCATGACCCTCACCTTTGATTGCTGTCCAGTGACTCCTGCTACAAATCTGTGTACAAATGTCAGATAAGGCAACTATTGTGCTTCTTATCAACTACCTTGCTGGCACTTTTTTTCTTGGTTCATATGTGGACTCTTGCTATTTAAATTAAATGATAGAACAGTGTCAGGATTTTTTGCACCATCTCAGGACAACATTAATTTCTGAAGAGCTGAAGTGGAAAAAAAAACACTCCAAACATGTTCTAAATATTTGATTTTTTTTTTGTGTATCAGCTGCGTACTCTATTTCTCTAGAAGTTTTGATCTTGATTCAACTATTTGCTTCATGAAAATTCTGGAGAGAGCATGACTTATATTAGATTGCAAAATATGGTTCAAATTTTAAGTTACTCAAGCTTATTTTGTACCAGACAATATTTGATGAGAAATCTGAACACTATCAATGAAAATTAAAATGATATGTTTATTTGTTAACGTAATGGATGTAAACGTGTTTGAGGTGAATCATTAATAAGTAACATTTTCATTCCTTTAGAAAGGCAAATGAAGGCTTAGCAGCACTAAACGAAGATGGGAAGTCACCCCTATCAGTCCAGCAAATGGCCTATGGTGAGACAGAATTTTATTGCAAAACTCATTGTATTATATGCTGTGGATACGTTTTCCAACTGTCTTTGCAGCTAAGCGTACATGTTGAGCTGGGTCTTAAAAGCCAAACAAGCAAGGTGAAAATTATTTTAATGTTTTGTTTTGTTTTAAATTGTACTTCTGTAAATCACCCTAGCGGGCTTCTCTGAAATGCCTCCTGTGAAATGTTTTCTTTCCTTAAATGTGACTCCAGACCCACAGCAATGTAGTTGACTCTCAATTGTTCTCTGAAATGGCCTAGCAAGCCACTCAATTCGAGGAACCTAGGGACAAACAATAAATCCTGGCCAGTCAGCAACACCATGTCCTGGGAGTGAATAAAAGTAAATAAGTATGTGAACAGGTTTTCTAGCACAAGAGTAGAGGGGGCTTTCTAGGGGGCTCAGTTAAATTATAGCCTCAAATGGCATGCTATGCAGTGGAACAATAGAGAAGTGGAAATTAAGAAAAATGGAAGCATAGGCTAGGTGTGGAGCTGGATGAACACAGCAGGCCGAGCAGGAAAGCTTGACGTTTCGGGCCTAGACCCTTCATCAGAAATGGGGGAGGGGAAGAGGGTTCTGAAATAAATGGGGGGCGGGGTGGGGGGGGAGGTGTTGCGGATAGAAGATGGATAGAGGAGAGGATAGGTGGAGAGGAGTCAGACAAGTCAAAGAGGCGGGGATGGAGCCAGTAAAGGTGAGTGTAGGTAGGGAGGAGATAGGTCAGTCCAGGGAGGACGGACAGGTCAAGGGGGCGGGATGAGGATAGGAGATGGGGGTGCGGCTTGAGGTGGGAGGAGGCGATAGGTGAGAGGAAGAACAGGTTAGGGAGGCAGGGAGGAGCTGGGCTGGTTTTGGGATGCGGTTGGGGGAGGGGAGATTTTGAAGCTTGTGAACTCCACATTGATACCATTGGGCTGCAGGGTTCCCAGGCTGAATATGATTTGCTGTTCCTGCAGGCTTCGGGTGGCATCATTGTGGCATTGCAGGAGGCCCAGGATGGACATGTCATCTGAGGAACGGGAGGGGGGAGTTGAAATGGTTTGTGACTAGGAGGTGCAGTTGTTTGTTGTGAACTGAGCGCAGGTGTTGTGCAAAGCGGGCCCCAAGCCACCTCAAGCCGCACCCCCATCTCCTATCTACTAACCTCATCCCGCCCCCTTGACCTGTCCGTCCTCCCTGGACTGACCTATTTCCTCCCTACCTCCCCACCTACACTCACCTTTACTGGCTCCATCCCCGCCTCTTTGACTTGTCTGCCTCCTCTCCACCTATCCTCTCCTCTATCCATCTTCTATCTGCCTCCCTCTCTCTCTATTTATTTCAGATCCCTCTTCCCCTCCCCCATTTCTGATGAAGGGTCTAGGCCCGAAACGTCAAGCTTTCCTGCTCCTATGATGCTGCTTGGCCTGCTGTGTTTATCCAGCTCCACACCTTGTTATCTTGGATTCTCCAGCATCTGCAGTACCTATTATCTCTGAAGCATAGGCTAGGACTGGATCATTCAGCTCTTTGAGCAGTTTCACAATTGAATTCGTTAATGGAGGCCTCAGGGTAGTGATCAGGAAGGGAGTGTTAAAGAAGCGATTGGAAGGGGAGATGACCAGTGAGTGACAGTGGTTTGTGGGTTTCATGTTGACGTGGGGTAGTTTTACAGCACCTCTTGGTTCCACATTCTTTGGATGTCTTGGGCGTGCAGAATGTTCACATCAGCATTGCAACATTGCAAATCCTATTTAGAGGCTGCCTGTCTTTGCTATGGAGTTAGTAAGTACCAGTTAAGCAGGCATATACAGCTTGAAGGGTTAGATATGAAATTATAGAAACAATACCACGCATAATATAGGCTACTATTAACTCAAACCATTTCTGTCTTGAGCCTGCATTCACACTATCCAAATCAGTATTCTGACAAATGGCCGCAAGACCTGCAACATTAATCCTATCCTTTCCTCTTCTGACCTGCTCAGTATTTCCAGCGATTTTTTTTTAAAAAATCTACTTGTATTTCTTGAAATTCCCATCTGTGTCTGTATCAATTACAAGGTCTATAGGTGTGAGACTGGAAAAGCACAGTAAGTCAGACAGCATCTGAACAACGTATAGACTCGGGCCTCCAGCATCTGCAGTCCTTAATGTCCTCTATCTCAGTTACAAATACTGAAGTTTATAAGAATTTTTTTGTGATTGTCTCTTGGAATATAAGAATAGGAAAGTCTTGCTATAAGGTGCTGGTGAGACCACATCTGGAGTACTGTGGTCTGCTTTGGTCCCCTTACTTGAGGAAAAAAAAATTTCATTGGAGAAGCTTCATGGGGATAATCAGAGTGTGGAGGGATTGTCTTATGAGCAAAAATTGAACATGTTGGGACTCATTGGAATTTAGAAGAATGAGAGTTGATCTCTTTGAAACATAGGATTCTTAACGGGCTTGAAAGGGTAAATGCTGAGATGATGTTTGCCCTCGTGGGTGAGTTTAAGACCAGAGGTCATTAATAAAGGGGCACCAATTTAAGACTGAGAAGAGTACAAATTTCTCCTCTGAGGGGGTTGAGTGTCTTTGGAACTCCTTGTCACAGATACGTGGGGTGGAGTTCTTGTTTATATTTAAGGCTGAGAAAGATAGATTCCTCACTAATAGTAGAATCAGAGTTTCTGAGGAAAAGGCAAGGAAGTAGATGTGAGGAGTGTTGGATTGGCTATGATCCTATTGAATGGCGGAGCAGGATCAAAGGGCTGAAAGGCTGACTGGTTGACTCACGTTCCTTATTCCTTGTGGTCTTACTATATAAGGTAAAATGGAGGAGCGATGAGGAGGCAATGTGGCCTGCTCTGTTTTCTGCCCAAAAATATGCCTGGTGGCTTGGCTGCTGTAGTATAAGAGGGGAACAAGTCAAGAGACTTATTGGGAGAGTGCCAAAATATTCAAACCTGTGGAGAACGACCACAATATCTGTGCTGACTGTGGGTAGACTGTTTGTCTTGCAATCTCTCAGGCGTGAGTTGGGACGTTCAGGTTTTAAAAATGGTTGTTAATTGAACTGATTGCATAAATCCAAGATTGAGTGGGGTTGTGGGTTTAAAAGGTAGAGAATTAATATTTTTACCTGGACACGTTACCATAGTATTGGGCTTTGCAAAAGAAAGTCCAGTGAAAGCCATGTTGTATATTGTCCAGTCTCGTCAATTGACATTTGTGATTCTTCAGATGGTTTATATCGACTGTAAAATTTCCATGCAATGGATATGCAATCCCTTTACACCTCTGTCCCTCCCAACAGGACAATCTGAGGGTGTCTACTTCTTCCTTGAATTGAGGCCTGAACAGTGTCCATACTCCAACACTGCCCTTTGTCTGGCTGAACGTGTTCTTATTTTGAACAATTTCTTCCTTGTCTGTCTTTCTCCAAGGCTACTAACATCTATCATTAATATTCAGTCTTCATTTATATTTCAACTCTACTATTATTAGTGCTCCCTTTCATCTTTTGTTCTGGGGCACCTTTGCTATCTGTTGAACTTGCTCTCCCTACCTTCTTTTTCTACAGTGTAAAACCCATCACTTTTCCAGCTGACAAGGTGTAGAGCTGGATGAACACTGCAGGCCAAGCAGCAGCAGCTACCTCATTCAGTTCTGAAGAAGAGTCTTACTGGACTTGAAATGTCAACTGTTTCTCTTTCCACTGATGGTGCCAGGCCTGGTGAATTTCCCGAGTACTTTGTATATAACCTATCAGATTATTAGGCTTCATAAGATATCATGAAACCTCACAGACTCAAGTCAAACTGCTATTTGAGAAACAGGAAGCAAGATAAAAAGAAAGTTTTGTTGTTGAAGCAGTCAAAATGCTGACCTGTTATTCAATATGCACAATGTGGGTGGGGTCCCGTGCTGTATATTGTAAACAGAGTTTGTGAAGATTTAAAGGAGGCTGTAATTTTGTGTACAAAAACAGAAATTGCTGGTAAAGTTCAACTGGTCTGCCAGCATCTGTGGAGCGAAACCAGAGGTAACCCTTCAGGTCAAGTGACTCTTCAGTTTGTGTATCTTGGGCTAAAGGGAATGAATCTTCAATGTAAACTTGACAGTAGCAGTTAGTTCTGGGATTTAAAGTTAACTGGTTGGGAAAGGGAAAAGGAAGCAGGCCATTGGGAGTGGAGAATATTTTTGGACTTATTCCAAGAGAATGAAGTACCCAGTTGTGGAGCAGTGTAAAATATAACCATGGCAGGGAATTTTCAGTCATTCTAAAAATTAAATGAGAATTTGATTTTCTTTACTTTAGAAAATAAGGTTGCCTACAAAAATAGTGTTGAGAGTCCGCACTACTTTAGGTGTGTTTGTTCTGTAAAAGTTTTAAAACATAAACTCTTGTGTGATCCAGTCAGTGGAAATCGAAATCATTTATTTGTCTCTGTGGAGATTGTGACACACCAAACAAAAACAGAAATTTGCTGGAAATAGTGAGCAGGTCTGGCAGTATCTGTTCTGAGAGAAGCGGAGTTGGTGGGTAGAATTTTAATTCAGTTGTGGAGGCAGGCGGACCTGTAGTATCCCACTACTCGCTGGTATGCCTGACTCTGGGTCATTTTCTTTAAGGCCGGAACAGAGGGGGTGACATTGAGGACTTCATAAAACACCATTTACAGTAAGATTTTAGAAGACTATTGTATTTTGTTTGTGCTTTACCATATTACTTCTTTCTGTAGATGTCTTTGCTGTTCCCAGACTTTTCAAACTCTTATTATTTGAACACTACTTACAGTCTCACTGAATAAATCACAAATGTTTGCTGACACTGCAAAATCCACAGCACTTGTTTGACTGTTTGAAATACAGATATGTACTTTTGGGGGCATAGGTTAAATGACAGAACATGGAATTCAATTTACAAGAATGTGGCCAGTAATTCATTGTTAATTCACAGTGAGGCTAATCACTGTGTTTAGGTACAAATGCTACAGGAACTTCTGAAACGCAGTTAGATCTGAAATTCAACCCAGAAATCCAAAAGTGTCTATCTGAAATGTTCCATTACCTTGCAAAAATGGCTTCTTACTGTCTGCTTCACCACTGAAATATATTGAACAGTGTGAAGTTGCTGTAAAAACCGAAAGAGGCTGTAAATCAGGAACAAAAACAGAAGCTGCTGGAAAAGCTCAAAGTCTAGCAGTGTCTGTGAAGAAAAATAAACCAAAGTTAACATTTCGGGTCCTGTGACCCTTTCTCATAACTGATGGTAGCTAGGAAATTGGTTTATATGCAGAAGATTGGGAGGGGGGAGGATAAAGGATAGAGCCCAAAGAGAGAAGAGCAATTGGATAGACAAAAGTAGTTTATAACAATCTGGCTAGGAGGGTGAATAGCTGTTAACGGGGACTGTTAGTGACTAACAATAGGTAGTGTGTGTTGGCCGACTGTGACTACAAGGCCTGGTGTGTGAGTAGGGGTCTAGGACGTGGGGGAGACTAGGCCCTGAAATGATTAAACTCTATATTGAGTCCAGAGGGCTGTGGGTCCCAAGCAGAAAATGAAGTATTGTTCTTCTGGCTTGTGCTGACCTTCACTGGAACACTGCAGCAAGCCTGAGATGGAGATGTTGGCTAGGGAACAGGGTGGTGTGTTAAAGTGGCCGGCAGCTGGAAGCTCAGGGTCTCACACCATTTCCTTCTCCACCGGATGCGTTTTCCCCTTCCCTCCCTTGTCTGCATTCTGCAGGGACCCTTCCCTCTGGGACACCCTGATCCACTGTTCCCTCACTCCCAACACCCTCCCACAGCCACACGACAACTACCCCTGCAACCGGCGAAAGTGTAACACCTGCCCATTTACCTTCTCCCTCCTCAATATTCAAGGGCCCAAACATACCTTCCAGATGAAGCAACACTTCACCTACACTTCCCAGAATCTAGTCTATTGCATTCGCTGCTCTCACGGGGAAATGAAGCGTAGATTTGGGTGACCGCTTCACAGAATTCTATGTTCTGCTCGCAGAAAAGACCCTTAATTTGTATTAAATAGTGGATCTGCCTTGAGGGGCTGAATTGCCGACTCCTGCTCCTAGTTCTTATGTCCTTAGTACCTTAGGGCAAGAAATTATGCAATACATCTTACTTAAATTCGCAACATTCTTAATTGTAATCAAATGCTGCATTCTTAATCGGGTTTATTATTAGTGAAGCTCGATAAAATGTGGAGCTGGAGGAGCACAGCAGGTCAGACAGCATCCCATGAGTAGGAAAATTGATGTTTCCTGTCTGGTCTCTTCATCGGGATTGTTAGTGAAATGTTTGTTTTGAATTTCTGCTGATCCATTTATCGCTGTTTACTAAGTTAATTCCAGCTTTGGGGCAATTTCTTCATTTGCAAACTTTTTTTTATTATTTATGCGACAAGTCACATGCTTAACTGAAGACTAACAATGAGACCTGAATGGAACACTTAGTCTGAATGACTTGCTTCAATACGAAAAATGGGAATTTCTTGCTGAACGGTTTTGAATTATTTATAACTGGCAACTTCATGTCATTTTTATTTTTGAAAGGTGCAAGCGAATTGAATAAAATCACGGTTTTTGAAAGGCATGGTTGGCCATTTTATAAGCAGCTTAAATAGACTAGACTGCAGTTGGCCAGATGTCTCTTTATACTTTGTTATTTTAGTTTTTTTTCATTAAGCTTTAATTCAAAAGAATGTTTGGCATGGATACTTTTCCTCAAGCTTCACACTTCTTTCTCAAGCTTTTTCCTCAAGCCAGTGAAAAGGGAAGCACAAGCATACATCCTTGATTGTTTCATTCTGTTCTTTTATGGGATATGTGTCATCGCTCATCCCTATTTAGCTTTGAACCCAATGGCTAGCTCAACCATTTCATAAGATAGCTAAGAGCCAACCACATTACTGCGGATCAGGAATCCTATGTAATTGACCAGGTAAGAATGGCAGATTTCCCTCCCTCAGGGATAGTGGTGATTTGGACGGGCTTTTATAACAATTGATGTTTATCATTGCTGAGACTAGCATTATACTCCAGATTTCTTAATTGAATTTAATTGTCACCAGTTGGCTGTATCTCTAGAACATTAGTTTGAACCCCTGAATTATTAGTCCAATGAAATTACCACAGTGCCACTGCTTCTCCTATAGTCAATGCTTAATTTATATAAGTGGAAAGAGAGAGTTTTCTTCCTGCTTCAGTATCAAGTTTGGATCAGTGGTAGCACAGTAACTGTCTTTTAGTGTTTTGGGCAACATTTGTCTTAATATTCAAGCGTGAATTTGGTCATCTATTGTTGTTTGTGTGACCTTGCTGTGCTTGAATTGGCTGCCACATTTCCTACATTACAGTGGTGACTATACTTCAAAATAGCTTGTAACAATTTGCTGTAGGACGTCATGAGGCCATGATAGGTGCTCAATGTGTACAAATTTTCTGATCTGATCAGGTCACATTTCTTATTTTTGAATCTTCATTTGAGGGATTGTGATGATTGTAGCATATTTGAATTTCAAATGTCCAGCCGTGGAGTGAAAAGATGTGTTGGCAGTGTTCAGCTCCTAACACTGACTTAATTATTAGCAGCAATAAAATGGAGATACCAAATAAACTCCAGATGTTTCTTTATAGATTAATTTGTGTGATAACTGGTCATGTAGCAGCATTGTTTGAGTCAGGCAAACAGGTTTCTTGTATGCTGCCTTGCCAGAATCTACAAAGGTAACTATTGCCCATCATTTCCTACTTAAGGTTTTTGTTTGGAGCAAAACTAAATGACAAGTTGTTTTTGAAAAAACAAAGGAACACTACAAAGTAATGGTTATCCAAGAAAAATAGAAAACAATAACCTGATTAAAAATTTCTATTACATATTCTAGGATGTGCATTTCACAAGCAAGGCAACAGTGCAGCGAGAGATAATAGTCAACGTAAGGATGGTTTCGAAGTAATGAGAACTAAGGTTCATAGTTTGTTTTGACGTATACTGAGGAAGGGTCACTGGATCTGAAATATTAACTCTGATTTCTCTTCACAGATGCTGGCAGACCTGCTGAGCTTTTCCAGAAATCTGTTTCTGATTTACAGCATCTGTAGTTCTTACAGTTTTAGTTTTGTGTATTTAATTCACAAGATAGCAGTTTTGCCATTTTCGTAAACGTGTTTTAAAATGTAAATCATTCTGTTTTCAGTGGCTGGACTTGGATTTGGAATAATGAGTGGAGCTTTCTCTGTGGTCAACATACTTGCAGGTTCGGTGGGACCAGGAACCGTGGGAATCTTCCATGATTCTCAATATTACTTCCTCACATCAGGTATTCCCTTCAAAAACAAGGCTTTAGTTTGCTACACAAATTTCTGTCAAATATTGGCTTTCTAGCAAAATAAATGAGTTAATTAACTGATCATTAGAAAGTTCTTTTTAAAAAGCCTGGTTGAATGTTTTAAAAGTAAAATATATCTGGTAATTTGTTCTTTTCTGCAATCCTGCTTGAATGAGAGCATCCATGAAATAACATTCAGTATAGTCGTAGACAGGGATATGATTTCATGCTGTTGGTGCTGAAAACTGCAGCAGTGTTTATTAGGGCTGAGTTTACCCATGTAAGCCACCAAAAGTAATCCTGTCTGCTGGCTGCATATTTTGCGAATTGGCTAACCTGATTTGTGTTAGAGTTTAGCTTTAGTGTGGCAGGTCTTCCCACACTCCTGTTATTATCTGTAATTGCTTCCAAATCAGTGGAGTGTCGTTATCTTAAAATGTCAGGTTAATTGTTTATTCCCTACATTTTCACCTTTGATATTGTGCACATGGCAAGATAAGGCTGGATGTGATTATATTGCCGTTGCTGAATTATCTCAGGTCATTAGACATGAAAACGTGATCTCTGACTATGATGATTCACATTTTATTTGTTTAGGTCTTTTTGGTTTAATTTTCATTAGCACTTTCAGATTACAAACTCATGACAGATTGAGTTAACTCTGTGGTTAGTTCTTCTGTGTAGTTACATCTGACCTGTTTAGTGTTGTCAACCCATCAGGATTGACCTGACATCTCCAGGGATCAGGGTTAATCACCAGGACATTGCTGCAGCCAACATGGGGGACGTCATAAGGTGTTAAAAATGTTTGATTTTAGTGTCCTTTAAACAATTTTCTTGTAGAAACATAGAAAATAGGAGAGCAGGAATCGGCCATTCACCCCTTGAGCCTACTGTGCCATTCAGTTTGATCACAGCTTATCATCCAACTCTGTGGCCTGTTTCCACTTACTCCCCAAACCTTTTGATCCCTTTAGCCATGAGAAATACATCTAACTCCTCCTTGAAAACAATCAATGATTTGACCTCAAAAGCTTTCTGTGGCAGAGAATTCCAGGTGCATCATTCTCTGGGTGAAGAAATTTTTCCCCATCTCAGTCCTAAATGGCCTTCCCTGTGTTCCTAGACCATGACCTCCGGTTCTGGACTCTCCACTCATCCGGAACGTCCTTCCTGCATTTACCCTGTCTAGTGCTGTTAGACCTTTTATAGGTTTCTATGAGAATCTCCTTCAGTCTTCTAAACTCCAGTGAATAAAGTCCTAACTGCTGTAGTCTCTCTTCATATGTCCGTTCTGCCATCCTAGAATCAGTCTGGTAAATTTTCTTTCCTTCCATAGAATGTCTTCCCTCCGATAAAGAGACTAAAACTACACTCAATACTCCAAATGTGGTCTCACCAAGACCCTTTACACTTGCAGCAAGATATCCCTGCTCCTGTACTTGAATTGCTATGAAGTCCAAAATTCTATTTGCTGCCTTCACTGCCTGCTGCACCTACATGCTTACTTCCAGTGACTGGTGTACAAAGACACCTATGTCTCCTTGTATCACTTCCTTTCCCAATTAATCACCATCAGATAATATTCTGCCTTCCTGTTTTTACTCCCGAAGCAGATACTCTCGGATTTATCCACATTATGTTTCATTTGCTGTGCATTTGCCCACTTGTTCAACCTGTCTAAAATACACTGAAGTATCTCTGCGTCGTCCTCGTAGTTTGCATTTCCACCCAGCTTTAATTTTACATGGGCGGGGCGGGGAGCAATTTAGCATCTGCACTATGTAAGTGTCATTGACAGTCAAGAATCCTCTGTAAACAAAATGTCTGTTAAGGTTTAAATTGAAGTGAGCTGTGAAGTCGGGCACGCCAAGCAACCAATGATAGAAGTGTAGGGGCAGGGCAGCTGCAGATAAAGAATCAAGTGATGAAACCTCCGAGTTGACAATCCTAGTTCTGTCCATTCACCGTTCCTTTTTGCAAATCCGTTCCATGCTTGGGAGTTTGGGAGTGACTTTTTCTTAATGGAACATTACTAAATGGTGTTTCTTCACATCCTTGATAATTGTATGGCAATTGAGTATTTAAATTTATTCAACTGGTGGATGTTAACTGCAGATTCACTCTTATGCATATAAAGCTGACTGGAACTGGAGTTTGAGTTTGAAGGTATGTATTTGTAATATGTATATACGTAAATAAAAGTTTATACAATGTAAAGATTGGGCTCCAGTTCTCTCCTTCACTGCTTAGCTTTCTGAAGTAAAGCATTTTCTTTGAGAAAGTTTGATACTCATTTAGTAAGGCAGAGAGAACTTTCTCTTAAATTAATATCTCCAAATGGATGACCAGAACTATAACAACAAAAATTTGAATTCATCTTTCATAGTTGTAACGAAATGTCCCAAGTCTCTTAAGAGAAATACTGAACATAATTTGACATCCCCATGAGGAGATATAAGATAAGTGAGGCAGGTTTTAAGAAATATCTGATCATTGATCTTAATAGGTCTTTGAATTATCTTAACTAGCAAGTTGCTGCTTTCAGCTGTTTGACTTATACTGTTTGAAAACTGTCTGATCTATCTCTTTTCAAATGACCTGGAGGCGGGAAAATGCTGGTAAGACATCACGCCTGCCAAATTATTTTTAAAAATAGTCCTGTGAGTTCACATGTCAAAAATTGGAAACGGTGAAAAAAAAGTCCACGGGAAATATGAACATAGTAAACACGCTTTTGCTGAAAAAAGTGCTGTGAAAGCTTGTCATCCTGCACTCATCAGGACAGACTCAAAAGTGTCAAATTTCAAAGGCAGCAACAATTTATGCAGGAGAGAAGGATGCTGATTGGTCACCATTTTAGCTCTAACTGAGGCATTTTCATGGAGCATCCACTAAGGACTTATTACCCCCATGTTTTTGTTTAATATTTTAAAATGCTGTGTGTGGCCAAGTGCCTCCTTTTTGCAGGGGAGCAGGTCCCAGTGTTTGAATGAATGTAGTTCTAGCATGTAACTGAACTACATTGCAACTATGACTGATAACACTAAGTTGGTTGTAGTATAATTCTTGGCAAGTATTGTCCAGTTGCATAAGCCTGTCTCTCACATTGGATATTATGCTCTGAATAGTGCAAGTCTGGGCTGGATGACCACTTGCTAAATAATTCTGTGTTCACACTTTGTACTGCCATAATTCACTGCGACTTTAATATGTGGCAGAGAATAACTTAGCGTCCCCATTGCGGTTGTGCAGCCTGTCAACAGTTGGACATCATTTTGTATACACCAAGGGCTGTCAGAATTTCTTCACAATACATTTGTGGCTACTGCAAAAAAAAATGTTTTCTGGCGTTCTTGTTATCAGTTTAACTTGTATGGCCAAGAGATGTTAAAAATGCATATCCAGCACTTTGACAAGGGATTTATGCTGTGCAATATAGAAAAAACACTTTTCATTATGACTGTATCCTGCTTAGTGAATGGTATGTTAATCAT
This sequence comes from Ginglymostoma cirratum, assembly GCA_024137785.1. NCBI lineage: Eukaryota > Metazoa > Chordata > Chondrichthyes > Orectolobiformes > Ginglymostomatidae > Ginglymostoma > Ginglymostoma cirratum. Next base: position 45,051,745 of record JAHRHZ010000249.1, read on the forward strand.
TTGACTATTCTTATCCATTGAAATTTAGTTTAAAACTGGGAAATTCTTCAAATTGTAACATTCTTAGAAATACATTATTTCAGTTAAACTATGCCATTTGTGCAAAAAAATCCATTAGTACCACATCTGGCTAGAATACCAAGCAACTCTTCTTGAAATAAAGATGATTTTCATTTCGTGACTGCCCTGGCAATAGTGAACAGAGAATGAAACAGCTCAAAGTGTTCCCACATTGCCAGTATTTTAATGTCTGTTCCAATATTTAGGCTGATATAAATCCTAGTAGCCAAAGGTACTATTGTATAGATGAGATTTCTGCCAGTTAATGTGCAGAAAGGAATTCTGTGGCATCATTTATACAAGTATGCCTGATTACCAGCAGTTTCTGCTCCAGCCCAATCCAACCACTAATTTAGAATTCGGGGGGTAGTCATTCAGTGATATTTAATAGGAATCATCATCTGCTTCAAGGTAGAGTTGGGTAGAGATTGGGAAAGAATTTGTCCCCAGTGATACCATAAAATGGACATTGTCCATTAGCTTCACTGAATATATGGTACCATTGTTTAACTAGTGGTGAATTCAGTACTGGCCATTTAGTGCTATTGCCCAAGGCAAATTTTTGTCCCAGTCTGCCATTCATTTTGTGCAGTTCACTTTAATGGGTTTGCTGTGTGTTGTTGTAGGTTATAAACTTGTGATGCCAATTACAGTGCTTTGGTTCTTTGTGCCCTTTATAAATTCACTCCTGCACGAGCTCCTGTTCTTGCTGCAATTCCTTGAGAAGCAACTGCACTACCTGAGTTTCTGTCTCCCAAGTTGATGCATTGCCATTCAGAGGTACTTTGCACTCTTGCATCACATTAACTACATTCCATTAGCTTCTGTCCATTTTCCATACGAGTGCACAATTCTAAAGATATTGGGATTTAGTGATAGTTAAAAGCCAATCCCAGTTTATTCCTCTGGTAGAATACAGCATAAAATGGAAACATACGGACATACGAAACATTGAGAAGAATACTCCGTAGACTTCGAGAAATGTGAAGTGTTCTCATCGAACTGTTTGAGATTCCTGAAGGACTTCACAGGTTAAATGCTGAAAGGCTGTTTCTCCTTTTTGAAGCAGTCTCAAACAAGAAGTCCCAAGTCCAGATTTTCCCTCTGAAGTTAGAACCATGATGCAGGTCATTTCCAGACATTGATTTCATCTCTTGTCTGGCAGTGCCTGCCTATGGTGCCTTGGTAGTGGAGTGACGGGGACAGTCTGGAGTCATGGCTGCAAACTTCACAGCAGGCCAGAGATAGAAACAGTTGGGAAGATTCACCCCTATTCACCATGGTGTTGGTCTAGTTCTGTGTTAAGGATGCTGGAGAAACTCAGCAGGTCTGGCAGCATCTATGGAGAAGTAAACAGAGTTACTGTTTTCAGTTATGAATCATCTTCAGTTAAAACCAAAAGAATTGTGAATGTTGTAAATCAGAAACAAAAACAGAAGTTGCTGGAAAAGCTCAGCAGATCTCGGAGGAGAAATCAGAGTTAATGTTTCAGCTCTGGTTCGGAGGAAGGGCCACCGGACCTGAAACGTTAACTTTGATTTCTCCTCACAGATGCCACCAGTCCGGCAGAGCTTTTCCAGCAACTTCTGTTTTTGCGTATGAATCATCTTCAGAATCAGTTCAGAACCTGTGTTAGGCACTTTTGGACTTTTTTTCCTCTCATTGTCCAAGCACCCGCTGCCTCACCCTATCAACCAGTGTCTGCACGCCCCCAAACTGTCCATACCACACCCACTCACCCAATATCGACTAATAAGAGAATTCATGAGCTTTACAGTGACATTAGAAGGTCTTTGGGAAGCTAAAATAGCTGTCAAAAATCACCAAACATTTTTACATTCTTTTCATTAAAACATAATCCTGTTTGGAGCTCATACATCTGTCGAACAAAACGAAGCTTACACTCCTTGACAGCTGTGAAAACAAGCCCTGTTGTGCTGAATCCATTAGTTGAGCTTGGAGCGTAGTAACACATTCATAATGAGACTTTAATGCTAGCTATATAAACAAAGCTAAATATATAAAAGCCTTTAAAATAGTTAAACAAATGGCCATCTTTTACACTGTTTCAACAGCTGAACAGTCGTCTCTGCTGTTAATCACTGTTTCTGTTATAACAAAGGGTCCACATGACACATCAAAATCTGAGAAATCTTCAGAAGAGTACTTTGCCTAGTGAATGCTCTACTGCAATGTACTTGAGCACTTTCACAATACTGGTTAATTCAATTGGCACTTAAAGAAAAAAAATCACAATCAGTTCATTAAGAGCATATTTAAATTATTATACTGCATCTAATTATGACAGAAAATTGATAAATTTTAAAGACACGATCAAAAGGTGTTTGACTGTGCAACAGACTTTCCCACATTATTCAGTACCTTCTAAGCTGATGTGATGTGGGGGTCTCAAACTTCAGAAATCCTTTGCCTCATTGAAAGTTTAAGTTCTAGAAAATGCAAACTTGAGACTGGCTAACATTAGTTTTCTTGCATGCCACTTAAGTTTCCCATCCCAATCAAAATGGCAATCGTTTGGAATGATTTTGCAATTTAGAAGATTCTCCATTTCTCCTTTCCCCTGACTGATTTGAGTTTGAGTGTTGTTACAAAACAGGTTGATTTTTTTTTTTATTTTTATGGCAAAATATTTAATTGTCTTAGCTTTTAGTTTTCTTTTGTGTAAAGAACAAGGCTGCCAAATTAGAATACGTTGCGACTGATCACCTTGGAAACCAAATTGCAAAAAATAAAACTTAGAATTTAGAAGGTTTCAATTTGGAATCAGACTTGGCCAGCATTGTTATCAACTAAGATTATGACAGCACTTTGTGACATACACGAGATCTGTACTCCAGACTCTAAGCAAAACTAGAGTCAATGGGAATCAAGAGTGGTGGAGAAATCCTCTATTGGTTAGAGTCATGCCTAGCACAAAGAAAGACGGTTGCAGTTGGTGGTCAATCGTCTCCGCTCCAGAGCATGTCTACAGGAGTTCTTCAGGATAGTGTCCCAGCCCCAACCATCTTCAGCTGCTTCATTGATGACTTGCAGTTGTTCGTTTGCTCGCTGAGCCAGTTGTTCCGTGGTGTGCAGACGTTTCGTTACCATTCTAGGCAGTGCGAACTCTAATCGAAGCATTGATGTTCTGCTGTGTTCTGAATTTATATGATTCTCTGGTGTGGTGGGTCTCATCACTTCCAGTTCTGTTTTTTTAGCAGTGGTCTGTATACGGGATCTACTTCTATGTATTTGTTAATGGAATCCCGTGTTGAGAACCAGACTTCCAGAAATTGTCTTGCTTGTCTGTTGTTCGCTTGTCCCAGTCGAACTGATGGCTTTCGTTGTCTGTGTGTATTGAGACAAGTGAATATTGGTCGTGTCTTTTTGCTGCCAGCTGGTATTCATGTATCCTGGATGTCAGCTTCCTCTCTGTTTGTCCAATGTAACATTTATTGCAGTCGCTGCATAGGACTCTCTCTCACGTTAGTCCTGTTTGCTTTCGGTATGGGGTCCCCAGCACTTAGTAGCAGTGCGTCATCAATGCTACTTAAAAAGCAACTTGCAAACCCACAATCACTACAGTCTAGAGGGAGAAGGACAGCAGATACATGGACCCGCAAGTTCTTGTCCAAGCCACTCGTCATTCTGACTTTGAAATATGTCACCATTGCTTCAGTGTCACTGGTTCAAAATCCTGGTACTCACTCCAAAGGGCATTGTGGGAGCTGTACCAAATTGACTGCAGCTGGACAAGGTGTCTCATCACCACCACCTTCTCAAAGATAACTAGGGATAGACAATATATGTGACACACACAGCCCATGACTGATTAAAAATTCACTTGAACCACCTCAGGGGATATTAGTTCAGCTGACCAGTTTTTGTTTAAAAGGAAGAGTATTCCAATGCTTAAGGATTAGGACCCCTCCCACTCCCTCCATAAAATGCTAAACCATCCCTGCCAAATACCCCGACTTTGGTTGACCGTCCAATGTTGCGTTCCTCATTGGTCTGCCTGCAGTCGTAGCAGCACACACTACTGATCTGTGGCTGGGAATATTTCAGTTTGTTATCTATCCATCTAAAGTCATTTAACCATTGAGTATTATGAGATAAAAAGAGAAGTTAGTCTGGATATGCAAGGGATGCTGCATGAATTTAAAAGATAAGTGATTGCTTAAAGGGAAAAAAGTCACTGCCTTTAAGAGCTGTAAATGCTTGAAACGTGCTTAAGTGTTCACAAAGGATGTGAGGAGGAATGAAGAAAAGAGGCTGGCAAAATAAATTTGTAAAGCAAAAGTCTTGCATCAAATAAGCTACAGCACGAATAAATAACTTGTTTGATGGCTGGTGAATTGGAGATGTGGTACATGTGTGTGCAGCATAGACCTTTTTACCACTCAGTCATCTTCCTATAAGGATAGCAATGCGATGGTTATCAGCATTTTATACTGTCTGCAGGACTGGACAACTGGCTGAGGATGGCATGCTAGAATGAATTTGCCAAGGTAAGTCCAATCAGCGGCACAGTTTAGGTATATGATCCAGCTCTGCCTGCCAGGAAGTGTTGCCTGTCAACATTTAACATGGTGCTATTCTCTCGTACCCTTTTTTTCATCATACCACTTACTCAAGCTGCCAGTGGCATCTTTGCACGCACAAACCTGTAAAGGGGACCTAACATAAAATCATTGTACTGTAACACCTCTGAGCTGCATGATGAATGGATGGACGCCGAGATTGACTGCAGATCGGTACTGGCTGTCAAATCTGCTTTTGGAAATAGTGTGGTCACCCTGTTGTTAGAATTCAAAGTGAAATAATACTGGGGGCTGTGCTGAACTGGGCATCATCACTTGTTTGACACATATGTAAGGAACATATTGTCTGATATGGCAATAATCCTTATGCCAAGCCTGTAAAGAAATGAAAGCAGACGTTGAGGTTGGAAGTGATTTTAATTACCACTGACATGGTCATCTTTATTGTGTATGCTAATTACGGATGTTACACATTTACGGTTGATTTGGTACTCATTGTGAATTTGAAGAATCTCTTTTGTGCAGTCATTGCTAAGTATATGTGCCCTCATAAGATTGATGGCAAAATAGTAAATCCAAGCAATGCTGCTTCATTTCTGTCTAATCATCCTGGCATGCCTTTTTTCCTTCCAGATATCCTGTCTGTACTTCTAATAATTGAGACTTTCCAATCCAGGCGACATCCTGATGAATTTTCTCTGCATCTTCTCCCATGCAATGACATCCTTCTGATAGTGTAGTAACTAGAACTGCACACAGTGTTCCATCTGCAGCCTGACCAATGCTCTGTAAAGTTGCAACAAGATTTCCCTGCTGATATATTCTACACTGTATCTTTTCTATGTCTCTCCCATTACCTAGTGTCCTCCACTCTCTTTCTCCACCCCCTGCCCCACCTACTGTCATCCTAACTCTCTCCCATCTCTCTTCATCTCTCTCTCTCTCTCTCCCCGCCCCCGTTTTCTTGCCATCTCCCCATTTCTACCTTATCACGTCCTCTTTTCTTTGTCTCGCTCTTGCATCCTCCTCTCTCACTGTTTCACCCCCGCACCCTTCTCTCTCGCACTTGTGCATGCACACACTCCTCTCTCACTCACACTTGTGCACGCGCACACACACTCCTCTCACTCATTTCTCTCTAACACACACTCATACACCCACATACACTCATACTCTCACTTTCACTCCACACTTACTCTCACTCCTCACTGTCACACACATACTTTCTCCTCTCACACACTGTCGCCTCACTCACATAGACATATGCACACTCCTCCCTCACATGCGTGCGCGCGCGCACACACACACACACACACACACACACACACCCCCCCCCCCTCCCACAGTTGCCCTTGTAGACACATCTTGCATCTTCCTCGATGTTAATCAATCTGGGCCTCAAAGCATAAGTCTTAAGAGCACCTCCTCTACTACTCTGTTTTACCTTAAATGTAATAGACTGTCCCAAAATGTAAATATTAAATTATTCATTATAGACATGAAGTTTGTAATTTGAGGGGAAGGAAGAATTTTTTGCAGCATTTCACTGTGTTCTTGAATGCATTGCTTGAAAACATAGTGGAAGCAGATTAAAAGTAAGTCTTGGAAAAGGGAATTGAGTATATTTTTGGAAAGAAACTTGTCAAAGCTATGGATAAAGGGCAGAAGAGTCGAACAAGTTGATTGCTTATAAAGGCGTCATGGGTTTGCAGTCTCTTCTTCAGAAGATAGAAAGTTTAAGTAGTGCTTTAAAAAATTATGGTATCTAGACAAGATAGAGGCAGACTTGTCCAACATATTGTGTTTGCCACTAAAATGACAGTGATCTGGCTTTCTCAAAAGATTGTGCGTACACATTTCCTATTTCATTTCTTAGCTACTGAGCTTTAGTGACAAGAACAACTCCCTTTAAATGAGTGAAATCTCATTGGTCAATGAGAGTTCAAGAGACCAGGCAACTTTGCTACATTTCTTGAACCTTGCATAATCTTTACTGGCCAGCAATGTTCAAATCTAGAAAAAGAATACTGCTTATTACTTAGGCACAAGCATTTCAATTGAAAGCAATTACAGGTCTAGATGCAGAATGCATCAAGAAGCATATAGGTTTGTAACAAGTAGAATCTGTAGCTATACCCATCATCAAATTTACACTCTGTTGCGCTTCAATATATTACAATTTTTGTTTTCATTCCTCTTTCATCACACGTGATTTTGACTCAAAATAATTCTCATAATTTTGTCAGTGATATAGGATTGCTCTGCTGTTTTGCATCGAAGGCTGCACATGACTATGGGGATGCTTTTCTGCAGCAAAACCTGCCATATGCTAATGATGCTGCAGCTGCGAGTCAACAGTAGAAGAATTTCCTGACTGAATCAGGAGGTGCTCTACATTGTGGTCCAAACTTTCCTGCCCAATTCCATTGCCATGAAACTAAAACTAATTTAGAGCAAAAAAAATGATTTGGGTGTTTTTCAGTTTAAATTGCACTTGTAAATATTTCACATCACATTGATTTCACATTATTTATGTGTGCACCATCCTTATTTGTTGAGGCTTGCTTAGACAGCTAAATATGCTGACATGCATTGGTGGTTACAGGGAAGTGGTCCTTCACTGTGGAAGAAATGATGTTGTAGGATTTTTTTGTTCCGTCTTTATTGAATGTTTATTTTAATGTTCAGTGTTGTATTCACCACAACAAAGGATATGGCTGAATGTGCTCAGCTGGCCCTCCCTTTTATGCGTTGTAAAGGACATTGTCTTTCTGAGATCATTCTCAGAGGGATAATTGAAATACTTAGGTGAACTGTAAGGCTTCTTCCAGCCAGCAACCTGAGCTGGACACATATTTAGACAGTATTGGCACTAGCCTTAAACCCCTCATTTTCTTACCATGACTGACTGAACAGCCCCACCACATCCAGGACACCAGGCCCTTCTCACCTCTAGGCCCCTGACCCATCCTCTGGCCTCCCACGAGTCCCTGCTCCAGTCTCCATGCTCCCAACTGTACTAATGACTCACTGTTTTTGATCTGAGCCTTCTTGCAAGCTGCCATTCTCCTGCTTTCCTCTTTTGCATTGTAAAACGAATCCAGGAAACTGCTAACCTTCAAAATAACTACTTGAAGTCAACTGGTGCCATACTGTTTGTGCATATGTGAACTGAGTGCGATTAGATTTTTTGCCCCACTTGAAGTTAGGACTTTATTAAGAGGAGCTTCTGTGTTAGTGAGTAATAATGGCATGTGAATGCATTACAAATACAAACCTGCTGCAGGCCAGCATGAGGCTCAATGTACTGTCAGTTGTCTACTGACTTTACCTGTGCATTTTAACCTGCTGTCAGCAAATCAACATTCTGCATCCCACCTAATCCCATCACCCTGCACACCACATTGCCCACTCTCGTGGACACAGTAAAATCTCCCTCAGCAATTTTTATTCTCATTTTTTTTTTCAGTCAGTGCCACCATGCAGCAGCGTCTCCAACCTAGAGGAGTTTTCCGGGCAGCTATGACCTACCATTCGCCTTCCTAACAGCTTGCTGCACCTGTATGTTAGCCTTTAGAGACTATTGACAAGGACACCCATGACCCTTTGTACATTTAAATTTTTCCAACCTCATAATTCAAGAAACATTCTGCACACATCAGTTTCTCCTGCCAAGATGCATAGCCTCACGGTTTTCCACATGTATGATACTGTATGCTTTGCTAACAGTTTTTGCAACCTGTTTTACCTTCTTCTTCAATGATTTCTGCATATACATCCCAGCTCCATCTGTTCTCATAGCCACTTTAGCATTGACCCCTTTATATCACATCTCTGCGTTCTTCCTACCAAAGTGAATTACTTAACACTTCTCCGCATTATATTTTGTATGCCACTTGTCCTCCCGTTCCAGTTCTATACTATATCTTTCAGCTGGTACTTCAAAGGATCATATCATCTGCAAATGTTGAAATTGTGCCAATGTACCAAGGTCTAGGTCATTAATATTTTACCAGGATTGGCAGTACAAGTGATGTAGGCGACCCCATTGTGCTATTTTGGGTGCAATTGCAGGATCTTGGCTCTGCAATGTTGTCCGAATCATGATTGTTTCCATATCAAGATGATTTGTAATTTAGAAAGTAATTTGTGGCCAGTGAGTCTGCCTTCAGTCTTCCAGTTGTCACAAGGTTGTAGATATGGCAGGTGCCCTTGACGTTCGGAAAGGCGTAGTTCTTAAGGATGGGAGAGATCCTTAAATCATATTTTGATTTACCTAAATTAATTTTCAGAATTTTATTCACATGCTAGATATCTGAAACCCTAAATTGCTTTAGCTATCAGATTCATCCTTTGTATTTAAAGGGCCTGTCTCTTTTTGATGGCAAAAGAATGTCAGAACGTTCAACACAAGTTGCAGCTATTTTGTATATTGGCTTCCAGCTCAATAATTTTGTAAATTTGCACTTAAATCTAGTCTGCCTCTTTTAAAGGGTGCATTATGGTTGGGAGAATGAAGAGATGCTGCACAATGCCAGAGGTGGAAAGGAAGGGAGACCCTCCAACTATGCAGTGAGAGGCTATAGATACAGATGATTGTAGAGTTAACACCAGGATAACACTAGAGTGTAGCACAGAGGACCCTGCTGCAACGCCATTGGATGTTTAATGATCTCGCATACATGGACAACATCAGTGAATACATCTCCAAATGCTCTGTCTTTAACATCACTAACCTCAGCTACAGTTTAGTTTACTGTGCCACCAATCGTGCACCTGCCTACAGTCTCCATCAGTCAAGAGGAGAGTATGGTGTAGAGATAATGTTGTTGGACCAGTAATCCAGAGGTCCAGGATAATTTTCTAAGGTCACGAGTTCAAGACCCACAATCGACAGCTAGTGGAATTTAAATTCAGCTAATAAGTTGAGAATATAAAGCTATGCTCAGTAATGGTGACCATGAAATTTTAATTGTTTAAAAGCCCATCTGGTTCACTAATACCCTAAAGGAAGAAAATCTGCCATCCTTACCTGATCTAGCCTACATGTGATTCCAGACACACAGCAATGTCGTTGACTTTTAACTGTCTGAAACTGCTCAGTTTAGGGCAAGCGGGGATGTGCAACAATAGCTGACCTTGCCAGTGATACCATGGAAAAAAATAAAGAAACTGATACTTAATGGTTTTAATCTTTATCTCATCTTGTTGCACCTCAGTGTGTGTCACGCCCACATCTCACAGCTTATACCTGCTGTCAGCTGTTCAACCATGGCAGCATATGACAGCCACGAGCAAGTTTCAGAGCATAACCGACTCATTCCCCTCTCTCTTGCAGGAGAAGTTGGCATTCAGTCAGTATTAACAGGATCAAACTAGTGGTAGAGGGGTGTGCTTGGAGATTAGAATTCCATGTGGAAAAGAGGGTTAATTGTCAACAGGGCCCTTGATGATGTGGCCACTAGTGGAGGGTTGAAGACACCGAGGATGATATTCTCTTACCTAGTTGTCCTCCTCCTCCTCCTCCCCATCCCACTTCAGTTGCTTGAATTGACGCTTATATCCATCAGTTTGTTTCCACTGCCCATAATTTAGAAGAGAGTTTTGAGAAGAGATCTGCACATCTTGTGACATTAGGCACAAGTGTGAGGCTACCAGGGAAGCAAAAAGGAGACGACATTTGCCAGTGAGCTAGGCTTTTGCATTAGAACATAGAACAATACAGCGCAGAACAGGCCCTTCGGCCCTCGATGTTGCGCCACCCTGTGAACTAATCTAAGCCCATCCCCCTACACTATCCCATCATCATCCATATGCTTATCCAAGAACTGTTTAAATGCCCCTAATGTGGCTGAGTTAACTACATTGGCAGGCAGGGCATTCCACGCCCTTACCACTCTCTGAGTAAAGAACCTGCTTCTGACATCTGTCTTAAATTTATCACCCCTCAATTTGCAGCTATGCCCCCTCGTACTAGCCGACGTCATCATCCTAGGAAAAAGACTCTCACTGTCCACCCTATCTAATCCTCTGATCATTTTGTATGTCTCTATTAAATCCCCTCTTAGCCTTCTTCTCTCCAATGAGAACAGACCCAAGTCCCTCAGTCTTTCCTCATAAGACCTTCGCTCCAGACCAGGCAACATCCTGGCAAATCTCCTCTGCACCTTTTCCAATGCTTCCACATCCTTCCTGTAATGGGGCGACCAGAACTGTACACAATATTCCAAGTGAGGCCGCACTAGCGTTTTGTACAGTTGCAGCATGACATCACGGCTCCGGAACTCAATCCCTCTACCAATGAAACCTAACACACCGTATGCCTTCTTAACAGCACTATCAACCTGGGTGGCAATTTTCAGGGATCGATGTACCTGGACACCAAGATCCCTCTGCACATCCACACTACCAAGAATCTTTCCATTGACCCAGTATTCTGCCTTCCTATTATTCTTCCCAAAGTGCATCAGCTCACATTTATCTGCATTGAACTCCATTTGCCACCTTTCAGCTCAATTCTGCAGTTTATCCAAGTCTCCCTGCAACCTGCAACCTGCAACATTCTTCCACACTGTCCACCACTCCACTGACTTTAGTGTCATCTGCAAACTTACTAACCCATCCACCTATGCCTGCGTCCAAGTCATTTATAAAAATGATAAACAGCAGTGGTCCCAAAACAGATCCTTGTGGCACACCACTAGTAACTGGACTCCAGGCTGAATACTTTCCATCAACCACCACTCTTTGGCTTCTTTCAGAAAGCCAGTTTCTAATCCAAACTGCTAAATCTCCCTCAATCCCATGCCTCCGCATTTTCTCCAATAGCCTACCATGTGGAACCTTAGTTCTGCTGCAAAGGATTCAGAGGGAGATTTCAGCAGCCAGTCTCTCGGTTGACTGGGGTGTGCATACCAAAATACTTGGAGCTGTGTGCAGTCTGCCAGAAAGCCTAATAGAGATTGAAACCCATCCATTACCATTGGAAGTGGTGGTCAACTGTGTGCGTACTGTGGAACCAACCATGATGCACTGTCGAATGGCTGATGATCTTTGCTTCCATTGGTGGCAGTTACCCACTATCTACATGATAATGGGTGGAAAAAGAATGTGTGGAGATGTTTAGATACCTAATAAAGCAACTGCAAAAAAATGCCTTCTTTTGAAAAGCTGAAGGTATGCGATGTGACTGCTGAAAGAAAACTCGAACCTCTGCCACCATTAAATCTCTGTGTTCGAAGGGGTTTTCAGAGTGCCATGTCAGTCCAGTAAACCATCCTCCAACAGAGTACAAGAAGCACCTCAGAGCTGTACTGGAAGAGTGGGCAGTGCTATGTGGAAACCAAAGTTTTGTCATCTTTCAGGATGAGACAGTCATGCTAAGGCCCCTACCCGTTTGGTTACTGCCCCAGGCCAGCCAGCTGAAACTGCTATAACAAGCATGGGGCTGGATGAACACAGCAGGTCAAGCAGCATCATAGGAGCAGGAAAACTTGACGTTTCGGGCCTG
>JAHRHZ010000249.1:45064258-45114839 GCA_024137785.1 Ginglymostoma cirratum
TGATGAAGGGTTTAGGCCCGAAACGTCAAGTTTTCCTGCTCCTATGATGCTGCTTGACCTGCTGTGTTCATCCAGCCCCATGTTTGTTATCTCGGATTCTCCAGCATCTGCAGTACCTTTTATCTCTTATAGCTGAAACTGCTGCTGATTTGGTGCAGTCTGAAATTCAGCTTCTTTGTCCCAGAGGTGCTTGACGTTCTCCTTTAAGGTCATCTGGTATTTCTTCCAATGAAAGGCAACAACTTTACACTAGAAGTGCTCCTGCCTTTCGAATTACACCGTGTAGCAGCAGGCACATGGATATAAGGCGTTTGGGGATGTGTAATGGTGATTTGTTTATTTTTATGAGATGGTATGATTTCATTTCCAAATTTGTATTGGAATATGTATTTTATGATGATCTATAATCTTTACATTTTTCAAAAGCGAATAATGTGCTTGCCTGAGGTAGGATGGGATGGTTGATGCATGAGAAATTGTCATTGAGGATTTTTTCATTCATTCTTGAGCTACGAGTGTTGCTAGCTGGTCAGCATTTGTTGTCTTTACTGGTTACTGGTATTGCATTTGAATTAGTTGTGCACATACAGCCCCATGCAGAAAGAATTCTTCCTCTCACATGTCTTCTGTCTCCTCTCTGCCACTGTTACCTCTGTATGCTCCTGCTCCTCAGCTTCTTATTTGATAGCTAACGGCAAGAGCTGTTCCACTGGGATGGCAAGGTTGTGCAGCTCATGATGTGTCAACATGATGCTTGTGATCTGCTCAGCACATGCTCACAGCTTAGTTTAGGCAGCAGAATCATTACTCCATGACAATAGGCTACTGTTCAGAGTTCATCTGGCAGCATTGCTCATGTCTACTGAGCTACATAACCAGTAGTGACTGAGCTTTTTTAAAATTCAACTAATGGGATGTGGGCATTGCTGACTGGGCCAGAATTTATTATCCATCCCCAAATGCCCTTGCGAAGTGATGAGTTGAATTCTCTAACTACTGCAATCTATGTGGTGTAGGTCGACTCTCAATGCTATTACGCAGTGAGTTTCAGGATTTTGACCCAGTGACACTGAAGGAATGACGATATATTTCCAAGTCAGGATGTTGTGTGACTTGAAGGGGAATTTGCTGCTCTGGTTCTTTTAGATGGTAATGATTCTGGGTTTAGAAGGTGCTATCGAACGACTGTGAAATTCTGCAGTGCATCTGGTAGATAGTACTCAGCACTGCTATACAGCATCAGTGGTGGAGGGACTCAATGTTTGTGGATATCGTGCCAATCAAACAAGCTGCTTTGTTCTGGATGGTACCATAATGCTTAAATTACCGTTTAGCAAGCATGAGATTTAGACTAATAATAATCCAGTGTCATGAATTCATCTTTCACCACAGTAGTTGAAGATTTTATATCTGGGATAAAAAGCTATTATACATAATGGTGATCATGAAGCCATCAGATTATTCTAAAAACCAAACTAGTACACTAATATCCTTTTGGAGTCAAAAACGTGCCATACCTATGTATCTCCAGATCGATACATTGTGGTTGGCACTGTATTTTTGGTAGATGTTGGGTATTTGTGATCTAACACTTTACTAATACAGCATTTAGTCTGATTCATGCCAGCAGTGAAAGGTGCACAACAGGAAACATTTCAGAACCTTGAGGGACATTGCGACACCCAAACAACAAGTGCTATTGTCACATTTCACTGGAGTAGCATGCTGGAAATCAACCTATTCATAGTATCAAAAAGATTTTATAGGAGACTTGGGTTGACAAAAAGCACAAACAAAGTTTCTGTACTTAACAAGAATTATTATCAATTACAAAAAAGCAAATTCTAACTACAGATAAACAGTTATGAAATGTTGATTTTTTTTTTCCCCTCCTTGATGCACATGTAGATAGACACACAGAATTGGTACGATGACTGGGGAGAAAATCTGGGAACACAGTTCAATAATCCCTGTCCACCGGGTTCACTGAGATCATCCTCTTACACATCAGGACTTGCTGTTCATTAATTCCCTTTTGAGGCAAATGCATTTCACTTCCTTGCAGGAGGCTCAGAACAACTGGCTCACAAATTTATAAAGTCACTCACTGATTTATTGGCTAAAAGCTACAGCTTAAAGCAACTGGTGGGGGAAAATAAATTAACTTTCTAAGGTAACAAGCATGGGGCTGGATGAACACAGCAGGTCAAGCAGCATCATAGGAGCAGGAAAACTTGACGTTTCGGGCCTAAACCCTTCATCAGAAATGGGGGAGGGGAAGATGGTTCTGAAATAAATAGGGAGAGAGGGGGAGGCGGATAGAGGATGGATAGAGGAGAGGATAGGTGGAGAGGAGGCAGACAAGTCGAAGAGGCGGGGATGGAGCCAGTAAAGGTGAGTGTAGGTAGGGGGGTGAGGAGGAGATAGGTCAGTCCAGGGAGGACGGACAGGTCAAGGGGGCGGGATGATGTTAGTAGATAGGAGATGGGGGTGTGGCTTGGGGTGAGAGGAAAAACAGGTTAAGGAGGTGGAGATGAGCTGGGCTGGTTTTGGGATGCGGTTGGGGGAGGGGAGATTTTGAAGCTTGTGAAATCCACATTGCATCACTTTCACACTCAGAAGCTGTCTCGCCACCTTGGAGCCAATCTCACAGTTGTTGGCAGACAGACTAACAATAATTGGTCATCACTACACACACCAACCAGCTACTTGTTGGCTGAATCCGTTTGTACGCACTTGCTGGTGCCAGTACTTCTCCCACTGGTTGAACAAAGAATAATAAGCAGAACTTACACTTTTTAAAAGTATGGTACCAACACTTATTGTATCATTCCCTTCCATAATCCTTGATTTTTAAAGCTGTCTTTTCCTATTTCAGTTTACAACCAAAAATAACAGGAAAATAAAATGATATGGTCTTTACATTATCAAACCCAATTTCACTTTGTTTCAATCGTAGCAATGCCACCACTAGGTGGAGTACTATGTGCACTTGTGCAAGATCACACCAGCCTTGCTCAGAGGCTGCAACAGGGTGACCATTAAAACAACTTATCGTATGATGCTGCAGTGGAAGAAGCCAACATATGTGCACACCCTGTTCTTTGGTTTAAAGTGGCACAAGCGAATCATCAAAAGCAAATATCTATGACAGTTGGATTTTAATAGGTAATGGGGTACGAATCGTGGCAAACCATCACAAGTGCAAGTCTGAGCACCTATCAAACACTTGATCTAAGCCGATATCAAACAAATTAACTCCAGTTTGTCTTAGAGCGTACAACCCCAGAAGCAATTTGCAACAGCAGCCAGATTGAGGCATGCCGTGTGTCAGGGAAGTTGTTTGCGTGTGAGCAAGTGGTTTCAGGTGCCATTGTTAATGCATTGGGAATAGATATTCCATTTCATCCCTTTTCCACCTTCTGTTTTGTGACTGAATTTAACCTAATAAAATACTTTTACTACTGTAAAATGGTGCAAATTCTTATTTGCATTATTCACTGCCAGAAAGGGGTTTACAGAATATGTGGTTAGAAATTTATGATGCCCTCTTGAAGAATGTTCTTCTGCAGTTACACTGTTTCAACGTGCTTTGTTTTTTATTGCAGCTTTTATGACCATGGCCATCATCTTGTTGCACACTTTCTGGAGTGTGCTATTCTTTGATGGATTTGAGAAGAAACGATGGTTTGCAGTTGTATCAGTTATTGGAACACACTTGCTAGTATCAGGACTGGTAAGATGTCTACTCTTGAATATATTTTAAAAATTTATGTTTCAGGTAGTGTGCATGTTAAATTATGCCAGAACTGCTTCTGTATGATGTCATTTGGTTTCTTCCTGAGAAATTTGTATGTTGTATATTCATTATCGCATTATCTCAGAATGGTTTTGCCACAATAGAAGCATGTGAATGATCTTAATATCAAATAGAATGCAGAAAGAATAGACTACAGCAAAATTGGTGTATGTGAAATTGGACAGGAATTTTGACTGGGGTTGAATTGTAGCATTTATATAGGTCCATAGTCCAACAAGGGTTGGGCCACTTGAAAATTGAGTGGGAACTCTAGCAGAATTCTTCATTTCTGTGTCACATGGGGATGGTGAGGTATATCACATTATTCCTTTGCTATTCTTTGGTATTAATGAACTCAATTAAAATCAAGGATTGAATTCCTATGATTTAAATGATGTTATAATTTGAGTAGCTAGTACTGAAGTACCATTATAAATTGAGAATTCCCATTGGAACATGGAAACCGGAATAGATCATTTTGCTACTCAAAGCTACTCATTCATTAAGATTGTGATTTTTTAAATTTTTCTTAATATCTTAATATTGACCTTGATAGATTTTTGTTACCAAAAATTAAAGGTTCGTCTGTCTTTAAATTCTTGTTTTCAGGGCAGGTTTCCAGAATCTGTCCCCTTGTGTGTAGGAATTATTCCCAAATTTCATTCCTGAAAGGTTTAGTTCTAATTTTCAGCCCCTAAGCCCCTAGTCCTTGCAATATTCTTGGTGTTATTGTCGTCCAGAAATGGAATTACACTAGTCATTGTAAGTACTCTGGCTACAAGAGCAATTCAGAGGTTGAAAATTCTGAAGCAAGTAACTTGCTTCTTGTCTTCTCAAAATCTCCCACCATCTACCACGCAAAAGGATTGAGTTGAATAGATGAAGATGGTGCCCAGAGAGAGAGAAGAAGAGGCTGACAAAGCGATTGCTGATGATAAGCCAGGAAAGAGATAAATGCTGGATAGCTGCTAATGAGGACTGTGGTTAGTTTAAAAATGGGTTGGGAGTGACCCATACAGAACAGGCATTGGGGATGAGGGGTAACGAACATGGAAGAAGATGTTCATGCTCTGAAATTGTTAAACTCCAATATAGAGTCCTCAGGGCTATAAGGCAACTAGGTGGAAGGTGCGATGTTGTTCCTCTAGCTGACACAGGGTATGCCTCAATCTGGTTGCTGTTGCAAATTGCTTCTGGGGTTGTATGCTCTAAGACAAACTGGAGTGAATTTATTTGATGTTGGTTTAGATACAGTGTTTGCTGGGACCCAGCAGCAGGCCTGAGACAGAGATGCTGGCCAGAGGATGCAGTAGTGTGTTGAAGTGGCAGGCTGCTGGAAGCTTAGGATCGTTTTTCTGTACAAAGCATAGGTGTTTGACAAAGCAGTCTGTGTTTCCTGTTCCCAATGTAGAGGAGAACACGCTGAGAGTAGTGGATACAGTAGACTAGATTTAATGAAGTGCAGGTAAATCACTGCTTCACCTAGAAGGTATGTCTGGAACCTTGGGTAGTGAGGAGGTAGTAGATAAACAGGCAAATGCTGCAAGTTTTGTGATTGCATGGGAAGATGCAACAGGAGTGTGTGGAGGAAGAAGCAGAGGGTATTGTTGCTAAGTTCGCAGATGAGACAAAGGCAGGTGGCGGGACAGGTAGTGATGAGAAGTGGGGAGACCTCAAAGACTTGTACAGGCTAGGAGAGTGAGCAAAGATGTGGAAGAGATAACAAGGTGTGGGGCTGGATGAACACAGCAGGCCAAGCAGCATCATAGGAGCTGGAAAGCTTGACGTTTCGGGCCTAGACCCTTCTTCAGAAATGGAAGATTGAATTGAATCATTTATTGTCATGTGTATTCAATGTGAAAAGTGTGTACCTTCGCCGAACATACATGACGCCATTCACATTAACTTAGAATGTGATAAGAAACAATAAGATAACTTGAGAGTCCAGCTTTCCCTTCCACTGCCTCAGTCCCGCCCTGCCACCACAGGATGCAACCCACATGTTCAGCTCCCGCCACGTGGTTCCTGGTAACAACCCAGCTCCTTCCCAACTCCTTAGGTATGTAGTTGAAAGGGGTGGGGATTGGGGATAGAATTACTGCAGAAGGAGAGAGAGAATGGAGGTAAAAGAAATGACAAAGAAAGAAAGAGAAAGAACTGGCGAGCAGAATGGAGCTCCGAATGGCCTAGTTCTGCTCCTACATCTTATGGTCTAGGTGTTGGGAGTGGAGGAGTGGAATAGCGTTTTATGGAGGAAATGGTCCCTGCTGGGATGGTTTCTTTTATTTTACTGGAATGTTCCATGCAGGCCTTGTTGCATGTAGAATATATCTTTAGTCATGCAAAATTAAAATTAATTTAAATTTAAGCTGAATTTAAAGCTACCATGTTTTCAAATTTTACAGATTGTGCCTACACCCTATGTTGCTTTTAAAAAATGCTTTGTTAAGATTCTCTTTAAAGTATTCCAAGATGTTCAGGATCTGTTTGTACCATATATTCCTCTAACTATAAATCCAAACATTCTGTTTGCTGTTCAGCAGCATAATTATTATTTTACACTGCAATTTCAGCCTAACTGGCAGACATAACTGTGTACAAGGCATATCAGACTACAGTGTTTGTTCTTTGCAATCCTACAGACGTTTCTGAATCCAATCTATGAAGGCAGCCTTATTCCAGCATATATGATTATGGCTCTTATGGCCACTTGGGCTTACTTTACAGCAGGTGGATCATTGCAAAATCTTCAACACTTCTTCATGTGTAAGTCCATTTTATTTAAGTTTTGTATTAACAATTATAATCCCATAAGGATTACCTGTATT
The DNA here is from genome assembly GCA_024137785.1 of Ginglymostoma cirratum. NCBI lineage: Eukaryota > Metazoa > Chordata > Chondrichthyes > Orectolobiformes > Ginglymostomatidae > Ginglymostoma > Ginglymostoma cirratum. The sequence goes on from JAHRHZ010000249.1 coordinate 45,070,886, forward strand.
AGTTTTAAATAAAGGTCTACATTTTTATATAATAGCAACAGTTTAGAAGCATTTTGTGAGGGGTAGATCATGCCTCTCAACCCTTATTGAATTCTTTGAAGAGGTGAGCAAACACTTGGATGAAGGTAGAGCAGTGGATGTGGTATACATGGATTTAAGTAGGCGTTTGATAAGGTTCCCCATGGTAGGCTCATGCAGAAGGTAAGGAGGCATGGGATAGGGGGAAATGTGGCAGATTGGATTCGGAATTGGCTGACCCTTAGAAGACAAAGTGGTAGTGGACGGAAAATATTCAACATGGTGCTCAGTTACGAGTGGTGTACCCACAAGGATCTGTTCTTGGTCCTCTTCTATTTGTGATTTTTGTAAATGATTTGGATGAAGGAGTGGAAGGGTGGATTAGTAAGTTCACAGACAGTATGAAGGTGGGTTGCGTTGTGGACAGTGCATAGGGCTGTTCTAGGTTACAAAGGGACATTGCTAGGATGCAGAGCTGGGCTGAGAAGTGGCAGATGGAGTTTAACCCTGAAAAGTGTGAGGTGATTCATTTTGGAAGGACAAACTTGAAAGCAGAATAAACGGTTAACGGAAAGATTCTTGGCAGGGTGGAGGAGCACAGGGATCTTGGGGTTCATGTCTGCAGTTCCCTGAAAGCTGCTGCCCGGGTGGATGGAGTTGTTAAGAAGGCATATGGTGTGTTAGCTTTCATTAATAGAGGGATTGAGTTCAAGAGCCGTGAGGTTATGTTCCAGCTATACAAAAGCCTGGTTCGGCCACATCTGGAGTGTTGTGTCCAGTTCTGGTCACCTCATTACAGGAAAGATGTGGAAGCGTTGGAAAAGGCGCAGAGGAGATTTACCAGGATGTTGCCTGGAATGGAGGGAAGGTCTTACGAGGAAAGGTTGAGAGAGCTAGGGCTTTTCTCTTTAGAACGATGAAGGATGAGAGGTGACTTGATAGAGGTGTACAAAATGATCAGAGGTATAGATAGAGTAGACAGCCAGAGACTTTTTCCTAGGGTGGAGGTAGCTATTATGAGGGGGCATAGTTTTAAAGTGAGTGGAGGTAGATATAGCGGAGATGTCAGAGGTAGGCTCTTTACTCAGAGAGTGGTCGGGGCGTGGAATGCATTGCCGGAGAGGGTAGTGGAGTCGGCCTCATTAGGGGCATTTAAGCGGCTATTAGATAGGCATATGGATGATAGTATTAGGTAGGGGTGGAGGAAGGATAGACCTTAGGATTAGGGTATAAGTTCAGCACAACATCGTGGGCTGAAGGGCCTGTCCTGTTCTATGTCTATGTCTATGTCTATGTCTTCAGGAAATAAAATGTTTCAGCTTTTGCGCAAGAAATTAAAATAGGGAGCAAAAGAGATGTCATAAAAAGTTTTAGGTCAGTTGTGCATTTAAACGGACTTTTAGCAAAATATATCTGTTGCTGACATATAAGAATTTGTACGTTAGGTGTTTGCAAAGTAGAAAGCAATACAGAATTAACTTGAGGAAACCTAGTAGATATATCATTTTTTTTGTTAAAACAAATTTTAAAAACATTAGACATATTTAGAAGTAGTGCAACTGCTGCAGTTATTTGAAATGATGAAAATGTGTTAACATGTGTAAAAGCAAACAGATGACAATTAGAGAAGAAGTGAAAAGAATAAATGACAGCTGTATTTGAAAATGAAGACGAACCCAAAAGTTAATTTCTGGTGGAAACAATCATTCAGAATATTCACAATGAACAACATCCCATCCCTAAACAGATGTAATCTAGACAAAGCCAGTCATTACCCAGGACCAGAAATAGGCCAATCCGCCCATTGAGTCTGCATCGCCATTTAATCCAATCACGGCTGATCAAATACTTCAGTGCCTTTTACTCACGCTATCCCCATAATCCTTTATACCATTGATAATCAAATATTTATCAATTCTATTTTAAATATACTCAAAAGCTAAGCTCCCACAGCCCTCTAGTATAAAAAATTCCAAAGAATCATGACCCTGTGTGTGGAAAAAAATCTCATTTCAGGCCTAAATGCATTCCCCTTATTTTGAAATTGTGCTCCCTGGTTCTAGACTTCCAGGGGAAACATCTTACCTGCGTCTACCCTGTGTGTCCCTAGGTTTCATTGAGAACTCCACTCGTTCTTCAAAACTCTAGAGAATACAGGCTCAGTTTGCCCTGTTACATAAATGAGATTGAAGCCTTAGATTTATTCTGAGCCTTTATACCCTGTCTCCATGAATAGAATATTCTTATCTTGAAATGTTAAAATGCTGTGGAAGAGACTTGGGTATTGGTACATTGATACCATTCTGAAACTGTCACTGAATAGGAGAAAGCTACTGGTTGACTGAAAGTTAGCACTTCCAAAAGTAAAAGAGGACAATCACAAAACAACTGAAGATCCATTAGTCTTGCTTCCATTCTAATAATCAGAAGTGATCTTGTGTGAACTAGCCTCATAAGCAGTATTCTACAAGGCTTCCGGAAAGGAAGATTGTAGCTGAGCATACTTCCTTGACTTCTTTGAAGTAAAGAGAGACCAATTGGATGCAGAAGATCTCTAAGCTGATGTACCTACATTTCCAAAAGGTGTTGGATGAAATTCCACACCAAAGGCTAATTGTAAAGCTCTGAACTGTAAGGAATCTTGGTAAATTCTAGAAATAAGTAAGAAATGAACTGCAGGGTACAAAACAAGAATTTGCATTTGTGTAGTGCCTTTAGCAGAATAGGTCATAGGAGCACTATGAAGAAAATTTAATACTAAGACATGTAAGGAAATATTGGGATAGATTGACCAAAGACTCAGATGAAGAGGTAGATTTTAAGGAACGTTTTGAAGGAAGAGACGGAGGTAGAAAGGGAGGAACATTTAGAAGCAGCTCCAGAGTTTGGTGCCTTGGCAGCTAGACCTGTTGGATGACATAAATGGATAGGGGTTTGGGAGTAAGTGATGTCTTGATTCTTTTATGCAAATGATTTAAATTCAGCTGATCAAAGATTTCAGTGCAGGTGATCTAAATTAGATGTGTTAGATAAAAATATAATTAGGCAGAAAAATGGAAGATTTAATTTAGCTGCAAGTTTTAAAAAACATGTGAAGTAATAAGTACTTGACATTTGCATATAGAATTGTGGATTGGTTACAACACAGATGGTGGCCATTTGACCCATTGTGTTCACGCCCCCTCTCTAAGAATAACACATAAAGTCCCAATCCCTGGCCACTGGTTCTTATCCTTTATATCAAAAAGAGCTGTTTCTCTCCATCTATTCTGTCAAAATCTTTCATGACTTTTAGTGCTGCTTTCAAATCTCGCTTCAGTCTTCTCCAAGGAAAACAATCACAGTTCCGTCAATCTATCCCTATAACTGAAGTCCCTGATATGTAATAAGTTTACTGTCTTAAGTGTCCTGTAGTTTTCAAAATTAAAATATCTCTAACAGTTCATTAGGTCAGTACGTCTGATTCAATTCTGAACTTGTTGAACATTTTAATCTTAGACTAACATCAGTTGGAACTTTGCAATGGGCTTCAGGGAAAAGACAAATAAAGGAATTCAATTTTAGCTTGAACAAACATGCAAAGGAAGTGACACTATGTACAAACAAAATAGATAAAGAACCTTTATTATGGTGCTCAGAGTATGAGAAAGCAATTATATTGTAATTTTATTAGGACATGTTTGTAAACTTGGCAGGCATGAGAAATGAATTGATCAATTTATAGAATCATAGAATACTGTACAGAAGAGGCCTGTTAGCCCATTGAGTATGTACTGACAAATCTACTCTAAATCTACTCGGGAGCCAGTTACCAGCACTTGGACCATAGCCTCGAATGTTATGACATTTCAAGTGCTCATCTAAGTACATTTTAAAGGTTGTGAGATTTTCCACCTCAACGACCCTCCCAGGCAGTGCACTGTAGACTTCCACCACTCTCTAGGTGAAAAGCATTTTCCTCAAATCCCCTCTAAACCTCCCGCCTTTCACCTTAAAATCATGCCCCTTTATTATTGACTCTAAGAGTATCGGTAGAGACAGGATCTGGGGGGAAAATAAAAGGAGTAGCAATTTCATCAAAGATGGGAATATGTGGTTTATAGAGTACTCATGTATACAAAAAAGGACAGGAGTTGAAAAAAGGAATCAGTAAACTAGTTGGATTGCAGTACTGATACTCCATAAGACTAGAAGTAGGCTGTTCGGCCCATCAATCCTGCTCTGCCTTTCAGTGAGATCATGGCTGATCTGATAACCCTCAACACCATTTCCTACCTTCTCCAATAACCCTTGATTCTCTTAATAATTAGAAATCTGTCTCTCCTCAGCCTCAAATATACTAAACAGCCCAGCCTCAACAGCACTCCAGGGCAAAGAATTCCACAGATTTATGACCGGCTGAGAGAAAAATTATTTGTCTCTGTCTTAACCTCATATTTTGCGATTATGTCCTCTAGCTGTGGACTCTGTTAATGGGGGGAACAACCTTTTCTGCACTAATCCAGTCAAGTCATCTAAGAACCTCAACTCCAATGACTACAAGTCCAACCTACTCAGTAAAAACTGAAAGAACTGTAGATGCTGTAAATCAGGAACGAAAACAAAGTTACTGGAAAAGCTCAGCAGCTCTGGTAGCATCTGTGAAGGAAAAAACAGTTAACGTTTCAGGTCCGGTGACCCTTCCTCGGACCCGAAACGTTAACTCTGTTTTTCGCCTTCACATGTGCTGCCAGACCTGCTAAGCTTTTCCACCAACTTTGTTTTTGTTCCAACCTACTCAGCTCCTCTGAGAAATTCCTCCATGCCTGGGATCAATCTAGTGAACATTCTTTGCATTGCCAGTGTATTTTTCCTCCAGTAAAGGGATCAAAACTGTTCACAGTATTCCTGGTGTGGGCTGATTTAGTGCCTTGTGTAGTTTTAACACGATATCCCTATTTTTATACTCCATTCCCTTGGAAAAAGAAGTGAACATTTCATTTGCCTTCCAAATTACTTGCTGAACTTCTACACTAGCTTTTGACGATTCATGTACAAGGGCCCCCAAACCTGTCCAAGCTGCAGCAATATTCAGCTCTTCTATTCCTCCTGCCAAAGTACACAATCTCACACTTCCCACATTACATTTCACTTGCCAAATTTTTGCCGACTGACTTCACTTGTTGTATCTCTCTGTAGATTCTTTGTCATCATGCCTTCCTGACTATTTTTATATCATCCACAAACAAGTTATTAATATGTATTATAAATAATTGTGGCCCCAGCACTGATCCCTGTGGCACTCCACTAGTTGCAGGTTGCCATCCTGAAAATGCCACTTTTATCCCAACTTTGTCTTTTGTTATTTAGACAATCTTTGATCCATGTTAATTACAGAATCTCAAAATTGTTACAGCGCAGAAGGAGGGCATTCAACCCATCTTGCCTGTACCAATTTTATTACCTTGTTTCTAATTTCCTGCCTTTCCCCACAGTGCATATCATTTCTTTCCAAATGATCACCCAACACCTTTTCTCTTTTTAAGAGCAGGAACAGCTTCCCCCTATGTACCGTACCAGCAACGTACTAAAACACTACCTGGAACACCATGGGCTCTTATTAAGTAACCTTATGTATGGTACCTTATTGAACACTTAGGAAAACAGAAGGTTATCTACTGGTTCCCCGTTATCTGTCCTGCTTATTACTTTCTCAAACAACTGTAATAAATTTCTGTCATAGTTTCGACAGTTATGTTGACTGTCCTTGATTTTTGTTACATATTTATAAATGCTCTGCTGTTACAGCAAGTGGGAATAGTTTAATTCGCGAAACCTGGTCAGCATGGACGAGTTGGACCGAGGGGTCTGTTTCTGTGCTATATGACTGTGCATATTGTACCAAATTGAGATAAAAAACATAGTCCTTAACTTCCTTGGTTAACCTTGGATAGTTTAGCCCTTTCCTAGGGTCCTCCTTCCCACCGGTATGTCTTTGCTATCAATGAGAAGGAAATTTAAAAAAATGAAACTTGTTGATAGTCTGAGGACATGAGTGAACACAACAAATTTGTACTTCTACAAGTCAAGAATGTGACCAGGTCTAAATTTAAGAAGTGAAATGCATCAATTAATGAGATGCATGTTGATGAGTATTCTTAAATATTGACTGTGATGAAGGTTATGGTATAAATAGCAAGTGAAAGTTGTGATAACTGGGCACTAGATTTAAATAGGGCAGGTTTTAGAAAGATGAGTAGTGAGATAGCTGAGGTGAGCTGTCACATTGTGGATCACATTTTTTGAAAGTAGGAGCTTGCATTGATACAGGGTAACGATATGTATTTAACTATGCAATTAGTAATATTCAAGAAAGTCCCATGTTTATGATTAAAATGTATAGGATTGCAAACTAGAAAACAGGGCAAAATAGAGACTATGGAAGAGTTTAGAGTGACCTCAAAAATCAAGGTATTGTACGTTTTCGTCAGTAAAAAGAATTGTTAAATGTGAAAAAGGGTCCTTGAGTAGAAAGGATAAATAAACCTTATTAGGTTGCTTAACAAATACTTCTGTGAAGTACTTCAAGGATGTTATGGAGGAGGTAAATCCTGAATTGGCTAAGAATGAGATGAGAGGTTTTATAATGCATAAAAGGAACATAAATTAGTCGAGCAAAGAAAACGTACTGGCATCTGATGGAACTCATAAAATGATACAAATGAAATGCGGGAAATTAAATCTCTGAGTCATATTGTTCAGCATGAATATGTGCCAGAGGATTGGAGAGTGATCAGTGTAATCCCCGTTTACAAATGGAGGGCAACTAACCTAGGTAATGAGAGGCCTGATAGTCCAAGGCCGGAGATCTTTACACATGAAGCTGCTAAATACCTGAGGAGAAAATATTTCAAAGCAGCCAATATGAAATTCAGAAATTAAGATCATGCCTGGTCAAGTTATTGAGGTGGTAGGTATGCTGGATGAGGAACTGCAATGGATGTAGTGTACAAAGACTTCTGAAAGATTTGAACAAGCTACCACTTAGGACATTATTAAAGAGGTTTATTACATATGGAATTAGGCTGAAAGATTGTATTAAAGATTGATTGGAAAGGATGAAACAGCAAATATGAGTTAGGGGCAATATCTTGGTGTTTTTGGAATTTATTTTATTAATTATTAAGAACATAAGGACCAGGACCAGGACCAGGAGCAGAAGTAGACCATCTGGCCCTTCGAGCCTGCTCCACTGATCTTTTCATGACCTCAGTTCCACTTAGCAACACTCTCACCATAACCCTTAATTCCTTTACTATTCAAAAATTATCTACCTTAGCTGTAAAAACATTCAATGAAGAAGTCTCAACAACTTCACTGGGCAGGGAATTCCAGATTCACAAGCCTTTAGGTGAAGAAGTTCCTCCTCAATTCAGTCTCAAATCTGGTCTCCCTAATTTTGAGGCTATACCCTCTTGTTCTAGTTTCGCCCGCCAGTGGAAACAACCTCCCTGCTTCTATCTTACCTATTCCCTTCATAATTTTATATGTTTCTATAAGATCTGCCCTCATTCTTCTAAATTCCAATGAATATAATCCCAATCTATTCAGCCTCCTCTTATTGAAATGCGGATATCTCTGGAACACCTAGCATTTATTGTAATTTCTAATTGCCCTTGAGAAGATGGTGGTGAGCCACCTTCCACTTTAGTGGCTTGCCAGGGCACTTCAGAGGGCACCTAAGCGTCAGCCACATGCAGATCGAGAGGTTAAAAGTAAAAGCAAATTACTGCAGATGCTGGAAATCTGAAATAAGTGCAAGAAAAGTTGGAGCAGCGCAGTAAGTCAGGTAGTATCTGTAGAGAAAAATGAAGTTAAGATTTCAGATCATTGACCTTTCATCAGAAGTTTAAAGATGGTAGCTTTGTTTAGGCCTGGGCACCGCACTTTAGGGAAGGTGTGAAGACCTTAGAGAGACTGCAGAAAAGATTAAGAATGATTCCAGGGAAAAGGACCCTTAGTTATGTAGATATATTTAAGAAGTTAGGACTGTTTTCATTGGAGAAGCATGAGCGGAGTTTTGATAGAGGTATTCAAATCATCAGTGTATCTGGACAGAGAAGTTAGAGAAAACCTGTTCCAGCTTGGGGAAAAATCAAGAACAAGGGGGCATGGATTTTAGGTTACTTGGCAAAATAAGTGACGTGATAAACCTTTAACACAGCCAGTGGTTAAGATCCTCAGTGTGCTGCCTGAGATGTGGTGGGGACATGTTTAATGGAGGCATTCAAGACGGAATTGGATCATTATCTGAAAGAGACAAATGTACGTGGTTACGGTGAGAAGGCAGAAGGATGCTACAAGGTGTTTTTCTCATCTGGAAAGCTGAGACACAGCAGGCTGAATGGCCTGTTCCTCTGCTATAACAATTCTGTGATTTTCTTTCCTAAAGGACATTGATTTGTCTGATAATCTGATAGTTCCATGTTCACCATCACTAATACCAACTTTTTTGAAAATTCCAGGTTTATTTAACAATTTGGTTTCAAATTCCCCAATTTGAATTGAACGTGCATCTCCAGATATTTAGTCTAGACATCTAGATTACTGGTCCAGTAACACAACTACCGTGCTTCTGTACTGATTGTGGTGTATATTGCGTGGGCACTGGTGTTCCACTTGCTTTGCTTTGGAAATTCTTCTGTTCATTGTGTACATCTGTGATTTGGATCTGGATTAGTTAGTGCTCACCTTTTGCAGACAATATTAAAGTAGGAGGCATAGTGGATTATTATGCGGCTAGAAAGCAAGTTGCAAGGAGGATGATGAGGTGGATAAAGTTCAGCATCAGTAAGTGTGAGGGGGGAGCCTGGCTAATGTGGAACAGCAGTGTTTTCCTCTCTCCTCTGATCTATTCAAATGAAAATGATAAATGAATTATACGAAGTCCATTCTTCCATTCCTTCCTGTCTACCTTCTAGCCCCCTAGAGGCCTGGCCGATCCTTGCCTCCTCAGCCTTAAGCTTCCTTCTTCCTCTTGACTAGATGTTCCACATGTCTTGACATTCAAGGTTTCTTTACCTTACCATCCCTTGCCTCAGTGGGACAAACCTATCCAGAATGCGTAACAAGTGCTCCCTAAACAACCTCCACATTTCTGTCGTGCATTTCCTTGAGAATATTTGCCAATGACACCAAGGTTGGTGGAGTTGTGGATAGCGTGGAGGGCTGTTGTAGGTTGTAACGGGATATTGACAGAGCTGGGCAAAGGAATGGCAGATGGAATTCAACGCAGAAAAGTGTGAAGTGATTCACTCTGGAAGGTCGAACTGGAATGCAGAATACAGGGTTAATGGCAGGATTCTTGGCAGTGTGGTGGAACAGAGGGATCTTGGGGTCCACGTCCATAGATCCCTCAAAGTTGGTACCCAAGTTGATAGGCTTGTTAAGAAGGCGTATGGTGTGTTGGCTTTCATTGGCAGAAACTCAGCTGGACTCACCACATTAACTGAGTGGCTACAAGAGCAGGCCAGAAGCTGGGAATACTGCGGTGACTAACTCACCTCCTGACTCCTTAAAGCCTGTCCACCATCTACAAGGCACAAGTCAGGCGTGTGATGGAATACTCCCCACTTGCCTGGATGAGTGCAGCCCCAATAATACTCAAGCTTGACAGTATCCAGGGCAAAGCAGCCTGTTTGATTGGCACTACATCCACAAGCGTTCACTCCCTCCACAGCTTAGTAGCAGCAGTGTGTACTATCTACAAGATGCACTGCAGAAATTCACCAAAGATCCTCAGACAGCACCTTCCACACCCACGACAACTGCCATCTAGAAGGACAAGGGTGGCAGATATGTGGGAGCACCACCACCTCCAAGTTCCCCTCCAAGCCACTCACCATCCTGACTTGGAAATATATCATCATTCCTTCACTATCGCTGGGTCAAGATCCTGGAGTTCTCTCCCTAACAGCATTGTGGGTCAACCCACAGCAGGAGAACTGCAGCAGTTCAAGAAGGCAGCTCACCATCACCTTCTCACGGGCAACTAGGGATAGGCAAGAAACACTGGCCAGCCAGTGACACCCACGTCCCACAAATGAATAGCCAAAAAAAAAAGGAGAATTGAGTTTAAGAGCTGTGAAGTTATGCTGCAGTTCTATAAAACCCTGGTTAGACCACACTTGGAATATTGTGTTCAGTTCTGGTCGCCTCAATATAGGAAGGATGTGGAAGCTTTAGAGAGGGTGCAGAGGAGATTTACCAGGATGCTGCCTGGACTGGAGGGCAGGTCCCATGAGGAAAGGTTGAGGGAGCTGGGGCTGTTCTCATTGGAGTGAAGAGGATGAGACGTGTACAAGATGATGAGAGGCATAGATAGAGTGGATAGTCAGAGACTTTGTCCCAGGGCAGAAATGACTATTATGAGGGGGCATAAATTTAAGGTGATTGGAAGAAGGTATAGGGGAGATGTCACAGGTAGGTTCTTTACGCAGAGAGCGGTGGGTGCATGGAATGCGCTGCCGGCAGTGGTAGTGGAGTCAGATACTTTAGAGACTTTTAAGCGACTCTTGGATAGGCACATGGAGGATAGTAAAATGCAGGGTAGTTTGATCTTAAGGTAGGATAATAGACAGCACAATATCGTGGGCTGAAGGGCTGTACTGTTCTATGTTCAATGTTCTATGAAGAAATCAGCCAACAGAATCTTAACATTACATTAACAATAAAATACATTATATTACAACATGCTGTGCTCAAATAGAATTGATCCATTTGAAGTATGGAGTCTTTCTGCATTATGGTGAGTTTTTCTGACAGCCCCACTTTCACCAGATCCTCTAGACTTGAATGATACTCTGTCCTTGGAAGGTAAGATACGTATTTAAATGCAATATTTTGTTCATGAGTCAGGCAGTTCTGAAAGCCTCCAGTTGATAAGCTTGATTGCTAATGCCTGAAAAGAAAGTAACGTAGTAAGAAAGGCCTGCTTTCCACATTTGAATATGAAGGTTTGAATAGAAGCTAGGTGAAGAGTTTTGATGAAAATCCAGAAGCTTTCCTCTCAATATTGAAGAAAAGTGAGAGAGTACAGTCTTTTTATAACACTTTACAAATTCTGAGGACATTATGTGGTCGATATTACTTTTGAAAGGTAGTCAGTTTGGTTTGTAGGCAGAAACTGTTACGAGTTAAACTTCACTGATTTAAATGATCAGGTGATACGTCTTAGTGATATCAACTAAATGTAGACCCAGGGCACAGGAAAATAACACTGTTCTTCAAGTACCTTCTATGTCATTTACATCCACCTACAGTCAGGCACTTGATTTTTTAAAAACATTGCATCTGAAAGTGATACTTTGAAGAATATTCAGTGGAATACACTATGCTCACATGGAGGTAGAGCCAACAACCTTCTAACTCTGAAGACTATGCTGCCACTGAAGCAAGCTGAAATTTTTGTTGCTAAGAATATGGTAACATTCTTTTTCTCTCCTTTGCTTCAGGTAAGGAAAACAAATAATATTGCAACACAGGCTGGCTCCTGATAGAAACACATACCACTGTTCCGGGATGAGATCTTGCCAGAAACTGCAGAGTGCTGGAATACTAACAGCAGCCTTGAAAACAGTTGAAGCAATACCACAGCAAATTTTATTTACAGGGAACAATTCTAAACAGAAGACAGGAATCCATTGTTCTTCTATTCAACACTTGTGGGACTGCCTATACATTTCTGTGTGTGGGTAGTTGGAAGAAAACTTTTTTTACTGAACAGAAAAGTTTGCAATTACAAAGCATTGATTGGGGATGGGAAATTTTAGGTTTTGCGGTAACTGATGGGCTTTTGCTTTTTACAAATTAAAAATGTAATTCTTATACAACCTGGAAATGGTACCCTGAAAATCGTTTATGCAGTGCTCAGTATCCCAGGGTAAATGTATAAGGTGTATTGTGGATCTGGAACAATTCATATACCAGGGTTTTATTACGGTTTTCTTTGAAGTCATTTACTTTGACATTATCATGAGTCATGTTTATCAATGCATTAAGTAATAAAGTCTGATTATGAAATACTACTCCTTGAGTGGACCTCAGCTGGATTATTATCGGTGTTCATTTGCTACCTGAAGCTGTTGGAAACCTCTGACAGTGGATTGGTTAGTTGGACCAAGATGAAATTGGAGGCAAGTAAGAGTATAAAAATCAGTTTATCATAGTGGTGTGAAGACAAAGAATGGAAACCTTGTAACTTGTTGAGTGTAACGTCAGGAACCAATACAGACATTTGGCTACGTGGGGCAGGGGGAACATTAAGCTTTGTTTTTAGGCCAACGCTGTTGGAACCTAAGTTGTTTAGATTTTGTGATTGTGCTGTATGCTGACATTATTATCAAACTTTAGGTACCATGCTACATTCCTCAGTCTGGATTTTGCTCAGCAGTATCAGCAGCATCACTGGAATTGGGTCTGTGCCTGGTAGATGAGGATGCCCTTCCATCCAGGTGTGTGGGGCCTGAGTTTTGCCAAGCCAGTCAGACAGGTCTCAGTGTGTTGCCAGTGTTAAGAGGCCTTTAATTAGTGACTGTGTTGGTCTGTGTGTGGTGTCCTCCATCTTTCTTACTGCTTTACAGCCCCTCCCTAAAATCCAGGCTATGATATTTGGGTAGAAGTACATATGCCCATTAAAAGTAGCTTGTTTGGATAAATCAAAGTTATGCAGAACTTTTTAGTTCCATTATTTTATATAGATTGTCACTGGGGTTTTCAGACACTTTTTATTTCTCCCCTGTCTCACTTGTCATTCTTATGTCTGTTATTTCACTTGTGATTTTTACATACAGCTTCTTTATTTAGCATTTGACTGACTGCTTATCTCATCCTTCAACATGATGAAGGATATGTACACAAACTAGCACCACCTGCCTTTCCCCTTTTACGAGGCATAACTGATCAGTTCCAGCATTTGCAATGTTTCTTTCTCATTTTCCTGGAAGATGATGAACAGTGATTTTCAAGATGAATGACTGAGCTGTTTGTTTCAAGCTGGATGCAGCTCAGATATCATGGTGCTAAGTACAAAATTGAATGGATCTAATTCAAGTGGGTAATGCACGTGACCACAATATCAAGAAATAAGAAAACAGTCATAAGGCATGGAAACAGACCCTTCGGTCCAATTTGTCGATGTCGACCATGTTTCCCAAACTAAACTGGTCCCATTTGCCTGCATTTGGCCCATACCCTTCTAAACCTTTCCTATTCATGTACCCATCCAAATGTCTTTTAAATGTTGTAACTACCTGAATGTACCACTTCCTCTGAGTTTATTCTACGTACAAACCACCTTCTGTGTGAAAAGGTTGCCCCTCAGATCCCTTTTAAATCTTTCTCCTCTCACCTTAAAAATATGCCCACTAGACTTGAACTCCATCCTGCCCTAGGGAAAAGACCTTTGGTATTCACCTTATCTATGCCCCTCAAGATTTTATAAACCTCTAAGGTCAACCTCCTACATGCCAGTGGAAAAAGTCCCAGCCTACCCAGTGTCTCTTTATAACTCAAACCCTCCAGTCCTGGCATCATCCTGGTAAATCTTTTCTGAACTCTCTCTCCAATTTAACAATATTCTTCCTATAGCAGGGTGACCAGAACTGTACACAGTACTCCAAACATGGTCTCACCAGTGTCGTGCATATCCTCAACATGACGTGCTAACTCTGGTATTCAGTTGTCTGAGCAATGAAGGCAAGTGTGCTAAATGCATTAACCACTCCGTCTACCTTTGCTGCACCTTTCAAAGAACTATATAACTGAATCCCAAAGTGTCTCTGTTCTCCAACACTACCCAGGGCCCTACCATTAACTGTACAAGTCCTGCCCTTGTTGGTTTTACCAAAATGGAACGCATTGCATTTATCCAAATTAACCACATTGGCGCAATTGATCAAGATTCCTTTGTAATCTTGGGAAATCTTCCTCACTGTTGACTATATCACCAATTTTGATGTCATCCACAAACTAACTTACCATGCCACCTAAATTCTCATCCAACTCATTTATATAAATGACAACCACAGTGGATCCAGCACTGATCCCTGCAGAACACTGCTGGTGACAGGCCTCCAGTCTGAAAAACAACCCTCAGTTGTTACATCCTCAAAAATGCAATCAAATTTGAGAGACATGATTTCCCACATAAAAAGCCATACTGACTATCCCTAATCGGTCCATGCCTCTCCAAGTGCACGTAAATCCCATCTCTCAGAATCCCCTCCAACAATTTACCCACCTGTCATTGGTCTGTAATTCCCAGGCTTCTCCTTACAGCTTGTATTATTGTATAAAACAGACCAATATCTACAATACCAAATTTTAGAACAGTGAATACAACTGGACTTTGGACTTGCACATATTATTAGGTAAGACTAGTGAAAAATGAAATGACTCACATTGTAAGAGAAGTATGCTGGTGTGTTTGAAGGCTTAGAATATTTGGCAAGCAAACACATAACTTGTGTTAAGTGATCAATTGTGAAGAGCTGGTAGGTATAATGGAGAATCTCAGAGAACTGCTTTAGTCAACAGTAATCAATTCAGCCAGTGAATTAACTAATATGTCTCAGCTTTAAACCAAACAATATAGAAAAAAATTTTCAAATATGTTGTGACTGCTGATGAGGGTAATAGGGTAACTGGATTTACCAAACCTCTGAGGGTGGCTTGGTTAATTGGACCAAGATGAAACTGGAGGCAAGTAAGAGTAAAAAAATTAGTTTAACATAGAGGTGTGATGACAAAGAATAGATACCTTGCAATTTGTTGAGTGTAAAGTCAGGAACAAATTTTGGGCTAAAGGGTTTAAATAGTATCACACTGAGGATGACAGAAAATTACCTTGGATGACAGCAAGAAAAATACATAGGAATGAGGAATAGGCTGAATTATGAGGTGCTGGCTTCCTTGTTCCTGGTCACAAAGTAATGGAGCTAGGTCAGGATTAACCCTTGGGGCACATAGGCCGTCCCACAAACATTTACTGACCAATGGGCTCTTGATAAACTGGAAATAGGATTTCAACCGGTAACAGAAGTCCCATCACAGAATTAATGAGGGTGATCCCTCACACCCCGTCCCCGCAATAACAAGCAAAAAAGAATCCCCCTCGTCCTCACATACCACCCCACCAACCTCCGGATCCAACGCATCATCCTCCGACACTTCCGCCATCTGCAATCCGACCCCACCACCAAAGACATTTTTCCCTCCCCACCCTTGTCTGCTTTCCGGAGGGACCACTCTCTCCGTGACTCCCTTGTCCGCTCCACACTCCCCTCCAGCCCCACCACACCCAGCACTTTTCCCTGCAACCACAGGAAGTGCTACACCCGCCCCCACACATCCTCCCTCACCCCAATCCCAGGCACCAAGAAGACTTTCCACATCAAGCAGATGTTCACCTACACATCTGCCAATGTGGTATACTGCATCCGCTGTACCCATTGTGGCCTCCTCTACATCGGGGAAACCAAGCGGAGGCTTGGGGACCACTTTGCAGAACACCTGCACTCAGTTCGCAACAAACAACTGCACCTCCCAGTCACGAACCATTTCAACTCCCCCTCCCATCCCTCAGACGACATGTCCATCCTGGGCCTCCTGCAATGCCACAATGATGCCTGCCACCCGAAGGTTGCAGGAACAGCAAATCATATTCAGCCTGGGAACCCTGCAGCCCAATGGTATCAATGTGGATTTCACAAGCTTCAAAATCTCCCCTCCCCCAACCGCACCCCAAAACCAGCCCAGCTTGTCCCTGCCTCCCTAACCTGTTCTTCCTCTCACCTATCCCCTCCTCCCACCTCAAGCCACACCCCCGTCTCCTATCTACTAACCTCATCCCGCCCCCTTGACCTATCCGTCCTCCCTACTTCCCCACCTACACTCACCTTTACTGGCTCCATCCCCGCCTCTTTGACTTGTCTGTCTC
Organism: Ginglymostoma cirratum; assembly: GCA_024137785.1. Taxonomy (NCBI): domain Eukaryota; kingdom Metazoa; phylum Chordata; class Chondrichthyes; order Orectolobiformes; family Ginglymostomatidae; genus Ginglymostoma; species Ginglymostoma cirratum. Next base: position 45,086,880 of record JAHRHZ010000249.1, read on the forward strand.
CTCTCCACCTATCCTCTCTATCCATCCTCTATTCGCCTCCCCCTCTCTCCCTGTTTATTTCAGAACCCTCTTCCCCTCCCCCATTTCTGATGAAGGGTCTAGGCCTGAAATGTCAAGCCTTCTTGCTCCTATGATGCTGCTTGGCCTGCTGTGTTCATCCAGCTCCACACCTTGTTATCCCATCACAGAGTTACTTACCAGTCAGAAGCCAGCAACGTTGCAAAGTGCATAACTTCATATTTTCCCACATTATATTCCATCTTCTAAGTTTTTGACAATTCACTTGACCTGTGCATGCCCTTGTGTAGATTCTTTGTGTCACCCTCACTATGTTCCTACACGCCTATTTTGTGTTATACTCTAACTTGGCAATAGTACATTCACTCTCATTATCCTAGTCATTAATGTATATTGTAAATAATTGTGACTCCAGCACCGATTACTGACACTCCACTAATTGTAGGTTGCCATCCTGACAATGCCCCCTTTAATCCTCTACCCATACTAATAATCAAAAACCATGCCGTCAAAGCTTTATGTGTGGTACCTTCTTGGATGGGCTTTTGGAAATCCAAATGTATTACATCTGCTGGTTTCCATTTATCTCTCCCACTTGCTATCCCATCAAAGAAGTGTGATAAATTTGTCTGACGTGATTTCACCTTCATGAAACCATTCTGATTGTGTTTGAGATAACAAGCATGGGGCTGGATGAACACAGCAGGTCAAGCAGCATCATAGGAGCAGGAAAACTTGACGTTTCGGGCCTAAACCCCTCTGATTGTGTTTGATTTTGTTATGAATTTATAAACACTCTGCTATTACGTCCTTTATGTTTTCCCCAATGGCAGATGTTGTTAACAGCCTATTGTTACCTGTTTTTATTTTTGTCTGTTTTTGAATAATGGTTTTACATTGGCAATTTTCTAATCCTCTGAAATGTTTCCAGACCTAAGGATGCCTGGAAGATTATACTAATGCATCAACTATCTCTGTAGCTACTTCCTTTAAAATACCAAGACACACTTTCTTGGGTCCAAGTAGTTATCCTGTGACCTCTAAGCAGAAATCACCTTATTTGTCCCAATAAGGGCTCATCCCAACCTTACTACTTGAACTCACATGTTAAAAGATATTTGGGTTTCTTTTTATGATAAATGATATTCTGTGCTCAACTCCTCTCTTTGCCAGTATAATTTTCCTCTTTGCTCCCCAGGTGAATTTAAGGTATTTGAAAAATTAATCTTGTATGCATTATACACCTTCATACTGTCACCTTCATTACCCCAGCGAAGTGATTATATTTTTCTTTCTTCGCGACAACTGGATTCTGTTCTTGCCCACTTCAGGACAATCACTCTGTCCAACACCACAATTTACTTTCTAATCAGTACTGCCACCTTATCTCCCTTTTGCTGCCTTCACCTTTTTTTAATGCTTGATCTTCTCCTACATTAATTGCTCAATCCTTGACATTTTAAACCACTTTTCTGTCATCTCCATGACATCATATTCACACAGTTGTATGCATTGTAAGTTTGATGAGCTGCAAACACAAATACATGTTTTGTAGACCTCTCCGATCTTTAAAAAAAGGACCAGGAAACCATTTGGCCCATCAGACCTGCTCTACCAGTCAATAAAATCATAGCTGATTTAATTGTAGTCTGAAAGGCCCTTTTCTGCCTGTTATCCATAACATTTTTTTGTCAATTAAAAAAGTCTACTTTTCTGTTTTGAATATGTTTAATGATTCAGTCTCCACTGCTGTATGTGGAGAAAGAATGCCAAAGAATGATGATCCTCTGAGAGAAGAAACTCCTTCTCCTCTCCATCTTAAATGGGAGACCCATTATTTTTATATCTCAACTCCCCCACAAAAGGAAACATCCTGCCAGCTTGTCAAGCATGAGAATTGTGGGTGTTGCAAAAAGATTAACTTTTGTCCTTCTAAACTCCAATATATAAAGCCCACCCCACTCAACCTTCATCTAAGGACAAGCCTTTCATCCCAAGAATTAGCTAAATGAATCTTCTATGAACTGGTTCCAAGCAAGTGTATTCCTCCGAGGTAAGTTGACCAAACTGTATAAAGTACAGTTACACCAATACACTAAATAGTTGTAGCAAAACCTTTCTACTTTTATGCTCAGCTCCTTAACTTGTGCTCTTCATAAGCCTTCTTAGTCTGTTCTGATCAAAGATTACAAGCTTCTTCTTGCTAACAGACTCAGTTTATGCATTTCATTCATCTCTTTTTCTAAATGCTGCTCCTAATCCCCTGCTAATTCATCTTAACCCTCACCAACTAGACGAATGGACCTCCCCATGAAAGCACTGGGTTCCAGTCTTGATGGGTTGCAACCTGCCCCTTTCAATTATGTGCATATTGCCCCAATGTCTCAAGTACTGCATTTACTCTCCCTCTCTTCTTACTGCTACTATTACTAGCGTGTGGCACTAGGAGTAATCCAAAGATTTCTACTTTCAATGTCCTTTTGATTAGTAAGTCGATCAAAGCTTACAGGGAGGGGACAGGAGAATGGGGTTGAAAAACACATCAGCCATGATTGAATGGCAGAGCAGACTCTATAGGCTGAATGGCCTAATTCTGTTCTGATACTTTATGGTCTACTTCTTAACTTCCTCTCTACATCTTGCAAATCTGATCCTCTGATCCAAGGGCTGTTACATTTACACTTTCTATGATGTTGGTACTGATGTGGGCCACAGCCTTTGTCTTGCTCCCTCTTCCTTGCAGCATATTCTGCATCCAGTCTGTGATGTCCTTTATTTTGGCATCAAGCAAGTGTCAAACTGAGTGGCGTTCACAATGATGGCTTTAGAATGTGTCCCAGACTGTGTAGTCTCCTTGAACAACTACATCTCCTTTCTTCACTGTTCCCTCCAGGGTAGCCCCTTGCCCATTGTTGCTGTTGTTGTCTGTTGTTTTGATGGATGTGAAAATAACATTGTGCTGTTTGAACAGGATAAAGGAATTCTTCCAGTAAACAGGCCAACGTTTATCCGTCAACAAAGATCGCCTTGTCCTGTATCCCATTGCTGTTTGTGGGATCTTAATGTGTGCAAAGTGGCTGCCATGTTTCCATATGTGACTTCAATAAAGCACCTAATAAGCTATAGATGTAAGGTGACGGCTCCTCTCTTGCCATGAAATAGGACAGTTTATGGAGGCAGTACAATTGTCCTATTCCCAAACACTGAGTGCAATCTAATGTGAAGTTTACTGATTATGAACACACTGATTTATTTTTGATCTGTGAAAACACATATTTGATTGAAGTTATTTCACAGTCATTTCTTTCCTGTATTTAGGAACAATATAAAATGTGAAAATCAGGAAGCAAAACCATATTGAAAGTATCTCCTGCCTGCGTCCTCCGTGGGAGATTAAGCAAATCTACAAGTGGTTTCGAGTGTGCACCATCTGTTTCCACCGTTTAGCCCATACCAGATAAAGCAGAGAAGCAGCAATTCTCCTTAGCTTTTAAATTTGCTATCAACATCTCAAACAATGTTGCTGATACAACTGTGAACTGCCACCTACACCATTCTGTTTCACTAGTGAAGGAGCAAAGAGTGTTAGAAAAAAATTATTAAAAATAAAATCTAGGAAAAAAGAACTTTATTTTGGAGAATTGTGAAACTTCAATCAAAGTAAATGCAAACTGTAAGAAATGACAAATTCCATTAGAAAATGATGATATTTTGTGCTCCTTCAGATGGAATAATTTCACTATGAACCTAAATGGGCACTGATTTTTTTGGTTGAATAACAGTGTTCCACTAACCATGGGGAACACCAGTGGTAATAGCAGATGGTGAGCAGGACTGCTAAAGGCTGACACTGGGACTCAGTGCAAGCACTAGTGCTCCCATGCCCTTTACCCTTGCAGCAAACATCAACTCCAGTACCAGAAAAATGCACCTTAAATATCTTGAAATATAGCAAAGGTTGTTTCCTTCTCAGTGCAATCTGTGGTAGATCTACCCTACAACAAATCATAACTTAATGGTCCTTCTGTTAGAAGGTATTGGGCTTGATTTTCTTGGAAGAGCAGTGGGGGTCTTAGTATCTAAGGTAGGTACCCTACCTTGAATGAGTAGATCTGGTGATTCAAGGTGTGGAGTCCTCCTGGACATGCACTGACACAGCACATGTAGGTCAGATACTTGGTGGGACTGGTAAGGTTTTTAAACCTGCTGGTTCACACTTTACAAGTAAGAAAGAGTTAACAGGGAGACAGGAATAACACTGGAGAATCCACTATTATAAATCCAAGGACTGTGGATGCTGGAAATCTTAAATAAAAAAAAAACAGAAATTGCTGGAGGAACTCTGTAGGTCTGACAACTAAGTTCTGATGAAGGGTCACTGGATTTGGAACATTGACTCTGCCTTCTCTCCACAGATACTGGAGAGTCCGGATTAGGGGGTTCAATCCCTGGACACAGATGATGCACCCTGTGGCTGTTGATAAGCAGGAGAATTGTTGACCTTAAAAGCAGACTCACCACAATTCAAGAAATTGGAGGAGTCTGCTGTAAACATGAAGCAGGTGAAGCTGTAGGCCACCAAGGTGCTGCTACCTCCCGAGAGTAACCAGTGACACTTTACACCATTAAACATTCCAGTCTGAAGTGGTTAGCAAAACAATCATTGGCATCCTGCTCTCTCAGGAGAGCAGCGTACTTATGGCCTAATGCACTGGAGTTAAATGCTTGCCCCATTTCCCCCCCAGCCCTAGTCCCTGATGTAATGCCATTTGTCTCAGTTTTATACCCCTGCCCTCCCTGCAGCCTTTCCCAAAGCAAAGCTTTCTGCTAGGTTAAAATTCAGCCCCAACTCTGTTTCTTTTCCCTTAACATTGGAATGCCTTTATAATTAGAGGCAAATGAAGACTGCAAATAAAAATCAGTAACTTGAACGCACTTGTCAGGGACTGAACTTTATTAGTTGAATTCTTTATTCAGAGAGTCAGAGTCATGCGCATGGAAACAGACCCTTCAGTCCAACCAGTCCATGCCAACCACGTTCCCAAACTAAGTTAGTCCCACCTGCCTGTACTTGGCCCATATCCCTTCAATCCTTTCCTATTCATGAACTTATCCAAATGTCTTTTAAACGTTGTAACAATATCTCCAACCACCACTTTCTCTGGTAGTCTATTCCACACATGAATCAGTGTAAAAAAGTTGCCCCTTGTCCTTTTTGAATCTTTTTCGTCATCTTAAAAATATGGACCCTAGATTTGAGCTCCCCCACCCTAAGGAAAAGACCCTTGCCCATATCTATGCCCCTCACGATTTTAGAAACTTCAATACGGTCACCCCTCAACCACCAACTCTCCAGTGAAAAAAGTCCCAAACTTTCCAGATAATTTTTATATGTCAAACCCTCCATTCCTGGCAACATCCTGGTAAATCTTTTCTGAACCCTCTCCAGTTTAATAAATACCCTTCCTATAACAGGGCAACCAGAACTGCACACAATACTTCAGAAGAGGCCTCACCAACATCCTGTATAACCTCACCATGATGACCCAACTCCTATACTCAAAAGGTCTGGGCAATGAAGGCAAGCATGCGAAAAGGTATTCAACCACAATCTCAAACATTGGCATGAACCACCTCATATTTCGAAAAGCTGACCATTTGTTTGTTCAATTCTGAATTAGAGGTCAAAATAATTCCTTCAAAAAGTCACTTAAAATCCAAAGTAGTATCGGATGAAAGCAGGGTAATTAGTTACTGGTTCTCCAAATTCAGCCCGATTTGGTTTACCCCATACTGGCTCCACCGAAATATTAAAACTATAAACTCCTTGTCTGTATCCTGGCACACCTTGTCTCACATTACCCTGCAGCCTCCTTCAGCCTTGCATCCATCCACACGTCTTTTGAAACCCTCTATGCAAAAGAGTTGAGTCAATCTCCTCAGAGATAATAAGAACTGCAGATGCTGGAGAATCCGAGATAACAAGGTGTAGAGCTGGATGAACACAGCAGGCCAAGCAGCATCATAGGAGCAGGTTCTCCTGTTTCTTTTGCATCTGCATTGGCAGCTTTGAAGCCACCTGACTTTAGATCTCATTCCATGCTTGGTCCAAACAAAAGGCAAAAGAGCTAAATTCCAGAGGTATGTTGGGAATGGCTGCCGTTGAAATTAAGACAACAAATGACTCACGTTAAGGAGCCCTGTTGGAGTCACACCTAACACCAAGGATGATTGGTCAGCCCCAGGACATTGCTGCAGGGGTTTCCCAGGATAGATACGTTTTCCAATCAACCTGATTGGATACGTTATAGCACGTATCTGAAATGGCTGGGATGTGAATCCACACCTCTGGATTCAGAGATAGAGATACTGCCGCAGCACTGCAAAAGCCCTCAGTTTTCTGCAGGATATTTTTCCCCTTCTTCTTTGAATCCAAAAGTGCTATTACACACAACTGATATTTTTCTTTCCTTCATGAAATCACCCATGTTTTCCAATTGACTAATTTACATGAAAAGCCTGTTCAGGTTAATGCAGACCATCAAAGGTGAGGAAGAAGGGAAGGATGCTAAGTCAAAATGGAGTTAGAATTAGAATCCCTACAATGTGAAAACAGGCCATTCAGTCTAACAAGTCCACACTAACTCTCCAAAAAGTATCCCATCCAGCCTCCCCTCCCTTCCCTAACCCTGCAACCCTGCATTTCCCATGGCTAATCCACCTAACCTACACATCCTTGGACTGTGGGAAGAAGCCAGAACACTTGGAGATAATTCACGCAGACATGGGGAGAATATGCAAACTCCACACAGACAGTCATAGAGTAAAAGAACACAGAAGCAGGCCCTTTGGCTCCAAGTAGTCCCATGCTGACCATGGTGCCAACTCAGTTAGTTTCAATTGTTTGCATTTGGTCCATATCCCTCTAAACCCTTCAAATCCATGTACCTCTCAAAATGATTTTTAAATAGTGCTATTTTACCTGCCTCAACCACTTTCTCTGGCAGCCCATTCCATATAGTCTGTGTGAAGAAGTTGCCCCTCAGGTTCTTCTTAAATCTTTCCCCTCTCACCTTAAACCTATACCCTCTAGTTTTCAATTCCCCATCCCTGGGAAAAAGACTATATGGATTCATCCTGTCTATGCCCCTCATGATTTTATGCACCTCAATAAAGGTCACCCCTCATTCTCCTTTGTTCCAAGGAATACAGTCCTATCCTGGCCAACCTCTCCTTATAACTCGGGCCCTATTAGTCCTGGCAACATCCTCGTAAATCTCCTTTGCACACTTTCCAGTGTAACTATGTCTTTCCTATAACAGGGTGACCAAAACTGTACACAATACTCCGTGCACGGCCTCACCAATGACTTATACAACTGTAACATAACATCCCAACTCCGACACTCAGTGCCTCGACTGATGAAGGCCAACATGCTAAATTCCTTCTTCACTACCCTGTCCACTTGTGATGCCGCTTCCAATGAACTACACACTATTCCTAGGTCCCTCTGTTCCACTACACTCCTCAGAACCTTAGCATTTACTGTATAAGTCCTACCTTGGTTTGACTTTCCAAAGTGCAACACCTCACACTTATCTGTATTGAATTGCATTTGCCAATCCTTAGCCCACTTACCCATCTGATCAAGATCCCGCTGTAATTTTTGATAATCTTCCTCATTATCAATGATACCTCCTAATTTTGTATCATCCACATACTTGCTAATCATGCCTTGTAAATTCACATCCAGATCATTTTGTAAATAACACATAACAAAAGGTCCCAGCACTGAACCCTGTGGCATACCACTAGTCACAGGCCTCCAGTCCGAGAAACAACCTTCAATCATCACCCTCTGCTTCCTACCATTGAGCTAATTTTGAATCCAATTGGCTAGCTCTCCCTGGATCCTATTCGACCTAACCTTCGTGACTAGCCTGCCATCCAGGACCTTGTCAAAGGCCTTACTAAAGTCCATATTGACAACATCCACTTCCCTACCCTCATCTATCCTCTTGGTTACCTCTTTGAAAAACTCCAAAAGATTTGTTAGACATGACTTCCCATGCATAAATCCATGCTGACTATCCCTAAACAGACCTTGACTATCCAAATGTCGCTTGATCCTGTCCCTCAGTATCCTCTCCAAAAACTGCTGACCACTGATGTCAGGCTCACTGGCCTGTAGTTCCCTGGCTTGTCTTTGCTACTTTTCTTAAACAATGGAACAAGATTATCCACCCTCCAGTTTTCTGGAATTTCACCAGTGGCTAAAGATGAAGCAAAAATCTCTGCAAGGGCCTCTGCAATTTCTTCCCCAGAGTCCCACAATGTACAAGGATGGACTTGATCAGGCCCAGGGGATTTATCCATCTTAATGCACCTGAGGCTAAAATTGAACTCAGTTTGCTGGCACTGTGCGGCAGCAGTGCTAACCACTGAGCCACCGTGCTGCCCCAAAAAACCCTCCATTTCACATGGCTAATGTTGGAAGTTCCTCCAGATATTTTTCTTTGGCTAACCATCTTCAGGTGCTTCAAACAATCTGTTACATATTTAGAAATAGGGATGTTCACTGATCATGTTCAGTTCCTTTCAAAACTTCCTAATTACTGAAAGTAATCTGTGTCAACTCTGAAAATTCAACAACAGGTAACATCTATGCCACTGAAGTGCCAGGTAATGACCATCTTCAATAAAACAGAATCAAACCCATTCTTGACATTCAGAGGGATTATCATTACTGAATTTCCCACCATCAACATCCTGGTTCTATAATTAATAAAACAACTAGACCAGCCTTACAAGTACAGTGGCTACAAGAGCCGGTCAGAGGCTAGACATTCTGTGGCAAGAAACTCAACTCCAAACTCCTCAAAACCTATAATCTACAAAGACAGAAGTCACGACACCAGGTTATAGTCCAACAGGTTTATTTGAAATCACAAGCTTTCGAAGTGCTGCTCCTTTGTCAGGTGAAGCTTGTGATTTCAAATAAACCTTTTGGACTATAACCTGGTATCAAGTGACTTCTGACTCTGTCCCACCATAGTCCAACATTGGCACCTCCACATCATGGCTATCACCTACAAGACACAAGTTAGAAATGTAATGGAATACTCCCCATTTCCTTAGCTGAGTGCAGTTCCAATAAGACTCAAGAAGCTTGACATCATCCTCGACAACGTCGCTATTTGATTGGCACCCCATCCATTACCTTCAACATTCACTCCCTGCACCTTGGCACAGTGGCAGTAGGGTATACTAGCTACAAGATTCATTGCAACAACTTGCCCAGCTTCTTTGACAGTACATGACAAACCTGTGGCCTCTACCACCTAGGAAGACCTCACATGGGAACAAGCAACATCCATCCAAGTCACATACCATCCTGATTTAAAACAATGTAATTGTTCCTTTTTTGTTACTGTGTCAAAGTCATGAAACTCTCCCTGTGAACCATACAGAGTACAGTGGTATCTGAAGATTAATCTCTACCATGTTCTGAATTAGGGATGCACAATAAATGCTGGCCTTGTCAGCAACAACAGTATGAATGAATTAAAACTTCAAATACCCTCCTGAAAATCATTCATTAGACCAGTTCTCCGTTTCCACAGCTCTGAAAACCCACTTTTATGATCTGGCTGGTGATCAACTTTTCTGAATTTCCTCGGAAGATATTTCCCTGATTAGTCAAATTTACGAAGCCCTGGGACTTTGTCATAAAACATTGTATGAAAATGAAAGTTATAGTCTTACTATCCTGAGGGTGATCTGTGTTTACAGTTGTCCTTTACTCCAAAAAAAAAATTTTGTTTAGTCATTGAGATATAGTCATTGCTGTCGGTTATGGTTCACAATAATGTTCTTAAAAGGATTTCTCAACACCATTACGCAGCTTCTTCCAGTATAGGTTACTACTGACTTTATATCACTTTACAAAAAGTTGTCAGGTCAAACTAAAAAAAACACAGACACATTGTGCACATCCTTTTCGTCCCAAAATTATACTTCATCAGGCAGATATGCAGTTCAACCTGTTTCTGCAGTTGTGTTAATTAATTATACCCAAGCACTCTTCAACATCATCCTCCACCACCAAACGTGTGTGTGAGACATCCTGTGTCATACAGTAAAGTAAATAAAATTGTGTCCTTATATAACACATCGCATATTAAAAAAAGCACACAATAATTCATTTAAAGTTAATTGTTTTATACAACTGATCAAAATTGTTTACCAGTCTCCTAGTAGCTGAACAATCAACAGCCTCAGTGGAATTGCTACACTGCTCTACAGCTCTGCTGTTTAGGTGCTGCATTTCTTTGCACTGCACTCAGATCGTAACATATTACAATGCAGTATTTTATTAAAGCATGACTTCTTCCTAGTACTGCACGGAATAACTGTTATACAGAAACACAGTTTCAAACTGCATTGAGCCACATCTAAAGTTCTGAACAGCGTAGATAATAAACAGATAATGTGTTCTCGCTGAATCATTAACTTTTGCTCTAACATCCAGGTTCGATTCCAGGTTTTCTGCTGGTAAACTGATTCGTTGTGTTCTCATGCTTCCATTGTAGCAGCAGATTTGTAAATTACCTTCTGTCCTCTTTCAGTGTTTGATCTATTAAAAAAAAGTTTGTAATAAGGAGAAGTGAAAAACTGCTGTAACAGGAATCAAAGAGAATAGAAAACTGGTGTGTTTTTACAAAGTATGCAGATTCACCAAGTTGGAAATGTAGTTTGACATTCAAACTTTTAATTTTGTTGCCCTTCCTCTTTAACAATACTTCCAATAGATAAGAGTTATCTGCGTCAATGGACATTGATGCGCAAGTGCCTCAGACATGCAAATCAGAAGGTTGTGAACGTGCAGCCCTCCACTCCCTCCGCTCCAATCCCAACCTCACCATAAAACCCGCGGACAAGGGAGGGGCAGTCGTAGTATGGCGCACTGACCTCTACATTGCTGAGGCCAGGCACCTACTCTCTGACACCTCCTCCTACCGCCCCCTGGATCATGACCCCACCCCCGAGCACCAAGCCGTCAACCTCCCATTCCTCAGACGACATGTCCATCCTCGGCCTCCTGCAATGCCACAGTGATGCCACCCAAAGGCTGCAGGAACAGCAAATCATATTCAGCCTGGGAACCCTGCAGCCCAATGGTATCAATGTGGATTTCACAAGCTTCAAAATCTCCCCTCCCCCAACCGCATCCCAAAACCAGCCCAGCTCATCTCCACCTCCCTAACCTGTTTTTCCTCTCACCCCAAGCCACACCCCCATCTCCTATCTACTAACATCATCCCGCCCCCTTGACCTGTCCGTCCTCCCTGGACTGACCTATCTCCTCCCTACCCCCCTACCTACACTCACCTTTACTGGCTCCATCCCCGCCTCTTCGACTTGTCTGCCTCCTCTCCACCTATCCTCTCCTCTATCCATCCTCTATCCGCCTCCCCCTCTCTCCCTATTTATTTCAGAACCCTCTTCCCCTCCCCCATTTCTGATGAAGGGTTTAGGCCCGAAACGTCAAGTTTTCCTGCTCCTATGATGCTGCTTGACCTGCTGTGTTCATCCAGCCCCATGCTTGTTATCTCAGAAGGTTGTTGATTGCTGATCTGTGCTAAATCACCTTCTGACAGCTGAATCAGCACAAGCAACTAATGTCTATGCCTTTGGGCTAAGAAAAGGAGACAAATCAGTAAAGAGCTTGCTTCATTCTGTTCACTATCCAATAACATGCACTGGATATTATATGAGATCTTGAACATGACTGACTGATGCCCATTGTCAAAACTGGCTGTTGACATTCATTTTCTAGGCTTCTATGCAAATAAGACCATTCGGTCAATGTACAGATGCTGTAGAAACGCTGCAATAGGAATGAAACTGGATGGCCCATATGGCATCAACTAATGCACTGGAAATTACAAAGTATAAATGGCCTTGTTGAACCTGGCAAGAATACTCCCTCCTAACATCTGTGGATTAGTGCCAAAATTGAGACAGCTGTTTCACAGACTATTAAAGAAAATGTTAGACACAGTCATATCCACAAAACATACCTCACAATGTCCCAGACACCACCATCACGATCACCAACCCCACTGACAGGGTAGACCCAGTAGAGGGACTGGCACAATGGTATACAGTTGGGGAGTGCTCAACATTGACTCAATCCCATGAAGTCTCATTACATTGGGTCAAACATGGGCAAGAAAATCTCTTGCTGACCACATCACTGCCAGGTCCCTGGCTCCACTCAGCTGAGGAACCTCCTGCATCTTGAATACTGATTAGAGGATACACTGGGTATTGCAAGGGTACAGTACATACTCTGGGCTTTTCTCTGATTCCCAGGATGTAAGCTTCACTGGCTGGGCCAGCATTTACTGCCATTGGAGTGGCTTCCCAGGGGCACTGCAGACCACGGGGCCTAAGGACACTCAAATATTGTTAGGGAAGGTGTTTCAGGATTTTGATGACTTTGAAGGAAAGCAATATATTTCCACGTCAGGTGGCGTGCGATTCAGATAGATGATGGTGTTCCCATGTATTTGCTGACCTTCTATGTGGTAGAAGTCATAGGTTTAGAATGTGCTGTCAAAAGAAGCCTGAATTTCTGCAGCGCATCATCTAGATGGTACACATTGCTGCCAAGGAGCACTCGTACTGGTCAGAGCGGATGCTTGTGGGTACAGTGCCAAACAAGCAGCTGCTTTGTCCTGGATGGTGTCAAGCTTCTTGAGTGTTGTAGGGGCTGCACTCACCCAGGCAAGTGGGAATTTCAATGTCCATCATCAAGAGTGGCTCGATAGCTCTACGACAGACCAAGACATTAAGGATACAACTGGTAGACTAGGTCTGCTACAATCGGTGAGGAAACTAACAAGAGGGAAAAGTCACATTTCACCTTATCCTCACCAACCTACCTGTTACTGATGCATCTGTTCATGACAGTATTGGTAGGCATGACTACCACACTGACATTGTGGAAATGAAGTCCCATCTTCATAATAAAGACACCCACCATTTTGTTGTGTGGCACTACCAACGTGCCAAGTTGAATAGATTTCAAACAGATCTAAAAGAACTCAGTAAAAACTGAAAGAACTGCGGATGCTGGAAATCAAAAACAAAAACAGAAATTGCAGGAAAAGCTCAGCAGGTCTGGCAACACCTGTGGAGAAAAATCAGATTTAACATTTCCATGTCCTGTGACCCTTCCTCAGAACTTAAAGACTCGGTTGAGGAAAAGGTCATGGGACCTGAAACTTTAACTCGGATTTCTTGCTGCAGATGCTGCCAAATCTGCCGAGCTTTTCCAGCAATTTTTGTTTTTGTTTCTAAAAGAACTCAAGACTGGGCATCCATGAGGCACTGTGGGTCATCAGCCACAGCAGAATCATACTCCAACACAATCTGCAACCTCATGACCCAGCATATTCCTCACTATTATTACCATCAAGCTATCAATAGTTCAATGGAGAGTGCAGGAGGGCATGCTGGGAGCAGCACCAGGCGTACCTAAAATGGAGGTGTCAAGTTTGTAAAGCTACAATACAGGACTGCTTGCACGCCAAACAGCATAAGCAGAAAGTGATAGAGCTAAGCAATTCTATAACCAGTGGATCAGATCTAAGCTCGGCAGCCCTGCCACATCCAGTCATGTATGGTGATGGATAATTCAACAACTCACTGGAGGAGGAGGCTCCACAAACATCCCCATACTCCATGACAGGAGAGCCTGGCACATCAGTGCAAATGATTAAACAACAATCTTCAGCCAGAGTGCCAAGTGGATGATCCATCGTGGCCTCCTCCAGACATCCCCAGCATCACAGATGCTGGGCTTCAGCCAATCAGTTCACTCCACATGATATTAAGAAGAGGGTGGAGGCACTGGATACTGGGACCTGACAACACTTTCTCCAGGGCAATAATAACTCCTGGTCTAGGCAGCAAAGCCCACACTCCATGAATGAATAAAAACAAGCACAAAAATAAAAAGCCAGGAAGTGTGAATAAGGTATAAACCAAGTTTTAGAACTTGATCATCCTTAAACCCCTTGACCTTACTGCCCTGTACTCCATTTGTCATGGTTGAACGCGTGTAGTTTTCGCAAGTAACCAGAAAGAGACTTCTTTCCCCTTGCGCTGCATGGGATTCAGTTGATATAAAGATGTTGAATGAGTGCTGGGTAGGGATGGCAGCATGAGAACTGCCCGTCACTTCAGTTTGGGCTTGAAACTTTGGACAGACCTTAAAGGTTTGTATCAATGTTAACAGCTTTAACAGTTGGCTGTGACACAGTTCTGCAGACCTGACCTAGCCAGCTTTGGAGGAACAGCACACCTACATTTGGCTGATGAAGGTGAGATACATTCCATGATCCCATATATCTCAGCAAAACAGTGACTGACCTCCTAGTGACAGCATTCAGATCGCAGATAGCATTACAAAATAAACTCAATTTTGAGGTTTCGTTCAGATTGTTTCTAAAGACCTTGGGACCATGACACGGGGGGTCCCAATCCCACACTTAACTGCAATCAGCCAGGTACTGTTCTCCCATGCTGGCTGTCCTATTAAAGAGGGACACAGGCAAGCTCTAGATATTGCAGGACCAATCAGAGCCTTCAGCTCTCGAAGCTCTAACAGGAGAATTGGGCCCAAATGAGGCGGATCAGGAGGATGCCTCCATTGAGTTGCCATTGGAGATATGGACAGAAATAAAGCATTACATGGACGAGAGCTGGTGGGTCCCTCAGAACAGAGCAGAGGGGAAACCTCTCAAGAGTTTGAATCAGCCTGCTTCCCAGCACGGCTTGGGAACGTTAAACAGAATTCAAGTACATCAGAGAGGTGACCCAACATCGCTTCACCTTTTTACCCAGGCAGCACCAAACCTGCTGCTCACAGGGCCAGGAAAATACAGGCCTTAATTCCTTTGTTGACTTTGTTGCTAGCTTTAACCAAGTGAAGAATGTTTACTGTTAGAAACAGAAACAGAAGCTAGGAGCAGGAGGCAGCCATTCGGTCCTTTGATCTCTGCATCCTCATCACAGTTCACCCTCCCACCCAACTTCATATCATCTGCAAGCATGCAGATGTTACATTTTGTTCCCTCATCCCAATCAATTATATATGGTGAATAGCTGGGGTCTCAGCACCAATCCCTGTGGCACCCCACTTGTTTGTTAAAAATATCATTGTCAGAGGACACAATCTACTCATTGAAGAAACTCTACTGTTTACTGACATTTAAAGATTAATTCATTTTTTAAAAAATTGCAGAGCTGAGAATGATGCTGCTATTTGATGCCCATCCCTAATTTGCTGAATGGATTGGTTTCGTAGAACCATTTAGAATCATAGAACCAGACAGATGTACAGCATGGAAACACACTCTTTGGTGCAACATGTCCATGCCGACCAGATATCCTAAATTAATTAGTCCCATTTGCAAGCATTTGCCCCATATCCCTCTAAATCCTTCCTATTCATATCCCCATCCAGATGCCTTTTAAATGCTGTAATTTTTTGTACCAGACTCCACCACTTCCTCTGGCAGCTCTTTCCATACTTGCACCACCCTCTGCATGAAAAAGTTGTCCTTCAGGACCCTTTTAAATCTTTCCCCTCTCACCTTAAACCTATACCCTCTAGTTTTGGACTCCCCCACCCTGAGGAAAGGACCTTGGCTGTTCAACCTATCTATGCCCCTCATGCTTTTATAAACTTCTAGAAGGTCACTCCTCGGCCTCTGACGCTCCAGGGAAAATAACACTAGCCTATTCAGCCTCTCCCAAGAGCTCAAACCCTCAAGCCCTGGCAATATTTTTGCAAATCTTTTCTGAACCCTTTCAAGTTTCACAACATTCTTCCAATAGCAGGGAGACCAGAATTGTACACAGTATTCCAAAAGTGGCCTAAGCAATGTCCTGTGCACAGCTGCAACATGACCTCCCAAATCCTATACTCAATGTACTGACCAATAAAGGCAAGAGCATCAAACATCATCTTCACTGCCCTGCCTACCTGAGATTCCACTTTCAAGGAACTATGAACCTGCACTCCAAGGTCTCTTTGTTCAGCAACACTCCCCAGGACCTTACCAATAAGTGCATAAGTCCTGCCCTGGTTTGCCTTTTCAAAATGCAACACCTCACATTTATCTAAATTAAACACCACTTACCACTCCTCAGCCCATTATTCCATCTGATCAAGGTCCCAGTTTACTCACACTACACCTCCAGTTTTGGTGTCATTTGCAAACATACTAACCGTACCTCCTATGTTGATATCCAAATCATTTATATAAATGACGAAAAGCAGTGGACCCAGCGCTGATGCTTGTCGCACACCGCTGTTCACAGCCCTTCAGTCTGAAAAGCGACCTCTACCACCACCCTCTGTCTTCTACCTTCAAGCCAGTTCTGTATCCAAATGGATAGCTCTCCCTTTATTCCATATGATCTAATTTTGCTAACCAGTCTACCATGCGGAACCTTGTCAAACACGTTACTGATGTCCATATACATCATGTCCACCGCTCTTCAGAGGCTGTTTAAGAGTCAACCACATAGCTGTCACATTGCAGGTCAGACTGGGTAAGGGGAGCAGATTTCGTTTTGAAATGACATCAGTGAGCCAGGTGGGATTTTATGAGAATCGATGATAGTTTTATTTCTGCCACTAGCTTTCAATTCCAGATTTATTTCATCAATTGAATTTAATGCCATAGGATTTGCTGGGAGTTGTGACCGATTGAAAGGTCCATTCTGTTGCACACTGTAAAAGTGATGGCTTCTATTCTGCATAAGATCATGGCCTATGATTGATAAAATGTAACTCCTAGTGTATGCCTGAAAACAATGCTTTTGTGTTTGGCCTGAGGATAGCATATGGCTAGGGCAGATAAGGAATATTGGCCCAGAGGGGAATAACTATACTAACAGCTTCAAAACGAGTTTGCTTGGTCAAATGCATCAGGTTTTTGAAAAGCTAGAGGGTTACTAAAGAAAGATGATAAAAGTTGCTATCTATTTGGGTTGGCCTTCCAGAAAGGAAGGCAGTTGTCTCAGAATTAACAGTTTTGACGTGAAATGTTTTGTCTTTAACCTGACTTAATAAATAGAGAACAAACTTCTACTTGGAAGCTGACGTCCAGCTCAGGGCACATTAAAATGTGTGGGCAGCTGCTCTGGGGATATTTAATTCATTTCATTCAGTCGGCTTTCTACATCATGTTGAAAGGAAATGATTCCATGTGATGCAGGTGAATTTCAAAACTATCAAATGAATTTTTCTGCAGATTTTGAGACTCAGATATCTGGACAAAGTGGTGGTCTCATTTGCCAGAACCGAGACCATCGCAGTAAAATATGTGTGGATGCAGTCTCCGAGTTAGCTTTCTCTGAATATTACATTCAATAAAACAGGTAGTGCAAGAGACACTCCGATGTTTCTGGATCACACAGAGATCCAGCAGCTGCCACCTCAGCAGTTCCACTGGGAGACAGACAGATACTTAGAAAATCCTCACTCGGGGCACTGGCAGTTTCTATTGATGCCTGGGCCTCATTCTTTGGGAGGAGTGGATCCTCAGGGAAGTGGCAAGCTGTTGGCAAACATCATAGAGGGGGTGTGGGTGGCAATGAGAGTAAAGAAATCACCCCCAATTCTGCCCTCAATGTCATCAATTAGCACCTCCCCTAACCCCACCACTACAATTTGCGCAATTCAGCCTAAACATTGTGAAAATGTTTGAGGGATTGGAAACAGATTAAATGCAAGTCTAAGAATGCTCCTCAGCAGGCAGGTTCAAAAAACATAGTCCTGTGTGATACTTTATGGCTTTATTTCAGTTAATGAACTCAACTAATAGTGAAGCCTGAATTGCATAGTGAGATAAAGGTATATAATGTTACATCATTATTTGGGATTTTGCTTACAAAGTGGAGACTAATGAGCTTTTAAGTTTTAGTTCTGTGAAGGTGACTTGTCTTTTAAAAGAAAAATAGGTAAGCAAGTAATGTTGAACAATGAGTTCAAACAGAATTTCCAGGAAAACATGTGACTAAGCTAAACGACTAGATAAGTTACTTGGGGAGATCGTGGCTCAAGTGTTTACTAAATCGAGTTCTTACAGCCTGTGGAAGAGGAGAGGCTAAAGTCTACAAGCAGGTTCAGTTCAGTATAAAGGAAAAGAAACACACTAGCAGAAGGGCAGTTTGTTTTGGCATCTCTATTGCCACCAAAGCTGGAAAGAAGTCCTAAGCTGCTTTAAGACCATTGGTGACTCCTCAGATACTGAAGCAGTCCATGTTCAAGTGCACAAGATCTGGACAATATCTAGGCCTGAGCTGATAAGTGGCAAGTAACATTCACGCCACACAAATGATCACTTCCAATAAGAGACAAATCAAACCACCTCCTCTTGACATTTAATGGTGTTACCACTACTAAATACCCCATTATCAACATCCTGGGGGTTACCAATGACCAGAAATTCAACTAGTCGTGCAACATAAGAGTGGATACAAGAGCTGGTCACAGGCTAGGAATGCAGAGGGGAGTAACTCGCCAAAGCCTGTCCACCATCTACAAGGCACAAGTTAGGAATGTGATGGAATACTCTCCACATACCTGGATGGGTGCAGCTCCAACCACACAAGAAAATTTCCACCCTCCAGGTCAAAGCAACCCATTGAATTGGCACCACATCCACAGGTATCTATTCCTTCCACCACTGACATTCGGTAGCTGTAGTGTGTACTATACACAAGATTCTCTGTAGAAACTCACCAAAGATCCTCAGAAAGCACCTTCCAAACTCACAGCCACTTCTATCTAGAAGGACAAGGGTCGCAGATATATGGGAACAGCACCATCTTCAAGTTCCGCTCCAAACCACTCACCATCCTGACTCGCAAGTATATCACCGTTCCTTCACTGCTGCTGGATCAAAATTCTGGAATTGCCTCTCTATGGGCATTGTAGGTCAGCCCACAGCTTGTAGACTGCTGTGGTTCAAGTTGGCAGCTCATCACCACCTTCTCAGTGGCAACGAGGGACAGGCAATAAATGCTGGCCAGCCAGCAATGGCCACAACCCATGAGTAAGTAAAATTTAAAATTGGGTAGGATTAGAAAAAGACCAGAGTTTCTCTTAGATTCTAGGAATGAAAAGGTCAATGTGTTGGCTTGTCTGTGTGTCTCACAGACAGATGGAGAGAGTCACATCTGGTGACCATGTAGACAGTTGCCAAAGGAAATGCTTGTGAATTTTTCATATTGATATTTCTTACTCAACTGAAGGTAGAAGTGATAGTTCACTTCACTACAGGACATTTCTTAGAAAAAGCATTAAATCTTTGTTATTATGCTGTTTATGATGAGTTCTTTCAAAATCGGCTATTTGTACAATAAACTAAAAGTTCTTTTGTTAAAAGTATATTGGCATCTTTGCATGTATAGTGACTGTACACCATGATAAGGAAATTGCAAAAGAATAAAACTTACCATCCACCAAGCCAGGTTTGTCTTTGGGACCAGACTTGTCCAGTATTACCAATGACTGGGATCACAACTGTCTGATAATGCAGTGCCTTTCTACTTTACATTAAAGCAGCCAGTTGTAAGCAATCTTTTTTATTCTCATTGCTTCTTTATACACTTAGAAATGTTTTGTATACTTTTAAATATATTAAGTGGTGGTACTAAGTCTCTCTACATATTTCTGAAATTGATAAAAAAGCTTCCAACGTTCTCACCTTTGTCTTTTTTGTTTCAGCACATAAATTGCAAAGGCCAAAGTGGTACATCCAAACAAGGTCCCAAATATAACAGCCAGGGTATCACCTACAGAGTATAAACAGACATTATGGATCAGAACTCCTATTTCAAGACAAAAGGCCCTGACTTTCCTTGGAGACAATGGATCTTGGGTCGGGGTGGTGGGTGTTGAGGGGGAACTGTTTGGATGGATGTTCTCCCTCAGCTGCTGTTTCTGCCTCCTGAGCGTGAGAAAGCAGGACAGCAGCAAGGGCTCTACATCCCCTTCAGTACAGCAGAGTAGATGAGGCTCAGAGTCCTGCTGCAGGCTGTGCTGATGGCCTGGAACACTCCTGATGATAACAAACGATAAAGGCCACACCATAAGTAGTACAATTGGATATTGTCTCTTTTTTTTAGTCAGACCTGTCAGCTTTAAACTCAGTGTCTTTTTTTTCTCCTTGCCCCTCCAACACTATTCAAAATCTCAAATATTGAAACAGGCAATTTATGGATTTCACCTATTCCACCCTGACTATGAAAACTCCAGCAGCTGGGCCTAGATTCCTTGCTCATCGGTAGTCACCAGTTTCTACATGGCCATCATGTGTGACAGAATGGAATATTTGAAGGCCAAGTAGAGCTTCCTTCAAACACATGGATACCTTTATTTCACAACAGACTATTGCACAGGTCTGGCATAGATCAATATCCGGTGAGCAGACACAGTGAGCTCTCTAAGGATTTAAGTCCCAGGATTAGTTTATCATTCAAACAGACCCGTACCAGGAGTCGCATAGGTGACTGAGGCACTTACAGCATATAAAAGGAGGACATTCAGTCCATCATGTCTGTGCCCTTTAATGAAAGTCTGACTACACTAATTCAATTTTTCAGCCTTTTGTCCAAAGCCATGGAGACTATAGGAATACAGCTGCATATTTAAATGTGGCTTAAATCTTACAAGGGTTTCTGACTCAACTACACTTTCAGACAGTGAGTTCTAGATTTCTACCACTTCTGAGTGAAAAAAGTTTTTCCTCACCCCTCCTCTTAGCCTTCACCTCATGCCTTAAATCTGTCTACTCTGGTTATTGATCCCTCTACGAATGGAAAGATTGTCTTCCTATCCACCCTATCGATGTGCCTTATAATGTCTTTCATCTCCATCAGGTCCTCTCAACCCTTGCTGCTCCAAGGAAAATAACCTCACCCTATCTAGTCTTTCCTCCTAGCTCAGACCCACCAGACTGGGCAGCATCCTTTGCAAATCTCATCTGCACCCTCTCTGTAGTGCAATCACAATCCCTCCTATAATGTGGTGACCAGAACTGCACTCCAATTATAGCCTAACCAGTGTTTCATTCAGTTTCATACAGGTTTTCACACCTCCTTGCTCTTGTATTCTATGCCTCAGCTAGTAATGGCAAGGATCCCACATCTTCTGAACTATGTCATTCATCTGTACTGTTACTTTCAGGGATCTGTGAGTATGTACACCATGGTCACACTGATCTTCAGTATTTTCAGGGTCCCAATATTCATAGTGTAATCCTTTGCCTCATTAGCCCTCCCTTGGTGCATTTCCTGACACTTTTTTTGGGTTGAATTCCATTTGCCAGTGCTCTGCCCAGCTGACGAGTCTGTTGATTTCCTCCTGCTGTTTATGTCTATCCTCATTATTTACCAAGCCACTAATTTCCGTGTCATCTGCAAACTGCTTGACTACACCTCTGACATTTCTGTTAAATTATTAATGTACACCACAAACAACAAGGTCTGCACTGGCTGCATTTGACCTGGAAGTGGATATGCATTCTGGGAAGAGATCCCAGGCTAGAGCCCACACTTGATAAGGGATGGTGCAATGGGAGATTCTCTAGGTCAGGAGCTCCTATTCTAGCTGTTCAGTCAGTATGCAGGATTGTGGTGGCATAGGTTTGTGCTTTGTTAAAACTGCTGTAGTAAAGCCCACTTAGAGACTCAAGACATGGATTGAGTACCGAAAGGTAAGGGTGAGAAGCAGAGAGTCAAAACTACTTTTTTAGGGAAGTGTCTTTTTGTAATGGAGTCATGGGGCACCATTTTACGTGGAGTTATCTGGCACTAAGCCAGGCCCGCCAACTCCTGATGGAGTTTCTGCTATCACTAGTAGGGTTGCCATGGATGCACCTCCAAACCACAAAGCCTGTTCCTTTCTTAATTACAAGTGAAATTTAGTGGGATGGATTTCGATGGCACATAAATTTTGTGGTTTTTCTGGATTCACATTTTTTAATGATCTGAAATTGGCAACTACTTTCTCCATATTGGTATTTCTCTATTTTCTAACTCAACAAAAGGGTAAGTAATGGCCTAGTGGTATTATTCCTGGGCTGTTAACCCAGAGTTTAGGGAAGGAAGCTGCCATCCTTACCTGGTCTGGCCTACAAGTGACTCCAGACCCACAGCAACGTGGCTGACTCTTAACTGCCCTCTGGGCAATTAGGGGATAGGCAATAAATAGTGGCCTGGCCAGCAAAGCCCTCATTCCGTGAATGAATAAAGAATAAAGGGAAATCACAAATCTGACACTCAAGCCAAAGAAAATAATGACAATAATACTAGGACAGGAGTTTGTACAGTTATTTCCACCTTCTAACTAAAAAACGAGCAACATGCTGCAGACATTAACTTGCAGAATAGACTACACCTGAGGGGTGGTGAAGCAATCACTGGAAGCATTTAAAGGCAAACAAGGACAGTTCTAGTCTTAGCAAGCAGGGGCATGTGGGTGTGAGTCAGAACACAGGCTTTGTCATATCAACCATGGCACCCATAGCTGGCATCCTGAAACAATGATGCCAACTTCATTGGAGATGATTCCTTTCACATTTTTCCCCCCACTTCCCTTTGCAAGTTCCACTAAACCCATCTTTTAGATCAGGCCAGCTCTCTCCCAAGCTTTTCCCCCAATGGTTTGATGTTTATTCCAATTTTGAATTGCATTGGGATGCTTTATTTTTAAAGGTGCAGAATAATTTTTTATGTGTTATATTTTGTTATTGAATGAAGTTGAAAATGCTCATTCATATTTGGCTGTTGGAACAAAAACGATTTTCTTTTGATTATAAATTTTTTTATTGCTCTAAGCTTAAAAGACTGCACACACTTCCAATGAAACACGAAATTTGGATCCTTTAGTTAATATTTCACCATGTAAATATTGTCTGTTCTAACAGGAAATAGAGGCATCCGTTAACAATGAACCATCTAGTAAAATCAGAACCTGCACCACTGAGTTAGAATTATCAGTTAGAAAAAGGATTTACTATCCAAAAATTCTTGCGAATAAAAAGCACTGGATTTCAAAATACTTACCTAAAGTGAAATGGATGCCGTTTGCTGAATTGAAAGAGGAAGAAACAGAAGTTATACATGATTGAATAACTGTATAGACACATGAAAAATGGTCATCTTGTATATAATAATTCAAACCCTAATTTTTAAAATTCAAAACACTTTGCAGTTACCATCAACTCAGTGATTAAGTCAAACACACCCCTGCTGTAAACCTCTAACTGATAAAATCATAGAATAGTAGACCATTGACAATGGCTGTTCGGTCAAGAGTAAAAATATTTTGGCTCTTGTTGTACTATTTTTGAGGGTGAGGTTGGCAGAAACACTCTACAACAGTAACGGGACAGAGTAGATTTCAATCCCTCCAAAATGTTGATTTGTACATAAGCCAATTCTTACATTTTGACTAAAATACAAGTTTAGAAACTCAAATTTTACATGAGTATAAATGGAAGCATGATAATACACCACTTAATAATGAACACTGCCAAGAGATAAGTTGTCAAGCTTTTACCTTTGAAAATGAAATACCCTTTTAACACACCAATTTCTGGCAAAGAAAGAAAATATCTGGATCTTGTCAGTTAATGACAGATTATAAATAACTGAAGTACTTTCGAACTGAGTACATTGTGGATCCAGTAAATGACAGAATCCAGTACCAAGCTTAAAGTCCCATCCCTGTCAGGGATCGGTGAAAAATAAGCAGTTTTCTGTCCAAGCTGACAACTCCCAGGTTACGTACGTAATTTGAAACCCTTAAAAAGGTAAATTTTCCAGTTGCTTTATCAAGTTGTCAGATATTAATAGCAATATTTTAAGAGCCGCACATTATCTGAGATATGGGCTATTATTTTACAAATAAATGCATAAATTTATGTAACTGACTCCACTGAATAGATTTGTATAGCTAAGCCCACACTTTTACATAAGCAAGCAGCCCCAGCTTCTCTGGTTGGCCTATGTTGAGCTATTTGTTCCCAACTACAGCTGACGAGGATATTTATCATCATCACTGGTAGTTCCTTGCAGATGAGGATGACTCTCCACTGCTCTCAGCGTGAGTCTGCACAGACAGGTAGCTGTACAGACCGATGCAGCTACTACAGGCTCTGTTACACTTGGGACAGGTGGTGGTCATGGGAAGGGGTGAGTGGGGTGATGGTGAGGCAGCGAGCTCCTTACGCTGTTTTCGCCTGGCTTCCATTTTCTCCCAGTGGCGAATCTCGAGGTGCCTGATGTGTTCCCGGATCCTCCTCCTCCACTTTGCAGTGCCTTGGGCCAATGATTCCCAGGTGTCTGTGGGAATGCTGCACTTCACCAGTGAGGCCTTGAGGGTATTAGCACTGTGAAAGCACTCCAAAAAAAAAACATTCCTAGGTTCTGTGTTCCAGTATTCCCTAATAAAGAAAGTATTGATAATCCTGGATGAGGACAGCTTTGACTCTTCTTTCATGGTCCACTGATATTCCATCTCACATCTTCTGATTGGGATTTCATGAGAAATCGAATGGTCCTGATCAGAGTAGTATGTGGAAATGTGTCAGATCTCTGCTCACTGTATCACACACAATTTCCCCGTGGCTAGTGGACTGTGGCAGACAAACACTCTTCTCAGAAGGTGGACATTCGATTTAAAGATTACTTTAAATGCAGGGTTTCCAATAATTTAGTGGTGCAAGAACACGGGGAGGCGATGGCCGAGTGGTATTAAATCGCTGGGCTGTTAATCCAGGGACCCAGGGGACCCTGGTTCAAATCCCGCCACGGCAGATGGGGGAATTTGAATTCAATAAATATCTGGAATTAAGGATCTATTGATGATGGTGAATCCATTGTCGATTGTTGGGGAAAAACCCATCTGGTTCACTAATGTCCTTTAGGGAAGGAAACTGCCATCCTTACCCGGTCTGGCCTACATGTGACTCCAGACCCACAGCAATGTGGTTGATTCTTAACTGATGTCTGGGCAATTAGGGATGGGCAATAAATGCGGCCTAGCCAGCAATGCCCTCATCCTGTGAATGAATAAAGGAAAAAAAAAGTTCACTCATGGAACATGGGTGTTGCTGGCTGGCCAGTACTTTTTAATAGCCCATCCCTAGTTGCCCTTTAGGAGCTGATGGTGATATGCCTTCTAAAACCACTGCAGTCCACATGCAGGTGGACCCACAATGCCCTTAGGGAGGAAGTTCCAGGATTTTAACCCAGCAACACTGCAGTCACAGAGATATATTTCCAAGTCAGAATGGCCAATGGCTTGGAGGGGAACTTGCAGGTGGCAATGTTCCTATGTATCTGCTGCCCGCATCCTTCTAGACAGAAGTGGTCTGGGTTTAGAAGGTGCCATGTGAGGATTTTGGCCAATTTCTACAGCGCATCCTGTAGATAGTATACACTGTTGCTGAGCGTTGGTGGTGGAGGGAGTGGATATGATGCCAATCAAGCGGGCTGCTTTGTCCTGGATGGCGTCAAGCTTCATGAGTGTTGTTGGGGCTGTACTCATCCAGGCAAGTGGGAAAAGTAATGGGAAACCACCTCACGTACGTTTTTCTCTAGTTAGGTTGCTCACTGCAGTTGAAGGTGTGAGGCTTTTTACTCCTTTATTCATTCATGGAATAAGGGCTTTGCTGGCCAGGAAGCATTTATTGTCTGTCCCTAATTGCCCAGACGGCATTTAAGAATCAACCACATTGCTGTGGGTCTGGAGTCACATGTAGGCCAGAACAGGTAAGGATGGCAGATTTCCTTCCCTAAAGGGTGTTAGTGAACCAAATAGATTTTTCTGACAATCAATAATGGATTCATGGTCATAAGTAGACTGTTAATTCCAGATAGTTATTGAATTTAAGTTCCACCATCCGCTATGGTGGGATTCGAACCCAGGGGGCCCCCAGAACATTACCTGGGTCTCTGGATTAACAGACCAGCAACATTACCACTAGGCCATTGCCTCTCCAAATAATAAATTATTATTCAATAATAATAGGCTCCAATAATAATAAATATTTATTTCTAACTGAGGCTTGTTGGATAATGAAATGTTCATAATTCAAAACACAATAGGCTCAAGACTGGTACATTTTTTTCTATTTTTAAAAACGTTGCTTTTTTTCTTCGAGCACTTAATTATTACAAACCCTTGTCTCAATGGTTGTAAGGCACATTTATGCCTGAAGTCTCAATGCACAGCACTAGGCTTCCTAGTGGGGAATTTCCTAACTGGGGGTGTTTGGAAATAGAAGGCCAATAAAAGAACTGTTGGTCAGGCTTCACAATAGGAGCTTTATGTTCATCAGACAGACATTCAATGCTGACTAATAAGGATGATGCCATACAGGATGAAGCCTGCCAATTTCCTAGCAACTCACTCATGCAGCAACATTGCATCCCTGCTGAGTGACATGGACATCATCATTGGTCTCAAACCAACCATCCAAACAACTGTCAATATGAAGCAGTCACTAACTTGCAACAAGTTTAGTCAAGATGGTGAGAGAGCAGGACACGCCAACTGGACCTCCTCTGCTCCTTCTGTTTAATTCCCCATTTTCTTCATTTTCTCCCCATCTTTCTCCCCTCTTGGTGTTCTCTGCTGAGGTAGAGTGGGCTGGAGGTACGGCGTGGAGCAGGGATGGCCAGCAGCCTGGAGGCTCGCGCAGACCGGACAGTTGTTGGACTGGGACTGGTGTGGGCAGTCGGTGGTTTGTGAGCCCGGGCAGACCATGGTGTGGAAGCCCCCTGCACCGATTTACTGAAAGGCTGTAATGCTTATCTTTTTAACTCCCATTTTTTTAAACTTATAATATGAACTGTAAGAAATGTAACTTCTCCCCTTTCTTTTTCCCTTTATTTCTGTATTTTGTAGCTAAGATCTGTACCCAACTACTTTGTACCTAAGATGACACCTTTTGGAGTGACATTGTAAACTTTTCACTGTACTCCTGTACTTCCATACTTGAGTACATGTGACAATAAAAGGATATTCCAATTCTAATTCTTCAAAGCCATATTGGAGACAAGACATTGACTTGTTAGCGTGAAGGAGGACATCTACAACTGAGGGCTAGCCTTGCAGAGCTGGCAATAATGAGCAGAATTACTTTTTGACAAGGCTGAAGCAGCAGCAGCACCACATTCTAGACTCTGACAGGCAGTGAATTTGTTGCAGAATCAAGATGACTATAACAGGTCCATTAATAGCAGCTAGGTACGTGGCATTAGAGATCATGAACAAAGCACCACCATCAGCTATCCATCCGCAGCACATGGCAACTCAGAATCTGTGCCCAGTAACATTGGGCTGCAAGAAGCAGGCCCAGATGCTGCTGTTCTATAATAACATTTAACACCTTCCTGCTACCCTCTACAATGACTCCAGTAAGGGTGGAGTGGGGTTGGGGCTGGGGAAATGGTGTGGTTTCAGAGATGGTCTTTGTTCCATTGTTGTCAGGCACTTGGAAACTAGTTTCTTTGACGCACAGTGTGATGAGTCACTTCAGTTCTGTGCCTCCAGGTGAGCCAATTCAGTAACTGATTGCTCAACTATTTCATTCAGTGACGGATTTGCAGGAGTTTGAGATTTCAAATCTAGAGTAAGCTTGCAGAGTGGCAATATTTGAATTCAAATAAAATCTGAAATTAAAGCTAGTCTAATGGTGCCCATTAGACATTGTCGTAAAAATGTTTCAGAGACAGTAGGAACTACAGATGCTGGAGAATCTGAGATAACAAGGTGTAGAGCTGGATGAACACAGCAGGCCAAGCAGCATCAGAGGAGCAGGAAAGCTGACATTTCAGGCC
>JAHRHZ010000249.1:45115239-45237228 GCA_024137785.1 Ginglymostoma cirratum
GCTGTGTTCATCCAGCTCCACACCTTGTTATCTAGTGAAAATGTATCTGGTTCACTTATGTCCTTTAGGGAAGGAAATCTGCCATCCTTCCCCACAGTAATGTGTTGACTCGGAGCTGCCCTCTGAAATGCCCAGCAAGCCACTTGGTTCGATGGCAATAAGAAATGGGCAACAAATGGTGGTCTCGCCAGCGATGGCCACTTCCCACGCGATGTTCCCTCTAAGTTGTGTGGCTGCACAGTGGTTGGGAAGCTCCACATGTATTGGTCAGAGCATCGTTGAATAGCTTCCACTTCCAGAACCGGTTTCCGTACACAGACCTGAGATCAGGCCAACAGCAAGATATGTTACAGGGAGCATTGATACAAGGTACGAATACAAATAAAGTCAGCCACAATGAATAGGTGTTAAAAAAAGGGCAGCATCATGATGTTGACATTTATTGTTCATACAGATTGAACTCCTAACTCCACGGGATTAACATCAATCTGTTTGATTTATATTTGATTTTGCTTACATTCCTTGAATCCGACTTATGGACTACTTTTACTTTACATATGAAAATTTACACCTGAGATTGTGCAAAATTCTGACAACAAAATGATCTTTGAAGGCCAATTGGCCTCAGTCTAATACTCATGTCAGACCGTTTCTGTAGTGAAGGCAGAATATGTATATTTCACTGTCCAAACTAAACTGGGTGAAGTCCTGTGTAATCATCTCCATTTATGTAAATATACTACAGTAAGAGGCGACCAATCAAAAAAAAAAGACGTGTAAAAGGAGAAATTTGAAGTCAAAACCGGAAGTAAAAATGTTGCGAATCCATTTTGTCTCTAGACTGCGATAAACCAGTTTACCTATCTGAAGGATTAGTCAGTGGCCAGAGGGAAGCTTCAGGAAACATTCTGCTGTAATTAAAGAGTATTTCAGGACAGCTATCTGTCAGTCGCAAAACATTCGATCAAATACATTCAGTTGAGGGCCGTTGAAATGAAAACATCTCATGGCCTGATATTGAGATGATCTAATCAGAAATAACAGCGTGCATGACTCTCAAAGTTCCTGTTTGAGACGGTTATAAAGCTGCACCCAGCCTGATAACAGCTACCACAATAAAACTACTTACAGGCATAATAATCATTCCAGAAAGCTGACACCAAGGCACCAAACTCCCACCAACATCTTTGCCTCATTACCTCACTGATACTAACAGGCATATCACTTTATTCAGCTCACCAAACTTAATGTTTGCTAATTGCTTTAACAGTAATGTACACTACCTAAATTAGCTGAGTGTATTTAGATTTTAGCTTTGAAAGTCTCGTTGAATTAAGAATCATGTTTTCCTGTCAGAATTTTATTTAGACACTACCTGGAGTTTTCCTAAACCATGTTGACTAAGTGACTCCAGCTTCAATCCATTACCTGTACTGAGTACTGGGTTTTCTGATTTATTTTGAATGCTATTTGCCCTTAATGGGTTAGAGAAGGAGAAAATTTGCTAAGATATACAACATTAATTTTCTCCCCCCCATGGCAAAGTCAGTTTACCTCAACAAAATATAACTGTCTAACTGGAGAGATACGTTGGATAAATAAATTAACGTGTTTCTGAAAAAAAAAGTGTGGGCAGTTATGCCAGATTTGCACCTTCTAGTGCTTGCTAGAATTTGTTTAATACCCAACAAATTTAAAGAAACAAGTTTCTAAACTTTTGAGTCCGCTGCTCAATGCACCTTGTTGAGGTCACCATGAACCTTCTCTCAGCTGTGCTGGCCTCCAATGCTACTCCAGCTCTCTTGAAGGCTGAAGAAATGGGAAGCCCCACTTCCAACCCCATCCTATGCATATCCTTGTCCTTCTAAGGGCCAAACTTCTCCCAATCAAGGACAAAACGTGACTTATCCAGGCTCCAATGTTTATTCAAGCCACTCTGCTAAACTCCCACAGCAGTTTAAGAGAACACCAAAGAACAAGGAACAAGCCCTTTGGCCCACCAAGCCTGCCCGGTTCCTAATCTCCTTTAAACCAGCTACTTATTGCCCATTAGCAGTTTCTATCCCTCTGTTCCACTCTCGTTCATATGTCTAGGAAGATACGCCTTAAACATTGCTAATGTGCCTGCTTCCAGCACCTCTACTGGCAGTGTGTTCCAGGCACCCACCACCCTCTATGCGAAACATTTCCCTGCACTTCTCCCCTAAACTTTCCCCCTCTCATCTTGAACCTGTGCCCTCTTGAAGTTAAACTTTCCACCCTGGGAAAGGGCCTCAGACTATCCACCCTATCTATGTCTCTCATAATTTTGTTGACCTCTATCAGGTCATCCCACAGCTTTCATCTTTCCAGAGAAAATAATGTTTATCCAAAATGTTCCTCCTAACTAAAACCCTCCAGACCAGGCAGCATCCTGGTAAACCTTCTCTGCACACTCTCCAAAGCATCCATATTCTTTTGGTAGTGTGGTGACCAGAACTGTATACAATATTCCAAATGTGGCCTAACTAAAATTTTATACAGTTGTAACAAGCTTGCCAATTTTTATATTCAATGCCCTGGCCGATGAAGGCAAGCATGCTATATTCCTTCTTGACCACCTTATCCACCTGTGTTGCCACTTTCTTTGATTTGTGGACCCGTACACCCGGATCGCTCTGTTAGTCAATGCTCCTAAGGGTTCTGTCATTCATTATCTAATTTGCACCTTAATTTGATCTAAAATGGATTACCTCGCATTTGTCTGGATTCAATTCCATTGCCTTTTCTCTACCCAAATCTGCAATCGATATCCTGCTGTATCCTTTGACAATTCTCCTTACTATCTACAACTGCGCCAATTTGGTGTCATATAGAGTCATAGATATGTATAGCATGGAAACAGACCCTTTGGTCCTACTCACCCTTGCTGACCAGGTATCCTAAATAAATCTAGTCCCACTTGCCAGCATTTGGCCTATCTCCCTCTAAACCCTTCCTATTCATGTACTTATCCAGATGCCTTTTAAATGTTGTAAATATACTAGCTTCCACCACTTCTATACACACACCACCCTCTGTAAAAACATTGCCCCTTAGGATCCTTTTAAATCTTTCCCCTCTCACCTTAAACCTATGCCCTTTAGTTTTGGACTTCCCCGACCCTGGGGAAAAGACCTTGTTTATTCATCGTACCCATGCCCCTAACGATTTCATAAACCTTTATAAGGTTACCCCTCAGCCTCCGACACTCCGGGGAAAATAGCCCCAGCCTATTCAGCCTCACCCTGTAGCTCAAACCCTTCAACCCTGACGACATCCTTGTAAATCTTTTCTGAACCCTTTATCGCTGAAGTCCAGTAGATCAGCCAATGGAACCTTGGTCCCCATACACTTCTTTTTACATCCTTTTTCTAGTAAGACAAACATGAATATTGCAGTTCAACTATAATTAATATTGTGCTTCAGACTGATTCCCTAATAAATATTAAAACCGTCTCATGGGCTACTACTCTGCATCTGATTCACCAGTCTCAGTCTGCGAAAACATAATTATCAAAAAGGTGTTAGGGAATACACAGAACAGGAAAGGAGCTTTGAAAACTGATAATCAGTTTCAACATTAAAAGCGGCTCCCCAATCATTGCAAATCTACTGCAGATTAAAATAACACTGACATGGCTAGGTTTTCTCATCCAGTCTGAATGCCACATATTACAGGCCACGCCTATCCATATCATGGAGTCAACATTCGTGTATATAATGGAGATATTTTGCTGACAGTATTCCAAACTATACAGGATAGCCTGTCTTTTAGTGATGGAGGAAAAGATCCACATCTGGTTTTGGTCATGTGACTGGCAGAGTTGCAGTAACATATTTTTAGAACCATACTTTGTCTGGCGCATTGTCCTAGCAATGCTAAATGCCATAAATACAACATCATTGGTATCGGTCCAACCAAATAGGGGCGGAAATATTTTATTTTGGAACGGTACCTGATCCTCAACATCCAGCAGATCACTCCTTAGCCCTTCCCCACCTGTATGGAAAATCTTGCTCAACCACCCACTCACCCTTGCTCACCAATTTCTGTGTCTCGGTTAATTAACTTTGACTTGATGAATTGGCCTCAAAACTAAACCAGAGGGAAAAGGCTACAGTAAACCACAGCAGGTTTAACATTATAACATTTTTATCCTCTTGTTTGGGCTTGAGGCAAAGTTCAAGGCGAGTTTTACTGCCATAGTTAATTTATATGACATCCAACTCATGTCAGCCTATGGTGCAGCAAGCAAACTAAATAAATTCAATTGCTTTCATGTAAAAAAAATTATCTCGCTCTGCTCTCTCCTCAAACCTTTGGCCTTGTACCAGAGCATCTCTGGGTAAACACATGACTCGGAAGAACAATAAATACTTCAACAAAGGACTGCCACCTCCCTGTTCAATGTATATTTTGAAAGACGTACTTACAGCTCTACAAGACTATTTATTGCTGTAAATTAAAATTACAGCACATGCTATGATCTTAAAATCTGCTTTTAGTTTGACTCCAATATATTTATGTCTAACTCAGAGACAATAGGTTCAAATTTCTTGCTTCTGTGGTTCAGATGGTCTGCATACAAGTGGAGAATTCTCCTGGGTACCCTGGTTGATATTTTCCCCTGTTAAACCTTGATGTGGAGATAAGGTAATTCAACCAACCAGTGTGCACAAATGGCTGCCTTATTTCCCAAGGCAGCAACAGACGACATTTCAAAATAAGATGGTTTTAGGTGCCAGGTCATTCTTGGGATGATTGAGTCAAGTGATAAAGAAGCCTCACAGGATTGTACAGCACATGAAGAGGGCAATCTGTCCATCACGTCTACGCCAGTTCTTTAAAAAAAAAGCAAAAATCCCACGATCTAGTTCCACTTTGCTACTCTTTCCCCACAGATCTCCAAATGTTCTCTTCAGGTTCCTGTTCAATTCCCTTTTGAAAGCTGTGATTGAATGTGCCTCCACCACCCTCTAAGGCAGTGCATTCCAGATCCTTAGTACTCACTGGGCAAAACATTTCACCTTAAGTCACTGTCAAGCCATTTGCCAATCACCTCGCAACAGGGTTCTCCAGTTTTCAACCTTTCTGCTAATGGGAGCAGTCTTCTCTCTCCAATCCCTCAAGATTTTCATCTCTATCAAATCTCCTCTCAACCTTCTCTATGGAGAACCACCCCATGCTTCTTTAACTTATTATGTAACTAAACTCTCACACCCCTGGATCCATTGTCATTATTCTTTACTGCACCTTTGTTAAAGCCTTCATTTCCTTCCTAAAGTGTAGTGCCCAGAACTGGACACAATAGTCCAGTACAGACTAAGTTGGTGTTGTATAATTGTTCCTTGCTTTTCAACTCCATGCGTCTATTGATCCAACCTACTTTCCACCTGCCTTTTTAACAACTTTCTTCACCTGCTCAGTCATCCTCAACTATTTTTTTACATTTATATATCTGTTTCCTCCTGTCCCTACATTTCCTTAGATGATGGTTATCCTTCATTTTATAAAGACTTCCCCCCAAACTTACTGCATTAACTTCATCTCCTATGTGTCCACCTTCTCATCAGCCTGGATACCCAAGGTTAGGTCTGTGGTACAGATCAAACAATAATGATCCTAATACTGACCCCTGGGCATCATCACCTTTCTCCAGTCTGAAAAAGGAATGCTCACCACTGCAGTGTGTAGCTGGAGGAACACAGCAGGTCAGGCAGCATCCGAGGAGGAGGAATGTTGACATTTCGGGTCCCAAAACGTCAGCTTTCCTGCTCCTCAGATGCTGCCTGGCCTGCTGTGCTCCTCCAGCTACACACTGTTATCTCTGACTCGAGTATCTGCAGTTCTTACTATCCCTTCACCACTGCAGGTTGTTCCCAGTCAGTCACTCAGCTAACTTCAAAGGCAGATTCCCACTCTACCTTTTATTCCACGTGGCTCTAAATGTAATAAGCTTATCATGTGAAACTTCAAACATTTTTGGCAGTGCAGGTACGTCACATTAACCTCAGCTGCAACATCAAAAAACTCACATCAAGTTGGTTAAACATGATTGGAGTCTTAAAAAGTCTGTGCTGCCTTTCCTCAAACCAATATATCCTTGTTCCTCGCCACTTCCACCATCTGCAATCTGACCCCACTACCAAGGACAATTTTCCCTCCCCACCCTTATCTGCTTTCTGGAGGGACCGCTCTCTCCATGACTCCCTTGTCCACTCCACACTCTCCACCAGCCCCACCACCCAGGCACTTTTCCCTGCAACCGCAGGAGGTGCTACACCTGCCCCCACACCTCCCACCTCACCCCCATCCCAGGCCCCAAGAAAACCTTCCACATCAGACAGATGTTCACCTGACATCTGCTAATGTGGTATACTGTATCCGCAGTTCCCGATGTGGCCTCCTCTACATCGGGGAGACCAAGCGGAGGCTTGGGGACTGCTTTGTGGAACACCTGCGCTCGGATCCCGACAAACAACTGCACCTCCCAGTCGCAAACCACTTCAACTCCTCCTCCCACTCCTCAGACGACATGTTCATCCTGGGCCTCCTCCAGTGCCACAACGATGCCACCTGAAGGCTGCCGGACCAGCACCTCATTTTTCGCTTGGGAACCCTGCAGCCCAATGGTATCAGTGTGGACTTCACAAGCTTCAAGAACTCCCCTCCCCCTACCGCATCCCAAAACCAGCCCAGCTCATCCCCGCCTCCCTGACCTGTCCATCCTTTCTCCCACCTCAACCCCCAACCCCATCTCCTACCTACCAGCCTCATCCCACCTCCTTGACCTGTCTGTCTTCCCTTGACTGACCAACCCCCATCTTAACTCCCCACCTACACTCCCCTTTACTGGCTCCATCCCTGCCTCCTTGACCTGTCCGCCTCCTCTCCACCTATCTGCTCCTTTATCCATCCTCCATCCGCCTCCCCCTCTCTCTATTTATTTCAGAATCCCCTTCCCTTCCCCCATTTCTGAAGAAGGGTCTAGGCCCGAAACGTCAGCCTTCCTGTTCCTCTGATGCTGCTTGGCCTGCTGCGTTCATCCAGCTCCACACCTTGTTATCTCAGATTCTCTAGTATCTGCAGTTCCTACTATCTCTGATATCCTTGTTCAAGTGTTTTATCATGTTCAGTAGCCTCATGCGGTACCGTGTTAAACATCTTTTGAAAATCCAAAATCTACTACTTCCCCTTTATCAACCCTGCTTGTGCACCTCGGACTAATAATTTTGTCCGGCATGATTTCCCCTTCATCAAGTCAGACTGACTCTACTTGATTATATTGTGGATTTCTAAATGCTTTGCTATTATATACTTTATAATAGACTCTAACATTTTTTCAATAATATTGTCTCTCTCCCTTTATGAATGGTGGATGTTATATTGGCAGTTTTCCAGTCCTCTGGGACTTCTCCAAATTCTAATGATTTTTTTTGTAAGATTGCTACCAGTTCATTCACTAACTTTAAAACCCTAGGATGGAACTGATCAGGTCCAGAAGGCTTGTTGGACTTTAACACCCTTAGTTTCCCTAGTACTTTCTCTCTAGTGATAATTATTGTGTTTATTTTCTCCTTCTCATTAGCCCCTTCTGTTTTTAGTATGTTTGGAATGCTTTTGGTATCCTCCACCATGTAGGCTAATACATAGTATTTGTTCAACTCATTTCTTGGCTCCCCATCATTTGTTCCCACCCTCATTCTCTAAAAGCTATGTACCATTGCCTTTCTCTTCCTTTTATCTATTTAAAGAAGGTCTTACTGTCCTCTTTCTTACTTGCTGGTTTGCCCTCAGCTTACTTTCTCCCTTTTTTTGGCTTGTGTTTAAAACTTTCCCAATATTCTGATTTACCACTAATCTTTGTCACATTGTATGCTTTTTTCTTCAAATTGATTTTGTCCTTCAATTCCCTGGTTAACCAATTGATTTATTTCCCCTTCCTACAATACTCTTTCCTCACCAGGATAGATCTTTGCACTGAGTCATGAACTATTTTTTTAAAAACATTTGCAATCATTCATCAACCATTTTCTCCGCTAAACTCCTTTCCCAGTCCAAGGTGTAGAGCTGGATGAACACAGCAGGCCAAGCAGCATCAGAGGAGCAGGAAAGCTTGACGTTTCGGGCCTAGACCCTTCATCAGAAATGGGGGAGGGGAAGGGGGTTCCGAAATAAATAGGGAGAGAGGGGGAGGCGGATAGAAGATGGATAGAGGAGAAGATAGGTGGAGAGGAGACAGACAAGTTGAAGAGGTGGGGATGGAGCCAGTAAAGGTGAGTGTAGGTGGGGCGGTAGGGAGGAGATAGGTCAGTCCAGGGAGGACGGACAGGTCAAGGGGGCGGGATGAGGTTAGTAGGTAGGAGATGGGGGTGCGGCTTGAGGTGGGAGGAGGGGATAGGTGAGAGGAAGAACAGGTTAGGGAGGCGGGGACGAGCTGGGCTGGTTTTGGGATGCGGTAGGGGGAGGGGAGATTTTGAAGCTTGTGAAATCCACATTGATACCATTTGGCTGCAGGGTTCCCAGGCTGAATATGAGTTGCTGTTCCTGCAACCTTTGGGTGACATCGTTGTGGCACTGCAGGAGGCACAGGATGGACATGTCGTCTGAGGAATGGGAGGGGGAGTTGAAATGGTTCACAACTGGGATGTGCAGTTGTTTATTGCGAACCCAGCTCAGCTGTTCTGCAAAGTGGTCCCCAAGCCTCCGCTTGGTTTCCCCGATGTAGAGGAGGCCACAATGGGTACAGCGGATGCAGTATACCACATTGGCAGATGTGCAGGTGAACATCTGCTTGATGTGGAAAGTCTTTTGGGGCCTGGGATTGGGGTGAGGGAGGAGGTGTGGGGGCAGGTGTAGCACTTCCTGCGGTTGCAGGGAAAAGTGCCGAGTGTGGTGGGGCTGGAGGGGAGTGTGGAGTGGACAAGGGAGTCATGGAGAGAGTGGTCCCTCCGGAAAGCAGACAAGGGTGGGGAGCGAAAGATGTCTTTGGTGGTGGGGTCAGATTGCAGATTGCAGAAGTGTCAGAGGATGATGCGTTGGATCCCCCTCGTCCTCACGTACCACCCCACCAACCTCCAGAAAAAAGAAGTTCTTCAAGGACTGCAACTTCCCCCCTGCAGTGGTCGACAACGCCCTCGACCGTGTCTCCCACATTTCCCGTAACTCATCCCTCACACCCCGTCCCCGCAATAACAACCAAAAAAGAATCCCCCTCGTCCTCACGTACCACCCCACCAACCTCCGGAAAATCCCACTTTCTACAGACAAAGGGGGTGGACATGGGTACCCGCATGGGCCCAAGCTATGCCTGCCTCTTTGTAGGTTACGTGGAACAATCCCTCTTCCGTACCTACACTGGCCCTAAACCCCACCTCTTCCTCCGTTACATTGATGACTGTATTGGCGTTGCCTCATGCTCCCACGAGGAGCTCGAACAGTTTATCCACTTCATCAACACCTTCCACCCCAACCTTAAGTTCACCTGGACCATCTCTAACTCCTGTCTCACCTTCCTGGACCTCTGTCTCCATCTCGGGTAACCACCTAGAAACTGATATCCATTTCAAGCCCACTGACTCCCACAGCTACCTAGAATACACCTCCTCCCACCCACCTTCCTGCAAAAATGCCATCCCCTATTCCCAATTCCTTCGCCTCCGCTGCATCTGCTCCCAGGATGAGGCATTCCACTCCCGCACATCTCAGATGTCCTCGTTCTTCAAGGACCGCAACATTTCCCCCACAGTGGTCGAGAACGCCCTCGACCGTGTCTCCCGCATTTCCCGTAACTCATCCCTCACACCCCATCCCCGCAATAACAACCAAAAAAGAATCCCCCTCGTCCTCATGTATCACCCCTCCAACCTCCGGAAAAATCCAACGCATCATCCTCCGACACTTCCGCCATCTGCAATCCGACCCCACCACCAAAGACATCTTTCCCTCTCCACCTATCTTCTCCTCTAGCCATCTTCTATCCACCTCCCCCTCTCTCCCTATTTATTTCAGAGCCCTCTTCCCCTCCCCCAGTTCTGAAGAAGGGTCTCGGCCCGAAACGTCAAGCTCTCCTGCTCCTATGATGCTGCTTGGCCTGCTGTGTTCATCCAGCTCTACACCTTGTTATCTCGGATTCTCCAGCATCTGCAGTTCCTATTATCTCTCCTTTCCCAGTCCACTCTACTTTCATTCCTATGAAATAACCCTTATTTAAGTTTAGTGGTTGTTACTGACGCAAGTTACTCACTCTCAAACCGAGTACTAAATTCAAGCATGTCATGGTCACTGTTTGCTAAGAGAAGCTTCTTGCTTCTTTGAAAAAATTCATTCATGGGACATGCTGGCTGGTCAGCATTTATTGCCCAACCCTAGTTGCCCTTGAGAAGATGGTATTGAGCTGTCTTCTTGAACAACTGCAGTCAACTGATACAGCTGAGTGGCTTGCTAGGCCGTTTTAGAGGACAGTTGTGAGTCAACCACATTGCTGCGGGTCTGGCGTCACATGTAGGCCAGACCAGGTGAGGACATTAATGACCCAGACGGGTTTTACCTGACAATCAACAACTGTTTCATGGTCATTGTCAGATTCAAATTCCACCATTTGCTGTGGTGGGATTCAAACCTGGGTCCTGAGATCATTAGCAGAGTTTCTGGATTAATAGTCTTGTGAAAATACTACATAGCCGTTGCCTCCCCTTGTGACTATCTCTGTCAATTCGATTTTCCCAATCCATTAGAAGATTAAAAGTCACCCATGATTCACGCGCTGCCTTTTGTTTAGAAAAAAAAAGGGCGCTCATTATCTTCTAATTTATTCTCTATCCTATGTAACGGCTACAGTTAGGCCCTAGTATCTCCCACCAGTGTCTTCTTCCCCTTTTCATATTCATAAAATAGCTGTTTTCTAACAATTCTAACGTTTTATACAAATAAACAACATATTTTGTCAAAAGTCAAAACAACACGTTGACCTTATTATTCAAAGACAGCACATATCCTGCAATCACACACACCCTTGTGGAGCCTCAATGTTTTCCTTCTAAAACATATTGCTGTATAATTTTTTATTATTTTCCTGCCTGGGGAGTTATTCTCACAGTTCCCACCTCAAAACTGGAACCCTGGGCAGCTGAGTGGATTCATGCTGTTCTATTAGACTCTGCTCAAGGAGCACATTTTTCTCAAAAATATGTTCCCAATCAGCAAAGGGCATGCAAAGTGACATCGGGATTCTAGTTGGGTTAAACTCAGTGAATGTTTTTTTAAAAAAAGAAATAGAAGTTTGACCTCCGGTCATCTTGAAGCTAACAAACATGAAGCGACAGGTGCAGGATGAGAAACAGAACTAACAGAGCAGAACAAAACAATTTTTTTTAAAAAACAGAGAAGAGCTCATGTGTGGAATAAACTTCTAGAGGAAGTGGTGGATACAGGTACAGTTACAATGTTTAAAAGACATTTAGATAAATTCATGAATAGGAAATGTTTGGAGGGATATGGCCAAACGCAAGCAGGTGGAACTTGTTCAGTTTGAGATTATGGTCGACATGCCCTGGTTGGTCTGACGGGTCTGCTTCTGTGCTGTTTGACTCTGTCTCTCTCTATTACTCTATAAATTGACAGTAGCCAGCTTTAAAAATCTGCTTGCATTACTTCGGAGCTGATTGGAGGTGTGAAACAACATGTCCTCAATGATATTGGATTGCAATGCATCTTTCTTACAGGTTGTGTTAACACATAAAATAGGTCCCAGAAAAAAAATCCAAGGGAAGCACAATTTAACTAGAACAATTTCTGTTAGCCTGACCCATAAATCTAGAAATTACCTACCTGAATTGTCATTTCCATCAGATTCAGAAAAACCAGCTTTCGGAACTGTGGATGCAAAAAGATACTGCATTATTCAAAATGCTGGATGAGTCTCCCAGATTTTGTGCTTGACTAGTAAAATCTGATCAAGTAGGCTGAAAACGTAATCCAAAAAACATTCATAATGTCATTAATCACCAATTTTTTAAGCACAGGCTGCATTTGGTTACTGACACGTTTTCTTTTGACTGAGTCTTAGCTGCGTCTTTAGGGCCTATGATCAACCAGTTAAAATAATTGAAGCAAACTTGGAGAACGATAGAAGATTTGCATTTTAACTTTATGACTCCCATGCATTTGACTTAAAACATAATTTAATAAAGATGAACTTCTCTATCACAATTGAGGCTATCCTGTATGGACTTTAGAAAGCATGAAACAAAAAAGGTCACTTGACACTTTCCAAAGACCACAGCAAACACGTTCTGATGTATTTGGCTCCAGTTTTGTAATGGTTCTAGGACAGGTAACGGTGCAAGATAAACTGGAAGAATTGATAAAGCCACGATGGGGATTTTGTGCCTGAAGTGATGGTGGTCATGAATTTACTGATCCAAGTAAACTTGGAAAGATTAAAATTGGTCAGCAATAGAGTGAAACTAGGGCTAAATTTTCCAGACGTGGTAGAATCTCAGTCAGTCACATGGAGATGGGAGGATGGTGAATTTAATGAAATGCGTGTCAGTAAAGGTGGGGTCAGACTGGCATCAGGTACTAGCCCAAACAGGTATTAAAGGGATTACCTTGGGGTACATTGATGACACTGTTGTGATTTCCCTGATGGTGATGGGTTCCCTGGTGAGGACTGGAGCTTCAGTGTCACAGGGAGGGGCCTAGCCTGGCCTCATTTAAATTCAATCCCACCATCCCAGTATGGCAGGAGTCAATGGCACAAAGCTGCAGTCACAGGCTGTCCTGTCGGGGGGCACTTCCCCATATAATAATCTGTGCTTACATTGTCTGTTGGCAGTGCCCAGGAGCTGCTCTTGGCAGTAGTGAGCTTCTGCTTGTGGATGCCCACACAGTGTTTGCACCATTGCATGGTCAGACTGCTTTGTGATTTCATGCTGCTCTGACCTCCCACCAGACAGCCATCTCATTTGACTAACTGCGGTTCTGAAAGTGTTGGGCTGGTGTGACACTTTCAAGATCACATTGCCCCTGGAACTCTGCTGGCAATTGCCCATTTAGTCCATTGCATTCTGAAGACATGTCATATCAGACTTGAAACATTTACTGTATTTCTCTCCAGAGATGCTGCTAAATTTCTCCAGCATTCTGCATTTGTTGCCCATTTAACAAGCTTAAATCAGTTTTCTGTTGCTGCTGGACTGACTAATGTCACTGCACATAACTCTGCTGCATGGGACATAATAAGCCTGCATCCAGGGCTGCCACATAGAGCAGAGCCAGTGGGTATGGAGCAAAGTTCACCATTGCTAACTTTATAACAGGTATCACCAAAATGTAACGTCCCAGATGAGGTCCTAATCTTTCCTTCTTGTGATTAGTCAGACTTTTTAAAACCATGCAGCACAGTTCGAGAGCAGAACATTGAACATAGAACATTACAGCACAGTACAGGCCCTTCGGCCCTCGATGTTGCACCGACCTGTGAAACCAATCTGATGCCCATCTAACCTACACTATTCCCTTATCATCCATATGTTTATCCCATGACCATTTAAATGCCCTTAAAGTTGGTGAGTCTACTACTGTTGCAGGCAGGGCATTCCACGCCTTTACTGCTCTCTGAGTAAAGAATCTACCTCTGACATCTGTCCTATATCTATCACACCAATTTAAAGCTATGTCCCCTCGTGCTAGCCGTCACCACCCGAGGAAAAAGGCTCTCACTGTCCACCCTATCTCATCCTCTGATCATCTTGTATGTCTCTATTAAGTCACCTCTTAACATTCTTCTCTCTAACGAAAACAGCCTCAAGTCCCTCAGCCTTTCCTCATAAGACCTTCCCTCCATACCAGGCAACATCCTGGTAAATCTCCTCTGCACCCTTTCCATTGCTTCCACATCCTTCCTATAATGTGGCGACCAGAACTGCACGCAATACTCCAAGTGCGGCCGCGCCAGAGTTTTGTACAGCTGCAACGTGACCTCATGGCTCCGAAGTTGATGTGGTGTATATGGGTTTCAGTAAAGCATTTGATAAAGTTCTCCACGGTAGGCTATTGCAGAAAATACGGAGGCAAGGGATTGAGGGTGATTTAGCGGTTTGGATCAGAAATTGGCTAGCTGTAAGAAGACAGAGGGTGGTGGTTGATGGGAAATGTTCATCCTGGAGTGCAGTTACTAGTGGTGTACCGCAAGGATCTGTTTTGGGGCCACTGCTGTTTGTCATTTTTATAAATGACCTGGATGAGGGCATAGAAGGGTGGGTTAGTAAATTTGCAGATGACACTAAAGTCGGTGGAGTTGTGGATAGTGCGGAAGGATGTTGCAGGTTA
Source organism: Ginglymostoma cirratum (assembly GCA_024137785.1). Lineage (NCBI taxonomy): Eukaryota > Metazoa > Chordata > Chondrichthyes > Orectolobiformes > Ginglymostomatidae > Ginglymostoma > Ginglymostoma cirratum. Next base: position 45,129,596 of record JAHRHZ010000249.1, read on the forward strand.
CAGAGGGACATAGAGAAGCTGCAGAGCTGGGCTGAGAGGTGGCAAATGGAGTTTAATGCGGAAAAGTGTGAGGTGATTCACTTTGGAAGGAGTAACAGGAATACAGAGTACAGGGCTAATGGTAAGATTCTTGGTAGTGTGGACAAGCAGAGAGATCTCGGTGTCCATATGCATAGATCCCTGAAAGTTGCCACCCAGGTTGATAGGGCTGTTAGGAAGGCGTACGGTGTGTTTGGTTTTATTGAAAGACGAAACAACTCAAAAAAAACCTGCATTATTTGCTAATGTTCTTTGCTCCTTTTCTACGTTTAATCGAAGTTAGTCCTTGACATGGATCCACATGTATTTGGCATTATTGCTGCCCTGCCTAGCATTGAACAACTTACAATGTTGACTGTATAAAAGCTGCACTAAAAATCATGTTGGAAAGCAGAAAATGGATGTGTTTAAGCCTGCCTGAGCCCATTTACACCAGAAGACCATCATGATCCTGCCAGCTGTGACTTCTACTTTGACTTCCAGCTTCCACCCAAAACCAAAAGAATCCATCCTGGAATACAGCAATGCAGGAATCAATTAGGTGCCAAGGTAATTTTAACTCCAACCCGAGCAGACAGCTTTCCCACCAGTGAACACCAGCCATAACCCACTGGAAGATAGGAAAGGCTTCCAAAAAAAGGTATAGTCTGGGCTTTGCTTGATGAACTGAAGGTGTAAGAGTGGTTCCCTGGTACTCACAACAAGTTCAGGTGTCTCCTATCCTGGACATTCCTTTCCTCCCCGAGACCCCTTCATGCAGATCCCTACCACCCCCAAACTTCTGTTTCCAAAGCTTTTAAGGGATTGCCAATTCCAGCAAACCTTCTAACAGGGAATCAAGTGGCACCCTGTTAATGAAGCATGGCCTGTTACAAGTTTGGGAGCTTCCTTCACAATGGATGGGCAATACATTGATTTGCCACAGTCCAGGAAACCCAATGAGACTCAAAATGTACCCCAATGTTGTCTCTCTCCTCTTCAATAGTAATTTTGGAAGTGACTGCACTGCACTGTGTTATGCTGGAAGAGAATGAGAGATAAAAGAAACACCAGGTAATGAGCCACTGTGCTTGACACAGAAACACTGACAAATTTTATAATATTGACTCAAATCATTTATTTGATTTTAATAAAGAAATATAGCCCCCCAAGACTGTTATAAGAATTGTACTTTTGAGTGATATTTTAAATTCCTGTTGTGATCATTTGAATACATGTTGCCTCAGAGGTTATAAATATACTCCAAAATATATTAAAACAAATGGTATAAATAAAATCTCATAGCAAGTTTTAAAACTAAATGGGGATGAATGGTCGTCTTCAATTTAATTATAAATATTTTAAAGTGCAGGTTACTTTCAATACTTTAAAAACCAACTTGCTTAAAAATATTTCTTTATAATTGCATTTCAAAATTCTTCTAACCAAACCAAACAAAGACATGGAACAGGTCTGTTAGTCGCTTTCCTCTCTAGAATCTATCAATTTTAAAAACAAATACTTACTGAGACATAGTAGCTGTAATGATCATATACAGTACATTCAATATGTGGTGCATTTTCAAGGTGAATAGCCTATTATAAATCATAGCATAAAACTGTAACAGCGAGTCATTTTGAAACTTGTTTAATTATACAGGCACTAAATAAAGAGGGTGTGGGATGGACAACATGGCCGTAAAATTTTCAACTGTTGTGAACGACAATGTGACAGCTGGACAAAGGCCTGGAACATTTCAAGGAGACTCAAAGATACATTCATGTTCTACTCTCATTTAAGTGTCAGTTATGACTTTGTTCAAAACCTCCTCCTGGTCAAGAAACCCATCTGTATAGAAGTGTGAATAGGCAGTTTTCTCTGAACATTCTGCAGTTTAGAAATTGTATAGTTACAACTAGACTGGTTCAATTCATCTTGGTCAGTACTGCATTTTGCCGGATATGCTTCAGCACTTAACATTAATGCTGGAGACAACGCAGCTTCGTGTTAGTGTAAATTATACTATTTTTACCTAGTAGCAAAAGCCCCATCCCAATCTGGTTCAACTCCCTAGTGGAGATGAAGGAACCTACTTACATGCTAGTAATCTCAAGGTAAGAATACAGTAACAGAGGATGTCTGTCCAACCACTGGGGATCACTGTGTTTTCCTTGAGGACAGAGGCAGATAAGACCATTTCTGGATCATTGAATGTCCTGTTCTTGGAATATCTAGTGTAAACATCCAAAAACATCAGACCTAATTTTATTTCAGAGTGCTCATGGAAATGCCTTGCTAAAATGGTGGCAGTGTGCAAGTACACAGAGTACCACATGATAATTTTGGAAAGCATGTTTGTCCAGCCAGCAGAGGCATTTCTCAAAACCAAGGGTCTCACTGAGTGATGAATGTCAGGTGTCAATCAGACACGGATTCTAATTTACCACTGCATCAGCTTTGCACAGGGAAGGTCATGCCTTAACTATGTGATTGAATTCTTTAAGGAAGTGACAAGGAGAATCAATGAGAGTTCTGCAGTGGATGTTGTCAAATACCTTGGTAAAATCCATGTAGACAAGGTCCCACATGACAGACTGGTCAAAAACGTAAAAGCCCATGGGATACAGGGCAATATGTTGTGTTGGATCCAAAGCTGGCTTAAGTGGGAAAACAAAGGGTAATGACTGATGGCTGACCTTATAAAAAGAAGGCTGTTTCAAGTGGTGTTTTGCAGGGCTAGGTGTTGGGATCCTGGCTGTTTGTTTGATACATTTCCATGGATTGAATGTGGGGGCGGGGGGCACAATTGGGAAATTTGTGGAGGATTGCTGTAAGCTCCAAAATGAAATACATGGGTTGGTGGAGTGGGCAGGAAAGTGGCAGATGGAATTCAACTCTGATAAGTAAGTGAGGTCGCAAAGTAAAAGGGAATACATAAAAAAACAGAAATATACTGAGAGGGGTAGATAAAGTGAGAATTCTTGGCGTGCAAGAGCACAGGTCACTAAAAGATAGCAGTACAGGTAGATAAAGTTGTAAAGGCAGCATATGGAATGCTCTCCTTCCTTGGCAGAGGTATAGAAAACAAAACCGGGGATATAATGATGAAACTGTTTAAGACACTGTGAGAACACAACTGGAGTATTGTGTGCAGTTGTGGTCACCATATTACAGGAAAGGACAAAATTGTTCAGGACATAACACAGAGCAGATTTACTCGAATGTTGCCAGGGCTGGAAAACTGTAGCTATGATAAGAGATTGGAGAGGTTAGAGTCGCTTTTATTGGAACAGAGAAGGCTGAGGAATGACATGGTTGAGGAATACAAAATTGTGAGGGGTAGAGAGAACAGACAGGAGCAACCTTTGTCTCCTGGCAGAGAGATTTGTCCAGGGGTCAAAGATTCAAACTAAATGGCAGAAGGATTAGAGAGGACGGGAGGAAATGTGTTTTTACACAGAGGGTGGTAGGTATCTGGAATTCATTTCCTGATTTGATGGTAGAGGCAGAGACCCTCAAAAAGTAGCTAGATCTGCACATTAAGTGTTGTAACTGCAGGGCTATGGGCTGTGCGCAAAAAGATGGGATTAGATAGGGCATCTGAGTGTCTTTGGGTTAGCATGGACAAGACAGGTCAGGTGGCCTTCTTCTGTGCTGTATCATTTTTATGGTTCTATGGTCTGGTGTAAACTGGCAGTAGCCTTGCCATGAAGATATGTATAATTTCTTTATGGCTACAGGCAACCAAGTCTGGAGGGATATAGTGGAGTGATACAAAAGGAAAGCAAAAGAAATTTCCTGTAAGCGATGATGAAAAAAACCCCAAAAAAACCTGGCAAATGCTGTATGAGTGGATAATAATTAAACTAATAGATCGATGCAGCGTCACTTTTTCCTTTCATGGTTAGGAGCCTAATGCAAAATGCATGGGATGGGAGTCTACTCAGTCTGTTGCCACAGTATATAAATCAGGCAACACACCCTGTTATTTCAAGTTGAAGGTCAGGTTCCTTATAAGCATTATAAAAATTATAGATTCTGAGTCATAGGTTTGTAAAAGGTGCCGGAATCAATGGGTCATTCTCTCATTTATGCCTTAAGCTGTGCTCGTAAGTCAAGGATTTTCAGGGTGTGGAAATCATGTTGTGCCTTAATATGAAAAGGAAAGGTTGCTACTCGTCTCATGTACTGTAAAAAGTGTATTTTTCCTTTACATTGCTATTTCTTGTGAATTATTCAGATGACTGCAAGTCACAATGTTTCGTCAAAGTGTGTCATTTTAAGCAATACTTAAAAGGTTAACTATAAAAAAAACTTATCAATTCTCCTTTACTACTGCTGCGATAAATCAATGAAATTATCATCATTTTTAGCTACTGATTGAATAAAAAGGTCCCATTAAGGGCTAAAAGTAGTATCATAATTGATAATCGGCAGTATTACTAATTGTCTATAACGTATTAAAAATGAAAAATGGCCAATGACTAAACTGAAGTTACTCTCAGCTATAACTGTAGAAACAGTCACACTGATACTCAGATTAAAAGGCATTAACCAGCATTCCATATATGGGCTAATTTTAAACCGTGTTAGGAGTGTCCTCCTAGCTGTAACCATTGTATGATTCATTATATGAACTTGTGGTCCAAGGGAAACTAATGGCTTAAATCACAGAGGCCTGGTGAGCAAAGTCCAGTTCTTGATTGAAAACCAGCTGATCTCAACCACAATAATAATCAAGATGCTATAATTAGTTTCATTAGACCCGATGTCAGGAAGGAAAATTTAGCCAGGCTTTCAGAGCAGAATTCTGAACTTTATCCTGAGGTTCTGCCCAGCCAACTAAAATAGTAGCTGCATGTAACTACACTTCAGAGATAATTTGGCTGTGAAATCCTCCGGGACAATCAAAAATATCATGATCTTTTACAGGGAATTAAATGCTGATATTTGTCAATGTTAGTGAAAAGGTGCCTTTCCCCATATGAACAAGGAAGCGCCATAAATACTTCAGCTTTCTTCTAAGAGCACTTGCTTTTTCTTATGGGAACTCTGAGTTCTGCCTTTTGGTAACTTCTGGAGAGCAAGAGATGCAACTGCAATAATATTAAGTTCCAACCTAATCAATGTGTCAAAACTCATGAGACAATGAAAAGAGGCCTCATGTCTCATACAGCAGCCACCTGAGTGAAGGGGAGAGGGCTGTAATTGGATCAGTGGCATCTGAGCACATATGTCCCTAAAAACATGTGGTGCCAACTGATGAAAAGATATGCAAGTATTTAATGCTCTATTTCATACTTGTGGCTGCTGCTCTAGTCTTCTTTATTAGGTGCCATGTTTCAGGTTGTTTCTACATTGACTGCGCACGACGTTCTATAAACAAATTTCTGTTTCCCCTCATTTACTGGATAAGATATAAAAGGGATATTGAGTCATAAAGGATGGAAACAGACCCTTCGGTTCAACTAGTCCATGCCAAACATAATCCCAAACTAAACTAGTCCCACCTGCCTGCTCCTAGCCCATGTCCCTCCAAACCTTTTCTATTCATGTACTTATCCAAATGTCTTTTAAATGTTGTAATTGTCCCACATCCACCACTTCCTCAGAAAGTTCGTTCCACACATGAACCACGCTCTAAAATATTTGCATCATTTCTTTTTTTAAAAATCTATCTCCTGTCACCTTAAAAATGTGTCTCCTTGTCTTGAAATCCCCCATCCTAAGGAAAAGACAAGTATCATTAACTCTATCTATACCTCTCTTTAGTTTGTAAACATCTATCAGGTTGCCTCTCAAACTCCTACCTGCCAGTGAAAAAAAGACGCAGCCTATCCAGCCGTTCTTTATAACTCAAACCTTCCATACCCAGCAACATCATATTAAACTTCTTCTGAACCCTCTCAAGTTTGATAATATCCTTCCTGTAACTGGGCGACCAGAACTGGACACAGTATTCCAGAAGAAGCATCCCCAAAATGCGTTGTACAACCTCAACATAAATTCCCAACTCCTGTACTCAGAGGACTGAGCAATGAAGGCAAGCGTGCCAAATACCTTCTTAACCACCCAGTCTTTATGCGACACAAACTTCAAAGAATTATGCACCTGCACCCCTAGGTCCCTCTGTTCTACAACACTACCCAAGACCCTACCATTGAGTGTATAAGCCATATCCTTGTTTGTTATACCAAAATGCAATACCTTGCATTTATCCAGATTGAACTCCATCTGCTATTTTTTAACCCATTGACCCATTTGATCAAGATCCCTTTGTAATCTTGGAAAACCTTCTTCACTGTCTACTGTGCCACCAATTTTGTGTCGTCCGCAAACTTACTAACCATGCCTTCTATACTCTCATCCAAAATCATTTATATAAATGACAAGCAAAAGACCCAGAACCAATCCCTGTGGAACACTGCTGGTCACAGGCCTCCTGTCCGAAAAGCAACCCTCCACCATTATTCTCCGTCTCCTACTGTTAAGCCAGTTATGTATCCAATTGGCAAGATCACCCTGAATCCTATGTGACCTCACCTTACTAATTAGTCTACCATGCAGAACCTTGTCAAAGGCTTTACTAAAATCCAAACAAACAACGTCTACTGCTCTGCCATATCTACACCTTTCATGGGCTAGATCAAACCTGAAGCTATAAAATGACACAGTTATATTAACAATGGTTTGCATTTTTAACTATGAGTGACAATTTGCAGTAGATGCTAGCATGCGCTATTTGTTACATTAACTTCAAACTTGTGTTCAGTTTGGGACAAAGCTAAATCTAGCAGCTAAAAACAATTAAAAAGAAGTGTGTCAGAGGCCTGATAAATTGATAGGGAAATTGAATCTAAGATTTGAGAGTGGATTTGTAGCTTGGATTGTAGGTGTTGTGGTTGGTTGGCTTGCCGAGCTGGATTGTTGTTCCGCAGACGTTTCAGGCCTCTAAGAATTCCCATGCTTGTCTCTGCTTCACCTGTCCCAGGATCCTGGTGTTGTCCCAATCGAATTGGTGGTTTTTCTTATCCACGTGGATGGAGATGAGTGAGTATTGGTCGTGTCTTTTTGTTGCGAGTTGATGATAGTGTACCCTTGTGGTTAATTTCCTTCCTGTTTGTCCAATGTCGTGTTTGTCACAGTCTTTGCAGGGAATCTTGTATGTGACATTGGTCCTGTCCGTGGTGGGCAGTGGGGCTTTGGTCCAGGTGAGCAGTTGGTGTAGGGTTGATGCGTGTGCTACACTGATGCCCAGTGGTTGTAGGAGTCTTGTGGTCAGTTCAGATGTGTTCTTGATGTTAGATAACGTGATGAGTGTGTCGGGGCAAGTAGTATCTTCCTGGTGTCGTTCAGGTAATAGGCATCTTCTGACCCAGTTTTTTGGGTATCCATTGTCCTTGAATACCTGGAAGAGGTGCTCTTCTTCGTGGCGTAGCTCTGTGCTGCTGCAGTGTGTTGTTGCCCGTTTAAATAATGTTCTCACGCAGCTTCATTTATGGGCGTTAAGGTGGTTGCTGTTGAAAGTCAGTACTTGGTCAGTGTGGGAGAGATAGTAGGAACTGCAGATGCTGGAGAATCTGAGATAACAAGGTGTAGAGCTGGATGAACACAGCAGGCCAAGCAGCATCATAGGAGCAGGAAGGCTGACGTTTCGGGCCTAGACCATCAGCCTTCCTGCCCCTCTGATGCTGCTTGGCCTGCTGTGTTCATCCAGCTCTACACCTTGTTATCTCACTTCGTCAGTGTGTGTCGCTTTCCAGTGTACTTTTGTTAGGAATTCCCCAGTGGCCCTGCCTTCCACCATGATGTCCAGGATTGGGAGCCGTTTGCTCTTTTCTTCTTCCCTAGTGAATCTGATCCGGTGAGGGTGTTGTTTATTAGTTCGTGTGTCTCCTGTAGTCTGGTCCATTCAATAATGATGAAGGTGTCATCCACGTAGCGTATCCATTGTTTTGGTTGGAAGGGCCATACTTTCAAGTCTCTGCATCACTGCTTCAGCTACTAGTCCGGAGATAGGTGATCCCATGAGTGTCCCATTGATCTGTTCATATATTTGGCCGTTAAAAGTGAAGTGGGTGGTGAGGCATAGCTCCAGTAGCTTCAGCATGTTGTCTGTGGAGATGGTGTCACGAGAACAAAACCAGCAGTGGCTCAGTGGTTAGCACTGCTGCTTCACAGCACCAGAGACCCAGGTTCCATTCCATGCTAGGATAACTGTGTGTGGAGTTTGCACATTCTCCCCACGTCTGTGGGGTTTCCTTCTGGGTGCTCCAGTTTATCCTCCCACCGTCCAAAGATGTGCAGGTTAGGTGGACTGGCCATGCTAAATTGCTCATAGTATGCAGGGTGGGTGGATTAGCCATAGAAAATGCAGGGTTACAGGGATAGGGTAGGGGGTGGGCTGCTTTTCAGAGGGTTGGTGTGAACCTAATGGGCTGGATAGCCTGCTTCACATTATAGGGATTCTATGGCTCTATGTACAAGTCTTCAGCTCCCAATGCTGCCTTTCTATCCCAAGAAAAAAAACCCCTAGTTTAGAAAAAAAGGCCATTCAGAAGATTCAATTAAAATCTTGTTTAAATAATAAGCTGATGGACCACTCAAGACCCAGAACAGGTTTTTTCTTTTAGTAATCGTTAGAGTGAGACATTCAACCTATTATTTTGTGCTGGATTCAAGTGTGGCTGTTCCCAGGTATTAAGACACAGAGTAGTCTCAATATTTTTAGTAGTGTTAAAGTCCATGTCTGGGATAGGTTATTGGCACAATGCAGCTGAAATTGCAGAGCCAACCCAGCAGACACTTCCTTGTTATTACTTTCAGAGTTGGCAGTGTACTCCCTCTGGAAAATGATTAGACACAGTGCCTGAATCATTACATTTTCCAAAGACCTATTACAGGATGGTACAGAGGCCTATGAGCTCACCTGCCTCAACATCAGGCTGTGAATGACTAACATGAGCATTCAAACAGAATCAAGACGTAAAAGATAAAATTTGTAAATACCTAATATAACGACTACAAAGATAACTAGATTTGGCTGGGATAACAAGCATGGGGCTGGATGAACACAGCAGGTCAAGCAGCATCATAGGAGCAGGAAAACTTGACGTTTCGGGCCTAAACCCTTCATCTGGGGTTGGAGGGGTGGAAAGCCATGCTGGAACACGGGTGAGAGCTCATGCTCAGAGTGAAAAGACCAAATTAAGCTAAAATTTATCAAAAGAGGCTGGAACATTCACCCAGATTGAGAAAGACAGAAATTCAGGGGAAAACCCTCACCTCACTGGTGAGAGTGCGTTCTGGAGTTAATGTTTATCAAAAAAAAAAAGGAGTAAACTTGTACGACCTAAGCATCATTTTTTTTTTTTAAATTCAGTTGTGGGACATGGTCATCACCAGCTGGCCAGCATTTTATTGCCCATCCCTAGTTGCCCTTGGGAAGGTGGTGGTGAGCTGCCTTCATGAACTGCTGCAGTCCACCTGCTGTGGGTTGACCCACAATGCCCTTAGGGAGGGAATTCCAGGGTTTGGATCCAGTGACAGTGAAGGAGTGGTGATATATTTTTAAGTCGGGGTGGTGAGTGGCTTGGAGGGGAACTTGTAGGCAGTGGTGTTCCCACGTACCCACTGCCCTTCTGCAATTACTTCGGATTGTTTCCGGGAAAATTGAATGACTATATAAGGATATGGTTGAGAGTACACATGCGGGATGAGATTTTTGGTTGTGTTAAAAAGTGAAAAGGGGGAAGTTCTGATCAATAGTTTAAAAATATATAATGCTTAAGTGATTGCTACCTAAAAGTCTTAAAAATTAAATCTTGTCTTGTCATCTTTTCAAACTGGAAGTTCAAATTTCTTTTTTAAAAGGTGTTATTGTCCTTTTCAGGGATTGTTACAATTCTTTTAAAACAGTAACACAAGTGTACAAACTACACCTATAACTTAATATAAAAATATAATTTGCAACGTTCAGAATTTTCCTCACACATTATATAATTAGCAGATGTGTTCAGATAAATACTCAACAAATATAGTCCATCGATCCCTATTTTTCTCATTCTGTAATTGAGTCTAAACAAACGTTAGTCAAGAGAAGAAGTGCTAGCCATTTCTTAAGTCTTTAAATTTGAGTCAACGTCTAAATTATCAGAGTCAGAAAACATCCCCCCCCAACCCAGAGTCAGAAATAGCTGTAAAATGGCAGTTAGGAGGAAATCCTTTGGGATTCTTTATCAGAAGTGACTAATTTCTATCTCATATTTTTCAGATCATTCCCAAAACCAATGAGTAAGTTTCAACTGACCTGGAAATGATCAGAACTGAAAGACAAATAGAAAGAACTGAAAAGCAAAAGATGTAATCATCAACTAGTTAGTTACTCATTTACCTATTCTTCGTGATGATGTTAGTGATGAAAAGGAAGCAAATGCAATCCTTCTGTTGAGTGGCTGAACCCGCCTAAAATTTGAATCCAATGTGCGATGGCCAGCCTTTAAGCTGGTCTTCAATTTGTCCAGCTGAAGAAAGGACAGAGTAGAGTTTCAGTAACCACTCAGATTAATTGACAGAAAATTCATTGATTCGATATAGATTTCAAATCAGCTATTACAATTATCCCTATAATAGTTCATAGTTAAACTTATGCACAATGCTCCAATATCGTAGTCTTTAATTTATAGAACAGACAGAATACATTGTCTTATTGTGGATTCCACAGGGATAATTTTAACACTGAAAGGCAGTTTAATTGCGGTCAGATGAGGTAGAAATTTTAAAATCTTGAACTCAACCTCTCCCATGTTCAACCACTTGAGTTTAATGAAGGCGGTACAGAGAGTTTCACATTCAAGCTTTAAAAATTTTGTTCAAGGATGTGAGCATCACTTGCTAGGCCAGCATTTATTGCACTTCCCCAGTTTGCCCGAGAGAAAATGGTTGTGTGCTGCCTTTGTGAACCACTGCAATCGGGTGTAGGGACACCCGTGGGTGTTGTTTTTAGAAGGGAGTTCCAAGGTATTATTTTTCAGGAGGAGGTCTAGCCAGATCATCCACTTGGCACCTCTGGCTGAAGGTGAATGCAAATGCTTCAGCCTTGTCTTTTGAACTGATGTGTTGGGCTCCCCCATGGTTGCAGGTGGGAATATTTGCGGAGCTTCCTCCTCCTGTTTGCTGTTTAACTGCCCACTACTTTTCATGACTAAAGGTGGCAGGACAGTACAGCTTAAATCTGATGCATTGCTTGCAAGATCGCTTAGTCTTATCTATTGTATGCTAGTTCTGCTGAGAAGCCCTTTGTTATATCTTCACCAGGTTGAATGTATGCCTGCTGCTGACCCTTGGTTGTGCAGTAGGGGTGTACATTCCGGGCCATGAGTTGAGCTGTTGAATTGTGGTTGAACATAATCCTTTAATAACCCCCTGCTATCATAGATACCCAATTCTGAGTTGCTAGATCTGCTTGAAGTCGGTTCCATCTACCACGCTGATACATAATATGTAGAAAAGAGTCCACAAGATGTATGGCCGTGGCCACCCTTACCTACATTGTCATAGATAAACCAGTTGATAATCTGCAGCAGACATACTGGTGAGGGCAAGTGAAATATATGTTTTTTCATGTTGATTCCCTCATCAACTGCTGCAGAAATGGTCTAGAAACTATGTCAACAAGGATTTGACCAGCTTGGGTCAGTAGTGCTGCTGCTGAGCCACTCCTAATGGTGGACTGAAATCTCCCATCCAGAGTATTCTCTACGCCTTGTCACCCTCAGTGGTTCATCCAATCGGTGTCCAATGTGGAGGAGTTCTGATTCAACAGCTGAAGAAGAGTGGTAAGTAATAATCAGTACGAGGCTTCCTTGCCCATACTTGACCTGGTACCATGAGATTTCATGGGATCCAGAGTCAAATGGTTGAAAATTCCCAGGGCAAAGCCCTCCCAATTGTATACCATTGTTCCACCACCTCTGCTGGGACTGATATACCCGAAAAAGGTCCTGTTGGTGGTGTGTGGGACATTGTCTGCAAGGTTTAATTTAGAAAGTATAATTTAATTTAGTCAGGTTGTTGCTTGACTAGTCTGAGAGAAAGCTATTTCAATTTTGGCACTATTCCCTAGATGTTTGTATGGAGGACTTTGCAGGCATGACAAGACTATTTTTGCCAATGTCATTTCCAATACCTAGATCAATGCTGGGTGGTCCATTCAATTTCGTTGCTTTCTTTAGACTTTGTAGTGGTTTGACACAACTCAGGGGCTTCCCAAGCCATTTCCAACACTTATTATCAAGCTAGTTTTATATTTGGATCCATGTCCTCAGAACATTGATCTGGGTTGCTGGATTGCTAATTCAACAACATTATCTCTAAGCCATGGCCTCCCCACCCTATTAGTAGAATGCATATGGTGCAGTTTAGGTAAATCCTTTTTAAGACTGGCCAATTGAGTTTGAGTTTTCGGGCCCTTTGGGAAACTTGGCAGCTGATGGTAGGTGCCAACAGAGTCAGGGCACGGGATCAGACCCTTTAGTCCAACTCATCCACACTAAATAAGTTTCCCAAATTAAACTAATCTGTTTTCCTGTGTTTGGTCCATATCCCTCTAAGCAATTCCTATTCATGTACCTGTATGGATGTCTTTTAAAATGTTATAACTATACCTGCATCTACCACCTCCCCTGGCAGTTCATTCCACATACGAACCATTCTCAGAAAGTTGCCCCTCAGGTCCCTTTTAAATCCTTCTTCTCTCACCTTAAAATTATACCCATTTTTCACATGGTGCATGATTAGGAGGTCATCATTATCCAAGAGAAGGGCAGCATGGTGGCTCAGTGGTTAGCACTGCTGCCTCACAGCACCAGGGACCCGGGTTTGATTCCACCCTCAGGCAACTGTCTGTGTGGAGTTTGCACATTGTCCCAGTGTCTCTGTGGGTTTGATCTGGTTTCCTCCCACAGTCCAAAGATGTGCAGGTTAGGTGGTTTGGCCATGCTAAATTGCCCATAGTGTTCAGGGATGTGTGGATTAGCTGGGTTATGCGGGATGCTCTGAGAGTTGAGAGGACTTGTTGGGCCGAAGGGCCTGTTTCCACACTGTAGGGATTCTATGATAATGACTAAAGATTTTTTTTTCAGGCTAGGGGAACTGGCAGGGGAGTGACATTAGCTGAATTGCTTTTGTACTGATCTGAGGCAGACATGGGCCAAATGGCCCCTTTCTGTGTTGTAACCTTCGAAGAAGAAGAATTATGCAATGGCTCCTCCTTTCAGCATTTTAGACAGTGCTGGTGTGTCTAATTATTCTAAGTTTTCTTGAGAATTGGGTTCCAGTGTGGTCATGGGCTAGAATTCAGCCCTGGCATTTGGATCATAACTTCTGCTTATTGGGAATAAGGATTTGTAATTGAGAAGATATCAATCTGGCTGCAAATCCTATGGCTTAATTCCATAGCTCATCATCCTTGGGCCTATTGAGTCCCTTAAGAGGGCGATTAATTTGCCTGTGAGAAATTTAATCTATCTCTGCTGCAATTTTAAGACGATAGGAGAAATGAAGCAAGATTTAACAATAACCCTTCACCCATCAGGAGGCTCACGCCCCCAGTTTATACCTCCTTCTAATCGTACACCCGCCACACTGCCAGCTCTCTAAATTGATCCCCTCATGCCACTCCATCATTGTGGTCTCCCAACAGGGTCTGCCCAAAATTGTACGAATCACTTAAACTCTGGGCAACATCTTTTATTCTTCTTTGCAATTTTGTTGTAGTTCCAGCAGTGGCCACTGTGCTGTTTTGGCACTATTGGGCTTCCAGAGCCTTCCAGCCAATCAGACTGACTGGCAGCTGTCAAGGGCAGGATTTTCTTCTTCGTTGGGGGCACAAGCCCCATTTTGAGCCAATTAAGATTGCCACAAGTGTAGACATTTTTAAACAACCTGTTCAGAGATGTTATTACACATCTCTACAGTAGGTGGGACTTGAACTTGGACCTCCAAGTTCAGAGGTAGGGACACTGCCACTGCGCCATAAGACCCGTGTGTGAGATAATAGTGGGGCATCCAGATTACTGGTTGCTGTGGTTGGTTTGCTCGTTGAGCTGGACCGTTAGTTGGGAGACATTTCATTACCCTGTTGGGTAATGTCATCAATGCAGCCTCCGATGAAGCGCTGTTGTGTTTTCCCGGCTGGGATTTAAACTCTGGGGTCCGTTGGAGTTGATTATCTCATTTCCGGCTTTCCTTCACAGTGGTGTATATATAGGGTCTAGCTCTATGTGTTTGTTAATGGTCTTCTTGGTGGAGAACCAGGCCTCTAGGAATTCTTGTGCTTGTCTCTGCTTGGCCTGTCCCAGGATCCTGATGTTGTCCCATTTGAACTGGTGGTTCTCCTTATCTGTGTGAATGGAGATGAGTGAGTATTGGTTGTGTCTTTTTGTTGCTAGTTGGTGTTCATGTACTCTTGTGGCCTGTTTCCTTCCTGTCTGTCCAATGTAATGTTTGTCACAGTCCTTGCGTGGAATTTTGTATATCATGTTGGTTCTGTCCGTAGTGGGTAAGTGGTCTTTGGTCTGAGTTAGCAGTTGGCATAGGGTTGCCGTGAGTTTGTGCTACTCTGATGCCCAATGTCGTAGAAGTCTTGTAGTCAGTTCAGATATGTTCTTGATGTATGGTAGCGTGATGAGTGTGTCAGGGCGTGCAGTATCTTCCTGTTGTTGTTTGTGTGATAGGCACCAAATTCCATGCAAGGACGGCAAACATTTAATTGGACAGGCAGGAAGAAAACTGGCCACAAGGATACATGAACATCAACTAGCAACAAAAAGACACGACCGATACTCAGTCGTCTCCATTCACACGGATAAGGAGAACCACCAGTTCGAATGGGACAACATCAGGATCCTAGGACAGGTCAAACAGAGACAAGTGCGGGAATTCCTAGAGGCCTGGTTCTCCACCAAGAAGACCATTAACAAACACATAGAACTAGATCCTATATATACACACACCACTGCGAAGAAAAAAATCGGAAAGGAGGTAATCAAGTCCAACGGACCCCACAGTTTAAATACTAGGCAGGAAAACACAACAGCGCTTCATTGGAGGCTGCACTGATGATGTTTCCCAGTAGGGTAATGAAATGTCTGCGAACTAACGAACCAGCTTGGTGAGCCAACCAACCACAGCATCCACAAACCGAGCTACAGATCTACTCAAAGACCTTAGAGATAACTGGTCGGCAATGTCCCAACCGACTCTGAGGTTGTTGGAGGCTGATCTGTCTCCATGAAAAATCCACCCCATCATGATGATTGGTCCCCAGCTTAAAACAACTGATAATTTAACACAAGGTGGAGTTACATGGGCATGTGTCAGCCCCAATTTTCTTTCATCAGTCCAGACATTTTGTCTGGGTGAGAGGGCAGGCTGGATTTGGACCTGGTGTCTTGGGGAAGACAGTCTGACTGGTCTGGCAGAAAGCCTACCTCAGGGCTCCAGTGCTCAAAGCTTAAGAATAAACATGAAAACATAAATCACTGCTCCTGCTCACTCCCCCTCACCCTCAGACAGTACTGTTACATTAACATTGCTCATTGTTGCTAAACTAGAACTTTAAAAGACAACGGTACAACGTTGAGAGATAATAATAAAGAAGAAAGCACATATTACTGAAGCATTAAGAAGCAGGAGTAAGCTATATGGTGCCTCAGTCTATTCCACTGTGACTTTTTCAATCTGTAACCATTAGGCAGAAACCTGCAGCAGATCCCTCAAAGCATACTGTGCACATACTTTCCACTCATCATTACCCGAAGATACGAGGCATTGGCCGACACTTTGACTTTTGTGCTATTTCACTATTAGCTAAACTAACTCTCTGGTAGTTGCAGAAGTACCTGTACTTGAGAAATGAGGACGGTCTCGTTGAATACTGTCCAGGTAACTGTCTGAAAACAGGGTGGCGTTGTCAAAGATCCATTATAGCGGAAAAAGCGGTATAGCTGACTGGGTAACAAGGTGTTTATGTCAAAACCAGGAATTTTTATAGGAGCACCTACAATGGAATCAAAGCAAAACAGTGGGTTCTGCGTAGAGAGCTTCACAAGAAAAATCTAAATATCAGAAACTGTCAATAAAAATCTGAGAACAAGTCAAAGATAAGCATTTATTTTATTACAGTAATTGCCTTAAGTACTTTAAGATGATTACTTCAACCTCAAATCAATTCGTGTTAAGAATGTTTTTAAGTCACTCACATCAAATTAACTTAATCTGTTTGAAAAGATTTAAAATACTGTTTTAAAATGCTATTTTAAATAAATGCCACCTCAGCCACATTTGAAAAAGTGAGAAATACACCTGTAAAAGGACTAAAAGAAGTACACCGCATTGGACCAATGTCATAACATCTTTTATCCGAATCACATACTTCTGAAATTGGAAAACTTCAATTTCGCCTCCAATTTCCACCCTGCCCTCACTTTCACCTGGTCTATCTCTGACTCCTCCCTTCCTCGACATTTGTTTCCATTTCTGGGGATAGACTGGCCACTAATATCCACTACAAACCCACTGACTCCCACAGCTACCTGGACTATACATCCTCACACCCCACTTGTTGTAAAGACTCTATCCTGTTCTCTCAGTTCCTTTGTCTCCGTCGTGTATGTTCAGAGGAGGCCAACTTCAACAAGGGAGCCTCCGAAATGTCCACCTTCTTCCTCGACCGACGATTCCCCAGCTCCATGGTCGACAGGGTCCTCAACTGGGTCCAACCCATCTCCCGCACTTCTGCCCTCACCCCTTCTCTTCCCTCCTGCAACAGCGATAGGATTCCCCTTGTCCTCACCTACCATCCCACCAGCATCCACATCCAGAAGATCATCAGGTGACATTTCCGCCACCTCCAGCAAGATTCCACCACCAGACACATATTCCCCTCCCCTCCCTTGTCCGCCTTTCGCGGGGACCGTTCCCTCCGGGACACCCTGGTCCACACTTCCTTCGTCCCCAACACCGCCCCACAGCCCTACGGCACCTTCCCCTGTAACCGGCGAAGGTGCAACACCTGCCCATTTACCTCCTCCCTCCCCAGTATCCGAGGACCCAAATATACCTTCCAGGTGAAGCAACACTTCACCTGCACTTCCCAGAATCTAGTCGACTGCATTCGCTGCTCACAATGTGGTCTCATCTACACTGGGGAAACAAAGCATAGGCGGATGACTGCTTCGCAGAACATCTACATTCTGCTCGCAAAAAAGACCCTGAACTACCCGTTGCCTGCCACTTTAACGCACCAACCTGTTCCCCGACCAACATGTCTGTCTCCAGCTTGCTGCAGTGTTCCAGCGAAGCTCAACACAAGCTAGAAGAACACCACCTGCAGCCCCCTGGACTCAATAGTGAGTTCAATAATTTTAGGGCCTAAACTCTCCCATGCCCCAGCCCCCTTCCACACACACCAGGCCTCATTACCAGGATAACAAGCATGGGGCTGGATGAACACAGCAGGTCAAGCAGCATCATAGGAGCAGGAAAACTTGACGTTTCGGGCCTAAACCCTTCAGCAGAAATGGGGGAGGGGAAGAGGGTTCTGAAATAAATAGGGAGAGAGGGGGAGGCGGATAGAGGATGGATAGAGGAGAGGATAGGTGGAGAGGAGGCAGACAAGTCGAAGAGGCGGGGATGGAGCCAGTAAAGGTGAGTGTAGGTAGGGGGGTAGGGAGGAGATAGGTCAGTCCAGGGAGGACGGACAGGTCAAGGGGGCGGGATGATGTTAGTAGATAGGAGATGGGGGTGTGGCTTGAGGTGAGAGGAAAAACAGGTTAGGGAGGTGGAGATGAGCTGGGCTGGTTTTGGGATGCGGTTGGGGGAGGGGAGATTTTGAAGCTTGTGAAATCCACATTGATGCCATTGGGCTGCAGGGTTCCCAGGCTGAATATGATTTGCTGTTCCTGCAGCCTTCGGGTGGCATCACTGTGGCATTGCAGGAGGCCAAGGATGGACATGTCATCTGAGGAATGGGAGGGGGAGTTGAAATGGTTCGCGACTGGGAGGTGCAGTTGTTTGTTGCGAACTGAGCGCAGGTGTTCTGCAAAGCGGTCCCCAAGCCTCCGCTTGGTTTCCCCGATGTAGAGGAAGCCACAACGGGTACAGCGGATGCAGTATACCACATTGGCAGATGTGCAGGTGAACCTCTGCCTGATGTGGAAAGTCTTCTTGGGGCCTGGGATTGGGGTGAGGGAGGAGGTGTGGGGGCAGGTGTAGCACTTCCTGCGGTTACAAGGAAAAGTGCCGGGTGTGGTGGGGCTGGAGGGGAGTGTGGAGCGGACAAGGGAGTCGCGGAGGGAGTGGTCCCTCCGGAAGGCAGATAAGGGTGGGGAGGGAAAAATGTCTTTGGTGGTGGGGTCTGATTGCAGATGGCGGAAGTGTCGGAGGATGATGCGTTGGATCCGGAGGTTGGTGGGGTGGCATGTGAGGACGAGGGAGATTCTTTTTTGGTTATTGTTGCGGGGACGGGGCGTGAGGGATGTGTTCCGGGAAATGCGGGAGACACGGTCGAGGGCGTTCTCGACCACTGTGGGGGGGAAGTTGCGGTCCTTGAAGAATGAGGACATTTGAGATGTACGGGAGCGGAATGTCTCATCCTGGGAGCAGATGCGGCGGAGGCGAAGGAATTGGGAATAGGGGACGGAATTTTTGCAGGAAGGTGGGTGGGCGGAGGTGTATTCTAGGTAGCTGTGGGAGTCAGTGGGCTTGAAATGGACATCTGTCTCTAGGTGGTTGCCCGAGATGGAGACAGAGAGGCCTCGTTACCACAGAGCCTGCCATTACACACTACCTGTTATTAGTCACAAATAGTCCCCATTAACAACTATTCACCCTCCCAGCCTGATCATCATCAACTCTTTGTCTGTCCAACTGCTTGTCTCTCTCTTTAGGCTCTATCCTATCATTTACTCCCATCCCATCCCCCTCACTTTTTTTCTGCTTATAAAATGACGTTTTCCCAGCCAACATCAGTTCTGAGGAAGGGTCTCTGGACCTGAATCGTTAACTCTGTTTTTTCCTTCACAGATGCTGCCAGACCTGCTGAGCTTTTCCAGCAACTTTGTTTTTGTCACATACTACTACGTCCATTTTATCTCTGCCAGGTTTTTGAGCTGCTGTGGCAAGTGCTGAATGGGAGAAGATAACTTCTGAGATTTAAACGCAGCCACATCCTCAAAACGCTTTGCGCTTTGGCCCAAAATATTGGGCATTAATCAGATTTCTGCGAGGAAGGGGTGAGAGAGTGGTCAAAAACAAACAGGAGAAGGAAGTTAAATGAGCAAGAACAGGAACTGAGAGCCAGGAAGAAAAGACATGACATCCAGAAAAAAAAAGGAAGTGCTAGCTTTCTTCACAGGAATCACAACAGCATCAGAGTCCAGTTCTGATACAGGGCAGCACGGTGGCTCAGTGATTAGCTCTGCTGCCTCACAGCATCAGGGACCCAGGTTCAATGCCACCCTCAGGTGACTATGTGCGGAGTTCACAAATTCTCCCCTTGTCTGCATGGATTTCCTCTGGGTGTTCTGGTTTCCTCCCACATTCTGAACATGTGCAGATTGGTGGATAAGCCATGGGAAATGCAGGGTTACAGTTACAGAAATAGGGTAAGAGCTGGATCTGGGTGGAATGGTCTTTGGAGGGTCGGTATGGACTCAATGGGCCAATTGGCCTCTTTCCACACTGTGGGGATTTCAAACTTGAATACATTCTCAACAGTTGACAAAGAACAAAGAAAATTACAGCACAGGAACAGGCCCATCGGCCCTCCAAGCCCGCGCCGATCCAGATCCTCTGTTGCCTATTTTCCAAGGATCTGTATCCGTCTGCTCCCTGCCCATTCATGTATCTGTCTAAATACATCTTAAATGATGCTATTGTGCCTGCCTCTACCACCTCCGCTGGCAACACGTTCCAGGCACTCACCACCCTCTGCGTAAAGAACTTTACATGCGTATCTCCCTTAAACGTTTCCCCTCTCACCTTGAAATCATGACCCCTAGTTACTCACAGCTGGCTTAAAAACCAGAGTTAGAAACAGCGAGGAACAAATTCCAGACAGAGCTCTTGATATAGGAATTAAAATATATACACAATATATACTCTGCATTACAATAACTTGGAGATTATAAATCTAAGTCCCAAGGAACTTTGCAGGAGTGTTATTGAACATAAGAAATAGGAGCAGGAGTAGGCCATCTGGCCCACTGAGCCTGCTCCACCATTTAATAAGATCATGGCTGATCATTTTGCGGACTCAGCTCCACTTATCTGCCCCCCTCACCACACCCTGTTTAAAAATCTATCTTTGCCTTAAAAACATTCAATGAGTTACCCTCATCTGCTTCACTGGCAGGAAATTCCATGGATTCACAACTCTTTTAAGTAGGAACTTCTTCACCTACTCAGCCCTAACTCTGCTTCTCCTTATTTTGAGGCTATGCCCTGGCTCCAGTTTCACCCACCAGTGGAAACAACTTCCATGCTTCTATCTTACCTACTCCCTTCATAATTTTATATGCGTCCAAAAGATCCCCTCTCATTCTTTTAAATTCCAATGAGTACAGTCCCAGTCTACTCAATCTCTTGTCATAAGCTAAACCTCTTTATTTTGGAATCCACTTAGTGAACATCCTCTGTACACCCTCCAGTGCCAGTACATCCTTTCTCCAGTAAGGAGACCAAGACTGTACACAATACTCCATTTGTGGCCTCATGAGGACCCTACACAGCTGCAGCATAGCCTCCCTGTTTTTAAGCTCCATCCCTCTAGCAAAGAAAGACAAAATTCCATTTGCCTTCTTAAATACCTGCTGCTCCTGCAAACCAACATTTTGTGATTCATGCACAACGATACCCAGGTGCCTCTGTACTGCAGCATGTTGCAATTTTTTTTACCATTTAAATAATAACCCATTTTGCTGTTGCTCCTACCAAAATGGATGACCTCACATCTACCAACATTGTACTCCATCTGCCAGACCCTTGCCACTCACTTACCCTATCTATATCCCTCTGCAAACTTTCAGTGTTCTCTGCACACTTTGCTCTACCACTCAGCTTAGTGTCATCTGTGAACTGACACACTACACATGGTACCCAACTCCAAATTATTCATGTAAATTGTAAACAATTGCGGTGCCAACACTGATCCCTGAGGCACACCACTAGCCACTGATTGCGAACCAGAAAAACACCCATTTATTTTCACTCCTTGCTTTTATGACACCAAAACACAAGGAGAAATCAGAAAAAACGAGCAAAGGCCTGGTTGGCAACAGTGTTGAGGAGCATCTTAAAGAAGCAGGATTGAGAAGCAGACAGGTCTATACAGAGGATTCCAGATATCAAAGCTTTGCCAACTGAAGTATGGCTAACAACTGGCTCAACAGGTCACAATGAGAGGAGGGTGAATATCCAAGGGTCACAGGTCTGGTGGGGATTATGGAGATAGGAAAGGTGGCATGGAAGGAATTGGCAACAAATTTGAGATTTAAAATTGGAGGCACTTCTTAACCGGGTCCGGTCTAGATCCACAGGCGTATGATTAAATGGAACTAGCTGCAATTTGGGACATGTGCAGCCGAGTTTGGATAATGTCAAATTTACTGAGGGCAAAACTTAGGCTGAGAGTGTCTATTGGAATTTTCATCTTTGGATGTGGTGAATGCATGGATGAGGGTTTGAGCAAATCATCATACTACAATGTGGAAAGAGGCCACTTGGTCCACCTAGTCCAGTGACCCTCTGAAGACCATCCCACCCTGGTAACCCTACATTTCCCATTGCTAATCCACCTAACCTAAACGATCCCTGGACATTCTGGTAAATTTAGCATGGCCAATCCACCTAGGCTGCACATCTTTGGACTGTGGGTGGAAACTAGAACACACAGAGGTGACATGGGGAGAATGTGCAAACTCCATACAGACAGTTGCCCAAGGGTGGAATTGAACCTGGGTCCCTGGCACTGTGAGACCACAGTGCTGACCACTGAGCCACCGTGCCACTTGAGACAAGGGTATAGTTGAGTGATGTTACAAAAGGTACAAATGGGTAGTCTCAATAGTGGTGTGGGTATTTGGCTAGATGATCATCTCAGTCAAACCTGAAATGTTAGGTGTGTATACTTTGCCTTAAAAAGAAGTTCTTCTATTAAGGACTCCAGAACTTAGGTGTGTTAATACAATCTTGTGAATTTTCCTGTCAGTCTGCTGAGTCTGCAAGCTGCACACACAAACCAATTGATTTTGCTGAACTTGCAATTTGTTTTAATGTCATAAATAAACTAATTCAGAGTTAATCAATCATTGATAAACATTTGATTCTTAGACCATTAACATGACAGGAAACAGTCTCAGAATTGCCAAGGGGACAGATGGAGTCAATGGCTGTGGAAAAAAGTTTCTTTAGAGAACTGGAGGAAGTTTGGGAAACTGAAGATGATGGCTGACGATTTACAGATAATTGGGGAGGTTAGGGGTGGAAGTGGTGATGGCATCAAACTAGGTGTACTTATAGAAACATAACATGTTTTATGATGCTGTAATGGACAGCATGCAGCAATGCTTGTAAGTTTTGAACAGAGTCATATTTAGCTGAAGTCTGAGTGGGAAATTCTTCTCTGGGAATTAACAGAGTAAACAGCAAGCATCTAAACAAGAAGGGGAAAAAAACAGGTTGATCTTTATGGAAACTCAATGCCCTCATCTGAAGAGTTCTTTATGTGCAGGTTAACGTGTTATCTGTCATATTATCACTGCTGCAATGCTGGCATTTACTATCAGCATTCCCAACAACGGTGTTCTTAACATCAAACTGCTGAGACACACAGGCAATGGTGCATGAGTAACACTAGCAAAACAATATGTTTGACTCAGAAACTGTATCAGTGTATTGGCACATAAATAAAACATAGCAAGTTTAGTTCCCCTTCTCCCACCTATTCCTTTATCAGATATCGTGTCCACTTCGACCCAGTTTGGCCTATGACTGACAGTAAGCCCTGACAGCACAAAGTATTCCTTGCTTCTTCAACCAATTAGGAAGCTGGGCCTTTATGGGCAGGATTTCCCAGTCTGTTGGTTGGCCAGAGTTTGAGAGAAGAAATTCTGTTTTTGGAGTGCACGGTCCTACTCTACAACCCTGACATATAAATTTACCCTCCTGCTTATTTAGGGCCGTAGAAAAAGATTTGTCTCTTAATCATCATCAGCAGGAAGGGAATCTTGCCACCATTCACACGAATGACTCAGTCTGTGGGAATGAGCAGCCAACGCACCAAAACAGGTTGAAGCACTGTGTTGCAGAAATGTGCAGGCCTTGCCAAAATTACTGCAGAATAATGGCCCTGAATTTCCATGGGGGTTTCTACAGATCCCGGGGTTAACGTTGATGAAAGATCAGCAGAAACTCCAGGGGAATTAGCATTAATAGCTGAAAAATAATTTACTGGTCTTGAATTCTCATTATAACTTTATATTGTAATTAATGGAAATACAATTTGATGCAATTGCAATTATGAAAAAAAATATCCTGGGTAGAAACTAGATAGATGGTGGTTGTTTTGTACAGAGCAGAGAAGCCTAATGGGAGATCTGACTGAGGTGTACAAAAGTTCTGAGATGCATGGGCTGGGTAGATAGGGAGAAACTAATCCCCTTTGCAGAGGGGTCAATAACAATGGATCACAGTTTTAAAGCTAAGGAGCAGGATGTTTGGAGGGGATTTTTTTTCCTTTAAGAATCCCTACAGTGTGGAAACAGGCCCTTCAGCCCAACAAGTCCACACCAACCCTCAGAGCATCCCACCCAGACCCATCCCCCTGTAACCCACCTAATGTGCACATCCCTGAATGCTACAGGCAATTTAGCATGGCCAATCCACCTAGCCTGCACACCTTTGGACTGTGGGAGGAAACGCTCACAGACACTAGGAGAATGTGCAAACTCCACACAGACAGTTGCCCGAGAGTGGAATTGAACCTGGGTCCCTGGCGCTGTGTAGCAGCAGTGCTAACCACTGAGCCACAGTGCTGCCCACTTTTGCAGTAATGTTTTAGCACCCAGAGAGTTGTGGGCATCTGGAACTCTCAACTTGAAAAGGGTGGTAGAGGCAGGAGCCCTTAAGACATTAGAGGGCAGCATTCCAGACCTTGGGAAGATGAGAGCTCGGTGCTACACAAGTTGATAGGGAAAATGGGGCCGTAGTATATTGATACTGAATGGAGTCATCAACATCGTGGATTTACAATGGCAGTAGCGTATGGGGAAAATGGTCACCAGTCACAATCTGTCCAAAAAAATGGCTACATCTAACAAAGGGCAGAACTATAACTTGGACCTAGTGGTAACAAGGGGTCATGCCCTCACACAGGAGGGACAGAGCCATGATAGAAGGTTGTTTAGGAAATGGGAGATAGATACAAGGAATCTGGAGATCATATCCTTGACATGGGATCCACTGGTGAAGGTGGAGCTAGTTGGGAGATAATCATGACCAGTGCTACAGAAGGTTGTGGGAGGAATCTTGAACCTTTCCCTTTGATGAGTTTAATGGTGGTGTTGGTGCTGGGGAACGGGTATCTGATCAGGCTCAAGCGTTACCCCACTGCATTCCCACTTGTATAGCTTTCCTGACCTACTGCCAACTGATGAGCTTAAGTGGGCTATAAATGACCACAGGGGCCCCATCCCACTGCTGCCAGTATTAGCCCAGAGGTGCTTGGAGGGAATCAGTCAGCAGGGAGAATGAGAAGCAGTCTTGGAGGGATCGCTTATAGATGCCCCCATTCAAAATTACCAGTTAAGCAGTGTATATTTAATGTTCCACAGTCCTCCCCTTGCTGCCAACTTCCTTCCCTGCGATTCACCAGTCCACAACACCCTCCTAGCCAATAACCTGTCCATCCAGTGATCCCTCCACAATCGAAGCTCTCAGCTGGTATTAGTACTGGCAGCAGCCATGACCTCTGGTGGCGCTGCTGAGTACAGGAGGGCAGTCAGCTTTTGATTGGCCAGTGGCTCTCAGAGGGCAGGACCTCTTTCTGTGGGGTCCTTGATCCATGGAGGTAAGCACGTCACTGGCCTGGCAAGGGCCCCAAGACGTAGGCCGTCCCATAAACAGCCAACATGGGATCTCACTGGTTTCTCCCGCTGGTAGCCAACATCCCCACTGCCACCACAAGATTCCATCCAGTAAGTGCCCAGGTGGATGACAGCAGCTATCGGTGCCCTCATCATACCTCCGCGCCATCCACAGCTTATAGCCCTCCAGCTCATTATAGCTTGCACCTTCTTTATTTCTAGTACTTTCCAACCATCAGGTGCACACCTTGTTTGCACCTTGCCAACAGCTGCACGCCATCTTGCATCTCACTGGGCAACAATCTTTGTCAGATCTGGACAACACATTCAAATGAAGACAGACATGAACATATGAAGGACATGGCACATTGGGCCATCATTGATGGACTGCCCCACATGTTGCAGAAATTGTACTGATGTGACCATTCGAGGCACTGCACCTGGTAATGAGATCCATGAACAAGAAAGAGTTCCAAACCACAACTCCTCTGCAACTACAATTTTGTATGTGTTCACCTTCCAGGCACCTTCTGAGATTCCTTCACCTTACAGCAGCCTACACTTCCTCAGATCTTCACTTCAACCTTCAAAATGAGTGGATGCTTCCTAAAGTGCTACTCACCCCCTTACAGAAAGGGCAAGACAGAGGCAATTCAGCCAACTCGACTTTCTCAGTAAACCAACCAATGAGAAGACCATCGTGCTTCTGACATTGTGTGGTCTGGTTGCGTTGTGATCTCCATTACTCTTCAGAGAGAGTCTCATTGTGGTCATCTGCTGTCTCCTCCAGTAAATCACAGCTCATGGGATTCATCTGTTTACACACCCCCGGCTCAAAGTGAACACAAGAGCCCAACTGTATCTGTTAAAGGGTTTCCCCCCACATTAAAATTAGAACTTCAATCCACCATCCGTAACTGGACTGGCTGACAACCGACTCCAGGTTCACAGTCATGTGTTTGACTCTGAACTCTAAAATGGGCATTAAGCCACTCAGTTCAAGGGCAATTAGGGATGGCCAATAAACGTTGGTATGGCCACATCCCGTGAAAAGAATAAAAGAAAGTATAATGTGAACAATTACAACTCCAATTCCAAAGTCAGTAGTAGTGCCTCACCCTTGCTCCCAGTCTGTCAATATTGAGCCAGCCAAAATTACAAAAATAAAACTAGCAGCAAAACAAGTATTCCAAACTAAGTGTACAAATGATAACATGTCATGCGGTATTCAGTAATCACACTTGTGCATTTACTTAGTGCCCATTTTCTGCCTGTCCTTGTCTGTTTTTTACAATTCACTTGCGATGTGTGGGTGTCACTTCCTGGCTAGCACTTATTGCCCGATCCTAGTTGTCATTGAGGAAGTGTTGGTGAGCTGCCTTCCTGCTATGCAGTGTTACCACAATAGCTGCAGTCTGGCTGGTGAAAGGTTGCGGACTTTCACAGGGCAGGCTGCACATGGAATTGGAGGAGGATTTCATGTAGCTGTGAATTCGGAAGGCCTGGCTGCAGCCTGCACCATCTTATAATGGGGGGCAGCTTTCGGGATTGGCTGGCTGAAGGCCAATATAAATAAAAGGGCATTGGAATGGAAGGGGTTGAAGAACGAGCACAGACATCCTGAGAGGGGAATAGCAGGTTCATGCTCCATGAAGCCTTTCTTCTTTAGGAGGGCCTAAGTGACCTGCTTGGGGACTGACAGATACATTGCTTCGATAGCCTGACATGCCCATTTTAACACCGTGATCCAAAGTTCTGACTGTAGCAGCTAGATATTCCAATGCAGCATTCTGACATGGAGTTGTAGTTGCTGGAAAAGCCAGACATTGCATCACACTTGAATCCAAAATAAAGAGTGTGCATACACAGTTATTCACCATGTCCAGACTGAAAAGGTGCAGTCCATACTCTGAAGGTGGTACTGGACTGTAGCTTTCCGACCAGCTTCCCAATGCACTCAGTGTTTTGCTGTGCACATTGATTAGCATTCTTCAGCAGGCTGTCCAGCAAATGTTGCCACCCGCGTCCACTGCAACTGGACCCTAACCCCAACCCTAACCCTCTGACAAGCTGGCAATTGCACTATCTTTACCCAGGGACATTGGCTTCAGCCCACTTACACCCAATGTCTCACCACAAGCAGAATTCACCTCCAATCCTCATCTTGGACCCAAGTGGCATCCCCTTTTTAAAACCATACCCCCTGTTTCTAGACTCCCCAACCACACAAAACATCTTACTTGCATCTACTCTGATTATCCCTTTAAAGAATTTTGTAAAATTCAATGAGACCACCACTCATTCTTCAAAACTCTCCAGAATGAAGGCTCATTTTGTGCAAATTCTCTTCACAGGGCAGTCCTATTATCCTAGGAATAAGTCTGGTGTAGAATTATTGCATTCCTTCCATGGAAAGAAGATCCTTCCTGAGATAAAAGGAGGCTAAAACTTCGTAGTACTCTAGGTGAGGTGTAACCAAGCTGCTCTAGTATGGAGGCAAGCTTCACTACTCCAACATTATTGGTGTTTGTGGATTACACAGATTTCAGGAAGTTGGCTCCAGTTGATCACCAACGACCAGCTGTTTATGTCTTTTAAAATTTCATTTGATTTGATTTACTGTCATGAATACCTAAGTACAGTGACAAGCAGCACAGGCAGATCATAGTAAGCAAGGACATATAGATCATGGGGTGAAAAAAACTGGGGCAGAGGCATACAGGTTACATCAGACAGGTCGTGCACTAGGCAAAATTGACATTGACAAGATCAGCATTATTTGAAGTTAGAGTCCATTCATTAGTCTAATAATGGCTGGGAGGAAGCTGTTCTTGAACCTGCTGGTGCATGTGTTCAGGCTTCTGGATCATCTGCTGGAAGAGGTTGTAGGAGATCATTACTGGGGTGGGATGGGTCTTTGATGATGTTGGCAGCTTTTACGCGGCAGTGAGACATGTAGATGGAATCCATGGAATAGGAGGTCCACTTCCATGATGGTCTGGGCTGTGTACGCAAACTTCCGTATCATAATGTAATAAAATCGCAATAGCAGTCACTATTCTTCCCTTTAGAAAGCCAATTTTGTTCTCAATGTAGCTCATAAGATGGTCTTATGGAACAGGGGATGGCATCCTTGCCTCTGAGCCAGGAGCTCCACATACAAGTTCCACTCCAGGACTTGACAACCGAAGTGATGTGGCCAAGCAGGTAAATGCATCCACCAGATGCCAAACGCAGGTTGTAAGCACAGAGAAAGATCCCTTGTCAGACATATGATGGAAAACAATGGGAAAGCCTCTAGCAAATCACTATCCAGCTGTCCACAATAAAACATGTAAAAAGTGCTGTAGTCACAGCAATGTAGAGTCCCTGAATGACCGTTAACACACACAGATAAACCAGTTCATCCGAGTTAGTATATGAAACCATGAAATGAGTGAAGAAGTCTGATATTTAATGTCACATCTACAAAATTTTCAAAAAACTATCGTGTAATATAGCAAGCAAAAGGGGGCATCAGATAATTGGTGTTTCATTCTAATCTTTCAAATCAGAAGAAAAACCATTTGTTCCAGTACAAAAATCCAAGGCCCAAAGACTTACAATGGACAACTAAAACTGTTTGCAGCACTTTCAGTCAAACAACACTATTTGTCTTTCCAACTTGGACGGACATTTTAAAACCGAATTTGGCTGTGTTCCCTTCCCTTACTAACATTAAAGACCTTCAGTTCTAAAGTTTTATGATGGCACTAAGTGGTCCCCCACACCTCTATCACATGCCTCCGATAAGATATTGCTAATTAACTCCACAATTAACTGATATGATCAGTGTTAGCACCAAAAGCGTTGGCAATAGCCCTACAGATAGAAACACCAGAGATACATGGGGAAAAAATGCAAACGAATGTGGGAACAAAGACTAAAAGTAAATATTTGCAAGACAGCAAGCAGCAATGTTAGGGGTGCTTAAGTGTCAGAAGAATCTTCTTCCAATTGTGCTGTTCTTTTTTACAACACTGTTCATCCAAAATATCTTCCAGCTCGCAGGAAGCCTCCCAACCTGAAGGATTAACCTTGAAACTGACTGTTCACCCTGAAGTTGGCTAACCTGCAAAATGTTTCTACATTTCCAACATCTGCAATACTTTACATTTTGAATGTATACAGAGCTAGAAAGTTGGGTGGTGACCAGTCAAAACATGGATGCACTGTGGGGAGGTGACAAGCTGCTGGCAGGAGCACTGCTGGCTAAGGGAAATCTGAATTAGGCTCTTATCTTCAGATTCCTGGTAGTGACAAAATGTTCAAGGATGGCATTCGTGTTTTGGTGACCTTAGGATTGCATAAACTCAACATCAGCTCAATGTGATGAGTTAATTTGACAACAATAAAGCAATAATTGCAATTTCATTCCTTGAAATAAAAAGACAAATACTTTTGATTGCACAGATGGCAGGCCAATTGTAATCTTGCATGGATCAATTACCTTCAACAGCATCTTGAAGTTTATCAAATATATGATCATAGTTTTTATTGTCTTGCGCTCCAACCTGCAAGATTAACATAGGGTTAGGAAAATGTCAGAGGTAAAATAAGAAAAACTAAACTATACTCGCCTTGAACCTACTCATTTCCAGTTTGATGTGCTACACACAGTCCATACTGAATCTGATCCTGGGACTAGCTGGGCTAATTATTTCTAAGAAGCTGTACTCTTTCATTTTGACCATCTGTCTGTTTTGATAGTCAGTCTAATTTTAAGCACAGGCGGCTGATTTTTCTGGGTCATCAGCTGAATGAAAGCAAGAAAGTTTGCATCAAGCGTGAAATATCTTCACAGCTGTACTTGTCACCTAGGAGAACAGGATTGTTTTCCATCAGGCAAAACAAGGTAACCTCCCCTGACCTCTCCAATCCACACAGCTGTGGGCTGTCAGCTCACTACTTAACATGATCATCAGACCCTGTCAGTCAGTCAGGACACTGGAAATATTATTCTTGCCGTAATCAGTTAGATAGACATCAACTACTGATATTACAGAAAAGATCCATTGTGAGATGCTAGCAGGAAGAACTTGCAATAAATTTCTTTACCTTGAATTTGCACATGTTGTAATGATTTTGTTTTTGAACTCATATTTTTTGAAATTTATTCATCTTGCAAAGTTGTTTCAAATGAGGTAAGACATTATTAATAAAGTTAATTTAAACTTTAAACTTGGTAAGGATGAGAAAATACCCATTAAGTGCAGGCTGCATGTGAGGAATTAATGTGTCATGCAGCAAGGAAACAGGCCTTTTGGTCCAACTCGTCCATTCCTACCAGATATCCTAAACTGATCTATTCCCATTGCCAGCATTTGGCCCACATCCCTCTAAACCCTTCCTATTCGTGTACCCATCAGACGCCTTTTGAATGATGTATTTTTACCAGCCTTCACTGCCTCCTCTGGCAGCTCCCATCAATATTTCCACCACCCTGAGAATGAACTAGAATGTGAGCTAGAATATTGTCACTTATATTGCAATGAACATCATTCACTTTCAAATGACTCAATAAAAGGACTAAGCAAAAATTTCAGTCAGGAGTCAAGACAGGGTTGGGTTCTTCAATTATCTTTAAACTACCCTTCATACAGAATACTCCATACCAATAGCACACAGCCACTGCACTACGGCAATAACTTGTTGTTATACAGATTCTTTATGGTAAAACATCACCGAACAACCTTTACAGAAACATCGACAAATCAAATTTGACACCGGACCAAAGGGATTTTAGGGCATAACAAGGTGTAGAGCTGGATGAACACAGCAGGCCAAGCAGCATCAGAGGAGCAGGAAAGCTGGCGTTTCGGGCCTAGACCCTTCTTCATAAATGGGGGAGGGGAAGGGGGTTCTGAAATAAATAGGAAGTGGGGGAGGTGGATAGAAGATGGATAGAGGATAAGATAGGTGGAGAGGAGACAGACAGGTCAAAGAGGCAGGGATGGAGCCAGAAAAGGTGAGTGTCTGCGGGGAGGTAGCGAGGAGATAGGTCAGTCCAGGGAGGACGGACAGGTCAAGGGGGCAGGATGAGGTTGGTAGGTAGGAGAGGGGGGGTGGGGATAGGTGGGAGGAAGGACAGGTTAGGGAGGGAGGGATGAGCTGGGCTGGTTTTGGGACACGGTAGGGGGAGGGGAGATTTTGAAGCTTGTGAAATCCACATTGATACCATTGGGCTGCAGGGTTCCCAAGCGGAATATG
This sequence comes from Ginglymostoma cirratum, assembly GCA_024137785.1. NCBI lineage: Eukaryota > Metazoa > Chordata > Chondrichthyes > Orectolobiformes > Ginglymostomatidae > Ginglymostoma > Ginglymostoma cirratum. The sequence continues at coordinate 45,161,008 of JAHRHZ010000249.1, forward strand.
AGTTGCTGTTCCTGCAACCTTCGGGTGACATCGTTGTGGCACTGCAGGAGACCCAGGATGGACATGTCATCTGAGGAATGGGAGGGGGAGTTGAAATAGTTTGTGACTGGGAGGTGCAGTTGTTTAGTGCGAACCTAGTGTAAGTGTTCTGCAAAGCGGTCCCCAAGCCTCCGCTTGGTTTCCCCGATGTAGAGGAGGCCACAACAGGAACAGCAGATGCAGTATACCACATTAGCAGATGTGCAGGTGAACATCTGCTTGATGTGGAAAGTCTTCTTGGGGCCTGGGATGGGGGTGAGGGAGGTGGTGTGGGGGCAGGTGTAGCACTTCCTGCGGTTGCAGGGAAAAGTGCCGGGTGTGGTGGGGCTGGAGGGGAGTGTGGAGCGGACAAGGGAGTCATGGAGAGAGTGGTCCCTCCGGAAAGCAGATAAGGGTGGCATCCACTCTACACTTTGTTATCTCAGATGCTCCAGCATCTGCAGTTCCTACCATCTCTGAAAGGATTTTAGGGCAGGTGGCTAAAAGTCTGCTAAAAGATTGCTTTAAAGGAACATTTTAAAAGAAAGAAATGCAGAGAGGCAACAGAATGCTAAGTTCTTTGAAAAATTACATACACATTGAATTGTGAGAACAGAAATTGGCATTTAATTTCACAGAGTGAATAGAATTGAATTGACTTGAGGCAGATATCTGTAATGATGGGACGTGTAGGAAGAGGCTGAGATGGATCATCCATTTTGCACCTCAGTTAGAAGAGGTTTGAGAGTGCTTAAGCCTCATTTGCACTGATGTGCTAGGTTCCTTTTATCATTGGAGGATGGGGATATCTGTAACTACTCCTCTGGTTAGTAGCTTAATTATCCACTATCATTCACGACTCTGGAGTTTATGTCTGATCTGTTGGTTGGGCAATTACAAAGTATGTACTGTTCATGTGGTGGGGAGGGGATGCAGTGTTGGTCAGGGTGACATGAGAAACATTGCCAAATTATGGGAGGTGTGCTATTTAAGGATGTAGGAATGGTTTGAAAACCTTTATAATTTTAAAGAAGCAAAATTGCAGACACTTTATAAAGGTATGCAGCAGAATAAAAATAGTTAAACTTAGGTGAGATTTCAAGCTAATAATGCAAAACGAACAATGGCTTTACTGAATGTGGAAAGAAAAAAAAACAGTAATAAAGTGGGAAATTGTGTAGGAAGGAGTAACAAACATAGGTCTGAAACATTGCAGGAAGAAAAGAAGACAGTATACATTGAAGAAACTGATAAGTGCAAATTAATTGGAATTTAAGTGTTATTTCTTATTAAAAAATGATCTCCTACGGAAGATTAAATAAAGCCTTGATAGCACTTTACCTGAAGGAATATTGCCAGAACAGCAAGACCATCTGCTTCCTGTGCTGCATTGACCAAACTTTCATACTTGGCAGCAAAGTGAACAATGTGCATCTGCAGAAATAAGTAGTACATAAAGAACACCAGTGCAAGGCACAGGATTAGGCAATTCATCCCCAAATATAATGATTCCAGCCACTGTCTTTACAAAAGTTTGATCCAGGACATTTCACAGAATTTTAGAAGCTAGGAGTGTGAGTAAGCTGTGTGACCTACCAAGCCTGCTCTGCCATTCAAAAGCATGGTGACCAACCTTCTGTCTCAATGCCATATTCCCATTTTCTCTCGATAGTGTAAGATGCCTTTAAACCCTAAAAATGCCTCTTTTTTGAATTTTCCCCTGTAACTTGGCCTCCATAGCCTTTTGTGGTAGAGAATTCCGCGCATGTGTGTGCGCGAAGAAATGCTTCCTTATATCTGTTCCAAATTACTTAACCCATATCCTGCGACTGTATTCCCTGCTGCCCAGCTGGTTACAACTTTATATGTCTCAATCGGATCCCGTCTCATTCCTCTAAACTCTAATGAATAGAAGTGCAGGCAAAACAATCTCTCCTCATAGGACACAGTGGTTAGCACTGCTGTCTCACAGCACCTGGGACCCAGGTTTGATTCCACCCTGGGGTGACTGTCTGCGTGGATTTCCTCTGGGTGCTCTGGTTTCCTCCCACAGTCCAAAGATGTGCAGGCTAGGTGGATTCGCGTGCTAAAATTGCCCGTAGTTTTCAGGATGTGTAGACTAGATGGGTTATAGGGGGATGAGTCTGGGTGGGATGGTCCGAGGGCCAGTGTGGACTTGTTGGGCCGAAGAGCCCATTTCCACACTGCAGAGATTCTATTTAAAAAAAAAGGACAGTCCTGCCATCCCTGGTATCAGCCTAGTGAACCTCTGCTGCACTCCCTCAATGGCAGGTATGTCCTTTCTTAGGTAGGGAAACCAAAACTGCATGCTATACTCCAGGTGTAATCTCAGCGAGGCCCTGTATAGCTGGAGTAAGAGGTCTCTATTTCTGAACTCAAATCCACTTGCAATGATATGTGAGAAATGCAGGAACAGGTTACTGAATTGGACGATTAGCCATGCCATAATAATGGCAGAGCAGATTTGAAGGGCCTATTCCTGCTCCTATTTTCTCATTCTATGAATTGGTTATATAATGCCTGCGTGACAGCTAACTGCACTTGTAATGAAGGCCAAAGTGCCATTTTTCTTCTGATTCACTTGCAGTACCTGCCTAGCTACTTTCATTGACTGATGTACGAGATCCCTTTGTACATCTACAATTCCCAATATTTCACCACTTAGATAATACCTGGCATGTTTTCACACTGAAGTGTATAACTTCATTTTTATTTATTCCTTCATCTGATTTTCAGGGTGGGGGAATTAACATGGGGTCTTAAACGAAACAACATCTTATCTTGCTGAAGGAGTGCAGCAGTTTCCTGTTTTCATAGCCTTAGAAAGTCATTATTTAAGGAGACTGTGGAAATTGCCTTCAAATAAAATATATAGAAAGCTACTTAGTTAACTCATCTTGCTGCTAAAAAATTGAAGAAGCTGCATCTGAATTCATCTATTGTGTGTCAGCAAGTTTTCTCAAATTCTTCTCGATACACATTAATACAAAGAATTACTTTTGAAAATCTGAGATGTAGCTTGGACCCTGCATATCACAGCTATGAAGCAAACTGAAAATACTTTAAACAGTGAGGCCGCATTCACGGATGTTTCTCTGTCTACAGACATGACTACGTGTTTCCAATATTTTGTGCTCTTACTTTAGATTTCTGATATCTGCATTATCTTGTTTCTTCTTTCACCTAAGTAATGCTGGAAGTTTAGAAGTCACAGCTTATGAAGGTTATATTATGCAGCAAATGTGCTAGCTTAATACTCAGCAGAACATCTAGATTTCAGAAACTGCCTTGCCAATGTCCATCATTCTAATATGTTGTTCAAATTCAGTAAAATGCTAAACTGTCAGTACAGTTATGCATAATATATTTATAAATAAACAGTTGTTTTGGTTGTATAAAACTGGAGTATTGCCGAAAAAGGATTGTACGACAATTGCTAAAAAGTCCTGATTGTGCCAAGAATTATGCTGGTAGCCAGTTCATGATTGTTACTCTGCGTGACACACATTGTAGTTTCCTGTGCAGGCAGAGTACTCTGCTCTTTGCAGACAAAGAAAAGTGTGCCCACTTTTCCGATTGGAACAGGCACATGGAAAAGGTGGCAGCCACGCTCCCTGATTCTTCTTCGGGGCAATTCTTTAAGCCAACAGGGTCAACACACTGGTTCAAACTTAAACAATGCTCAGCAGTTAGCTGTCATGCAGGCATTATATAACTGATCCACAGAATGAGAAAATAGGAGTGGGAATAGGCCCTTCAAATCTGCTCTGCCATTATTATGGCCATGGCTAATCGTCCAATTCAATAACCTGATCCTGCATTTCTCACATATCCTATGATCTCTTTTGCTCCATGTACTATATCCAAATCCTTCTTAAAATCATTCAATATTTTGCCATTAACTGTTTTCTGTGCTAATGAATTCCACAGGCTCACTCTCTGGGTGAAGAAATGTTGCCTGATCTCAGCACTAAATGGTTTACACTGTATGTGACAGTGCAAACCATTGTAAACCAGTGACATACAGTGTACACTATATGTAGACAGTGACCCCTACTTCTGGACTCCCCATCATTGGAGGCATCCTTCCAGCATCTACCCTGTGTAGTCTTTCAGAATAGCATTCTAGGAGATAATTCTGAACTCCAGTGAGTCCTAGTCAAACAAACTCTCCTCATATCTCCACTGCACCGCCTCCAAAGCAAGAATATCCTTCCTCAGATAAGGAGGCCAAACCTGCACACAATATTCTGGGTGTGGTCTCACCAAAGCCCTGTACAATTGCAACAAGGTATCCCTTGTTGCTACGAAGGCCAACATACCATTTGCCTTCTTTACTGCCTGCTGTACCTGCATGCTCATCTTCAAATGACAGGCATATGAGGTAACCCAGCACATTTCCCTTTCTCCGATAATAATCTGCTACCAAAGTGGATAACTTCACATTTATCACATTATTGTGCATCTGTCATGTATTTACCCACTTGCTAAGCTTATCTAAATCACACTAACTCATCTCTGCCCTATCCTCACAGGTCATCCTTCCACCCAGCTTTGTATCATCTACAAGTTAAAATATTACATTTAGTTCCCTCATCTAAATCATTAGTATATATTGTGAATAGCTGGGGTCCTTACCCTGATTCCCACAGTACCCCACCGGTCACTGCCTGCAACTTGAAGAACTGTTTATTCCTACACTGTCTCCTGTCTGCCAGTTTTCTATCCATCTCAATATACCATCCTCAGTCATGTGTTTCAAATTTTATACATTAGTCTGATACGTGGGACTTTGTCCAAAGCCTTTTGAAAGTCCAAATAAACTATACCCACCGATATCCCCTTATCAACCCTACTAGTTACATCCTTCAAGGGTTCCAGTAGATTTGTCAAGCATGATTTCCCTTTCACAAATCCATGCCAACTCAGTCTGATCCTGCCATTTTTTTCTGCCAAATGCTCTGCTATTAAATCTTTTAAAAATAGACACTGACAGTTTTCCCACTATCAATGTCAGACCCACTGGTCTGTAGTTCCCAGTTTTCTCTCTACTTCCCTTTTTAAAATAGTAGTGTTGCATTAGCTACCCTCCAAACTATACAAACTTTTCCAGAGTTTATAGAATCTTAAAAGATGACCACCAATGCATCCACAATTTCTAAGACCACTTCCTTAAATACTCTGGGATATAGATTATCACAGCCTGGGGATTCAGTCTTCAATCTCAGTTTCCCAACACCATTTCCCTACTGACCCTGATTTCCTTCAATACCTCCCTCTCACTAAATCCTGTATTCTCCAACATTGCTGGAATATTATTTGTATAATCCTTTGTGAACACAGAACCAAATGTACTTAGTTGGTCAGCCATTTTTACAGGCAATTTTTTTTGTTTGCCATAAGCTTACTCTCACTCTACTTTTCCTCTCTCAATCCATTCCTTTGTCATTCTCTCCTGAATTCATAGAAACATAGAAACACAGAAGAGAGGAGCAGGAGGAGGCCATTCAGCCCTTCAAGCCTGCTCCACCATTCTTCACGATCATGGCTGATCATTCAACTCAATAGCCTAATCCTGCTTTCTCACCGTAGCCTTTGATCACATTTGCCCCAAGTGCTATATCTAGTCACCTCTTGAATACATTCAGTGTTTTGGCATCAACTACTTCCTGTGGTAATGAATTCCACAGGCTCACCACTCTTTGGGTGAAGAAATGTTTCCTCATCTCTGTCCTAAATGGTCTACCCTGAATCCTCATATTGTGACCCCCTGGTTTGGGACACACCCACCATGGGGAACATCCTCCCTGCATTAACCCTGTCCAGTCCTGTTAGAATTTTATACGTCTCTATGCGATTACCCCCTCATCCATTTCAACTCCAGGAGAAACAATCCTAACTTAGGCCAACATACCATTCACCTCTGAAACTGCTCCCACTCCTCAGGTCTGTTTTTTTTCTTCTGGCCAATTTGTATGCCTCCCCCTTAGAGCTAATACTCTCTAATTTCTCTGTAAGCCACAGTTTGGCTACCTTTTCTATTTTAACTTTTGCACCATTAGGACTGAACAATTTTTGTGGTCAGCTTAAGTGCTCTTTGAATGTTTGCATTGGCTTTCCATGGTCATCCCTTTCAGTAACACTCCCCAATCTATTAAAGTTAACTTGTGTCCTATACCATCGTCATTTCCTCAGTCTAGATTTAGGACTCTAGCTGCAGAATCAAATACGACCATTCTCTATGGCAATACCTCTGCCAATCAGAGTCAGCCTGCAGTTCATTAACATGTTCTTCTCATTCAATATTAAAAAAAATGTACATCTGGTATTCTTGTGAATTGTCTTGAATTGTTGCAAGACAAAAAAACTTCAAAAAAAATCCTAAATTCAAAGAACTTTGATGGCATTCAGCGTAAAATGGTAAGCAACACTTCACTGAAATGACGAATTTAGTTATAGGTCAGTTTCTTAAATTAGAGTTTGCACACGCACAGATGCATTTACAACAAGGAATGCACACAAACCATTCCTCCTGCATAGCCATTTTGACAATGAACTATCTCACAATCAAAAGGAAAACAATATCTATATTCTCCTTGTTTGTGACACAGTGTTCTCTTAACAAATCACAGCACAGGACAAGAACAGGGAATTCAGATTTCCCCAAAAAATCCCTAAACATTTTGTATAATGTTGGCTTCAGGCTAGTGTGAATTGCGCTGTAGGAAGTCTTTTAGCTAAAGTCAGGCTGAATGAAATTAATTGTCAGATATATTCCAAACTTTTAGCATCTGTTAAAATAATCAATGGGAAATTATTCCAATATTAACTATAAATCATCAATGATCATTGGCCATGGTAGCAACCATGGTGCATCATACAGTTGGCAAAGAGCACAGTCACAGAAATACCTTTCAAAGACCAACCACGGCTGCCTCACAGTGCCAGGGACCCAGATTTGACTCCGGCCTCGGGAAACGGTCTGCATAGCATTTTTACATTCTCCCCGTGTCTGCATGGGTTTCCTCCGGATGCTCCAGTTTCCTCCCACACCGTCTAAAGATTAGGTGGATTAACCATGCTTGATTGCCCATGTAGTGTCCAGGATGTGTAGGATAACTAAGGGTAATATAGGGTTACAGGGATAGGGTAGGGGTGTGGGGTCTGGGTGGGATGCTCTTTGGAGGGTTAGTGTGGAGTTGATGAACCAAATTGCCCAATTTCACACCGTAGGGATTCTGTCATTCCAAGATAACACCATGCTGCAATGCTGGATAAACACAGCAGGCCAAGCAGCATCATATGGATGCTGCTTGGCCTGCTGTGTTCATCCAGCTCTACACCTTGTTATCTCGGATTCTCCAGCATCTGCAGTTGCTATTATCTCTCATGCTGCAATGCTCTGTTTCTTTGTATTGGCTTTCATTGATCTAGTAGTGGTATAGCCCATAACTAGAAAATTATATTTAAGTAAGTTTCATTTAAAAAATGAATCCAAATGCAAAATAGTTACTGAAATTGTAATGAATTAACAAAATAATCACCAACATTTGCATAGTAAATAGCATTACCTCAGCAGCATACTGGGTACCATCCACTGTATGCTCGGATCCTGGACTGGTGGCTGATCCCCAGTGAAAATGCAGCTGAGATGCTAGATACTTCTGCTGGAAACCACCGCTTATGCTCATTGAATCCGGGAGTGAAAGTTGAACTTGAGGAAAGACAAAAAACGCAACAGTGTTATGATCCTTTTATACTAAACCAGATGGAATCAGGAGAGAGTGTTGTCTTACATAACTTCAATCAGCATTACGAAGCAGCACAAATTGGTGCCTAGGGTTACATTCCTCACACCTAAGGTTCGGCTTAGGATAGTGAGAGTCTTCGTAATCAGCAAAAACCATGAACAAGGGAATTGCTGTGTTCAAATAAAAGGATACTTCGCAGAACTTAGAAAATATTCACAAACAATTCATTCATATGTTTACAGCCATTAACAAACTCTTATATAGAGTTTAGGGTCCAGTAGAACATGCTATCAAAACAGGACAAGTATATCAAGCAAAATACTGCACATGATGGAAATCTGAAACAGACAGAACGCTGGAGAAACTCAGCAGGTCTGGCAGCATTTGTGGAGAGAAATAGTTAATTTTTCAAGTCTGGTATGACTCCTCTTCAGAATGGAAAGATGCTGAAAAATGAATTCTTTAGTATATGTTTGACAGAGGCAGAGGAGGACCAAGAGGACAAGACAGTATGGATGCCCAATGCAAAAGGCAAAGGGATTGTTAAAAGTACAGAAAAAAGTGAAAAGGGTGTAAATTATTGTGTGAAAGGGAGAGAATTTGTCTTAAGTGCAAAGTAAATAAGATACAAATATGACATGGCTGTGGGGCATGGTGGTGGTAGGGGAGAATAAATGAGAAAAATTGACGGCAGGCATAAAATGACTAATTTCGGAGCTATTCAATTCAATGATGAGACCTCGATAAACGGCCTATAGAACAAGTATCTTTTTTAAAGCAGTGTCCATTTGATACTGTGGCCAGCAGTAATTAATTGGCTTTGTTGGAAACCTGTGACCAAAACAAAATAGAAAAAAATTAACTTGGCCAAACAGCAAGGAATGCTGGCTACATTGGCCAAGTAAAACTCCGCAGTCACAAAACCCACACACCAGACAGACAGACAGATAGACAGACACAGTGCAAACACAGTGGCCAGGTGCTAACTGATACTAGCATAACGTAACAGACAAGTGTTATTCTGGACAGACATATCCCCAGCAATTCATCCACCCAAGGAGGGACCAGACAGAAAGGCACAGGGTCTTGCTACACAAAAGAAACAAACAGTAGCATGGTATTCAAATGACTGACATTGTTTCAAACTGTATTATGTGAGTTTTCCGGATTAATCAGAACTAGAGAAAGTTTCAGAAAACTATCCAAAAAAGGAATAAAAACAGGGTTCACCTGCAGACTTCTCTCTTGGAGCCTCTTGGGTCTTCTGAGGAAACCAGCATAAGAGACCCACTGACCATCCAGAGAGAGAGAAGAGAGAAAACAGCTTTGCAGTCCCACAGAGACACAGAGAGTGCACACGCACGGGTATGCAAATCTACAAGAGACTCGGGTGGTATTGCAAACTTTAACAGCTGAATAGGATTAGAGATAGTATTGTTTTGTAGCAAAAGCTATTGTAACTTGTTTCCTAATCAAGTTGGGACTGTTTTGCATCAGTACTGGATTAGTGTTCGTATTGATTTGACCACTTCAGTATTGTGGGATAACTGGGTAAATTCATTCATAAATACCCTGGTTGGAGTTGTCAGACTTGTTTTAAGGAGGAACTAGACAACAGTTCTATCAGCTCCACTGTTTAATTAAAATAAATGTAGATGGCAAACATACTTCCAGTAGATACATAGCCTCCTGACACTGGAATTGCCAGAGTTACACCATTCAATAAGGGACGGGACAGAAAACAAGATAGCTCGACTTCAGTCATGGGGAAGGTGTTAGATTCAATTAGAGAAATTACAGCTACGTACTTAAACGTAAAGTAACGTAATCTGAAGGAGTCAGGAACAAAAATAAAAGTTGCTGGAAGATCTCAGCAGGGCTGGTAGGATCGGAGAAGAAAAATCAGAGTTAACGTTTTGGGTCCGGTGACCCTTCCTCAGAACTGATGGTAGCTGAGAAAATGTCGATGTATATCCAGAAGGTAGGGTGGAGGGAGGTGGGTCAGGAGTAAATGAGAGATGGGGATAGAGCCCAAAAGAGAGAAGAAGAGTTGGGAAGACAAAGGAGTTTATAATGATTTGGCTAGGAGGGTGAATAGCTGTTAATGGAAACTGATAGTGGCTAACAATAGGGAGTGTGTAATGGCAGGCAATGTGATAACAAGGCCTGGTGTGTGGGGCAGGGGGCTGGGACATGGCAGAGTTCAGGCCCTAAAATCATTGAACTCTACATTCAGTCCGGAGGGCTGTAGGGTCCCCAAGCGGAAAATGAGGTGTTGTTCTTCCAGCTTGTGCTGAGCTTCGCTGGAACACTGCAGCAAGCCTGAGACAGAAATGTTGGCCAGGGAACAGGGTGGTGTGTTGAAGTGGCAGGGAACTGGAAGCTCAGGATCTTTTTTGCGGGATAGAACATAAATCTTCTGTGAAGCAGTCACCCAATCTACGCTTTGTTTCCTCCTATTGGGCGGGAATTGGAGTTGAGTTGATCCCATTGAATAGTGGAACAGACACAGGGAATTATTAGATTTTGGATTTAGATTTTATTGTCCAAATCTAAAATTTAGTACAGGAATAGACTATTCACATTGTGGATGCTGCCCCACCATTCAATACGATCAGGCTGATCAAAGACTTCAATGCCTTTTACGTATCCCAAACTTATTTACTCCCCATGTTCTATGATGAATTAAAATGCTATGCAAAGATGAAAACCCCGATTTCACACTTACCTGTGTGTCCGTTATTAGATAAATCAAGCTGTTCAGTTTCCTTTAGATTATATCCTTCAAGAGTGATTGAAGGTAGTTCTTTGTTGACTGTGGTTTTTCCAGTGTCGATATTGATAGGAGACTGTGCATCCCCATTACAAAGTAGATAGTCTTTGCCCCAGTTTTGATCTGAAGGGAAACAAAGCACTCACCACCATTAGGCATGACTCCTTAAATTAACAGATGGACTGCGAGTGTATTATTGCTGTCAGACATATTTTTGGAGGCTACAGTGTACATAATGAATTCGTAGAGTAAAAGTTCCAATTGGAGCAGCTTTTGTATAAAAGCTTAACACATTTACACTACATTCTAGTTGACACAGCTATTAACATAGTTGAACAATTTCTAACTATATGACCAATATTCTTTTCCAATTAAGAAATAAATTAACAATTGGCACATCAACATGACCACCCATACTCCCAAATAAGAGCTATTTACATTAAATAGATCACAGTGACTCTTACTTCAGTAAACAGTAGACAAAATTACACTTAAAAAATTCTATTACTAACTATAACAACTTTTACAAGTCAATTGGTTGATATTATTAAAAAAGGAAGCATTTCTCCTATTACATTCTAGGAGTTTTACCATCACAAACATCCCCCTTCTTTCCCATCCTGAAGGTGCTGGCTCAACTGGAATACAGAAATAAAATTCTAATGTGATGCCCTTCATGCCCATAAAGAAGATATTATAACGACTCCTCAAATGAAATTAAAGTTAATGGGTGGGAAATTGCAGGCTGAAGCAGTATTATTTTGCAATACAAGCTCTTAGCCAACATTTTGCAAAATCATCACATGGGTGCCCTCTGACTCCATGTACAAATGGTACATTCTCTACATGGTTTGAGATTCTTTAATACAACAGTCCATTTGAGTACAGACTGACCATCACAGATGAACAAGTTTCAACTCTCATCTGATATCCACATCTCCAAACTTCCAATTGGGCTAGCAGATCTAATCAGGAGGAGTTCCTTTCCCTAAACTAGGGGTACTAAGAACAAATAAATTAAAATCAATCTTAGCTAAGATCACAAGCATGGGGCTGGATGAACACAGCAGATCAAGCAGCATCATAGGAGCAGGAAAACTTGACGTTTCGAGCCTAAACCCTTCATCAGAAATGGGGGAGGGGAAGAGGGTTCTGAAATAAATAGGGAGAGAGGGGGAGGCGGATAGAGGATGGATGGAGGAGAGGATAGGTGGAGAGGAGGCAGACAAGTTGAAGAGGCGGGGATGGAGCCAGTAAAGGTGAGTGTAGGTAGGGGGATGAGGAGGAGATGGGTCAGTCCAGGGAGGACCTGTCCGTCCTCCCTGGACTGACCTATCTCCTCCTCACCCCCCTACCTACACTCACCTGGACTGACCTATCTCCTCCTCAACCCCCTACCTACACTCACCTTTACTGGCTCCATCCCCGCCTCTTCGACTTGTCTGCCTCCTCTCCACTTATCCTCTCCTCCATCCATCCTCTATCCGTCTCCCCCTCTCTCCCTATTTATTTCAGAACCCTCTTCCCCTCCCCCATTTCTGATGAAGGGTTTAGGCCCGAAACGTCAAGTTTTCCTGTTCCTATGATGCTGCTTGACCTGCTGTGTTCATCCAGCCCCATGCTTGTTATCTCAGATTCTCCAGCATCTGCAGTACCTTTTATCTCTCTTAGCTAAGATCAGTTCAGTCAGAACAGATCACGGATCAATTCTGGGACCTTTGTGGGTTGAATGGTATGCAGTTATTGTACCTGCTCAGTAGATTGGACTACACACAACTGCAGACAGCTAGAGCTTGTTCGAAGTGACACAAGAAGGCTACTTGGAAACATTTAATGCCAATGCATATTTGATTAAACCTGGGTCTGCTGTCAAGAGTTTCTTTCAACAATGTATTAAATATTATTAATCACTGCCAATTGATTCCTTTTTTAAAGCAAATGAAAGATTGGATTTTGTCCAGGGGCTGATAGCTTAACCCAGGAAGTTTCCTGACTTGTTTGACAGGAAAACAAGAGGTTGGGAAGTGTTAACATCCAAAAGTGACCTAAATGTCCAACTTCAAAATCAATAAAAGTACCGTGAAGGTAAAACAACATGAATAACGGCAGCATATTACATTGGCATCATAGCTCAGGAATTGGAGTACAAAAGTAAAGCTGTGCCCTCCAATTGTATACAGTCTTGGTAAGATTATTCCTGCAATATTTTGTGTAGAGTTTTGTTGAAGAATCACATTGGACTCAAAACATTAACTGTCTCTCCAAAAGATACTGCCAGACCTGCTAAGTTTCTTCAGCATTTTGTGTTTTTTTTCAGATTTCCAGCATTCACAGTATTATGTTTTTATTGGTGTATTTGTTTTTATTTGGTCTCCCTATCTACTTACCCCGGTAGGAATGCAACAAGAGGTTCACCCCAGACAAATCCTGGAGATGGAGGAGATTATTTTATGTGTTGCCTAGAATTTGAAGGATGAGAGGTGATCCTATTGAAATCACTGTCCCCTACCTAGGGGCACCCGGCAGCTTGGCAGTCAATCACCTTATTGTCTACATTTACCTCTTTTGAGCAAAAAACGTCAAAGTCAAAAATGAAATTTTTGAAGTATTGCTTCACTTTTGCATCTCTCCGAACTGACCTTACTCGAGCTGTCAGTAAGGCTACAGAGCCAGAATATTACTATCCCAATATAAATATGCACATATGCCTGTTCTGATGGTGCTGACATATTTTCTTTTATAAGAAGATATCTTGTCTACAACAACAAACAACATTTGAGACACTAGAATCTGGTTTAGCAAGACAGTCTGCATTGGGAATTTCCTGTCATTAACCTCCACAACATTGATGGAAAAGGTGTCGGAACAGGATTTTGTGCTGTCCATCAGTGAAGGTGTTACAGGCCACTTTAGAGACAGCCCCCTCAGGAACTGGGTCAATATCTGGAATTTCCTCCCTAAAGGCATTGTGGGTCAACCTACATCACATAGACTACAGTAGTTCAAAAAGTCAACTCTCCACCACCTTTTCCAGGGTAACTGGGAACGGGCAATAAATGCTGGCCAGCCAGCAACACCCACGTCCCATGAGTGAATTTTAAAAAATTCCTAGTGTAACTGCGCAGAGGGCCATTGTATGCACGGTGCAGTTAGAGGACAGCGTAAGCTCATGTTAAACAAATAGTTGCTGTCCATCAATTATTAATCTTTCATTTAATTGTTAAGATCAACATTGAATCAGGTTGCATATCCAAACAGCTATTATTACCTTCGTAACTCCAATGGGCAAGCATTTTACCTTGGGGAAGAAAACAGAAAAAGAATTATTGACATGTCAGCAGTCATTTACCAAGAACAATAATTTGAAGAGTAGTTACAAATAGCCATTTTTTAAAATACCTATTAGCATTTAGTGGTAAAACCCATTGAGCTAATACAGGCCATTTTACACTGTAAAACAAATGTTATTACCGCCCTAGTCTTTTTTGATTATGCATTAGTTTCTTTGGGATAAACATGTAGGGTTTGAAACAGACCTGCTGCTGAGTGTGTGTAATTGACTCTGATCATTAAGTGCACGTTTGCTACTTTTTGTGGGATGATCCTAATGCAACAGAGTCCGAAAACAAAGAAAATTCATTGAGGATTCCTGCTCCTTTTTACACCATTCAAACTACCTTACAGGGTAAAACATTTCTGTCATACCCCTCCATACACCATTATTTATGCAGCACGTTCAGGAGGTCTCAGAGATCATTTGCAGACTATGCAGTGAATTTTCCCATAAAATCCTCTGATCAACAGCTGCTGAAAGCAGACTCGATTACCATATGGATTAACAATGAAGCCTCTAATCCAAAAAGGCAAAGAGAAAACAATTTTAGAAGGGTCAGTGGCTTGGAGTTATTATTGTCTCAGTGGGGTAGACCTTCCCTTCAGTGGCACCACTATAGGTATGGGCTTTCAATGCTATTGTTTAAATAACCCAATCTTTGAAAGTCGTGGGAACAGGAGGTTCTCCTCTGGTATCTCATGAGTGGTGTAATGGCACTGCAGAATTTCTGACTCAAAGACTTTACCATGCAGTAATAAACGAAAGCTTTTAGGAAAATATGTTTCCGTAAATATACCACAAAGAACTCCAAAGTTATATTTGCTCCCTAGTTTATTTCTACGTCAAAGTCATGAATTCAAAGTTGATGACAAAGGTCAATGTACTTCCAATTTCATTAAAGGGAATTGCAAGTTTAGGATGCTGTGGTTCCAAAAGGAATCATTTTAGGTCAGGAGAAATCATTCCCTTCAATTTACCTTTTATGGCTCATATGTTACATAAGTGTTAACATTTGACAACATAGTTTTTCTTGGTGCTGTGAAAAAAATTTATATATGTGGTGTTCCTGACACCCAAGAAATCAAGATAGAAATCCATAGTTCTGAAATTCAGGTTAATTTCAGAAACATTTTGTCCTCAGCTCCAAAACTACGGGCAGGCTGCTTCTCGGTGTCCCATTACAGACTTCTAAAATTTAAGTCACACACCTAGTTTGGTCTCTGGGAGTTGTTGCAGGCTTGAGTCAGGCCTACTGTTTGCTAAGTCTGCAAAGCAGGCAGATAGTGTGGCCAGTGAAGTAAAAAGGCCCAATTCTATTTATTCATTCATGCTCTTCTGGACCTGTAGGTCTCATCCTCAGCCATCTCCATAACCTTTGCACCTTATTTTATTTCTGCACCTATATCTTCTTCTATCTCCCATGGGTCCTCCACTTCCTCTTCTGTACATCCCTTGCAACCTCCATACCCACCATGCTCAGAAACAAACCTTGAAATGCTGGTGAGGTGTTAGGAGAAAGGAGTTAACATTCTCTTGGGGGGAAAAAAAGTCCCTTTTATATTAAACAAACACTGCCAACGGATGTCCATTGAAGAAGTTTTAAATCCAATTAACTCCTCTTAATTCTGTGCAAGTGAACACAAAAAGACATTGAAAAAACAGCTTTAAAAAAGGAGACAGAAAATTTATTGCAAGCTCAAAGCTGTCAAACAGCTAGACTGTTTCTTTGCAGCTGAGTAAACAATCCAGCTCCTGGGCAGAGTCAATTCATCAGGTTTGGAACTAAATCAAGCATTCACAGCAAAGCCATTAGACAACTACAGGATTGTTGGTCAGATAATGCTTTGGAGGTCATGGTTTAGGTGCACCCTCAGTACTGTCAGGGTTAGAGTTTCACAACTCTGACTTTGTGACATAGGACAAATGTCGATACATTGGGGTCAAAAATAATTTTCAAAAGGGATCCTCTTGAGATTCTTAGGGACAACTTTTTGGTATTCAAGGGTTCCTTTTTTCCCCTCTAAGTAACTCATTTGTTAAACATGCAGTCATGTCACAACATCCCTTTATTTATCTTGACATATGGGGCAATGGACTCGTACAGAAGCAGAAATAGAAAAAAAATTCATCAATATCTTTAATAATTATAAATCTTCTATTAAACGCAAAGCCAGACATAGGAGGAAAGCATTAATTTCCTCACCAACACAGAACTTATTACTGTTGCACCAATTGAAGTTACCAACAAAAAGGTTTGTATTAAAACAAACTGATACATTTCACTAAAAATAAATCACCTGAACATCCCTTTTGGGGACTGTTGACATCACAACTAATGCGTTGCATCATTTCTGCACAAAGCTGCAGGATTATATTTATGTAGTGACTACACTTTTTACTACATCTCAGATCCTAGTTTCAGTTTTAAATTGAACAATTAACAGTACTTTATTCCAAAGCATTGCTACTTTTTTTTTCAAATTATAGTTCCCGAACCTAGGCAGCCTTGAGCTAGAGATTCTTACATGCATTCTCAAGGAATTTATCACTCCAGTGAAATCATGTTTTCTTGGTTCAGTTACCCTTGGTTGCAGGAAGGCAGTATTCCCTTGTTTATGGGTTATTTGATCTCCTTGCGCACCACCCCCCCAAAACCTCTCTAACCTCCCTCTAAATCCACCTTGGAGGCTTCCTCTCCTACCATTGCAGCCTCCATCCACCTTAAATCCACCAGCAAACTCCCTTGGCCAAAACAGGCAGAACCCTCTGGACCAGAAGATTGCTCCCTGGCAGGCAGCTCTGTGGTCAACAGTCTCACCAGCCCTGGAACATGGCACCTCTCAAAACCTCACACCTCAGCCATGATGGCCAGCCAGAAAATTTCATCACCCACAAACCCCAACCCAAGACAACAGCACCCTATGCCCAGCCAAAGCCTCTCCATACCCTTCCAGCACGCAATGCCAAGCCCTTAGTAATCTACTCACCATTGCCATTTAGCTTCCCAACTGTTTGCTGCTCCTCCAATCACACGCTGTTTCGCACTGTGAGCCAATCAATCGTTCAGATGGGGAGCAGAGCCGCTTGTGATTGAAGCAACAGTTGCTGGCTCTTCCACATGGTAACTTTTCTGCAATTTTGCATCCCCTGATTACTTCAGTGGCAAGTTCACCCACCAGCCCCATGACTTTGGGACACTCTGCAACATTTTCCAGTCTGAAATTCTTGGGATTAATCATTGCAATTTTGCAAATGTATGGATTATAGAAGGATGTTAGAATGCCTCACCAAAAGTTTGTGAAGCAGAGAAGAGATTACCTGCAGCATCAAGCAGTGATAAAAATACAATAAAGCAGTAATGAACATAGTTTTAGTTGTCTAAATACTGAATGTTCTGCTCCCAAAAGCATGAAAATGATGCTGTACATTGCCAGTGCCTGCTCAAGAAATTTCTGGACATTTAATATTTCTGAGCAATTGGTTTTTGGTCTGCACAGGTTATCATGTATATATTTGACTCAAGATGCGGTGTGGTTTAGAAGGGAATTTGCAGATAGTGGAATTCTGTTGCTCTTCTAGGTGGTAGGGGTCAGCAGGTTTTGGACATTACCACGAAAGAAGCCTTGCCAAAGCTACAGTGATACACCTTGTATATAGTATGTACTGGTGCCACAGCATTTTGGTTTAAGGTGATGGATGGAGTGCTAATTAAACTGGGTGCTTTTCCTGGAATCATAGAATCCTTACAGTGTGGAAACAGGCCCTTCAGCCCAACAAGTCCACACTGACCCTCAGATCACCCAGACCCATCCCCGTATAACCCACCTGATCTACACATCCCTGAACACTACGGGCAATTTAGCATGGCCAATCCACCTAGCCTGCGCATCTTTGGACTGTGGGAGGAAACTGGAGCACCTGGAGGAAACCCACACAGACACAAGGAGAATGTGCAAACTCCACACAGACAGTCGCCTGAGGGTGGAATCAAACCCAGGTCCCTGGCACTGTGAGGCAGCAGTGCTAACTGTGCCATCAATGAATAACACCACAGCTACCATGGTGAGATTTGAACCAATGTCCCCAGAGCTGCCTGGGCCCTCTGACTGCTGGCCTAATGACATTACTACTGCACTGCTATCAACCTACTACTGCACCACTATCAATGGCATCAAGCTTCTTGTGTTAAAAACCAAAAGAACTGTGGATGCTGTAAATCAGGAACAAAAACAAAGTTGCTGGAAAAGCTCAGCAGGTCTGGCAGCATCTGTGGAGGACAAACAGAGTTAACGTTTCGGGTCCTCAGAAGGAAGGGTCACCGGACCCGAAATGTTGACTCTGTTTTCTCCTCCACAGAAGCTTCTTGTGTTGTTGGAACAACGCTCTTCCAGGCAAAGGGGGTGTATTCCATCACATTCCCACTATGTACCTTGTAGATGATTGAGGAGATTTGGGGAGTCAGGAGTTGAGCTACGTATCACACAATTCGCATCCTCTGTTGACTTGCTCTGCAGCTACAGTATTTACATGGCTGTTTGTAACCATCAGGATTATGATGGCAGTCGACTCGTATTAATGGACACATTGTTCCATTTGGATGGTGGGCACTGACATTTCCTCATTCAGAATAGATTCTGTGGCGTTACTCCTGTCAGTGAGGCTTCTAAGTTCGTTACTAGTATAGGAATACTTAAGATAAATCATTGACAAATCAGAGTTGAGGAATGTAACTAACAGGGTAGACCTTAGCACAAAAGTGAGTGTCTCCAGGATTATCTATATTTTTTGCTGATTCACACAAAAGCAGAAGTAGAAGAATTCACCAATACCCTCAATAATTATCAACACTCCATTAAACCTGAAGCCACAATGCACAACAAAACTGTTAATTTCCTACACAGTATTTAAATTGTCACAGGACAGACATAAATCAGTACGTTCCCCCCACCTTTATTGGTGCATAGTCCTACACCCAAGAGAAAATCTCCAGGCAGATGAAGTCATAGCTTATGCATATTTATCACACATGCACAAAGCTGGAAGATTGAACCAGGTAGTTATCTATCCTTTTTACAGCTTCCTGAATCTCAATCTCAGGGTTAAATATAACAAATTTACGCAGTGATTATCCCAACAGCATCCTGTACATCCTTTCCCCTATACAGTAGCTCCTGAAGGTACGCTACCTTAAGGTAGAAATTCCACACTAATTTTTAAAGAATTCATTACCAGAGGTGATTAAATTTTTCTGGTTCTTAGTTAGTTGATTATTTCTTTGACAGCTTTAAAACAGTTCTCTTCTTTGTAAACTCCCTCTCCCACTGCTATCACTGCAATCTTTTTTGTCCGCAGCCATTGCAGCCTTCCTCCCTCCCTCACTCACCAATGAGGCTATCAGCAGGAAGCATGAGAGAATCACCCGGTGGTTGGAGGAGCAACACCTCACTGATTCTATTCACAGGGAAACTTTCCTCTGGTTGGTCACTCCAATCTTTTTGGGAACTGTCGGGTGAATTCATCCAGTGCACTGTGTATTTTGATCACTGGTAGAAATAAATGCAGCCTGTAGAGGCAATAGTCTTGTCTTTTGAAGATCCATTCAGTAAGGTGTAATACAAAGAGTTAATAGGGAATAAGGATGCATGTTACATCCTGGGGTTTCACTGACCAGAAACTGAGTTGAATTAGCCATTTCTGCCTACAAGAGAAAGTCAGAGGCTAGGAACCCTGCAGTGAGCAACTCACTACCTGGCTCCCCAAAGCCTGTCTATGATCTACACTGAGGAAGTGGTAGGTCCAGGTACAGTTACAACATTTAAAAGACATTTGGACAGGTTCATGAATAGGCAAGGTTTAGAGGCATATGGGCCAAACACAGGCAAGTGGGATGAGTTTAGTGTAAGAAGCTTGACTGGTGTGGGCTAATTGGACAGAAGGGTCTATGCTGTATGACTCTTCAACACAAGTCAGGAGTGTGATGGAATTCTCCCCACTTGCCTGGATGAGTGCAGCCCCAACACTCAGGAAGCTTGACACCATCCAGGACAAAGCAGCCTGCTTGTCTGGCACCACATCCACAAACATCCACTCCCTCCACCACCAATACCAGCAGCATGTACTATCTACAAGGTGCACTGCAGAAATTCACCGAGACTCCTTTGGCTGCACCTTTCAAATCCACGACCACTTCCATCTAAAAAGGACAAGGACAAGGACAGCAGATACATAGGAACACCACCACCATCAGCAGGTTCCCCTCCAAGCCACTCATCATCCTGACTTGGAAACATTCACAGTCACTGGGTCAAAATCCTGGAACTCCCTCTCTACAAACATTGTGGGTATACCTTCACCAAACAGACACAGTTCAAGAAAGTAGTTCACCAGGGCAACTGGTGAAGTTGCCCTTCTCCAGGGCAACTGGGGATGGTCAATAAATGCTTGTCAGCCGGCAATGCTTACATCCCATGAATGAATAAAAAGATAACGAGTTAGTAGGTAGTAGCAGACAGTAGAGACAAATTTTCAAAGAAAAAGTAAGGCTGTGACTAGTGAAGTGCTTCATAATTCAGGTTGGAATCTCAGCTAGTTACAATCTATATTCATGACTTAGTTGAAAGCACCAAAGCTAATGAATCCAACTTTCTGAATGGTCAAAGCTTACACCAAGGGTGGGGGAGGGAGGAGGTTAAGATTCTGCCAGCTGACAGCTTCTGACAGGCAGCTTGTCAGCTTTGTTGAACAACTGGGAAGGTAAATGACAGGTAGGCCCTTACTGCAAGGAAACTTGTACAGATACTTGGAAGATACCACACTATACAAGGCTACCTTTATTTTTCTGTTCAAATCTCCTTGCAATAGGTACCTACCTGTTATTTGTCTTCCCAATTGTTTTCTGTATCTGCATGCTAACTTTGAATACATAGGAGTCTCTCTGGACAGCATCATTTACCAGTTTCAAGTCTATTCATTCTGCTTTTCTATTCTTATTCCCAAAGTGAAAAACCCCACACTTTCCCGCATTATACTCCATCTGCCAGTGTCTTGTCAAATCAAGACATTAAGCAGTCCACATGAGTTCAATCTTGTACTACTCGATCCCCAGTGAGATTTAATGCTGACCGAGCATGTAATGTTTCAAACCTGCAACTCCCACAACCTAAAAGAGCAGCAGATACATAGGAATACCACTACTTGCAAATACCTCTCCAATATATTCGCCATCCTGACTTGGAAATATATCACTGTTCCTTCAGTGTCGCTGGAGTTCCATCCCTGATGGTATTCTGGATCTATCTACAGCACGTGGACTGCAGCGATTCAAGAAGGCAGCTCCCACCACCTTCTCTGGGGGGCAGGGTCTAAGGTGTGCAGTGTATGCTGACCCAGCCTGTGACACCCACATTCCATGAATGAATTAAAAATAATATCAGGTGAGCGGCCTTCCCTCCCCACTGTCAACTGATGCCCTTTAAAAAGGAAATGAACACCAACTTGATGGCTCATCACATCATCATTGGTATGAACCAGGCAGTAGCAAGGGGTTCAACGTGCAGGAAGCATAATAAGCAAACCCTGATCGAATAATGATCCTTGCCTTTGCGTGGGCTTTGCACAGGCAGCAGCCATAGCCCACAGTAGCACTAATGTATGCCTTTCATAGAACAGTCCTGTCTTCATGGGAGCCAACTAAAATTAATCTTTGCTCTATTGCCTACAAGGCAGGTTTTTTCCTTCTTTAAGTGTGGAAACTGGGTACATAACTTAGACATTTGGAAGATGCTGCACTAAGTTATGTACCCAGTTTCCACATCTAAAAAAGGAAAATACCTGCCTTGTAGGCAATAAAGCGAAGGTTAATTTTAGTTGAATCATGTAAAGACAGGACTGCTCCATGAAGAAAGGCTGAATAAATTAGATGCATTCTCTCAGTAGTTTAGAAAAAAAGTTAGTTGTTATCGTTGAACCAAGATTTAGAATAAGCTTGGCATAGTGGTTACTGAAATGTTGCTCCCCTGTCTGGGTATATAAAATCAGGGACACGGACAAACAGTCTCAGGACAAATGGTGGCCCCATTTTGGGCTGAGGGGGAAGAGGAAGTTCACCAATCCGAGGGTGTCTCTGGAATTCTCTACCCCAGCAGATTGTGGGTAGACCATCGGGGAGCAAAACTAAAGTGGAATTAGACAGATTGAATCCCAGAAAATCAAGGGATGTAGGAAACTGGTTGGAAAGCAAGGTGAAACAGGACACCAGCCACTGAATGGTAACACAGGCCTGAGGGACAACTGGTCTGTGCCCGATCCAAATTCCTCCATATTTATAGGTTGGGATACCTGGATTGGTAGATATATCTCTTACCAATACGCAGAAAGTGCTGGAGAAACTCAGCAGGTCTGGCAACAGGCTAGTTCTGAAGAAGTGTAATAGGACTCAATACTCTTCCCTAATGCTGCTAGACCTGGCAAGTTTTTGTTTTAATTCCAGATCTCTAGCATCCACCGTATCTTGCCTTCATGTTATCAATTTTCAATTCTCTTCACTAATATCTTGACTACCTAAGTGCTTCTCTTGTTCAACTATTTTGAGCTTTATTTGGAATTTGTGTGAAGTAGTTATAAAAAAATTTTTGAAAGCCCTTACGTCCATGTAACTCCATAGAGAAACAGGCTAGTGTGGCAATGTCATGAACCTTTGTTCTCAAACCCTGGAGCAAGGTCCTGAGAAAACACAAACCCCACAGAGACTAGAGGGAATTACAAAGGACACATCTGGTCAGCAGAGATCAATTTCGGAGCATGGTACCATTTGCATCAAGAATAGTTAAAGCAAATTTGCAATGTGGGGTCAGCGAGGTTAGCATTACATCAACTCTGTTATTGCTCAAAACAGAACGTAGAAGCAGAGTAAACCATCTGGCCCTTTGAGATTCTTCGACCATTTAATAAAAGATCACAGCTGACCGGTGGTCCCAACGGTCCCAACTTCACTTTGCTGTCTGCTCCCCCTCAAACCGACTCTATTATCTATCAGAAATCTAAAATCAGACTTGAAGCAATTTAAACACGTTGCCCCCATAGTGCAGCCAGGACACAGTAAATCGGCAGGTGGTTTTTGGATCCTATTTGAGCATACATCACATCTGCAATCTCAGCTAAATAGGAAGTTTCACACTTGTCCCACTGCAACCTGAATCATACTGAGGTTTTCTTTGATGAGCCACAGTGGAATTTGAACACAGGTCCCCATCCCAGTGTCGAAGGCAGTTAAAGAGCAGACACACCCACACAGACAAAGAGAGAAGCTCTTAGTCCGCGATGGTCCCAACAGAAGTAGCCACTTAGTAAGTGACGTCTACAGAGTCTTCTTTTAAAAAAAAGAGAGTTTTTAAAAGTATAATATATTAGCTTAAATAAAAGGTAGGGAGTTTTGATTATAATAGAAGTCTTTGAAACAAAGGAAGCTCCCTAGCTTAAGTAAAATTCTTGAACTCTCATGGTAGGATTGGAGCCGAGTTGTTCAAATCTCACCATGACAATGTGACAGCATAAGCACACGGGCTTAATGCAGACATGTCAGAAGCAAATGTGAACATAATCCAGAATACAATGAAATTTGTCATTCTAAAGTCACAACAGTCCCACACAAGTCAGAGACAGAGATACAGAGGCACAGACTTTATAACACAGTTATGATTGTTTGCTCCGAATCAAATGTCTAAGTAAACTTTTACTGGTACATTTCATTAAAATACCAAAGAATATTTTTGGAATGTATGTGACTCACATTAAAAACAAACTAAATTGATCATTTGCTTCAACCGGGAGCTAAAAAAAATACCCCCATCAGATATCAGATCCTTGGACAGAGTGTGTGCTGTGTAGATTACAAGGCATCAAAGGATTCTGATAGGATCAAGAAAGTATGAGAAGAAATAAGTACTTCATCAACAATATTTCTAAATAGCCAGATCTGATAGCATTAGTAAGTTGAGAGATATGAAATATATTGGATAATTCATACAAACATTAAAAGGTTTTGCAAATTTGTACTCATGATGTAACATTGCTTTCAGTATATCTTGCACAAATTTACATTCATGAGTTTTAATGGGTGGAAAATGCATTGCCCACAGGATTTACAACAATATATTTCAGATGCCCACAAATAATTCCATACTAGAGGCACATTAAACTGACCTGGAGGGTTTGAATGGGTGAACTGAAGTGAATTGCATGGAAACGATGATTGGTCTCTTTTGCCTCAAGCGCACTTCACTGGACTTTTGTTTAAATATACACTTACTTTTATATTAAACAAAACTAAAGTTAGGAAAACAGCTTTAATTTGTGCACAAATATGGTCCATTTCATAGAATTATAGAGATTACTCCACAGTAAGACACCATTTATTTCATTAGGGAGTTACAGATGTTAGAATAGCCTCATTCTCATCATTATCCTTTTATAGTTTGTTAGAAAAAATGTTGTTGTCTCTGCCTTCTAGGTTCTGGATTAAAATTGATCTTTGGTAGCTGCACAAAACTGCAAGCATTGTATGGTCAATATCTTTGTTGTATCCTTTCATTGGTTTGGATAATAATCTGGTATATCAGCTTATTGCAATATATCAGTTTATACATTGCAATCACAACCTCAGCAATGTCTTGAAAAAATTTGCATAACTTACCAGCTTTTTGATTTCGCACGAGTATACATAATATCTTGAATCTCACTTTGTCTTTCATCTGCACTCTCAGCTTGAACCTCAACTGCTTGGTCAAGATTCTTTGGAGGAGCCAGACTAAGAGAACCTAAAAAGGGGAGAAAAGGGTTGAAGAGGAGATATCCCCTGTTAGAGGGAGCAGAAATTTTAATCCGGGAGGGGGGTGATGGTTGGAAAAGAATGGTTGGTGAGTTGATTGAGATGAGCTGAGAAGGGAAAAATATAAGGATTAAGTTGGTGGTTGAAAGATGAAGTATGGTAATGGTGGGAAAGGAGTGTTAGGAAAGGAAGGAGATAAAGAGAAGATGAAGTGACAGAAGATATTGCTTTATCTTGAGGCTCTTTGCTCCTTATCAGTAAATAAGGCTCTTCAACTCCCACATACAATAGCACTACTATATTTATATTTCTTCATACTGGATTCTCAAATGCAGTGCTGAAGACCCCACTCTTCATATTCATTCCAGAGTGGTGTCTTCTCTTACTGATGCTGCATGGGATTGATTTGCTCAGTTGGCTGATTTGTTATGAAGATTAATGTCAACAGCATAGGCTCAGTTCTCCTTCTGAACCTCTTCCCCTCACCCTCAGGTTTAAACCAGCACCAGTCACCCCTTTTTGATGAGAAAGCAGTTCTATGATCTGGTAGGACAATGGCGACTTTACTTTTACTGATGTTGGAGTCATAGGATCTGTTACAGCATCATGATTTACATGAAACTCACTACATCACAGATGTGATGAGGATAAATAAGGGAGTTGTAGGAAAGAGTGAATGATTTAAGGAAAGGATGGAAAGAGATTTTCCACACAAGCCCTCATCAGCAAGCTATAGGTGAATGGTGCATCAGCTTTCATTGCTCACCAAACCCACGTAAATGAAAGGCCAGGATTAAAATAGCTCAGACACCTGGTGAGGACTCCCAGCACTATCATTCCACCCATTACCTGTCAAATACTCACTGAGAGCTAAGACATAGTTACTGCCATATTCTCTGACTTAAGGGAGCAGAAATTTCATCTGGGGTGCGGGGTGGGGTGGTTGGAAAAGAATGGTTGGTGAGTTGATTGAGATGAGCTGAGAAGGACAAAATCTAGGGATTAAGTTGGTGGTTGAAAGATAAAGTACTAGTAATGGTGGGAAAGGGGATTGATCAGTATTATTCATCTATGTGTCTTTTACATCATGCAATGGAAAGACCTGTATAAAGTTTCCTGTGAACTCTCTCATTTAAAAATGTGCTTGCATCTTACTGGTTAGATTTGGTCCTAACCTTTGCTTGTGATCAGAATAGGCAGTGTTTTTATAAACAATCTAGCACCAATACCCTTTACAACTTGACCAGCGACATTTATACCTATCACGTTTTCGCAGACATTTAGCTTGTTTCCAGCGCCACCCTATTTTTAATTTTTTGTAATTATCTCTCTGCCTCAATTAAATCAGATTATAGGTCATCCCATCACTTGCTATTTAGCTGTTGACACTTTACTCACACCATCTGACACTTTTGATCACCGGCAGAGACTTATTATTCAGCCTGTTGACACTCCACTCACACCATTTGTACAATGTTTTGATCTGTCTGCCTACAAATTCTGTGCCTGTGTGTTTCTCTTCACCTCACCTGACGAAGAAGCAGCACTCTGAAAGCTTGTGATTTCAAATAAATCTGTTGTACTATGACCTGGTGTCATGACTTCTGACCTTGTTACTCGACTAGACTGCTCTCCAAACTTTGGCTCAAAGCCCCAGATGGATGCTGGGTCAACAGAATTGTGTTTGTCATAGTCAGTTCTGGTGCCTTAATCATTGCTTTAATTCCTTAAGACTATTCAGCCTTTGGAAAATGAGAGAGTGATCCTTCATTAAAGCTGCAATGAAAGGTAACAGTCATTCATTTAAGTCATGAGGTATAAGAACCATTCGGTAAAACTATGATTAATTCAGGAACTGTTTATTAAAGCTGCAAACAATGGAATTCATACACTGAAGTTGTGAAAAAAGGTGGCAATCCCACATTTTAGCTGTGAAGAACAGAAATCGTTCATTTTCCCTTCAAGGTAGTGGCTACACTGTCCATGGTGTCAAAGTGAAGCAGCTGCAATTATTGAAAAATGAGATTTGTTTTCTCAAAAAAACTATGATCACATCCAGATGTGGCACCATCAACAATATTGGCCGGAAGACTTCATTTCAGAGATAAACCAAATAGAACACAGAATTGGTCATCTTGGGCAAAACAAGTTCTGATAGACAGATTAACTTCCAAATTAGATCTAAATCAGAAGCTGAACAAGTAACTGCGTAATTGTGTACAAAAGTGTACCTAGCTAGGGGTGTTATAGCTTACTAAGGGTTACGATGGATATCTTTGAAGAGGGACAAATGACATCAACATATAATAGGGAAAAAACAGCATTTTTTTCCCATATGAGGACATTGTTTATTTGTTGCCAAGCAGATTGATTGGTAGATGTGTGCCATACAGAATGCACTGATGAGATGATAACTTATAGTTAACTTCCAAATTTTATTTAAATCTAAACAAAGCAGATTTGTTTTCTAATTTCAGTTTTTGAATTGGAGTTACTGAATATTTCTTTCAGCGAACAGATTGGTGATTGTAAACAAACTCAGTTCTTATATAAATTGTTGTTGGATTGTCTTTCAATTACAGTAATGTTTGGGAGTTAGATCTCAATGCATTTCCAACAACTACACTATTGGACCGGTGCAAAGGTCACCCATGTTGAGTTTCTGTGCTGGTTATTTCTTTTCCTCTCTCCAGCTAGTGCATTTAAAAGAGTCATTTTTAAGCTGTTTTAGTAAAAGTTGAAAACATGATTTTTAATGGTCCATGAAAATAGGTCAATAATTGTAGACCACTTTGATTGGTATCACGATTCATGGGAACCGTATGCAACAATCCTTAAATGACGCAAGTCTCGGAATATCAGCAAAAGGTTTACTACCATAAATGCAGCTGAACATGAAACTAAGGAAATTTGAAACAAATGGTTCTGGATATGGTCATTTGGATTCATGAATCCATTATGTGGGTGGGAATTTCTTAACACTCTCACCACTGGCTACATGCCTACCTGCAATGTGCGGAGTTTATCAGAATTAATCTTTATGGAACAAATTGTTCAAACATGAATATTATTGGCTTATTTTATGTGCTAGTAATTTCCTGACTACATTTTTTGTCAACATAGTGTTGAAATCTTGCTCTGAGCTATTAATAAAACATACATCCAAGGCATAAGATTGGAATTCCTTTGTACATATTAACAAAGGCATTAACACATTAATCAATCTTTTGTCAAACTAGGGAACTAAACGATTTCATACTAATGTGCTTCATAATGCAATTTCAATTTTGCAATGCTCAGCAGCTAAACAACCTCAATCTTCACCTAATTGACCTGATACAGTATTGCATTCAATTACAAAACTATAACCAAATTTTACTCTACTCTAGCCCTACTCTATGCTAGAAAATGTTTGCCCTGGCTTGGGGTGACACTCCCACCTCAGCAGAAGAAGTAGACTGAAGTCTCACTCTTGAAAACCAAGAACATAATCTGACTGACATTTCACAGCTGTGCTGAGGAAATGTTGCCCTATTGGAAATTATGCCTTTTGGAGAGATGTTAAACAGAGACCATAAGTCTGAACTTTCCTTTTCAATTCACAAACTGAGTTTGAATGCAAGAGGACATCAGATATGATTTCACCTGGAAGAGGCTAATAAAGAAGCTGCCTCTACTAGTGCTCGGGAAGCTGGGTGATCTGAGACCATGGGCAGGGCCAAAGCAGAATGTCTGGGTGGCTGACAGACCTACTGTGAAAGCTATCTACTGCTAAGGTGAAAAGAGAAGAGGCACAAGCAGAGCTGCCACACTGCTGGTAGAAACACAGAAGCTAGGAGAAGGAGGAAGCCATTCAGCCCTTCAAGCCTGCTCCGCCATTCTTCACGATCATAGCTGATTGTCCAACTCAATATCCTAATCCTGCTTTCTCACCATAACCTTTGATCCTGTTCACCCCAAGTGCTATATCTAGTCACCTCTTGAATACATTCAACATTTCAGCATCAACTACTTCCTGTGGCAATGAATTCCACAGGCTCATCATTCTTTGGGTGAAGAAATGTCTCCTCATCTCCGTCCTAAATCGTTTACCCTGAATCCTCAGACTGTGACCCTGGTTCTGGACACACCCACTATCAGGAACATCCCCCCTGCATCTATCCTGTCCAGTCCTGTTAGAATTATATAAGTCTCTATGAGATCCCCCCCTTATTCGTCACAACTCCAGTGAAAACAATCCTAACCTAGTCAATTTCTCCTCATACATCAGTCCTGTCATCCCTGGAATCAGCCTGGTAAACCTTCGCTGCACTCCCTCAAGAGCAAGAGCATCCTTCCTCAGGGAAGGAGACCAAAACTACACACAATATTCCAAGCGTAGTCTCACCAAGGCCTTATACAAATGCAATAACACAGCCTTGCTCCTGTACTCAAAACCTCTCACAATGAAGGCCAACATTCCATTTGCCTTCTTTACCGCCTACTGCACCTGCATGCTTACCTTCAGCGACTGGTGCACAAGGACACCCAGGTCCCGCTGCACACTCCCCTCTCCCGATTTACAGCCATTTAGGTCGTAAACTGCCTTCTTGTTTTTGCTTCCGAAGCGAATAACCTCACATTTGTCCAAATTACACTGCATTGCCATTGATTTGCCCACTCACCCAACCTGTTCAGATCATGCTGAAGGATCTGAGAATGACAGCCAATTCCTCTTGCTCCATATGATCCTGAGGATCTCTCTCTGTGGGCAATGAACAAACAATTGCAAGCATTTGTCTACAGACAGCCTGAGGTCTGCTGCTCTCGCCTTCCCTCACATTGGGAAACTGGAGGTTAAACTGCCTCCAGATTGACCTTAACTGGATTCCAGCCACCTACAGATGGGTTGCAGTCACCAATTTGAAGCCATGTCTAGTTTAAAAAGAAGTCAGATGGGAACTCATTGGAGACCCAATCCAATGCATTTTTTTTGCTGTCATTATTTTTCTGACCACTCTCCTCCTAACCACACCCCTCTTCCTCCCCACGAAAAACGCACTTGCAACCTCAGCTAACAGATGGATATAAAACAAGATTCCAAGCTGCTATTTGAAGAATAACTAAGTTGTCGTGCTAACATTTATCCCTAAAATCAACGACTAAAACAGATTATCTACTCATTTCTTTCATTGCTTCTTGTGGGATGTTGTTTAAAGCAAATTTGGAGTGGTTTTAACTGCCTTGCATGACAACACAGGCTGCTCTTAAAGTAAATCATTGACATGCAAATATTTTATGTTGGCCTGATGCCATTAAAATGCAACATAACTACAAGTTCTTTCTCTGCAGTTTTGATGCACTTGAATTGATATGTTTCATTCACACATTAGATTATTGTAGGAGGCCAATTCATAATGATCTCTGTGGATCACACCACAAGCAAGCATAGAAATTGGTGTATTGACTATTTGCTCCCAATGAAAGTTAAAGTACAAATGATCTGTTATCTGTTATCTGTTAGTCATTGCTTATTGCAAAGTAATTGCCGGTTTCTGTGCACTGTGTTTGCAGTATACTGAATTGCTCACTCATTCATGCTAATTCAACAAAAATGTGAAATGAAAAATATTTAATCCTGCCACAGGGAATAAAATTAGTCTGATACTCAGACACAGGACAATTTTTAAGACTAAAATGTGTTCTATTTCATGCAATAAATACTTTCTTCACTGTTCTAAGCTTTATGATTAAACATAAAAATTACATTAAAAACTCACCTCAGTTGCCAGTCCCTGACTACCATCTACAAAGCACAAGTCAGGAGTGTCGTGGAATACTCTTCATTTGCAGCTTCAACAAAATTCAAGCAACTTAACGCCATCCAGGACAGAGCTCCATTGCCCACTTTCAACAATCACTCCCTCTACCAATGTACAGTGCCAGTAGCACTTAACATCCACAAAAGATACTCCAGTACTCACCATACCCCCCCACCCCCATCCTGCCTAAACACCTTCCAAACCTATATCCTCTGCAAGGATAAAAACAGCATAATAATAAGAATCACCAGCTGCAGGTTCCCATCCAAGCCACTCAGCATCCTAATCTGAAACATATTGCCATTCCTCATTGTCACTGGATCAGAATCCCTCCCTAAAAGCACCATGGGTCTACCTAACCCCTATGGAATTCAGCAGTTCAAGAAGGCAGCTCACCACCACCTTCTCAAGGACAGTAATGCCCATATCCCTGAAATGAATTAAAGTGTGCAGAACTGGCAATTTTCCACAACTTTACAGTTTTATGCTCGGCCTGAAAGCGGATAAATCGCCAGATGGACTACACCACAATTCTTGAAGAGATAGCTAAAGAGGTGTTAGTGTGATCTTTCAGGAATCGCTAGAGTCAGGGAGGCTCTCAGAAGACTGGAAAATCGCTAATGTGACACCCCTGTTTAAAAAGGGAATAAGGCAAAAGACTGAAAATTACAGGCCAATTAGCCTAACCTCAGTTCCTCAGTTCTGAGGGAGGGTCACCGGACCCAAAATGTTAACTGTTTTTTTCTTCACAGATGCTGCCAGACCTGCCGAGCTTTTCCACCAACTCTGTTTTTGTTCCTGATTTACAGCAACCACAGTTCTTTCTGTTTTTATTATAGCCTAACCTCAGTTGTGGGTAAGATTTTAGAGTCAATTGTGAAGGATGAGATTTCTTAATACTTGGAAGTGCGTGGTAAATTAAGGCAAAGTCAGCATGGCTTCATCAAGGGGAGGTCATGCCTGACTAATCTGTTAGAATTCTTTGAGGAGGTAACGAGCAGGGTAGACCAAGGAGAGCCAATGGATATAATCTACCTGGAATTCCAGAAGGCCTTTAACAAGATGCCACACAGGAGGCTGCTGAGTAAGACAAGGGCCCATGGCATTAGAGGCAAAGTGCTAGCATGGATAGAAGATTGGCTGTCTGGCAGAAAGCAGAGACTGGGATTATAAGGATCTTTCTCAGAATAGCAGCTGGTGACAAGTGGTGTTCCCGCAAGGGTCAGTGTTGGGACCACAACTTTTCACATTGTACATTAATGATCTGATTGAAGGAACTGTGGGCATTCTGGCTAAGTTGGCAGATGATATAGAGATAGGTAGGGGGACAGGTAGTATTGAGGATGCAGGGAGGCTACAGAAGGATTTGGACAGGTTAGGAGAGTGAGCAAAGAAATGGCAGATGGAGTACAACGTGGGAAAGCGTGAAGTCATACACTTTGGTAAAAAGAATTAGAAGCATGGACTATTTTTTAAAATGGTGAGAAAATTCAGATGTCTGAAGTACAAAGAGACTTGGGAGTTCTAGTCCAGGATTCTCTCAAGGTAAACTTGAGGTTGAGTCAGTAGTCAGGAAGGCACATGCAACTTTGGCATTTATTTTGAAAGGACTTGAATATAAAAGCAGGGATGTACTACTGAGGATTTATAAGGCTCTGGTCAGGCTGCTTTTGGAGTATTGTCTGCAGTTTTGGGCCCCATATCTCAGGAAGGATATACTAGCCCTCTTGTGAAGAATGGTCCCAGGAATGAAAAGCTTAACATATGAGGAACATTTGAGGACTCTCGGTCTATACTTGGAGTTTAGAAGGATGAGGGAGGATTAAATTGAAATTTACAGAATACTGAAATGCCCGGACAGAGTGGATGTTGGGAAGATGTTTCCATTGGTAAGAGAGATGAGGATCCGAGGGCACAGCCTTCGAGTAAAGGGAAGACCTTTTAGAACAGAGATAAGGAGAAACTTCTTTAGCCAGAGAGTGGTGAATCTATGGAATTCACTGCCACAGAAGGCTGTGGAGGCCAGGTCATGGAGTACATGTAAGACTGAGATAGATAGGCTCTTGATTGTTATGGGATCAAGGGTTACAGGGAGAAAGCGGGGGAATGGGGTTGAGAAACTTATCAGTCTTTATTGAATGGTGGAGCAGACTTGATGGGCTTGAATGGCCTAATTTATGCTCCTATGTCTAATGGTCTTAAGGTCTAAATAAGAGGCACATTTTGTAGGTGATTAAATTCCAATATTCAGTAACATGTTTTTCATTATGAAGCAAATGTTCTTTACCCTTTCTTGTGGCATTTTCAATGTATGTAAGCCTTACATTCAATAGCATGCTTAAAGGATAATAAAGGAATAATGCTTAGCATGAATGGCAGGAACAGTAATAGAATGTGGAGCTGAAGGAACACAGCAGTTCAGACAGCATCAGAGGAGCAGGAAGGTTGATGTTTTGGGTCAGGACCCTTTTCTGACCTGCTGTGTCCCTCCAAGTCCACACCATGTTGTCTCTGACTCCAGCATCTGCAGTTCTTGCTATCTCTAACAGTAATAGAATCAATCAACTCCAGAGACTTTAAAAGTTGTTCTTCTTATGTTTCTATACCACTGGAAGTAGTTGATGTCAAAACATTGAATGTATTCAAGAGGCCGCTAGATATAGCACTTGGGGCGAATGGGATCAAAGCTTATGGTGAGAAAGCAGGCTATTGAATTGGATGATCAGCCATGATCGTGAAGAATGGCGGAGCAGGCTCAAAGGGCCAAATAGCCTCCTCCTGCTCCTATCTTCTATGTTTCTATGTTACACATGTTAACTATTTCGGTGTGATATTTGTGGAGATTCTTTTTAGCATCATTTCTCCTTTAGATTTTTCAGAAAAGTAGCAGAGAAACTAGGTAGACGACCTTCTCCCCATAACGCTACACTGAAAATTTTTCACTTTTCCAGCACAAACAATAGTCTCTTGCTCATTTTACCTTTCCACCTGGAAGAGACCACTTGTAGAACAATAAAATCCCTACAGTGTGGAAGCAGGCCATTTGGCCCATCGAGTCCACATTGACCCTCAGAACAGCATCTCATCCAGAACCCACCTGCCTATCCTATCCCTGTAACTCTGCATTTTCCATGGCTAACACACCTAGCCTGTACGTCCTCAGGCACTATGGGGGAAATTTAGCACGGCCAATCCATCTAACTTGCATATCTTTGGACTTTGCGAGGAAACCGGAGCACCCAGAGGAAACCCATGCTGACATGGTGAGAACGTGCAAACTGCACACAGACAGTCGCACAAGGGTAGAATTGAACCTGGGTCCCTGGTACATTGAGGCAGCAGTGCTAGCCACTGAGCCACTGTGCTGCCCTAAAGCACCTTTCCCTCATTCCAGGTTTCCCCCACAAGAATATTGAGTATGATTAAGAGATTAGCACATGGGTACTCTTGCAACAGACCTCATTCCTTGTCACCAAAGTTTTATTGAACAAATTCTGAACATTGATCTTGCTTCCAGTAGTATAATTCTATCATAAAATTCTAGAAGGCCACTCCAAACTCGCTGGACTCAAAATATTGTATGGATGTGGTGTCAATCTGTATCAATGAATTGAGGTTAAACTGATGTTACGGTTTGGAAGATTTAATGTTATAAAGATGTCATGGTCAGCATTTTTGTTTTTAGACTAGGACCCAATATTGGAATCAAATACAGTTCCTGACTGCACAATGTCAGAAATGGTCCTGCACCTGATTTTTGTACAAGTGTACGAAGGGTTGGAGGGTGTACTCACTGAGCAATTATAGATGACTTAGCTCATCCTGAATGAGAAGGGGCAATAGAAGGTTCTGTAGCACTGAGACAGTGACAGCCTGGTGAGGCAGGCAAAAGAAAGATTCACCTCTCATCACCAATTAATAAAATGGGTGAAAACAAAATGGCCAGGGCTGCCAGACCATTGCTGTGGAGGGGGTGCCACCTCAGGGTGGCATGCAGCTGCAACTATGTTGGTATGGTGACCGCAGGAAGTGGGGGTGGGGCTGGGTGTGGGGAGAGGGAGGGCTTCACATTGATCCTGGAAACTGCCACAAAGCCTGCCATAAGGAAGCTGCCAGTTCCTGTGGCTATGGACTTGGGGCAAGGATTATGCAAGGCACGAGTGAAAATTTCCTGTCTTCGGTCTCAAATGACCTCTCCTGTAACCTCTTCTCCCTCTCATTTCATCAAGCTGCATCCTAAATGAATTGGTGCCCAATTGCTCCAACCACTCCACGTGGTAGCACATTCTGTATTCTTGTCACTTTATGCTCATAGCTTTGTGAAAATTAGCCACCATTTTACAATTTTAAAAAAATTACAGAAAGAGGACAACAACATGAACAGACTGCTTTGGTCAGTTCCATCTGTTATAG
Organism: Ginglymostoma cirratum; assembly: GCA_024137785.1. Classification (NCBI taxonomy): domain Eukaryota; kingdom Metazoa; phylum Chordata; class Chondrichthyes; order Orectolobiformes; family Ginglymostomatidae; genus Ginglymostoma; species Ginglymostoma cirratum. The sequence goes on from JAHRHZ010000249.1 coordinate 45,195,944, forward strand.
TCAACAGGTCAAGTGACGGCTGGTTATTCCCTCAGACCATGGTCAGATACACATAGCTGGAGCAAAACAAGAAGATCTACTGTTTTTGTTGCATTCAAGCTTGAACTGCTCAATGCCTAAAAATCTTAAATTAGGATCTTTGATATATGATTTTAATCCTCACTATTGATGAATAATGACCTGAAGATAAATGGGCAGAGCTGTGACTCAGTGGTTAGCACTGCTGCATAGTGCCAGGGACCTGGGTTCAATTCCAGCTTCAGACAACTGTCTGTGCGGAGTTTGCACATTCTCCTAGTGTCTGCATGGGCTTCCTCCCACAGTCCAAAGAGATTAGGTGGATTGGCCATGGGAAATGTAGGGTTACAGGATAGGGTAGGGTGTGAGTCTGGGTGGGATATTTTGCATAAAGTCGGTGTGGACTCATTGGGCCATATAGCCTGCTTCCACACTGTAGGGATTCTAAGGATTCAATAATGAATTTTTAGAATTCATTATGCAAGGCCCAGTAACCATTAACAGTTGCTGTAGAACACAATTATATTGAGTTAGTGTTGTAAATTTCATGCTTCTTGTCACCACACTACCAGAAGGATGTCGATGCTTTGGAGAGGGTACAGAGAAGGTTTACCAGGATGTTGCCTGGTATGGGGGAATTTAGCTATAAAGAAAGATTGGATAGATTGGGTTTGTTTTCACTGGAACGCAGGAGGTTGAGGGGCAACCTGAGAAGTTTAAAAGATTGTGAATGACATGGATACAGTGGGTAGTATGAGGCTTTTTCCCAGAATGGAGACAGCAGTTACTAGGGGACGCAGGTTCAAGGTGTGGGTGTGGGGTGGGGGGGTTGGTTGTGGAGGTTGAGAGAGATGTGCGACGCACCTTTTCAAAACAAAAGGGTGGTGAGTGCCTGAAGACGCTGCCAGAGGAGGTGATGGAGCAGACATAATAGCAACATTCAAGAAACATCTGGATGAATACATGAATAGGAAGGGAATAGAGAATATAAATCCTGTAAGTAAAGACAGTTTTAGTTTGGAAAGGCAAAATGTCTCGGCACAGGCTTCGAAGGCCGATGGGCCTGTTTTTGCTGTATTGTTCATTGTTTATGCAGCTGCACGGCAACATCCTGTAATCAATCTAAAAGGGTCCGATTGAATCTAAGATACCACACTTCACTTACCTTCTCCTGCCCGTCAAGCCTTTTTAAAATCACCAGAGAATGGTGCTTATAAGCCTGGATCTGTATGAGAAGTTTGAAAACTCAAGTATTAGTTGCAGAACCAGAGTTCCTGGCATATGGCTATGTTTTTCTTGTTGACCAGCTGCTGAGGCACCAAACTCTGGAATTTCCTACCTAAAAATCTTTGCCTTTCTACATATCTCAACTCCTTTAGGTCAAAATTTGTTCCTAAATTGTAGCTTGTAGGCCTGCTGCGCAATCATGAGTGTGTGGATAAAAGACAAATCCTGTGCTAGGACTCAAATCACACTATAATAGAATGCACTTGACATAAAATATACAATAACATTTCAGATCATGCTTGGTTTTCCTTCTCATTTTTTAATCTTCCTTCTGCCTGGCTTCCTGAAAAGGAGTGTACTCCATTCTCCCAGTTTCTTTGATCATGCAGTTTACTGCAAAAAATCATCCCTTTTGTCAACAGAGGATTATCCTCGCCATGTTTGATGGAGCCCTCAGCTGTATCTGTTCCATTTTCCACATGTCAGCTATCAGCATTCTCCCATACCTATCGACACTTCCCCTCAGCATTCTTCCATGCAAACACAGGAGATGCAACATTTGCTCTTTTACCTCCTCCCCTCTCACCATCTGAGGTCCAAATATGCCTTCCAAGTTAAACAATGATTTAGTTAGTTATCAGTCTTTCAATTTACAATACTGCTAACTCTGTGCTGGGAGGGGCTTAATGTAGATTGAGTGACTGCTTGACAGAACACCTCCATTCATTCAGTCTTCAAGCAAAACCCAAAGCATTTTTTGACTTATCATTTTTATTCTTCACTCTACTATCAGTCTGACCTTTCTGAACATGGCTTTCTAAACTGTCATAATGAAGCTCAACCCAAGATCAAGGAATAGCACCACATCTTTTAAATGGGCATTTTACAGCCTTCCAGAGTCAGCACTGAGTCCAACAATTTCAGATCATAACCTCTATCCCTGGCAACTCTTGGTGGTGACTCTGCATATTACATTTACACCTGCACTAGACATTGTTGTCTCTTAAGTGATTGACCATTCTTTTTTGCATCATCATCCCATAAATACCACAGATCACCACAGTGGATCTTCTGCTCCACCCTCCCTTCCTCACCTTGCTTAAAAGAAGTTCCAGTTTTAATAATTTGCTCTTCTTTTGCCACAGATGATGAAGGCCTATTGAGCATATCCAACATTTTCTGCTGGATTGAGGAAAGGTCACTGGACCCGAAACGTTAACTCTGATTTCTCTGATGCTACCAGACTTGCTGAGCTTTTCCAGCAATTTCTGTTTTTGTTTCAGCATTTTCTGCAGTTGTTTTATAAATGGTTCAGTGAATTGGTGGGTCAATGCATAGTTGGTACAGCCTTTAATTATGAGGGAGGGGGGCATGATTTATTCTAATTTGCATTGATGGGATAAAGGTCATTTTTCCTCCAGGTGTAAGTCAGCCTGGCATGTGCAGAAGCAACCAGCAAACCATTCTAACCTCCACTGTGTAAGGCACAAGAGGCTTCATCACTCTGAACTTATGCAAATGTTCAAAGTCACCTTCCCATTCTGGCACCATAGGAAGGGCCACCTGGCAGGGGTGCTATGCTACGTATCAGTACTGAGTAATAGTCGTTTGTACTCATAGGTGGTCTGAGGGAGAGCAGGTCTAAACCTGTTCTTCGGGCTTAGTTTCAGAATAAGCAGTCAGAAACTGCAGCTGTACAACCATTGGCCGATTATGGATGCGACTAGCCACTCCAAGGCTGATCTCATGCAGGTTTTCATGGAAATGCCTTCACTAAGCACCCTATAACTTTGCTAAAAACAGGCACTTTTCTGTCCAAAGCCAATGGCATTTTCCAGTGTGGGCGAGTTGAACCATCACTGGTCACTCAGCTCCTCCCAGTTTCAGGTAAAAACAGAGGGGGAAAATAAATTTGCATTTATTTATTGCCTTCCATAACTTTGTGATATTCTCATAGCACTGTACAGCCAATGAAATGCTGCAGTCTGCTGCTAGTATGGTGCCTCTGATTTGACTGACGTAACTACCTAGTGCAGAACAAGACCCATGATGGGATAATTCTATGAAATTTTGATGCTATAAACCTGAGATTGTTCCAAAGAATCATCAATTCCTTATAAAGAGCCATTATAAGCACAAGGACAATGTAACTGTAAAGGTGACCTATTTAAGACAGACAAAGAGAAATTTCTCAGAGGTAATAGGCACTGCAGATGTTTTATGATGGTTTGGTGCTCGAGGGTGGGGTCATGATCCAGGGAGCGGTAGGAGGAGGTGTTGGAGAGTTGTGGTTTGGTGCTCGGGGGTCTAGGCCCGAAACATCAAGCTTTCCTGCTCCTATGATGCTGCTTGGCCTGCTGTGTTCATCCAGCTCCACACCTTGTTATCTTAAAGAGAAATTTCTTCTGTCTGTGGGTAGTGAATCTGTATGAGTCCCTATTTTCCCAGCTACTTTCAGTTCTGAGGAAGGGTCACCAGACCCGAAATGTTAACTCTGATTTTCTCCTCCACAGGTGCTGCCAGACCTGCTGAGCTTTTCCAGCAACTTCTGGATTTACAGCATCTGCAGTTCTTTCGGTTTTTAAGTCAATCTGTGGAGTTTATTACTGCAGAAGCCTCTAGAAGCTGGGCTGTTAAGTAGATTCAAGGCTGAGATTGACAGATTTTTAATCAATAAGGGCATCAAGGGGGTTACAGGGACAAGGCAGGAAGGTGGATTTGAGGATCATCAGATCAGCCATGATCTCAATGAATGATGGAAAAGATTTAATGGGCTGAATGGTCTATTCTGCTCTTGTCTTGTGGTCTTAGGCTAGGTCTGGACAAAATCTGTTACAAACTTCGATGTTTTTAATTTTTGCAGCATATTAAGTTTGCAGTTGCTCGTTATACTTTGAAACTCTAAAGTAGATTTTAAGATCTGCCTTAAAATGCAGCAATGATGAATGTGGTCTGTGATTACATTCCTTTCCCTGATAGCTCTCACAGCTCCAAACCATTGGCTCCACTCCCCCACGTCACAACTTTCTTAATAAATTGGAGGCCTGGAAAGGGGACTAGGTCCTTTGGCAAATCTGGAAACCCTTTACAATGAGCACTGCCACAGGTTTTTGACTTTAAGAATTTAGAAGACCCACTGAGGGGGTCAACTAGGACGGACAAACCATGGCAGGAGTCAGAGACAGAGAAAAATTAGTGAACTGCATTTAATTTTCAGTGGAAACCTCCTGAACAGGGGAAAAACTGGAAAGGTCCACCTGGTTTTGCAAGTTATCCTCAGATCTCCCTGCACCTGGTCTTCTCTCCGGGCAATGGCATCACAGAAGTATGGAAATGGATCAGCTGTCAACTGTCCACTCTAGTGTGTATTTTATACCAGAAATCATTCCCTTTCATGCCCAGTATTCTTTCCCTGTCTGCCACCCTTGATGAAACTCCTTACAGGAGCATACGGGAATCTGTCCTGCTTATTCAAACGCGACGCGAGATACAAGGTAAAATGGCCCTGCCTTACGCTGAGCTCCCCTCAGCGGTTTATATCCTACATTTCAACTCTGCCTCCAGCTAAATGCACCCATTTAAATTTAACTACTCCATGTTAATACGCCAGCATTTGACTATCAATGCAAGATAACTGAAGAAAGACAAGTGAAGAAAGTGAAGTGGAAAAAAATCCACCAAAGCTTGAGTTACCATCCTATCAGGTTTCGAAACAGCTACTGAGAGATAGTGCAATATCAAAAAGCTTACAGATTCACCAAAACATTTAGTGGCTATTTTAAATTAATTTTTAAAAAAAATAGTGACCTTATTCTAACCAAATTTTGGGCCTTGAATTGAAGTGAGATCCAAACAAGGGAGGACGAACAGAGAGAGGAGTAGGAAAAAAGAGATTACACCACAGACAAAGTGAAAAAAAGAAGCAGCATTAAGGATGAATGCAAGTTTAAAGAGAAAATACTTGTATATATGCTACATGGTGTCACTATATATACACACAGACGTAATTAGATCTCATCTATATATTTATACAGCATTTTCATTACCTCAAAATGATCCACAACTAGTTATTACTGTACAGTGTTCTTATTGTGACAATGTAAGGAACATGGCAGATTATTCAAGCGCAGTAAGATCCCACAAATGGCAATAAGACAAATAACCAGGAAGTCTGATTTAGTGATGTTGGCCAGGATACCAGGAGAATTCTATTGCTCTTCTCTAAATAACACACTGGGATCTTCTAGGTCCATCTGAGATGGCAAAATGCTGCTTTCTCATTCATAAGGCGGTACCCCTCCAAAGTTTTGCACTATATAACTGTGGACCTATTCCTTTTTAAAAAAAATATAGTTGCCGATATCTTGGAGGACAAAGCCAGGTGATTATCTATATTATTTCCCAAAGCTTAAAAAAGTTTATTCTCTCTGTATGTGCTTCAATTTACTACTTTTTGTAAATTTTCCCACACACACACTCCAGAAGTCAGAGTCATACAGCAAGGAAACAGACCCTTCAGTCCACCTCGTACACACCGACCAGATATCCTCCATTAATCTAGTTCCATTTGCCAGCATTTGGCCCATATCCCTCTAAACCCTTCCTATTCATATAGATGCTTTTTAAACGTTGTTGTTGTACCAACCTTCACCACTTCCTCTGGCAACTCATTCCATACACTCACCACCCTCTGTGTGAAAAAGTTGCCCTTTCAGTCCCTTTTAAATCTTTCCCCTCTCACCTTAAACTTATGCCCTTTAGTTTTGGACTCCCCCACCTCGGGAAAAACACCTTGGCCATTCACCCTATCTATGCCCCTTATGATTTTATAAATCTCCATAAAAGGTCACCCTTCAGCCTCTGAGGCTCCATGGAAAATTGCCCCAGCCTATTCAGTCTCTCCCAATAGCTCAAACCCTCCAACCCTGCCAACATTCTTGCAAATCTTTTCTGCACGTTTCAACTTTAACAACATCTTTCCCTATAGCAAGGAGACCAGAACTGAACAAGTATTTCAAAAGTGGCAGAACTAACGTCCTGCACAGCCACAACATGACCTCCGACCTCCTACACAATTTGAAATGTCTGATCATTTAACGTATTGAATAGATTATTTGTGCATGTTATTACAGGGGCCATACAATAGATAAAGTGACCAGTGGAAAAAAAATGATTACATGGAAACATTCGAACATATTGTATGTGTTAGGAAACAATTAGTAACGTTAAATACTAACAAACAAATGATCTATTGGACACAAATAAACACATTCGCACTTACACGGTCAATTTAAATTCTAGGGCATGTCTTGAGCCTTCACAAACTGAGTGATTGCACTGTACAGAAATTGTATACGAAGATCCTGTCAGACTGTTTTATACTTTAAAAGGTATTCAACTGGGTCGCTCGGTAACTGAGCTCTATACATCCCTTGTTAAAATTGAAGGAAAATCCCATTTCATAATTTAAATTTACGCAAATCTTTCAGCTTTCATTCCTTGTCTTATCAAAAAGACTTTGACATTGTTAACAACTATTTGCTGAAAGCACATTTCTGAGATAGCATAAACAAATACAGGAGATCAATTTATTCCCCTTGGTAAGATTGTTCAAATCAATCGAAATAAAACATTTCCTGTCTAAGGAACAAATCGTCTTACCTTCATGCTTTCCTCCTTGTTCAGGACCTGGGCTTGTATCACATGTACCAGTTGCTAACAGCTGAGACAGTATCAGAAACAGTAATCTGCGCATTATATAAAGCGTTCTACGTTTATGCCTTAAAATAAAAAGCCTCAAGCGAGCTCACAGCTAACTCTTAAGGCTGTCCCAAATCTATTCAGCTAATTTATTGTCTCACTAGCATTAAACGCTGCAGTAACCTCTGTTTCAGAGGCTACGTCTTCTCCAAAGCTCTGTGTTAAACGTCAAGTGAATGGCATGCTGTCTTAAATACCTAACAACAATTAAAGGTGATACTTCGTCCTTGTGTCCACATTGCATTATTTTGGCAGGCAAAAAATAAGTCTTTGCTGAGAGTTGCAGCATGTAATGCGATTCCACACAGTGTACAACACTGACACAATAGTAGGAGCAAAGTGCCGGATTAAAGGTAATTTTTCTAGGGTGTTTTGAAGTGGAACAACAGATTTTCTTGTACCGTTCATTAATTATATTTATATTTTTAAATTTCTACATTAATGTTTTGCAAGAGAACAGTGTCATAGCACTTAGTTTCATAACATTGTATCTGAATACTTTCACTGGAGAAACGAAATCCCAATTGTTTCACACTTGGAAAGGGGGTAGAGCCAAAGGAGGGTATAAGTATGGGAGGATGAAAGCTCAGCTAAAGGTGAGTTTTGAGAAAATGTTTTAACAGGATGAAAACAGTGGAGAAGAAGAGGAAAAGAGTTGCAGAGATAAAACAAGGAACTGCAGATGCTGAAGATCAGAAATGACAGGGAACATGGTTTACTGAGAGGGAGGAACTGAAAGAAATCTGTATTAGTAGAGAATTGGGTAATGGGAAATTGATGAGTTTGAAGGCCAATAAACCCCAGGGCCCCGATAATCTATATCCCACAGTACCAAAGGAAGTGGCGCTAGAAATATTGGATGCGTTGGTGGTCATCCTCCAAGATTTTTCAAGCTCTGGAACAGAGTTTGGAGGGTAGCTATTGTAACCCCATTATTTGAAAAGGAAGATAAAGAAACAAACGGGGAATAATAGACCAGCAAGTCTGGTGTCAGTTGTGGCAAAGATGCTAGAGTTCATTATCAAGGATTTTAAAGCAGATCACTTAGAAAACAGTGATAGAATCAGACATAGTCAGCATGGATTTACATAAGGGAAATCATGATTGACAAATCTACTGGAATTCTTCGAGGATGTAACTAGTTGAGTTGATGAGGGAAAGCCAGTAGATGGGGCTTATTTGGTGTTTCAAAAGACTTGCAATAAAATCTAACATTATGGACTAATGTGTAAAATTAAAGCTCACGAGACTGGGGGTGGGAATTGAGATGGATAGAAACCTGGTTAAGCAGACAGGAATCGAATAATTGGAATGAATGGGTTTTTTCCTAAATATGCATTCTATGGTAGTGAATTCCACAGGCTCACCATTCTCTGGGTAAGGAAACCTGCCCTCATCTCAGTCCTAAAACGTTGACCCTTTATCCTTAAACTATGACCACTGGTTCTGGACTCCCCCACCATCAGGAACATCCTTCCTGCATCTAACCTGTCTAGTCCTGTTAGAATTTCATAGGTTTCTATCAGATACCTTTCATTCTTCTGAACAATCTCTTCTCATATGCCAGTCCTGCCATCCCAGAAATCAGTCTAGTAAACCTTTACTGTCCTCCCTCTTTAGTGAGAACATGCTTCCTCAGATAAGAGAACCAAAACTGCACTCAATATTCTAGGGGTGGTCTCATCAAGGCCTTGTATAATGGCAGCGAGATCTCCCTGCTCCTGGACTCAAATCCTCCCACTAAGAAAGCCCACATATGATTTGCCTGCTTTACTGCCTGCTGTACCTGTATGCTTACTTCAGCAACAGGTGTACAAGGACACCCAGGTCTTGTTGCACAATCCCCTATCTCAATATACAGCCAATCAGATAATAGTCTGCCTTCCTGTATTTGCTACCAAAGCGGATCACCTCACATTCATCCACAATAGACTGCATCTGCAATGTATTTGTCCACTCTCTCAGTCTGTCCAAATCATACTGCAACATCACTGCAACCTCCTCACAGTTTACCCTTCCACCCAGCTTTGGGTCATCTGCAAATTTGGAGATACTACATTTAGTTTCCTTCTCATTAATATATATTGTGAATAGGTGGATTTCTAGCACTGATCCCTCCAGTACCCCACTAGTCTCTGCCTGCCATTCGGAAAAAGAGACATTTATTCCAATTATTTGTTTCCTGTGTGCTAACCAGGTTTCTGTCCATCTCATTCTCCCAACCCTAACCTTGTGAGCTTTAATTTTACACATTAGTCTGTAATGTGGGACTTTGTTGAAAGTCTTTTGAAAGACTAAATAAACCAAATCCACTGAGTCCCCCTCATTAACTCTACTGGTTACATCCTCAAAGAATTCCAGCAGATTTGTCAATCATGATTTCCCTTTTGCAAATCCATGCTGACTGTGTTTGATTCTGTCACTATTTTCTAAGTGATCTGCTGCAAAATCCTTGATAATGGACTCTAGCATATTCCCCACAACCGACACCAGACTCAACATTTAAAAGATATTTGGACAGATACATGAATTGGAAAGGTTTAGAGGGATATGGGCCAAAAACAGGCAAGTGGGACTAGATTAGTTCAGGAAACTTGGTCGGCCTGGACTAGTTGGACTGAAAGGTCTGTTTCCATGCTGTTTGACTATATGACTGTATGACTATGATACTAATAAAATCAGGCTAATTGGTCTCTAATTCTTTGTTTTCTCTCTACCTCCCTTTTAAATAGTGGGGTTATATTAGCTAGCCTTCAATCTGTAGGAACTGTTTCAGAATCTGAAGAATCTTGGAAGATGACCACCAATACATCCCCAATTTCTGTGGCCACTCCCTTAACTACTCTGGGATGTTATTATCAGGGCGTGGAGATTTATCGGTCTTCTACCCCATCAATTTCCCACAACCATTTTTCTACAACTAATACTGATTTCTTTCAGTTCCTTGCTCTCACCAAACCCTGTGTACCCCATCATTTGTGATCTTCAGCATCTGCAGTTCTTTGCTTTTACCTCTGGTAAATTAGTCGTGTCCTCCTTTGTGAACACAGAACCAAAGCATTCATTGAGTTAGTCAGCCATTTCTTTGTTCCCCATTAGAAATTTCCCTGTTTCTGACTGAAAGAGACCTACATTTGTCTTCACCAATCTTTTCCTCTCCACACAACTATAAAAACTTTTACAGTCCTTATCATTCCCCATAAGCTTACTCCCGTACTCTATTTTCCTTTTCCTAATCAATCACCTTGTCTTCCATTGCTGAATTTAAACTGCACCCACTCCTCAGGTCTGTTATTTCTTTCCGGATAATGTGTATGCCTCTTCCTTGGATCTAATATTATCTCTAATTTCCCTTGTAAGCTATGTTTTGGCCACCCTACTCAATTTGCTTTCAAGCCGGACGGGAATGATCAATTGTTACAGCTTACCCATACATTTGTTGAATGCTTGCCATTGCCTTTCTGACATCATCCCTTTAAGTAACATTTCCAATCTATTCATTCCCACACCTCATACCATCATATTTTCCTCTATTTAGATTCAGGACCCTCGTCTCAGAATCAGCTCTGTCACTTTCCATTCTGATGAGGAATTCTATCATACTTTGGTTGCTTATCCCCAAGGGGCCTCACACAATTAGACTGACAATTTTATTCCTTTCTTATTACACAACACCCAGTTTAGGATGGCCTATTCTCTAAATTAACTGAAGAACTGTGGATCCTGGCAATCTGAAATAAACAAAAACAGACGTTACTGGAGAAACTCACCATCTGGTGGCAGCCGTGGAGAGAGAAACAGAGTTAACAGTGATCCTTCTTTAGAACAGAAGAACTTTCTGAAGAAGAGTCACTGGACTCAAAATATTAACTCCAAAGATGCTGCCAGACCTACTGAGTTTCTCCAGCTGTTTCTGTTTATTGGCCTGTTCTTTGGTTGGTTTCTCAAAGTTTTGGCACTGGAAACAATCCCAAATACACTCCAGGAATTCCTCCTTCATGGTATTGTTACTAGTCTGACTTGCTCAATCTATTTGCAGATTAAAGTCACCCATAATCACAGATGCTCCTTTATTGCATATGTCCCTAATTACCCATTTGTTTCTATTGCCAGCATTACCCCTATAGTTAGGGGGTCTATATACAACCCCCACTAAAGTGTGGATTGCCTCTTGATATTTCTCAGCTCTACACATACAGATTCCATACTGTTGGAGCTAATATCCTTCCTCACTGTGGTGCTAGTTCCCTCTTTAACCAGTAACACAACTCCTCTACCTTTTCCTTTTTGTCTGTCCTTTCTAAATACTGAATACTCCAGAATGTTCATTTTCCATCTCAGGTCCCCCTGCAGTCATGTCTCCATAATCCTGACTATATTGTAACTGTTTTTATCAATTTGCCCAATTAATTCATCCACTGACATCAGTCCTGGTCCTACCCAGGTGTAACCCATCCAGTTTGTACTGGTCCCACCAACTCCAGGTCTGGGACCAAAGCCCCAGGAATCTGAAACTCTCCTCCTTCAGCCACCGTCTCTTCAGCTACATACTCATCTGATATATCCTGGATTTCTATTCTGATTAGCATTTGGCACTGATAGTAATCCTGACATTTCTACCTTTGAGGTTCTACTTTTCAACTTACTTCCTAACTCCCTATATTCTGCTTTTAGGATCTCATTCCTTGTTATTACCTATGTCATCTATACTAATGTGTACATTGACCACCGGCTGCTAAACCTCCCCCTCCAGAATTTCCTGTAGCTGTTCTGAGACATCCTTGATCGTAGCACCAGGGAGGCAACATACCATCCTGGAGTCTCGTTAGCAGGCACAGAAATGGCTGTCTATTCCCCTTACAATTAAATCCTCTATAACTTGAATTTCCGCACTTTTTACTCCACCCCTGTGCAGCAGAGTCAACCACGTGCAACAATTTGGTTGTTAATGCTTTTCCCTGAGTGACCATTCCCAAAGCAGTAATAACCACAGGAGACTTCTGCACTGCCTGTTCAGTCCTCTTGCTCTGTCTAATGATCACCCATTCCCTGCCTGCTTGTGGAGTCTGATCCTGTGGTGTGGCCACCTCTCTGTACGTGCCTTCCACACCACTCTCCACCTCGAGGATGCTCCACAGTGTCGCCAAACACTGCTCCAGTTCTGAAACCCAGGCTTCCAGGAGCTGTAGCTGGAGACACATCCTATACGCATGCTGACCCCGGGTACTGGAAATGTTCCCAGTTTCCAACATGGAGCGGGAAGAGCACAGCAGAGCTTTGAGGTCTCCTGTTGGAATAATGTGTGCACATGGAAGCTCAGATCCGAGCAGAATGGCAATGGTTCTCATGGCTTGGCCCAGCTTGAGTGAGGAAGTTAGGGAAATGTATTTACGGTCAAGGAAGGTGACGTTTAGTGTAAGAACCAAAAGCAATATATTTGGAGTATTTTATTTTGTGCAACATTTCCTGACATTTGGCTGAAGGAAACTGACATATTGGAGCAAATTTTTCTCTCCACCTTGCCAGGAGGCAGACAGAGTCCGTTTTCCTCCTAACACTGTCTTTTATGAAGTTCTGCTTTAGTATAATTTTGAAGTCCACAACTAACTCAGATAGCTCGTGATTTAAATTGGCTCTTTATTATATAGATGCACAGGAGTGCTTCAGTAAGTCCAGAGGAATAAATACTCTTGAGTCCCACTGGATGACTAATACTTTGAAAGGCTTCTCACTGTGGAAGACGTGATATCAGTTCAGACAGACATCTGATCAAGAACGGGCAACAGTGAGCAGTTCACAAACAGATGCAATAAATCAAAGGAAATCATAACAATGGGAAGCACATGAATAGTTATTTCATGACGAGTAGATCCTGGCTGCTGCTTTGCTAATAACCAGGGACTTACTCATGGAAAGGCCATCTGACAATACCCAGAAACCTGCTGTCTCTGACAGGCTGTATGTTGAAACCTGCAGGCATTAGGTTTGACTGAACTAAATCTGCTCTGACTGGGCTGTTTTCCAGTGTTTCTGGATTGAGGCAGATTTAGTTGGCAGCCCTGTTTGTCTTCACATGATTGGCATGCAGCTCCATTCACAAAGTGAAGAAAGGTCATGCAAATTTCTCCTGCCAACATCTCACAGGGTCTCAGATGTGACTCCTGACACGTATTACAATGATCTGGCCTGACTGCCAGCAAGCTACTCACTTAATGGAGGGAACTAAGTTGAACTTGCTTGTATATATCATCCTAGTGTCCACACATGGCATTTTCTAACAAAAGATCTCCCAACTATTGTCGAAAGCAAGGCTTCCATTGATGTTAAATAAAAACTGAAAGAACTGCAGATGCTGTAAATCAGAAACAAAAATAGAGATTGCTGGAAAAGCTCAGCAGGTCTGGCAGTTCTGAGGAAGGGTCACAAAACCCAAAACGTTAACTCTGATTTCTCTCTAGGGATGCTGCCAGACCAACTGAGCTTTTCCAGCAATTTCTATTTTTGATTTTGCCTCCAATGATGTTCCCTCTCATTGCCTCAAAATAATTACAGTTTGTATTTTTGTGGTACATTTAACATAATCGAAATATTCCAGATTCAATGCATTAAATAAGTTAACTTCATTGCCTCTCTGGCTTGTTTATATTTTGCCTGAAATGTGGAAATTTTTCCAGAAATTAGCTCCAGAGTTTCTCTCCATTTTTGAGGTTGCAGGAATTAGTGTTGTGAATGATGCTGCTGTGTATGACATTATGGAGAGCACTGGCTGTTACTTCTGGTCCGTAGTTTCAAACTTCTGAGTGCGTTCAGGGTCCAAAAAAGGGGCTTTTAATGTCAAAATTTGGATTGTAAAAGCTATGCAGCAGCAATGTCCAGAGAAAAAAAATCACCTTGCTAACAAAGGGCAAGCTCAGGAAAAATAAATAACAAAAAGTGCAAAAGAAACTGGGAGCCTGGTAGTTAGATGGTGTGGTTGGAAGCAGGCTTAGAATCTGTTTGGTCAGTGTGAGAAGTAGAAAAGTTCACAGCAATTTGTATGGAACAGTCATTATTGCAAGAACGAAGAACAATAATTTACTTTCCTAAGAAACTTTCAAGTGTGTTTAATTGGCTCATTAATAAAATAAAGTAGTAAATTATGCAACATTTGCGGAGTCAGATTAGTTGTTTATTCAGTTTGTTATTGGTATTTTAATAATGATCTTTAACTCAATATTTGACGCATGAAAGTAAGTGATTATGGTCCTGAGATAAAGTGCAGATACCTAAAATAACCACATATTGAGCTTAGCTGGTGTAATAGATAAGAATCTACACAAAACAAACTTTGACGGTGGGATGTTTCAACTACATCTCACCATTAGGGCTGAAAGTGAGTGTTGGGTGGAGACTCGCCACTTGCATGACCTTCCAGAGGCCAGACATTTACGTGTTGGAACACCTATCACTGATGGGCAGAAGTGGCATCGGGTTGTTTGTCAGTAGGCACTGGCATCATGTTATAAAGGGCTGTCAGTATCAAAAGTAAGAGTTGCTGTCTGGAAAAACTTAGAAAAGGAGGAAAGAGATAATAATAACGGCAGAAGGAAGATCTTGGCTAGTCCTTTCGCTAGTTCAGTGATGCCTCCCTGCGAGCGCACCTCCAGAATCCAAGGCCAAGGCAGCAGATCCCCTCCCTCAGGTGCCAGGAGGAGATGACTCACTCAGCAAACTGGAACAGGAGTCACTGAGGAAGTCAACAGCCACAGGGACATCCACAGAACCGGGATCCAGTGCTGCAAACATTCCTTCTGCCAAAGTGAGAACACAATCTTCTTATCCCTTTGGTCTGAGCAAAACAAGTGGGTGTGCATAGTGGAGAGGGAGTGACCATCCCAGGTAATGGCAGACAAGATCAGTCAGCAGTATAGCCTGTTAGGGACAGCTACACCTCAATGGCAAATCATTGCTGACCTCCAGCAAGGCTCCTCAAGAGTATCCACAAGCCGGAGGCATTCTTATACTCCATCACAGGCTGCTGGCTGCCACAGTGCATCGGTATTGTTTCAGTTTTCACTGGGAGATGCTCACCTTTCAGTTTGAAGCAGAAGGTGGCCCAGAATGTCTGGAAAGGGTGAAGACTGGGGCAGGAGTTCCATCCCCACCCATCCTGGCCCACATGGAGGAGAACATGGTAGGGCATTCGGGACAGTGTGGGAGCTACAGGAATTGCTGATAACAGATAAGAGATTAAGTATCTGAATGAAGGGAGGCAGAAAGAACCCACAGAGAACCCAAGGCATACTGTTCATGTATCCACTACTGGACACATGGAGCTCCACACTAGGAGCAGTGGGAAAGAGGAAAAGTGGTGTCTTCTTCATTTAAAAGGCTAGGCGCATGCTCCTCTATGCCCTTCCCTTATGCCCACACATGCCATCCACTTGACCCTGAGGTTGCTGTTGACACATGTCCTAGAGCTGGATGTCTCTCCCACTCTGCTGCTCCTCGTCCTCCCTTGGGGGCCCATTGAAGCCTCGGCAGTTTCTCTCACTCTTCGCTCTTTGATCCTCTTCCCACTTTCCCTTCTTTTCTGGCATTCATTGGGACAGATGGCATGCCCCTGGATTGCTTGCACTATGTCCCCACCTCCAGCCTTCATTTCCCTGTGCCACCCTACAACATTGGCTATCTCAGTGGCAGCTGGACAAACCCAGGACTCAGCTGCCACTCACTGGCCACCTCTTTTTTTTTTAACAGGGTGATGCTGGGAAGCCTCCTGGTTCCCATCTGCTGTTTCTAAAACTCTGAAAGCTCTATACGATTACTCCATTTTGGCTGATTAATTAGCATAAGTACATTCCCATCCCATTCATGCACAACATCCTCCTGTTGTGTCCACTGCCATCAGGGCATATCCAGAAACAATGGGAAGATTTAAGACGATTTAAAGCTTTAAAGTGAAGGGTCCCTTCAGAAATGAAGAAGGGTCCCGATGCAAAACATCAGCTTTCCTGCTCCTCTGATGCTGCCTGGCCTTCTATGTTCATCCAGCTACACACTGTGTTATCTCTGACTCCAGCATCCAGTTCCTACTATCTCTGAGTGATACTTATTAGGGTGCCCCTTCCCTTTGAATGCTCTTTGCGTTTGGTGTCTGCCCTTTCTCCCAAAGTGGCTTCATTACTGGTGCCTCTGAAATAACTCCACAGAGGCCAGTTTCCCGTCACCAAGTCACCCTTTATTTACACATGGAGAGTCCTTGATGCTGATTCAGCTTCCTCAGAGCCAGCTCTCAGAGTGTCAGAATGTCTGAACTCCTGTTCTTATCTGTCAGCCAGGGCTCCCTGATAGAACCAAGTTAACAGCCCCAATCAGGGAACTCATGTTCTGTGAGGTGTACCAGGCTGACCTGGTTACAATCACTGCACCCTCCAGGCAGATCTTGCCCAGTGGCTCACCACCCATCCTTTAGGGCTTTTGCCTGATGACCAGCTTTGACGAAGGGCCATCGACCCATATCATGAACTCTGCTTTGCTGTGCGCAAATGTTGCTGAGCATTTCCAGCATTTTCTGGTTTTAAACCTTTGAACATACTGTCGCCTCCCAAATTTGTGCACAATTTTCCTGGGTTTGCACTCAATGGAGACTGGAGAAGGACTTGGACAGGCTATGAGAGTGGGCAAAGAAGTGGCAGATAGAATACGATGTTTGTCATTGTAAGGTTATGCACTTTGTTAGAGAGAATACAGGCATAGACTATTTTCTAAGAGTGGAGAGGCTCGAGAAATCTGAAGCACAAAGGAACTTGGGAGTCTGGTATCAGGATTCTCCAAGGTTAACATGGATATTTAATTGGGAGTTAGGAAGGCCAAAAGCAATGTTAACATTCATTTCAAGTTGGCCAGGATATAACAGCAGGTATGTACTGCTGAGGCTGTATAAGGCTCTGGTCAGACTGCATTTGGAATGTAGTGAGCAGGTTTAGACCTCGTAGCTAAGGAAGGATGTACTGGCATTAGAGGAGGGTCCACATGATGCTTACAAGAATGATTCCAGGATGAAGGACTTGTCACATGAGGAGCTGCTGAGGACTCTGGATTTGTAATCAATGGAGTTTAGATGGAAGAAGGAGGATCTGATTGAAACTTACAGAATACTGAGAGCCTGGATAGAGTGGACATGGAGAAGATGTTTCCACTAGTAGGAGAGACTAGGAACTCAGAGTGCAGCCTCAGAGTTAATGGATGACCCTTTTGAACTGAGATGACAAGGAATTTTTTCAGCCAGACAGTGGTGAATCTGTGGAAATCATTGTTATTGAAGGCTGTGGAGGCCAAGGCACAGACTATATTTAAGAAAGAGGTAAATAGATTCTTGTTTAGTTAGGGGATCCAAGAGTGGGAAGGCAGGAGAATGGGGTTGAGAAACATATCAGCCATGACTGATTGGCAGAGCAGACTTGATGGGCTGAATGGCCTAATTCTTTTCCTATACCTTATGGTCTTATGGACACCAGAACTGCACAAAAGTTTCCAGCTATGGCCTAACTAATATTATAAACAGCTCCATCATAACCTCCTTGCTCTCGTATTCAATGCCTTGATTAATAAAGGCAAGTATCCCATATGCCTTCTTAACTACCTTATCTATCCGTCCTGCTGTCTTCAAAGATCTATGAACATGCATGCCAAAGTCTCTCTGATCCTCTGTTTCTCTCAAGTTTCACATTCGACGTGTGATCCCTTGCCTTGTTGGTCCTCCCAAAATGCAATAACTCACACTTGTTAGAATTAAATTGCATTTGCCACTTTTGAACCCATCTGACCAGCCTGTCTGTATTGTCCTGGAGTAAATGCTTTTCTCCCTTCTATTTACCTCACCTCCAATTTTGTGTCATCTCTGAACCTACTAATCATTCCTTCTACATTCATGTCTAAATTATTAATGCACACAACAAACATCAAGACATCCAGCATTGAACCTATCTTACGCCACTGAACATAGGCTTCTAGTCACAAAAACATCCTTCGACCATCTCCCTCTGCCTCTTGCCACTCAGCCAAGTTTGGATCCAGTTTGCCAAATTTCCCTGGATTCTATTGACTCTGAACATGCAGACTACACAAACTGCCCTAATCTTATCTACATGCCGAGTTACTTCCTCGAAAAACTTCATCACTTACTAGACATTACCTCCCCCTTACAAAGCCACACTGATTATCCTTGATTAATCCTGGCCTGTCTTATTGGAGATTAATTCTGTTCCTCAGAATTTTTTTGAATGGCTTCCCTACCACAGATGTTAGACTCACTGGCCTGTGTTTCCTGGTTTATCTCTACTAGCCTTCTTGAAAAATGGTAGCACATTAACTATCCTCTATGCCGTTAGATAGAGAGAATTTGAAAATTATTGTCATAGCCCCTGAAATCTCCTTCATTACCTCCCACAGCAGCCTTGGATACATATCATCTGCATCTGGGAATTTATCCACTTACAAGCCTGTTAAAACCAATAAGACAACCTCCTTCTCAATGCTAATTCACTCAAGCCTACCATAGTCCCCTTTCCTGATCTCTAGACTTATATTGTCCTTACTTACTGTGAATACAGAGGAAAACTACTCATTAAAACCTCAGCTTTGACTTCTAGCACCACACACAGATTGTTATTTTGGTATCTAGTGATCTCTACCCTTTCCCTGGTTATTCTCTTGGCTGTAATGTGCTTATAAAACACCTGTGGATTTACCTTAATGGTAACCACCAGTGTTTTTTAATGACTCCATTTTGCTCTTTTAAAGCAACCTCTTCACTTGCTATACCCCTGTACTGTTTTGAGCCTTTGATATCTACCAAAAGCTTCATTTCCTCACCTTAACCAATTCGGTATATCCTAAGACATCCAGGGTTCTCTGGACTTGTCAATCCCACCCTTCGCCTTTAAGGAACGTGTTGGTACTGCACTTTCACTATTATCCTTTTGAATGTCTCCCCCTTCTCCGATGTGGAATTTCCTGAAAGTAGCTGCTTTGAGTCCATTTTGACCAGACCCTGTCCGATCTTATAAAAATTGGCCTTCCCCCAATTCAGAACCCTTCCATCTTTTTCCTTTTCAATAAGTATCATAAATTGTCCTAAATTATGGTCACTATCATCAAATGACATTGGTGGTGGGTAAGTTGTTGGCGGGAATCCTGAGGGTTACGATTTGCATGTATTTGGAAAAGCGAGGACTGATTAGAGATAGTCAACATGGCTATGTGCGTGGGAAGTCATGTCTGATGAAATTGATTGAGTTTTTTGAAGAAATAACTAAGAGGATTGACAACCAGAGCAGTAGATGTGATCCATATGGACTTCAGTAAGGCATTCGACAAGGTTCCTCGTGGTATACTGGTTATCAAGATTAGATCACACGGAGTAGAGACAGAACTACCTACTTGGATACACAGCTGGCTCAAAGCCAGAAGACAGAAGCAGGTGGTGAGGGGTTGCATTTCACACTGGAGGCTGGTGACCACCAGTGTGCCACAAGGATCGCTGCTAAGACCACTGCTTTTCGTCATTTACATCAACGATTTGGATGTGAACACAGTAAGTTTGCAGATGACATCAAAATTGAAGGTGTACTGGACAGCGAAGAAGGTTACCTCAGAATATAACAGGATCTTCATCAAATGGGCCAGTGGGCAGAGGAGTGGCAGGTGGAGTTTAATTTAGATAAATGTGAGGTGCTGCATTTTGGAAAGGCAAATCAGGACAGGACTTATATACTTAATGATAAGGTCCTGGGAAGTGTTGCTGAATAAAGAGACCTTGAAATGCAGGTTCATAGTTCCTTGAAAGTGGAGTTGCATGTAGACAGTATAGTGAAGAAGGTGTTAGGTGTGCTTGCCTTTGTTGGTCAATGCATTGAGTATAGGAGTTGGGAGGTCATGTTGTGCCTGTAAAGGACATTGGTTCGGCCACTATTGGAATACTGTGTGCAATTCTGGTCTCCCTGCTATAGGAAGGATGTTTTGAAACTTGAAAGAGTTCAGAGAAGATTTACAAGCGTGTTGCCAGGGTTGGAGGGTTTGTGCTATGGGGACAGGATGAATACCCTGGGGCTAATTTGCCTGGAGCATCGAAGGTTGAGTGGTGACCTTATAGAAGTTTATAAAATCATGAGGGGCATGGATCGGGTAAATAGACAAGGTCTTTTCCCCAAGGTTGGAGAGTCTAAAATTAGAGGGCAAAAGCTTTCAGGTGAGAGGGGTAAGATTTAAAAGGGACCTAAAGGCCAACTTTTTCACAGAGTCAGACACATGTATGGAATAAGCTGCCAGAGGAAGTGGCAGATGTTGGTACAATTACAACATTTAAAAGGGTCTGTTTCTATGCTGTATATCTCTATGACTGTACGACTCTAAATGCTCCCCAAATGCCATATCTACCACTTGCTTGACTTTGTTCCCCAAAATTCCCCCTTCTCTTGAAGGACTTGCTACATGCTGGCTTAAAAAGGACACATTTTAAGAATTCCACCCCCCTGTAAGCCTTTGACACTTTCATAGATATGGAGGGTAATAATAAAGGGGAATTTCAACTTATTCAACTTGTTTCAACAATATTAACAGCGATAGAAAAAGTTGAAATTCCTTTTTATTATTACCCTACTGTCTTTCTGCATCTCCCTGACTGTTTGGGGGTTTAAACCATACCTTTTTAAGATATCAGAAACAAGCACAGAGAATGTTGGAGAAGTTCAACAGCTCTGGCAGTATCTCTGCAGAAAGAAACAGAGTTAACATTTTGAGTCTGGTATGACTCTTCAGAACAACATCTAAGATATCATCCCTTTTTACTGAAGTAGTTGACTCCTTAATCAATATTGCGACACCACATCGTCTTGCCTGTCTTGCCTAAGGATTCTACACACCCAATATTGAGCTGCCAGGTTCTCCCTCAACCTTGTCTCTGTGATAGCAATGACATCACATCCCTGTGCTTTGATCAACACTGTCAACTCATCAGCCTTATTTGCAAGAGATAAAAGGTACTGCAGATGCTGGAGAATCCGAGATAACAAGCATGGGGCTGGATGAACACAGCAGGTCAAGCAGCATCATAGGAGCAGGAAAACTTGACGTTTCGGGCCTAGACCCTTCATCAGAAATGGGGGAGGGGAAGAGGGTTCTGAAATAAATAGGGAGAGAGGGGGAGGCGGATAGAGGATGAATAGAGGAGAGGATAGGTGGAGAGGAGGCAGACAAGTCGAAGAGGCAGGGATGGAGCCAACCCTGCAGCCCAATGGCATCAATGTGGATTTCACAAGCTTCAAAATCTCCCCTCCCCCAACCGCATCCCAAAACCAGCCCAGCTCATCTCCACCTCCCTAACCTGTTTTTCCTCTCACCTATCCCCTCCTCCCACCTCAAGCCACACCCCCATCTCCTATCTACTAACATCATCCCACCCCCTTGATCTGTCCGTCCTCCCTGGACTAACCTATCTCCTCCCTACCCCCCTACCTACACTCACCTTTACTGGCTTCATCCCCGCCTCTTCGACTTGTCTGCCTCCTCTCCACCTATCCTCTCCTCTATTCATCCTCTATCCGCCTCCCCCTCTCTCCCTATTTATTTCAGAACCCTCTTCCCCTCCCCCATTTCTGATGAAGGGTCTAGGCCCGAAACGTCAAGTTTTCCTGCTCCTATGATGCTGCTTGACCTGCTGTGTTCATCCAGCCCCATGCTTGTTATCTGGCCTTATTTGCAAAGCTTCTTGCATTAAGATAAATGCCTCCCAGCCGTGCCATACTCCCCTGTGCCTATATTTGCTCTGCCTTCTATACTGACCTGATTCTTTTTCTAGATTTGTCTGTGTATCATTCCCTACTATTCCTTGATTCTGTGTCCCATCCTCCATCAAATTAGTTTAAACCCTCACCAATGACACTAGCAAACCTCGCCACAAGGATGTTGGTCCCATTCCAGGTCAGAACGAGCCATTAGCAAACACAAAAATATATGAGCATTATAGGAGAACATTAACTTTATGTGCATAAACTGTGATCTAAGAGTTGACAGAGAGGGATGGGAATTAATTAAAAGAGGATTAAACCCAGCCACAGCAAATAGAAGATGTTAATATTCAATCTCATTACACGTTATGAAGTGATTATGGTAGAACTTTGTGGAAATAAGTTATCAAAGGTGTGGCTCAGGAGAGAGGTGCAAAAACAAGAGGTTAGCAAAGGGCATATTAACGGACACATTAAATAAATCAGCTAATGGATATTTTATAATGCAACCAAAAAAGAAACTTTATTGGCAATGTCATATTTATTCATGTCTCTCTTTCAGCGTCAATTCTTCCTAGGTTGGTCAGATCTTACCTTTTGATAGAGATGGCATTGTTATGACATTTGAGTGCAGTGCAGGACTCTGTCAGTATTAGGCTAGAGTATCAATAGACAGGGAATACTGTTGGTCTGCTTCAAATACTATTACATAGAGGTCAATACTACAAAAATGTTTTGGTTTCCTGGGGTTTTTGCCATCCTTTAACCGTAATCCTGCTGCTTTAATTTATTATTGAAAACACAATCAACATTTTCTGATTTATCTCTTTTTTTATCCCTTCAGCATTGAATTGTCCTGGACTACGTGACTTGACCCTTCACCTTGCTTTCTTGAACAAAATAAAATCCACAAAATCTTTTGCGAAGTAGTTAAATTCCTTGTTTTGTGGAAACTGAGTGAAGATTTCTCATTTACTGAGATGAAGATTTTCCTGATGTAATCTCAACCTATCTGTTGATCAGACACTAAAATCTGCTTTCTCAGCAGTTTTCTTCTTTCAACTGGGGTTTGAGAATTTTTTTCAAGGTTCAAGACTTTGATTTTTTTATTTAACCTTTTCTCACTAAATAATGTCAATGTCTCTGAGTTGATAATAGGAGGAGGGTTTTCCCAGACTTCTTGGAGCAGGTTGTAGGGGTGAGGGGGATTTTCAGGGAAATAGAAAAAAAGTCGCCTCAGGCTGGTTTGCTGATGAGTTGCTACTTCTGGCCTATATTCCCAGGACAGGGTGGTGGAGAAATTGGAGACATCTGTAGCTAAGGCCACAATCTAAGTTATTAAGAAGGCGATTAAAAGAGATTTTCCCTCTTTCTAAGATTTCAACCTGGCAGTCAAGAGAAAGTGAGAGTGCAGTAGAAGGAATTCTTTGTCAGTTGCACTCAATCTGTGAAAGCTTTGGTCAGCTACAGCTGCAGATTTACCCAGGCCTAGGGGCAATCCTGCAAAGAACTCTTGCCAAGGAATGCCACCACAGCTTGAAATGAGTGCCAACTGCCTGCAAGGCACTTCATCTGACCAGTATTTCACCCACTTCAACTACACATCCCTGCTGCAAGCCTTCAAAGTTTATGCAGTTACTTTCTCCCACTCTCTGCAGGGTCTATGGCATGGGGGGTTCTTGGGAATTGAAACAAGCTGAGACGGGGCAGAATTTAATAACAATATAGTCCTTTCATTAATACAGTCTGTCCATGTGTTTACTGTTCCATCTGCTAGGGTTCTGCAAGGCTCCCATAAGTAAACACCACTCTTTCAAACTGGAGCAACACAACAGGGCAGGAGCTTTTCATTGCAACATAATACTTGCAGCAGCACAAGTGATATCTGGTAGACTCAAAGAACAGAAGGAATGGCCACTGATGTTGAGTGCGTGTGTGTGTGTAGGTGCAAATTCATGATCACGGCTACCTGATAAAGGCGTCGACAATTTGTAGCAATTTTCTGTTAGTTTATTAAGTTTGTTAAGAAGCAGTAGTTTTGACACAATGTATTCATTAATTAGACCAAGAAAGTATACAACTTCACTAAACCTGAAGCTGTTCTGTAGAATGGAGGAGCAGAAGTGGTAACTTTGAAGATATGGAGTGTTTGTCCCTGATGTTGTGCAGTCTTTTGTGCTAGGTTTTTGGTAGCTACAATATCTGTTCTTCCCTCCAGCTGATGCAGGGAAACTCCTGGTCTTCTCCCAAGAGGATATGGAAGCTAAAGAACTTTGGGAAATAAATAGTGATATCTTGAGAAGACTACATATTACATAGGAGGAGATGTTGGGTATATTAAAATGCATTAAGGTGGATAAATCCCTGGGACCTTACCAGGTGCTCCCCAGAACTTTGTGGGAGGCTAGGGAAGTGATTGCTGGGCCCCTTGCCAAGATATTTATATCTTTGCCAGCCACAGGTGAGGTCCCAGAAGACTGGAGGTTGGCTAACATGATGACATAAGTAAGATGGTAAGGAAAAGCCAGGGAACTATACACTGGTGAGCCTGACATCAATGATGGGTAAGTTGTTGGAGAGGATTCTGGGGGATAGGATTTACATGTATTTGGAAAGACAAGGACTGATTAGTGATAGTCAACATAACTTTGTCACTGGGACATTGTGTCTCACCAACTTAATTGACTTTTTTTGAAGAAGTGATGAAAAAGATTGATGAAGACAGAGCAGTGGATGTGGTCTATATGGATTTCAGTAAAACATTCAACAAGGTTCTGCATGGTAGACTGATTAGCAAGGTTAGCTCACATGGAATACAGGGAGAGCTAGCAATTTGGATAGAAGATAGGAGACAAAGGGTGCTGGTAGTGAGTTGTTTTTCAGATTGGAGGCCATGACCAGTGGTGTACTGCAAGGATTAGTGCTGAGTCCACTTCTTTTTATCATTTATATAAATGAATTGGATATGAGTGTAGGAAGTACGGTTGGTAAGTTTGCAGATGACACCAAAATTGGTGGTGTAGTGGACTGTGAAGACTGTGAAGAAGGTTACCTCAGCGTACAGTAAGACCTTGATCAGATGGGCAAATGGGCAGGACTTATACAGTTAATGGTAAGGTCCTGGAGAATGTTGCGGAGCAATGAGACCTTGGAGTGCAGGTTCATAGTTCCTTGAAAGTGAAGTTGCACGTAGAGAGGGTGGTAAAGAAAGCGTTTGGTACACTTGTCTTCATTAGTCAATGCACTGAGTGTAGAACAAAAACAAAGTTGCTGGAAAAGCTCAGCAAGTCTGGCAGCATCTGTGAGGGAAAAAACAGAGTTAACGTTTCCTCAGAAGGGTCACCGGACCCGAAATGTTAACTCTGTTTTCACCTACACAAATGCTGCCAGACGTGCTGAGCTTTTCCAGCAACTTTGTTTTTGTTCCTGATTTACAGTATCCGCAGTTCTTTCGGTTTTCACTGAGTGTAGAAGTTGGGAGGGTCATGTTGCGGCTATACAGGACGTTGGACACTGCGTTCAATTCTGGTCTCCCTGCTATAGGAAAGATGTTTTGAAACTTGAGAGGGTTCAGAAAAGAGTTACAAGGATGTTGTCAGGAATGGAGGGTTTGGGCTATAGACAGAAGCTGAATAGACTGGGCCTATTTTCCCTGGAATCTTCAAGGCTGAGGGAATGACCTTATATAGGTTTATAACATCATGAGGGGCATGGATAGGGTGATTACACAATATCTTTTCCTCAGGGTAGGGAAGTCCAAAACTAGAAGGCACAGGTTTAAGGAGCGAGGGAAAGATATGAAAGGGACTTAAGGGACAATGTTTTCAAGCAGAGGGTGGTGCATGTATGTAATGAGCTGCCAGAGGAGATGGTTGAGGCTGGAACAATTACAACATCTAATAGGCATCTGGATGGGTATATGAATAGGGAGGATTTAGAGAGATATGAGCCAAATGCTGGCAAATAGGACCAGATTAACTGAGGATATCTCATCAGCATGGATAGTTGCACCTAAGGGTCTGATTCTGTGCTGTACATCTCTACGACTATGACTAAAATAG
Organism: Ginglymostoma cirratum; assembly: GCA_024137785.1. Classification (NCBI taxonomy): domain Eukaryota; kingdom Metazoa; phylum Chordata; class Chondrichthyes; order Orectolobiformes; family Ginglymostomatidae; genus Ginglymostoma; species Ginglymostoma cirratum. The sequence continues at coordinate 45,221,778 of JAHRHZ010000249.1, forward strand.
TATCTCATTCCCATGGATCCTCTATCTCTCTCAGTCTCTTTCTCTTATTTCCCCTACCTCTGTTGATATAACTTATTTTGAGACCAAAACAGGAAGTGTTGGAGATGTTCAGTAGGTCTGGCAGCGTCTGTAGCGAGAGAAACAGAGTTAATGTTTCGACCTGAGACAGTATCAGACTAGCGATGTATCAGATGAAAGGTCACACCTCCAGAAATGTTAATTCTATCTATAGATACTGCCAGACCTGCTGAGTTTCCCCAGCTCTTTCTCTTTTTGTTTCAGATTTCCAGCATCTGCAGTTCTTTGTTTTGTTTTATCTCATTTTGGATACTGACAATCTACACTGTATCAATCACCTGACTAAACCCTTTTGGCCAACGACCAATAACAACCTTCATTCAAGGTTAAATATCAGTCCCTCGAAGAACAAAATATCCATCTTATTTTCAAAACACTGCATTTGTGATAGGGTAATGTGGCACCTGATAAATCCTTTCTTTGCAGTTGTAGAAGACTGTTAGTACTGTAACACAGCTAAGTGAGGTCTTATGCTACATGGGAATTATTATATATTGAACACCAAGAGAACACTGTTTTAAAGGGTACCCTCATTTCCAACTGTGAGATGGAGGTAAGTAATGATGAGATACCCAATAGAGGATTCACGTGCAGATGACTGGCTATTCTGATTCTGCTTTCTGAGGCTCTGTCTGTCACAGCTCCCTTCTGACATGTTCACCCTTGTGCTGTAAGATAACTTGGAAAGTGATTTTACTGCTCTATCACACTCTGCCTCCTGTAATCCTGACTGATTCACATAATCCGCCATGATTTCTGCTGCTGCAAGGAGAGAGAGCAGAAATGTGTTAAGTCTTAATAATGGCTTGTGTTCAGTGGAGCGAAGGAGAATATTCATGTATGGTGACACTGAGGCATAAGATATGAGAAGGCAGTAGGCTAAGGACAAGTGTGGGTTTGGCTGTTCAGCTGGGCCCATAAAGTGATTAGAGAGGGAGGATTGAGTGCAGTTACTGGCTGTTTGACCTGAGATAGTGTCAGGGCAGCAATATGGTTAGGTTCACAATCCAGCCTCAATAGCCCGCTGCAGTGAAGAATTCCACAGAATCACTACCCTCTGAGAGAAGAAATTCTTTATCATCTCTATCTGAAATGTGTAACCCCCTTAATCTGAGTTTATGCCATCTTGTACAAGACTCTCCCACAAGGGGAAACAATATTTCCACATCTACCCTGTCAAGTCCCCTAAGATCTAGTACATTTCAATAAGATTGCCACTCATTTTTTAAAAAAGTTTCAATGAGTAAAGGCCCACTCTACTCAACCTTTTTTCATAACACTTTTTCTGGACTGCATCCAGTCCCTCGATAAGGGAACCAGAAGTATTACCAGTATTCTTGTTCTGAGGAAGGATCACCGGACCCAAAACATTGACTGATTTTTTTCCTTCACAGCTGCTGCCAGACCTGCTGAGCTTTTCCAGCGACTTCTTTTTTTGTCCCAGTATTCTTGGTATAGTCTAATTGGTGCATTGTATGGTTTCAGGAAAACTACGAACCATATCTAAAGGCAGATAGCAGTCAACATCCTTAGGAGGTGAACATTACAGGATGGAAACATTGCCGCAGTCTGTTTGTGTGTCTGTATAATCTCTATATTATATTGAAATAAATAGATTTTATGGTACAGAAACAAACTATTTAACCTAAGAGTCTATGTTTCTCTCAAGCCTCCCATCTTTCCACATCCAATTTCCTTAGTATTACCCTCTGACCCTTCTCGCTTATATTAATTTTAGTTGTGCTGACATCACACACTAATGTCAATAATCCATCACCATTAATATGTGTACTGCTACCTCAACCAGGCAGAACCTGCAAAGATATTAGTCCTGGTGATGAAATTTCTTAAATGTAAACAATCTGAAGATGGTTGTTGAAGATTTGAAGTGCTGAAGCTGTGACCATTTCCTTTGGCAGCTTGTTCCATTGTGGGATTGATTTGGAAAGATAGATATACTCACGTCACTTCTCCTTACATGTTCATATACTGTTCACCTCAACCTCTACTCCCTGTGGTTGCAAATTCCACTTTCAAATTGGGTTCTTGGTAAAGAAGTTTATACTGAATTCCCCGTTCAGTTGATTGGTGATTATCTTGTCTAAAGACTTCAAGTCTTGCTTTCATTCTGCTGGTGTCGATCTTCAGTGCTTCATGTCCTTTGGATTCCAACTTTTCAGCTTCTTTATAAAATCCTTAGCTGCTTCAAAGAAAGAGATCAGGAGCTGAGCTAAAGAGGAAATGTAAGTAACAATATACAAAATAGGTTTTGAGGAGCTTATTAAGAAGTGATAAGTATGGCAACATTAACATCCATTTATTTGATGTGTCAACATACAGATGGACATATAACTTAGGAAAATAAAAAATCAAAAGAACTGCGGATGCTGTAAATACATTCAGAACATGAGTAGCCCCAAACAAAAACAGAAATTGCATAAAAAATCTCAACAGGTCTGGCAGCATCTGTGGAGCGAAATCAGAGTTAACATTTCAGATCCAGTGACCCTTCCTCAGAACATGAGTAGCCCATTCGGTCCCTGTGGTTCACTCCACTATTCCACAAGATTATATCAGGCGGTGGCCTTAAATCCACATTCTCATCTCCCTCCAGTAACATTTGACTCCCTTGTTAATCAAGAATCTAAAACGCTCAACTTAAAATTGTCAGTCCTCTCATCTCCCCTGTTCTGTGAGGTGCGGACCTCCAAACAATTCTATAGCCTCAGAGAGAAAAAGTTTCTCTTCATCTCCATTTTAAATGAGACTGTTTTTAAAACTGTCTTCCCTCGTTCGAATTTATGCCTTTAACATTGTAAAAATATCCCAAAACACTTTGCAGGAGAGTTATTGAAGAAATCTGGCATCAAGTCCTTTGAAGAGACATTAAGGGGAAGATTTTATTGAGTGCCTAAAAGGAACATGGAGATTTAGAGGCAGAGCGATGAAAACAGAAAATGCTAGAAATACTTAGCAGATCAAAGCAGCATTGGGGATGTTCAGGAAATAAATCTTAGGTTTGAGTACTGGAAGCTGAAGGCATGACCACCAATGGCAAAGCAAAGGCTTTTGAGAATTTCCAAGAGGCCAGAAATGAAAAAGCACAGAGATCACAAGAAAGGTTTAGGGCTGGAAGTAGATTCAGAAACAGAGAGAAACAACACTCTGCAGAGATCCGAAAACAAATGTGTGAAGTTGTAAATTCAGGCAAGACTGAAAGAAGATTCTGCCCTAAACTGGACAGAGCTGATCAATTGGAGAGGTTGGACTTTTCTTTTGGCCTAGAGTTCTGTGGCTGATGTTTTATGGTATCGCTTTCAGTGAAAGCACCACATGTAATCTTCCTAAGAAAATGAAACAAATCCCAAGTACTAAATTACAAAAATCAAAGCAGTATCTAATAGGCATTGATTGACTGATCGAGAAAGAGAATCTAAAGGGCTGAATGAAGTATCCAAACTTGGAAATAATGAGTGCCTTTATTGGATAGTTTTTCCAAAGACTATCTTGCTTCAAGCTGGTAGACTACACAATTGTTTTAATTTATCACAGTAGTTATGTTCATTATCTCAGGATACATTATAATGTACAACATGTTCATAGCTATTATGCAAATGCTTGAAACCAACCAATTTACTCACTGGGGTTTAGAAGGATGAAAAGTGATCTAATTGAAGCACATAGGATTCTTAAGGGGCATGACAAAGTAAATGCTGAGAGGACGTTTCCCCTCAAAGGAGAGTCTAGGACCAGGGGCATAGTCTCAGAGTAAAGGGCATCAATTTAAGACTGAGATGGAGAGGGATTTCTCCTCTCAGAGGTTTGTGAGGTTTTGGAACTCTTTGCCACAGCAAGCTGGGGGGTAAAGAGCTGTGTATTTTTGAGGCTGAGATGGAAATGTTCTTGATCAGTAGGGGAACCAAGGGTTATGGGGAAAAGATAAAAAAGTGGAAAGAGGAATGTTTGGTCAACCATAATCCTATTGAATGGCAGAGCAGGCTTAAGGGGCCAATGGCCAACTCTTGTTCTTATTTCTTATGCCCTTATGGTCTCATGGTCAATCAAGATTTCAAATATAAACTGACAATCAAATGTGTATAAGAGCCATTTCTATTAGTGATTTTTGTTGATGTGTGTATAATGTCTAAGTAAGCAAACAGAATAATATAACACACTGATTAAAGATATACATAATCGACAGGTCAAGTGACAACAGTATCCTGGAGAACAAAAAGCTCAGTTCCTTCTAACTGCCACCTGACCCTCGAGATTAGGATACATCGTTGTCATCTGGATACTTATTTTTACTTATAATGTTAATACTTTTCCATTTTTATTAGTTGGCAATTGCTGTCACTCCAGATAACGACACTTGGCAGATTAACTGTCCTTGATATGCAATAGTGTTCACACATTGTGCTTCATTTTCAGCCAACTGGACTCACCACATAAACACAGTGGCTACAGGAGCAGGCCGGAAGCTAGGAATACTGTGGCGAGTAACTCACCTCCTGACTCCCCAAAGCCTGTCCACCATCTACAAGGCACAAGTCAGGAGTGTGATGGAATACTCACCACTTGCCTGGATGAGTGCAACCCCAACAACACTCAAGAAGCTTGACATCATCCAGGACAAAGCAGCCCGCTTGATTGACACTACGTCCACAAAGATCCACTCCCTCCACCACCAATGCTCAGTACCAGCAGTGTGTACCATTTACATGATGCACTGCAGAAATTCACCAAAGATCCTCAGACAGCACCTTCCAAACCCACGAACATTTCCATCTAGAAGGACAAGGCCAGCAGACATAGGGAACACCATCACCTTCAAGTACCCTCCAAGCCACTCACCATCCTGACTTGGAAATATATCATCGTTCCCTCACTGTCACTGGGTCAAAATCCTGGAATTCCCTCCCTAATGGCATTGTGAATCAACTCACAGCAGGTGAACTCCAGTAGTTCAAGAAGGCAGCTCACCACCACCTTCTCAAGGCCAGCAACACCCACATCCCACAAGTGAATAAATAAAAATTATGTTTTAAGTTCCAGTAATTAATTTTCAGGACGTTTTAATACCATTAAACAAAATTACCGTTGAAGTACCTTGTGATACGGATAAGATTAAAATAACTATACAAACCTAGTACAAAGATTTAGTCTGCATTAACCATCTTGGTGGTTGTTCATCCTTGAGTAATCCCTATAATCCCATTGATCAGAGGATTTACCTTTTCTGGGTATTACCTATATTTTCACGGATGCCAACAACCATCTGGTAATTCATTTAGATGGCTGTTCTTAATTTCTTTATCATGTGTTTGGAATGGGGCATTACTGGAAAGGCCAGCATTTATTGCTCGTGTCTAATTACCTTGAATTAAATGGCTTGATCTGCCATTTCAGAGGGCATTTTAAGAGACAACTACATTGCTGTGAGTTTGGAGACACAAGTAGGCCAGACCAGGTAAAGATGGCAGAGTTCCTTCCTTGAAAAGATAGTATGGACTACATGAGCTTTAAAATAATTGACAATGTTTACATGGACCACTGCAGACCAGTTTTTTTTATCATCCCAGATTTATTAATTGACTCCAAATGGCAGCAATCTGCTAGAGCATTAGCCTGGGTCTTTGGATTATTATTCCATGACAATAGCACCGTGCCACTGACTCCCCTTCACATGAGAGTTTGGGTAAATATCAGGGGGTTGTTTAAGTATAGGGAGAGTGTAATAATTTTAACAGTGAGAGACACAGGTGTGGGTAGGGTCAGTAAAGACAGGCCATGCTGCTGCTCCTAATCTGGCTTAGGCCCCACCCTGAACAAAGTATAGTCCCCCCCAGCCCCAAACCTAAACCCAAACCTGAGCAAAGCAGACCCCCTCACATGACCCAAAAACAGCAGTTCAGAATTGGATAAAAACTGAAAGAACTACAGATGCTGTAAATCAGGAACAAAAACAAAGTTGCTGGAAAAGCTCAGCAGGTCTGGCAGCATCTGTGAAGGAGAAAACAGGGTTAACATTGTGGGTCTGGTGACCCTTTCTCAGAACTTATTCTCCATTTCTGAAGAAGGGTCCAGACCCAAAACATCAGCTTTCCTGCTCCTCTGATGCTGCTTGGCCCACTGTGTTCATCCAGCTCTACACCTTGTTATCTCAGGCTCTCCAGCATCGGCAGTTCCTAATATCTCTCCATCTTAGTCTTGAATGTACTCAATGACCGAGCCTCTATGGCCCTCTAGAGCAGAGAATTCCTAAGGATCACTATCCTCTGAATGAAGAAATTCCTCAATATCCATATTGAATGGGTGGATATACATGAATAATTGGAATCCATTGACAAAAAAAGAGTTATTGGAGAAAATGTGATAAAATTTCTGGATTCTGTCTTCAGGATATGCTGATTTGCACATCTGTAACAAATAGCTGTTAAGCATTCTGGACGCTCAGCTTCTAGTTCTTTAGTTCAACATTCGTGTGTCTCTCTTTTTGTCAACTTAGATATGTTATTTTGTAACATGTTAAGTGCAACATCACTGTGTACAAAACAGTGTATTTAGTTGGTTTAAGGTGCTTTGTTCAGCTGTGCACCGTGTTAAACTTGCAAAAACAGGCTAGAATCATGATGCCATCATGGTAGATGAACTATTGTACTGGCTATGAACCTGCTTCTATGCCTCAATCAAGTTTCTACAATTCGATGCTGTTTCTATGACCTTGGGCTGGAAAAGACTATCTCCAGGAAAATCAGGAACTAAGGCTCGAACACCCAATGACCTAGAAATCCATTGCCATGGCGATATCGATGACAAGCAGCATGATTCACAATCGAGCTTCTCCAACCTCCATTGGCAAAGCTAAGCCATGACTTTGTGGAAAATTAATTTGAATAGATCACAATGAGCTCAATGATCGGGAGTGACATGGTTAAAATAAAAACCCATTGTAAGGTGATGTTGCTCAGTCTCGTGTGCTGAGTTAGACAGGTTTTTTCTGATAGCAGGAAATGGAGGTTTAAACTAAAGTTAAAACCACAATAAGATCAGTCGTGATCTTATCAAAGGGCAGAGCAGGCTTGAGGGGCCAAATGGTTAACTCCTGCTCCTTAATCCTGTGTTCGCGCACTCAGACATGTTTACACATGAACTGATGTGAAGAAGTAAGTTAAAGTTCAAATTAGGGAATGAATACATCTTAAAGTCCAATTTTGTATCTGTGAGGTAGATGTAAAAGGAAATTGTTTCTTATTTTCTCTGAAATTATAGAACACAACAGAGCGATCACACCATTTTAATGTTCAGTTGTTTTGTGCATATTCCTAGTTTTACTTAATTGCAACTTAGGTTTTTGCAAAGGTGTAAAAGAGACACAATTTTTGGACTAACAGCGAATCTTTTATAATTACATCCAAATACATGACATGGGTTGAAGGTTAAATGTCAGCAATATGTTCCTGTAATTACATTCCTGTTGGTTTGGACTTTGCATTAGGTAGCCCTAAACGCTACCTCAGTGCATATTGTCTTAAAAAATCCTAATGAGGAAAATAACAACTATATCTTAACATAAACAGCCAACCATGATTTTGTGATTATACAAAGCATACTGAGCCCAACCATGCCATTTTGCGATAATCTAAGTAGCTATGCAGATCACAGTGTTGTTCATTCTACAACTCCACTATGTTGCTGATTTTAACAGGAGTGCATGCTATAACAAATACTTGTTCAATATTTTCAATGAACATTTCTGTGGAGCTGCATAAAGTTCAAGAAAATTGTAGCATGGTATAAGATACTCATATCATTGTTTCCTAGAATTTTCTTAACCTCCCATAATAATGGCATATTCCCTGGATGGATCATTAGCAAGTTTTCAACAAATTGGACTCAGTCATGGTCAGCCCTCATCAGGGTCTGGATTAAACTGTCTCTTGTCCTTTATTCTTGACCTGTTGACACATTATCTTACAATGAGTATGGGTGAACATCTGCAAGAACACCAAATGTTACTATACATTATTGACATATGTATGTCTGTGTATCACTTTGGTATGCTTTGGAAAGGAATTTTAAATATTCTAAAGTCAAGGTTATTTCTCACTCTGTAAAAGGTGTTCAGGAGGGGGAAGAATTTGTTGACTATTAATCAACGACGAAGTTCAATACACTCAGACAAAAGAATTTTTAAAAATTAATTCACAGCATGTGGGCGTTGCTGGTTAGGCCAGGATTTATTGCCCATCCCTAATTGCCCAGACAGCAGCTGAGAGTCAACCACATTGCTGTGGGTCTGGAGTCACACGTAAGCTAGACCAGGTAAGGATGGCGGTTTCCTTCCTTAGATTATATTAGTGAACTAACTCAGCTTATGTTGAGCTTACACAAATCTCATTGAACTACCATAAAGTGTGAATGAGCACTCCCCAGTCCAAAATGCTAGGTGTTGTTTTCCACATTTTCAGATGATGGCAGATATTCTTCCAAAAGTAACAAAGTTCCATTCTGCAGTTTCATGATGACATGTGCAAAATATGAGCTTGACATATTTCAGCAACAATATTGATCTCACAGTTCTTCCCCAGACAGGGAACTAGCTAGAATCAATTGTCTGTACACCTGACTTAAATCAATCCCCCAATCTCCTTCACCTCTCTGAACACTTTCTGACTCCTACCATGGCTAATATATACCCCTATGATCTTTGACCTCCTACAATCATCCAGGGTTCTCAGTCATGGGCTACTCATCCTCTCCTTGACCCAATATCTATCCACAATAACTACTCTTCTTATCTGACTACAATTACACTTCTCACCTGATAAGCAGAAAATCGGACTAGTTTCCGAGACATGGGGTTCTGTGGAAACCCATTCACATCAGTTTTCAGAACATAGCTCCCCCCGCTGAAATCCTGCCGCAGTGGATACAGGAGGCTGGATCACTGTTCCAAGATAACAAGGTGTGGAGCTGGATGAACACAGCAGGCCAAGCAGCATCATAGGAGCAGGAAAGCTTGACATTTCGGGCCTAGACCCTTCACCAGAAATGGGGGAGGGGAAGGGGGTTCTGAAAAAAAAGGGAGAGAGGGGGAGGCGGATAGAAGTTCCAATAAGCTTTCTTTTTAAAAAAAAATGAGAAAGGAAAAACTGATATTTATATACTGGAGCACTTTTCCCACATCCCAATTTGTTATATCCAATTAAGACCACTTGGAATTTAGTCCCTGTTGTAATGTAAGAATGCATGCTGAAGGCTGGGGAACAGGAGTGATGGTTTGACTGTGAGAATTCACTGTATTTTTTATGGGATGTATATGGAAAGGAGAAAGGAACCAATGGTCAAAATGTACACATGGTTGGTCTTCTCTCTTGCCTCCAACAGCAGTATAAGAAAATGGCTCCCAGAAGCAACCGAGGATGGACATAATAGCTGATTTAGCCAGCAATCTTTATAAAGTTCTTAAGTTGAAAAAATCATTTTTATTCAAACAGCTTAACAAAACTTTCTTGACAATAGCAACATTGAACTTCAAGCTCCCAAAGAAGCACAGCTAAAAGGTTTCATTGAAAATGAATTTATTCCTGAATTACTCCCGGTGGTGGAAATCTGATGCCTGGGTCACTGGACCTCACTTCCATGCAATGTACAGTGGTTCGTTTGCTTCAAAAACAGCCAGAACTCACATTACACAGAGGAAATTCATCTGCTATGAAAGTTCAAAACTCAGTAAAAGGTTTTACCCCATTTTGTTCTTACACAGTGCCATTTTCCCAGCAATCTTAGGGTGCTAAATCCTGGGAGGATTGGTACAGATTTTGGCTGAAATTTTCCACTCTCTTCAACACTGTGGATGACGGCAAATGTTTGAAAATACGGTGAAAGCAGACAAGTCAGAACTCTGACGTTGAATTTTTTTTCCAATTTTCCCCTTAAGCTTCAAAGGGTGAATTCTGAATCTCACTAATCAATGGCAGCTGCATTATTTCTCCGCATTTGCCTCTCATTAATAATCCAACACTCTTCATTTATATGTAACTTCCAATTCTCCTGTCCTGCCCCAAGAAACTAGATGGCCCCGAGGCTTGAAACAAAATGAATGGTTACCTGGTGGCAGCAGCTCGCTGCCTGTTCCTTCATTCAACAAATCAACATTGGCAAATCCCCAGCCTTACCTTGTCATCCAGCCTGCTCTCAAACTAACTCACACACCACTTCAGCCCAACAAGACTTTATTAATGACTTTGCAAGCTTCTTTCAGGTTGTTTTGCACACAGGGACATGCAGACACTCTTCACGCCTCTACACAGGATGCATCTCGGCTCTTAGATTCATTTTTCAAGCTCACTCTCTTTGTGCTTACTATGAGTCTGTCAGCCTCTTGCGTTGCTTCTTAGTGCCCAGGGTCTTCGATACTAAGTTACAGGCTGTCAGATGCTGTGGCATGTATTGCTTTTTAGTGAAGATGCAGACAGCATGTCAGAGTTCAGAGCACTGAACAGTCCAACGGTTGGATGAGTTGCTGAAAGGAATGTGCTCCATCAATGTCACACCTACAGCATCTGCTATTAGCTTATGTGGGAAACACACTGTATATGCATTAACCAAATGGCCAAATTAGATACAGTCAGCATGGCTTCGTGTAGGGCAGGTCATGTCTTACTAACTTAACATAGAACATAGAACGGTACAGCACAGTGCAGGCCCCTCAGCCCACAATGTTGTGCCAACCTATTATCCTACTAATCAAACTACCCTGCATACCCTACATTTTACTAGCCTCCATGTGCCTATCCAAGAGTCGCTTAAAAGTCTCTAAAGTATCTGACTCCACTACCACTGCCAGCAGTGCATTCCACACGCCCACCACTCTCTGTGTAAGGAACTACCTCTGACATCTCCCCTAAACCTTCCTCCAATCACCTTAAAATTATGCCTCCTCATAACAGTAATTTCCACCTTGACTGAATTTTTCAAGAAGATGACAAAGGTGATCGATGAGGGAAGAGCATTGGGTGTTGTTTACATGGATTTTAGTAAGGCTTTCAACACGGTCCCTCATGGTAGGCACATCCAGAAGATTAAGATGCATGGGATCCACGGTGACTTGGCTGCTTGGTTTCAGACTTGGCTTGCCCATAGAAGGCAGAGGGTAGAGGTGGAAGAGTGTTTTTCCAGCTGGAGGTCCATGACTAGTGGTGTTCGCAGGGATCTGTACCGGGACCACTGAATTTGCAGACAACACAAAGATCGGTGGACCTGTGGATAGTGTAGAGGGCTGTCAAAGGACACAGCTGGATATAGATCAGTTGCAGAAGTGGGTGGAGAAATGGAAGATGGAGTTTAGTACAGGAAGTGTGAGGTGCTGCACTTTTGGAGATCAAATGTTAAGGAAAAGTTAATGGCAGGCTCCTGAACAGTATTTATGTACAGAGGGATCTTGGGGTTCAAATCTAAAGCTCCCTGAAAGTGGCCATGCAAGTAGATAGGGTGATAAAGAAGGCATATGACAGGCTAGCCTTTATTGATCGGGGAATTGAGTACAAAAGTTAGAATGTCATGTTGCAGCTTTATAAGACTTCGGTTGGGCCAAAAATTGCATTCAATTCTGATTGCTGCATTACAAAAAGGATGCTGAGGCTTTGGAGAGGGTGAAGAAGAGGTATATCAGGATGCCTCCTGGATTACAGGGTATGAGCTATAAGGAGAGGCTTGAAAAACTCAGGTTGTTTTCTCTGGAGCGGCAGAGGCTGAGGGGATACCTGACAGAAGTCTATAAAATTATGAGATGAATAGATAGGGTTGACATTCAGAATCAAATTCCCAGAGTTGATAATGTCTAATATTAGGGGGTATGCATTTAAGGTGAGAGGGGTAAGTTCAAGGAACACGTGTGAGGCAAGTTTTTTTACTTAGAGTGTGATAGGAGTCTGGAACATGTATGGTGGAGGCAGATACGATAGGAGTAATTAAGGGATCTTTAGATAAGCACATGAATATGTAAGAAAGGAGGGGTATGGACCAAGGGCAGGCAGAAGGGATTAGTTTAATTTGGCGTTATGTTCGGCACAACATTGTGGGCTGAAGGGCCTGTTTCTGTGCTGTACAGTTCTATGTCCTATGTTATGTTCTAAGTAGCCATTTCTGAAAGTGGAAGATGAGCAGTGGGGTGAAGGTGATACTCCCCTGAGGTCTGGGGAGTATCGTCACAGTAAGTCAAGCAGTTCATCCAATTCCAGCCAGTTGACTACAGTCAAGCAGGTACTTGTTCCTGCCAGAGTCTGGGGATCTGTATCTTTGCAGCCTGGGGACTGGGCCACTATCAATCTTATAGTCAGGTGTGAGCAGTCTGCGGAGCTCTAGGAGGGGGAGTTTTCACAAGTGACAATTACTCTGGCCTCTACATGAGGAGAGTGTAGGGCCAACATGAGCATAGCAATCTGTAGCCAATGATACCTGAGTCTTGGCTACAGTCATCAATGTCATGGTCCCAGGAAGGGTGATCTGATGATGTCTGCAGTCAGGTCGCTTGTAGGAGCTGGTGACAGCAGCTGTGATGATGTTGTAAAGCTAGTGCTTTGCTGACTCCAAGTTGCTTGGATGAAGGATTCGGGAGGAGAGTGCCCACTGACCATGTGGGCACCTTGTGCAGAAGAAGGGAGTGGGTGCACAGAAATGGCCTGGCCAGGCATTTTGCGAGCTGTAACAGCTACTGAGGAGACAAATTGCCAGGTATCCATTCTACTTTAACTGTCAAGTTTATACGCCATCTAGTTTCGCAAAGGAGGACAGGAAGACTGGACATGTGACAATAATGCAGCGAGTAGGGGTATAATGGGATGCAAATGAGATTCTGATCTGACCATCTAAGGCTTGAGGACTAAATCTGGCAAGTTTTATCAACTTTGTAAGTTTGATTTTTTCACTCTCTCCCAACATACTCTTCTCACCATTATTCTCGACACAGAGAGCAGGGAAATTTCCCTATCAAACGGTGACAAAATTAGTGATTGACTGCTTTCAATCTTCATAGGCCTTTTTTCCAATTTAGCAGATATCGCAATGCTACCAGTGGTTGACATATGGAGACTCCATTGTGTATGTTATTAACGAGGAAAATAAGGTAAACATTTTATATCAGCCTTCTTTGATGAATTAGGTTTTTCAAACCATCAGGTTAAATAATCCTGCACTGAAGAGGTAACATTTTTCAGCGAAGATGGTAAACTGAGGTTCTGTCTGCTCATCCACAACAAAGATCGCATAGCATGATTTCAAAGAGAAGCAGGAAAGTTATTACCAGACATAGGCTTCATTTTCGTATCGTTTGATCTACTCGCTTACTTAGTGGGACTCTAATAATGAGATGTGGTTTACCATGAGACGTGGTTTATTGCCATTGAAACACAAGATATATATATATATATATATATAAATATATACACATACATACACACAACTTTACAAAACCAGTCTCTACCTCTACCATCCCAAGTAACCTTACAGTTCTTAAATGTCTATGCCCACACACAGTTTAAAATCGGCTTTGGGAGTGCAAGATGTTAAGAGGTGCATACTATCCCAATTACTCCTGGTCGAACTGGAGTCGAGGCTGTACTTCCTGCTCCCAAGGTTCCTGCTTCTTGCTCCTGGTGTTTTCTGGAGTGTGTGAGCGACCCCTCTGATTTGAATGGCTTCATTTAACTAGTTATCTGGGTCATTTCCGCGTACAGTGGCTTAGCAGTCATTTGATGTAACAATGTAATTTGCATAATTTAAACTGAGCTTTCATCTCAGGAAGGGTGTTAACAAAGACAGTATTAGATATTATAATTTCCTGTATTGATTGTGCTGACCCTAGGGGAAGAGCTGTCTCAAAAACAGTTCAACAAAAACTCAGATATATTGTTCCACCCGTAATCTTGCAGCATTATCTCATCGACAACCCATTCAATAACCACTCAACGCGAATGACTTGCATATCTGTCTGGCTTGATCCAATTTGACAGTGAATGCAGCAAACTTCCTGGCTTAATATCCCAGTTCCACTGTTTCATTAACACCTACGTAATATAATCAATCACAGTAACCGGTTTGCATACCTGTCTGTCTGGCCTGATCCAATTCCCAGCATGCTGTTCTGTTGGCCAGTTTGCCCAGCATGCCATTTAGTTGGCCAATATTGCTTCCAGTGTCCCCAAAAGAGCTGTTATTTTATTCAGAGGGGAACTCTACTACCTGCACAGATTTCTTAAGCAATGTCACTTATCGCAACTATCAGGTGTAACAGGATGAAGCAAGCCCAAGACAAAGTGATCAATTAGACATCCAGTATTGCACTTGGAACAAGTTTATTCCTTCAAGGCATTGTGCTTTTAAATATAATGACAATAGCAATAAGAAAGGGGCTCTTGTGGCACAAAGGAAGTTTCCCTGACTCTAAGCCAATGGACCCAGGTTCAGGACCAAACTACTTCGGAGGTGTACAATAACATTAAAAAGAAAACTATGAATGATGGAAGTCAGAAATTGCTGCAAAAAGCTAGCAGGTTAGCCAGCATCTGTGGAGAGAGAGCCTGGTTGATGCTTTGGGTTTGGTGATATGGTTCTGAAGAATATGTGCTGCAAATTGCACTGTTCTGAAGAAAGGTCATTAGATCCAAAATGTTAACTTTGCTTTCTCTCTACAGATGCTGCCTAAACTGCTGTTTTTCCAGCAATTTCTGATTTTGCCTGTGTATCATAACATCTCTTAGCTGATTGATTAGAAAGTATAATAGTAATAGGATTACTTTCTAGCCTAAACCTTTTCATTCTGAGTAACAATTTCGCTGTTTGTTACCTTAATTAAAGTCAACAATTTCTTAAAGCTGTACCACCTTGTCTTAATACTAATACTAGTTTGATACTAATTACAATTGTTAAAGCAGATTGCAGAACTAACAAAATCCTGACGTACCTGTTTCATTCTGTCTTACTGTGCTTTGTCTTCAGCTTGCTTCATCCTGTTGCACTTGATAGTCAGGAAAAGTGACATTGATTAAGAAATCTGTGCAGGTAGTAGAATTCCCCTCTGAATAAATTTATATATAAATTGGTCACTGTGTTTCCTGCATTGCAACAGTGACTGCATTGCATTAATATTTTATTGGCTTTTAAGAGTTTTGAAGCAATCTTGAGGTGATGAAAGGCACTATATAAATGCAAGATATAGAGCTGGATGAACACAGCAGGCCAAGCAGCATCAGAGGAGCAGGAAAGCTGACGTTTCGGGTCTAGACCCTTCTTCAGAAATTTTCTGAAGAAGGGGATAGACCTGTAACGTCAGCTTTCCTACTCCTCTGATGCTGCTTGGCCTGCTGTGTTC
>JAHRHZ010000249.1:45237628-45263585 GCA_024137785.1 Ginglymostoma cirratum
AGTTTTCCTGCTCCTATGATGCTGCTTGACCTGCTGTGTTCATCCAGCCCCACGCTTGTTATCTCGGATTCTCCAGCATCTGCAGTACCTTTTATCTCTGATACAAGTTCTTGTTTTCTTGCTTGAACCATAAGACCTAGTTTCCTCAGGTCATGCAGTTGGCACAAAGTCAGAGAACCTTAATGAATGGAATTTTAAACTTAACGGTTGGAAAGTAATAGGAAGTACACAAGCAATTCCGTTCAGAACTTGGGAAATCACCTCAAACACATTAAAGGTTGCCGTGAGTCCACTCTGTGCAAACTACAATATGTAACTTTAGACCAAGACTGTTTATATTGTGTCTGCATTGTGAGTAATTTTATTAGGTTAGTAAACTAAGGAAACAAGCCCTGTTCATCAACCCAAACAGAATAACAGAATATTTATAAGCAGTGAGTAATAAATTTTGACCCAGCTGTTTCTACACTATAGGATATTCTGATGGGCTATCCTTTTTATTGCAGTTGCGATGACTGAAGTCTATTTAGTCTACAATGTAAAATGATGTCATACATATAATCATGTTGCATTTTGTTTGCTCTCTGTTTAGTAATAGGGTTAGAATTTTTTAAATATTGCAATCTCATGTATACTGTCAGCTCAATAAGTTACTAATAAAGAAACCAAGTCATTAGTAAGCTTCCTGAGTGTGGCTCTATTTATCTGGGCGTCCTACTTGCTTTGTGTCCTTTTCTCTGTCTTTATGTAGTTGACTTCTTTCAGTTGTCACGAAAGCAAAATGCTATGGATGCTGGAAATGTGAAAAAAAAGCATGAAGTTCTGGAAATATTCAGCAGAATATTTTTTTCTATGAGATGTTAGGTGAACTTGCAAACCAATAAAGGAATTACCCTAGTCCCTTGACCCAATTTCTTCTAGACTGCTGACTAATTAATCTGCCTCCCCAGTTCCAATGTGGATATTTGAATCAACTATAAATGATTTAGATGTGACCATAGGAGGTATGGTTAGTAAGTTTGCAGATCACACCAATATTGGTGGTGTAGTGGGCAGTGAAGAAGGTTACCTCAGAGTACAATAGGACCTTGATCAGCTGGGCAAATGGGCTGAGAAGTGGCAGATGGAGTTTAATCTAGATAAACATGAGGTGCTACATTTTGGTAGGGCAAGTCAGGGCAGGACTTATACACTTAACGGTAAGGTCCTGGGGAGTGTTGTCAAACAAAGAGACCTTGGGTTGCAGGCTCATAGTTCCTTGAAAGTGGAGTCGCAGGTAGACAGGGTAGTGAAGAAGACATTTGGTATGCTTGCCTTCATTGGTCAGTGCATTGAGTGGAGGAGTTGGGAGGTCATGTTGTGGCTGTTGTTATAAAGCAGAGGTTGATCCCCCTCAGAGAACTAAACCTGAAACACCCAAAGAGGAGCACCTCGCCCTATAATCTGTAAAAGGAGTGTGAAAAGTGATGTAACCTGCCTTTCAGCAACTTCTAGTGATTAAAGAAAATAAATCCGTCACAGTCACTTTAAAATCAACATGTAACATTTTATTTATCTAACTCTAAAAGTGAACAATTTAACTAAACTATTAACAAATCGAATAAATCCCTTCTAACTACTAACTGTTCCCAAATAAAGCAAGATTCTAATGGTATGTTGTTGTAATAAATACATGTCCCACTTTTATAAAAAAGATAGAATTTGATCTCTTGAAATTACAGCTAGGTTACATCGTGTAGAGTATTCTGTGCCTTCTCTGTTGATTCTTCTGTCAGGAATGTTAACTATTCGTGCAGTGGGTATCATTGTTATTTAGATGGTGCTTTCTCTAAGACATAGAGGAGGCTGTGACAGCCAGCAATTCGCTCTTGAGAGCTGTCGGCCATTAGCTCTGTCAGATGGCGCTTAGCTTTGTGGCTTCGTCAACTGCCTTCTTCTTTTATACCCTTGATGACATATCAATATTTCTTACAAAAGGATTGGTCCTATGTTGTCGAAACTATCAGATTTAAATTGAATTGGTTTTTGGGATCCACGTGTCTGGTTCAAATTGACTGGTGAAATTCAAAAGCCTATTGTCTTGGCAACTGCTGCTTGGCCTGCTAACTGCACGACCTTTAAATGCAAATGTTTCGATTTGGGTACTCTCTTTGTACTTGTAAACTTTCAAGGTGCTGCTCACAGATATCCATTTTAACTCACTAAGCACAGAAAAAGCACATCATCTTTTAAAGGAACCATACAATGCTTACCCCCCCTAACATTTTACAAACACCAAATTCTAACTTCCTGCCACCCAATCCACAAGTACTCTACCCAATTTCACAACACTCTACAGGATATTGATTAGACCTCTTCTGGAATACTGCATTCAATTCTGGTCTCCCTGCTGTAGGAAACATGTTGTGAAAGAATTACAAGGATGTTGCCAGGAATGGAGGGTTTGAGTTATAGGGAGAGGCTGAATAGGCTGTGGCTATTTTTTCTGGAGCGTCAGAGGCTGAGGGGTGACCTTACAGAAGCTTATAAAATCAAGTGGAGTATGGATAGGGTGAACAATCAAGATCTTTTCCCCAGGGTAGCGAAGTCCAACATTAAATGGCATAGGTTTGAGGTGAGAGGGGATAGATTTAAAAGGGACCTAAGGGACAACTTTTTCACACTGAGGGTGATGCGTGTATGAAATGAGCTGCCAGAGGAAGTGGTGGAGGCCGGTACAATTACAACATTGAAAAGGCATCTCGATTGGGTATATGAATGGGATGGGTTTAGAGGAATATTGGCCAAATTCTGGCAAATGGGACTATGTTAATGTAGGGTATCTGGTTGGCATAGATGAGTTGGACCGAAGAATCTGTTTCCACGTACACCTTTATCATTCTATGATTCTATAACATGTTATTACACACTTCGGGAGCAGCTAAGATATGAACCCAGGCTGTTTGCCTTAGAGGTAGAGAGACTAATATCCTTCAGGGAAGGAAATCTGCCATTCTCACTTTGTCTGGTCTACATGTGACTCCAGATCCACAGCAATGTAGTTGACTCTCAACTGCCCTCTGAACTGGCCTAGCAAGCCATTCAGTTGTATCAATTGCTACAAAGTTTCAAAAAAGAATTGAAACTGAATGGACCGCCTGGCATCAACCTAGGCACCGGGAAAGACAACAGCAGAAACAGCCCTGTCGACCATGCAAAATCCTCTTAACTAATGTCTGGGGGTTAGTGCCAAAATTGGGAGAGCTGTCTCACAGACTAGTCCAGCAACAGCCTGACAAAATCATACCTTACAGACAATGTCCCAGACACCACCATCATCTTCTCCGGAAAAGTCCTGTCCCACCGGCAGGACAGACCCAGCAAAGGGGACGGCACAATGGTATACAGTCGGGACGGAGTTGCTCTGGGAGTCCTCAACATTGACTCTGGACGCCATGAAGTCTCATGGCTTCACATTAAACATGGGCAAGGAAACGTCCTGCTGATTACCATGTACCATCTTCCTTCAGCTGATGAATTGGTACTCCTCCATGTTGAACAAAATAATGAATAAGAAGGGTTTAATGGGAAATGGGCCAAATGCTGGCAAATATGGCAAGATTAGTTTAGGATATCTGGTCAACATGAACAGGTTGAACCGAAAGATCTGTTTCCATTCTGTACAGCTCCATGACTCTGCTTCTGAGGGTGACAAGGGTGGTAAATGTACTTTGGGTGGAGGATTTCAATGTCTTCCATCAAGCATGGCTCAGCAGCAGTACTACAGATTGAGCTGTTCAAGTGCTAAAGGACATAACTGCTAGATTGGGTCTGCAGCAGGTGGTGAGGGAATCAAAAACAGGGAAAAACATTCATGACCTCATCCTTACCAATTTGCCAACTGCAGATGCATCTGTCCATGACCGTGTTGAAAGAGTGAACACTGCACAGTTCTTGTGGACACAACGTCTTACCTTACAAATTGAGAATAACCTCCATCGCGTTGCATGGCACTATCACTGTGCTAAAAGGTGACTTTGAATAGATCTGGCAACTAAGACAGAGCATCCATGAGGCACTGAGTGCCATCATCATGGATTGCTTCAATATCTGAGGGGTCACGAATGGTGCTGAACATTGTGCAATCATCAACGAACAGCCCAAATTCTGACCTTATGATGGAAAGAAGGTCATTGATGAAGCAGTTGAAGGTGTTTGGGCCAAGGGCGCTGCCTGAGAAACTCCTGCAGGATGTCCTGGAGCTGAGATGTCTGACCTCCAGCAACCACAACCATCTTCCTATGTGTCAGGTATGACTCTAACCAGCAGAGAGATTTCCTCTGATTCTCTGCTGAGTGGTCCTGGTGGAATCCAAACTGGGCGTCACTGAGCAGGTTATTGCTGAGCAGGTGTTACTTGATAGCACTGTTGATGACACCTTCCATCACTTTAGTGATGATTGACAGGAGACTAATGGGGCGGTAATTGGCCGAGTTGGATTTGTCCTGCTTTTTGTGTATAGGACTTACTTGGGCAATTTTCCACAATGTTGGGTAGATACCAGTATTGTAACTGTACTGGAACAGCTTGGCTAGGGGAGCAGCAAGTTCTGGAGCACAAGTCTTCAGTACTATTGCCAGAATGTTGTCAGGGCCCATAGCCTTTGCAGTATCTAATGCCTCCAACGGTTTGCTGATATCACGTAGAGTGAATCAAATTGTTTGTAGACTGTCATCTGTGATGCTGGGAATGACTGGAGAAGACCGAGATGGATCATCCACTTGGCATTTCTGGCTGTAGAATGCTTCAGCCTAATCTTTGCTGGAAGTGCTGGGCTCTTCCATTGAGGACAGAGTTATTTGTGGAACTTCCTCCTCCAGTGAGTTGTTTAATTTTCGACCAGCATTCACAACTGGATGTGGCAGGACTACAGAGCTTAGATCTGATCCGTTGGTTGTGAGATTGCTCAGCTCTGTCTATCACTCACTGCTTATGCCGTTTGCCATGTGAGTAGTCTTGTTTGGTAGCTTCACCAGTTTGACACCTTACTCTACACATATGCCTGGTGCTGCTCCTGACATGCCCACCTACACTCTCCATTGAACCAGAATTGATCCCCTGGTTTGATGACAATGGTTGAGTGGGGGATATGCCAGGCCATTAAATTGCAGATTGCATTGGAGTGATATTCTGCTGATGTTGATGGCCCACAGTGTCTTGTGGAATGGATGCCCAGTCTTGAGTCATTAGATCTGTTTAAAGTCTGTCCCATTTAGCACGGTGGTAGAGCCACACAACACAATGGATGGTAATTCCTCTACGAAAGTGAGACTTCATCCCAGTCAAGATGTGTTGTCTCCCAGTGCCCATGTGAAGTTCATGATCATGATGGGCTGAATTGCCTCATCCTGCATTTTGATAATTCTGGGAGTGGTGCAAACTGTAACTCCCTTCTCAAAAATAGCAAGCCACACTTAAAATTCTTGCCTTAGTTCTATATGAAGAGAAGTCTTCTCCAGTTAAATATTGGATAGACCAAAGCCATTGTCTCCATTCTCAATTCCAGGGGAGAAACCCTGGTGTTGGGGGAGGTGGGGACGTACTGATAATGTCACTACACAAGTAATCTGGTACCCCAGTCTACTGTTCTGGGGACATTGGTTCAAATCCCACCATGGCAGATAATGAAATTTGAACTTGATAAACATCTGGAATATAAAAAGTTAGCCTCGTGTACTGGTAATTGTCATTAAAAGTCTATAGTGGTTCACTAAAATCCTTTAGGGAAGGAAATCTGGTGCCATAACCAGGTTGGTTTCCATGTGACTCCAGACCTAATGCAATGTGGTTGTCTCTTAACCCCTTTTAGGCAATAAATACTTCATGGTCAGCAATGCCTACATCCATGAACAAATTAAACATTTTCCCAACTACTGACTTACCTCTCCACCTGGCAACTATCTGAGACTGAACTAGTCTTTCTTCAATCTCAGTGTCAGTCCAAAAAAGAGGTTGAGCCACATATTTGCTGCAGACCTAAGGCTGTCCATACCCACCTCCATAATATCACTTAATACTACTCTTGCCTCAGCTCATCGACCACTGAAACACTCTTCCATGGAACCTGCAAGCATGATTCCAATACACTCCTGACTGCTGTCACACATCCTACTCTCATTTCCTAGCTCTTCAGCAAGTTCTTCTCCTGATCAACACTCAATGGTGACCGAAAACTCAACCAGTCTTCAGTTGTCCAAACTTCCTCGAGTTTTTTTTATTAATTATTAAGAATATCAACACAACACAGCACAAAAGGGCAGAGATTTGCATAGCAATCGTTTTCCATGTGTCTTAAAAATTGCATTTGTGATCCTAGTTCCCTCATTAGGATCTTGATTTGCATGAAAGGAGCCTGTTGCTTATTCAGCTGGTGCTTTGGCCGCACAGTTTAAGTCTCTAGTTAATAGAAGGAAGCCTGATCATCTGAGTGAATGTGATGGTAGAATCACAAGCTCATTTTTAGGCTGTTGTCATTGTGTTAATGCTGTTTTTTAGAAGCAAAAATTGGGTCCCATGTAAAATGTCATATATTACATATATATGTATACTATATGTGCTGTGCGTCACATACATATGCAACTTACAACATAATTCTGCAAATATACTTGGGGAGGAATGTATTGTGAAGCAGTTTTTCTCTTCCTTTTTCCACTCCATATTTCTCCTATCTTCTTTGCAAAGTCTATTCAGCACTTCCCAGGTGAAATGAAACTGTCTCAGTACTGACAGGGAACCAATGTACACCCAGTAATGGTGCCCTTACCTCTGAGCCAGGAGGTCCAGATTCAAGTTCCACCTGCTCTAAACCTCTGAGCAAAATATCTGTACCCAAATGATACTTAACCAGTCATTAGTGCAGGGGATAGATTGAACAGAAGGCCGAAAGTATCAGATGGTTTCCTGTAATGCAAAAGGATTGCTTTAATGTGAAAAAGAGGGTGGTTGAATTGATCGGTTTTGTGTGTGGGTGGCTGTTAGACTTAGAACACAAATAGAGATAAGGTTGGACCATCTCAATTTCTTGCCAAATAGCTTGCTATTCATATTTCATCTCAACATACCGAAGGCATAGCGATCAAAGGTAACCATGATACAGATGTACTGGGTTTATATTTACAAGACTCTCTTTGTGTTACAAAGCCTCACTGGATAGTGAAATTGGGCACTGAGATCCAAGCAGTGAATTACAAGTTTTGCAAATGCATTTAAAAGAACTTTAAAAGAACAAGAAATAGCATCAATAAAGAACTGAACAAAAGGCAAAATAGTTAGCGGTAATCTGAAAGTTTTGAGGCGCCTAACCTTGAAAATGGGTAAGCATTTGTGAAGAAAAGAATGGAACTACAAGAAGAGGGTAGGACATTGAGACTAGTTTTACATTGCTTTAACAAACAGCTTGCATAGATGAAATGAATAGGCTCGTTGTATCTTGTAATACTATATGGTTCTACAATTCTTAAGCCACATTTAAAACTGACACAAGAGGAAAGTCACATTTGGATCTGTCGGATTTGGCCCTTTAAAGGTGTGCCAGACTATTTGCTTTTGGTGTTTTGCCTTTGTTTCTTGCATTATTTTATTTGAATTTTGCTTATTACTTCCTGTTATTAGCTAGCCCAACATGATGCATTGTGTTCATTTTAGCATATTCCTTTACACAGAAAAGTTTTATCGACATTGCTGTTTCATTTGCACCACACTAGTTGCTGATGGGGTAAATTTTTAGGGGATTTTGGCAACATTCCTGAATATTCCTAGACAGGGAGCGCATCAGTAACTGATTTACAGCAACATGCACCTAAATTACTGATTGTGTCACTACTTCTCAGCCCTGTGCTAAGATACAGTTAGTCAGAACATGGCAACAGACCCTTCAACCCAGTTCATCCATGCCAACCAGGTTGCCTATACTGAATACTCCCATTTACCTGCATTTGGCCCATATCCCCTCAAACCTTTCCTATCCATTTACCTGTCCAAACGTCTCTATGTTGTAATTATACCCATTGCTACCAACTCCTCTGGCAGCTCGCTCCCTGTACACACCACCCTCTGTGTGAAAAGGTTGCCCTTCAGGTCCCATTTAAATCTATCCCCTATTACCTTAAACCTCTGCCCTCTAGTTTTGGAC
Source organism: Ginglymostoma cirratum (assembly GCA_024137785.1). NCBI lineage: Eukaryota > Metazoa > Chordata > Chondrichthyes > Orectolobiformes > Ginglymostomatidae > Ginglymostoma > Ginglymostoma cirratum. The sequence goes on from JAHRHZ010000249.1 coordinate 45,245,799, forward strand.
TCACCCACCATGTGGAAAAGACCTTGGCTATTCACCCTATCAATGCCCCTCATGATTTTATAAATCTCTATAAGGTCAACCCTCAGCCTCCTATGCCATGGGGAAAAAGATCCAGCCTACCCAGTCTCTCCATATAACTCAAACCTTCCAGTCTCAGTAACATACTTGTAAATCATTTTTGCACCCATTCCAGTTTAATAACATCCTTCCTATAAAGGATGAGCAGAATTGCACACAGTACTCCAGATGTGGCCTTACAAATGTCTTTCACAGCTGTAACATGATGTCCCAACTCCTGTACTCAATGCTCTAACCAACAAAGGCAAGCATGCCAAACGCCTTCTTCACCGCACTGTCTACCTGTGATGCCACTTTCAAGGAACATCGTACCAACACCCCTAAATCTCTTCGGACAAAGGTGCAGCAAAAACTTTGGTGAATCATTTGCTTACATGGCTCTGTAACATGCAAGAGATGTGAATCACCTGATGCGAAATGAATGCTGTTGTTATTGTGCAAAGATTACGATATTGGAGCTAATTAATAACCAAAATTAACTTTACAGTTCAGTTGCACGGCATTTTCATGGGTATTTAATAAAATAATGAAATGCCTCCCATTCTCTGAATGTAACTTCATTTTATAGGTCATGGATTACAATTAAAAACAAAATCAAAACTATTCACCAGATAGTTTCAAAATTAAATGGGATATATACTTGCAAAAGAAAAGATATTCAGGACTATGGAGAACTAATAGTACAGTGGCTCTGACTAAAAAGCAACCTCCCAAACAGAATAGGCTGAATGGCCAATTTGTACAATTCTATGATTCAAATCTCACCTCAATAATTGAAGTGGTACTTCTGCATCTCCAGAGTAAGTGTGGAAGAAACTTGAAAACTATGACCAAAGGCTTTCCAATTGAAAAATGATGAAGAAAACATCTCTGTGGAGTTTCTTACTTTCCCCAATGATGCAAAGAAAAATTCTTTCAACCTAAATAAAAAGTGTCTGAATAATAACCTCATAGCAACCTAGGTGATAGTTGAGGGAACGGGAAATGGATTAATCCAGAATGCTACTTTCAATGAGAATGAATGGATACCTATTCAAACTAAAGGAGGTCACTTGAGGACTGAAGGAGGCGGGGAATGACAAACAGAGGGACTGTAATTCTTGGGAAACAGTGGAGACAAAAATGTTTAAGGAAGAAATAGATGCAGCAATGGGTGGAGTGTTGGGTTTTTCGGGCAGATGAATTAATTTGGTATAGAAGGCCTTCCTTAATCCCAAATATGGTATGATCTTGTGAAACCAATAAAATAATGGTGAGAAATTGTTTTAGATGTTGAACTTTAGTTGTGTTTGTCATGTGATGACTAATGGGACACTAAAAGCCTGTACTGAAACCATCTCACTGCTGTAATGTAGACAACATCATGTCAAAGCTAATAGCTCAGCGATGGTCTTTTTCCTGCCATCGCCAGGAGTTCATACTGGCCTTGGGGCTACTACAAATACCTGTGGGTGTGTATTTCAGTGGACAATGGTGCAGCAGATTTGGTCACGTGTAGTATATAAATAGGGGTAAAAATTCAGTTTGTGCCTGACACCAACCTGGTTGCCTGGTTACTATCTGTCTGCGTCATTTCACTCAGTTTTATTGGTATAGAGTCCAAAAGGTTGGTTTTGTTGAAACTGCCATTAAATCATAAAATATGTTATAAAGTCGATAGGCTAAGGGCAGCTAGCAAATTTTGTGCAAGTACTTGTAGGTGCGATACACCATTGAACACACGCTTCAGCCTAAGGTTTTACCCATTGGTGCTCCCGCTGAAATTCCAGCCAAGATGAGGAGGATAGCTTTCTACTTGGGAATCTGTCTTACTGTGTTAAATTTGCATGAGACAACTGCAAATAAAAGTAAGTAAAAATGTACTTTTTATTGTTTATAGATAGAGTTAAGTTCGAGCAATAGCACAACTGTGTAAACACACTTACATTTTCAGTTTAAAACATTATGCTATATGTAAGTTACCATTTTGGTCATCATACTTTATCCTTATTCAACAATTTGCCAAGCAGACCCTACAATTATAATTGAATCCAAATTATTCAGAATTTAATAATAAAGTCTTAATATTGTATTCGTACAAAGCCTATAACATCTCATGCTCAGTACACTATGAATTATTGTTAAACTGAAGTATATATTTCTACAAAGGCAAATAATGCATGTACTTTAAGGATGTAAAGCAAATACTCAATGATGGTCACATGCTAGCCATGTGTAAGAAACCAACTGTAGCAATGGCATTTATGTCATTGAGGAGGGCCTAAGGTCACGTTGTTTTATTCTGTGTAAGCAATATTGGTGTGATTGTGTTCTCCTTCTTTCACAAAATATATATGTGTGTTATTAATTTAATAAGTAAAATCAGTAGGTTTAAAAACAATTACCTGGGCGTCTTCTCATTGCTGTTTATGGGAGCTTTGTTTGCGTGAATTAGCTTTCCTGTTTCCTACGTCACATGAGTAACTACACGTCAAATGTACTCCATTAGTTTGAAAGTGCCTTGGCATGTCCTGAGGTTGTGAAAGATGTTATGTAAAACTTTCTTTTATTTTATATGATATTAAATACCACCTTTCAAAAATAAAACCAAAGCATATGTTACATCACAAAAATAAATTAAATTTAAACTTACAACTGTATCAATAACAAAATAATAAGTTGTAAAATTAACCTTTCCTTGGCGAGTTGAACAATTCCCAAACATCTAGACAAAGTCTGAGGGTACAATGCTGTTTGGTGTTTGAAGGGAGTTTAGCTTCTGTAGATATAGGAAATGAAAGATTGGCTTAGCCTTTACTGACAGGTTAAGAAGAGATAATGTAAACTGTAAAAAAATTATGAATGGTTTTGCTAGAGTCAATAGTGAAAATTAAATCCTTCTATGTGGAGAATCTGAATGGTCTCTATTTGGTCATAACACTTTCCATTGATTTCTGTAATTTTGCTGAAATCCACTTATGCTTCAGCTCAACTGTTGCTGAATGCCTTTGTAAGCTTTGGACTTCACTATTCCAACATTCTACTGGCTAGCCTCCCATTTCCATTCCACAAAAACCTGAGCTCAGCCTCAAACCCTGTTGCTTGCACTTAGTTACGTTCTAGGGATTGGCTCCACTGCCAAGACCTGTGATAGACCAAGAAGACCAGCAAAGCTCTCTAGTCAGCTCTTAACAAACTGATTGGTGCACAATCCCGCCAGTTTTCTCAGCAGCTGGGGGCAGATCAGTTGGCACCTAACACACCCACTCCCAAACTTAAGCTGAAAAAGGGAAAATCATAGTCATGGAAGTACAGAGTGGGTAGAGCACAGAAGAAGCTTATTCAGCCGTTCATGTCAATGTGAATCTTTGTAAAAACAACTCAGTTTGTTCCACTCCGTCACTGTTTTTATTTCCTTACATGGTTAATCAATGAAACGATTCAATCTATTCTTTCTGATTTACATGGCCTTCCATCCCGCAAAGTCTTAACATAGAACATAGAACAGTACAGCACAGTACAGGTCCTTCGGTCCATGATGTTGTGCCGACCTATTATCCTATTAAGATCTGTCTACCCTGCATACCTTACATTTTACTATCCTCCATCTGCCTATCCAAGAGTCGCTTAAAAGTCTCTAAAGTATTTGACTCCACTACCACTGCCGGCAGCGCATTCCACACGCCCATCACACTCTGTGTGAAGAACCTACCTCTGACATCTCCCCTATATCTTCCTCGAGTCTCCTTAAAATTATGCCCCCTCGTAATAGTCACTTCTGCCCTGGGAAAAAGTCTCTGACTATCCACTCTCTCTATGCCCCTCATCTTGAGCTTAAAATTCTCATCTCTTCTTGGCACTGCACACTAGGGTTTTGTCCCATATGTAGCCCATCAGAAATTTGGAATTTTCAATTAAACCTTCAAGGACAAAGGAGGGAATTTTTGAATGGAGCTGGAGGAAGTGGGTGAGGTCCTTAACAAATTGGTATTCATAAAGGAGAAGGATATGGTGGATGGTGAGTCCAGAAGAGGGTATGTTGATATTCTAGGTCATGTCAATATAAAAAAAGTAGTAGTGTTGGGAAAAGCATTAAGGTAGACAAGACTTCAAGACCTAATGGGATCCCAGAATACTGAGGGAGGAAGCCGCTGAGGCCCTGTATGAAATCTTTGTATCCTCTTTAGTCACAGGAGAGGTTCCAGTGGACTGAAGAATAGCCAATGTTTGTTTAAGAAGGGCGACAGGGATTTTTTCCATAGCATCCCTACAGAGTGGATTCAGGCCATTTGCCCTAAAATGTTCACACTGACTCTCTGAAGAGCAACCCACCCAGACTCGTTCCCCCCTACCCTATCCCTGTAACCTTACATTTTCCATGGCTAATCCACCTAACCTACACATCCCTGGGCACTGTGGGCAATTTAGCATGGCCAATCCACCTAACCCACACATCTTTGGACTGTGGGAGGAAACCGGAGCACCCGGTGGAAACCCACACAGATACGGGGAGAATGTGCAAAGTCTACACAGATAGTCACCCGACGCAGGAGTTGAATAGGGTCCCTAGTGCTGTGAGGCAGCAGTGCTAACCACTGAACCACCATGCCACTCCAATATTTCAGGGAGTTACAGGAAATTATGTTTTTAGTGGGGAAATTATTGGAGAAGATTCTTAGGTACAGGATTTACTCATATTTTGAAAAGTATGGGCTTGCCTTCCGCAGCTGAGGCACAGAGTATAGAAATTGGCTAGTCATGTTGCAGCTGTATAGAACTTCAGTCTGGCCACATTTGGAATATCGTGCACAGTTCTGGTCACAACGCTACCAGAAGGACATGAAGGCTTTGGAGACGGTACAGAAATGGTTTACCAGAATGTTGCCTGGTTTGGAGGGTATTAGCTATGAGAATAGATTTGACAAATTGTTTTCACTTGCATGTCAGATGTTGAAGGACGACCTGATAGAAGTTTATAAAATTATGACAGGCATGGATAGAATGGATAGTCAGTGTCTTTTTCCCAGAGTAGAAATGTAAATTACTAAGGGACATAGATTTAAAGTAAAAGGAGGGAAAGTTTAAAGGAGATGTGAGAGGTAATTTTTTTTTACACAGAGGGTGGTATGTGCCTGAAATGCACTGTCAGAGGAGGTGGTAGAAGCAGATACTTTAGCAAAGTTGAAGGGGCACCTTGACAGATATACGAATTGGCAGAGAATAGGGGGATACAGACCGAGTGGAGGTGAAGAGTTTTTAGTTTAGAAAGGCGCCATGTGGCATAGGCATGTTAGGCCAAATGGACTGTACCTGTGCAGTACTGTTCTTTGTTCTTTTCACTTAAATCATAAACACATAGGGCACACTTTCTCCCTCCTGAAGGTGGCAAAAGGAGGAAATTATTGAGTGAGTTTACCCTGGTGAGATTCTTGTACCCTTTTTGCCATCACCATCAATGCAAAGATCTGTTGGAAACTTTCTTTGCCGGCCACCAATTAAGGCCTGATGAAGGGTGTAAACCCGAAACGTTGACTTTCCTGCTCCTCTGATGCTGCCTGACCTATTGTGTTCCTCCAGCTCCACTCTGACTCCAGCATCTGCAGTTCTTGCTATCTCTCAATTAAGGCCCTTAAAGAGGTCAGTCAATGACTTTTGATGAGTGGGTACAACTCCCTCACCATTATTCTTAGCACAACAATTTTTTTTTCTATTTAGGCAATTATTCATTTCCCTTTTGAAAGTCACGTTGGAAGCTGCCTCTGACAGACTCACATTTCAGATCCTAGCCACTTGTTACACGCACAATTCAAATATGAACAATCAAATATCTTTTTAAATTTCTTTGGTTTCAGTGCAACACAGAAGCACAAAATAATGAAATGTCATAGAATGATAAGATGCAGTTCACTCCTGTGTTCCTCCACTTTGCAGCAAAAATGAAAGTTAATTAGCTGGTCTTATCTATGCCAGCTCATTGCTGGAGTAATCAAAAATTAGCCCAGTGGCCATGCCCTCCGAGCCCCTGAGGTCATGCATTCACCTCTATGTCAAGCATTTGTTCAACATTTTCCTAAACAAAGCAATGTTTTGGTCTCGGTGGTTTTCTGTGTCAAAACATTCCAATCTTCAACAAAGCGCGTGTGTAAATAATTTTTTTTTTAAAACCTTTTCGCTCACTACCTTGGTCATGCTTTTAAATGGGTCAATCCTCATCAGAGTTCTTAATCACAGTCCTTCAAATAGTTTTTCACTGTTCACACTTCAAGATTGTTTTGTTGCTGGGGAATGAGCTGGAAGAGTTGGGTGATTGGGGTGAGTTAGGCAATCCCAGTGTCTCCATTAGAGATACACACAGAGAGGCAGGTGGAGGATATGTTGGCTGAGCCACACCAGATTGTCCCTATGTACATTTTTCATCCAGTCTTATGATAGCATTGGTGGAAATTTTAAGGGATTTGTCGACTGTCACGATAAAAAATGCTAATGTAATGGTTGAAGTACACTAATGAGTATTTATCATCATCCAGAAAAAAAGTTTTAAATGCAGTGTTGGTTTTATAGTCTTCTCATTGCTTTTACAATTAAACTTTCGTTAACTCTCAATTTTATTCCTTTTTCTTCTGAAATTTATTTCAAAGTTAAGATTGTCTTTAAAAAAACCCATGAAAAAATCATTTTTTTCTGAAGAAGGGTCCCAACCCGAAATGTCAACTTTCCTGTTCCTCTGATGCTGCCTGGCCTGCTGTGTTTCTCCAGGTCCATGCTGTGTTATCTAATGAGCTCTAAGTGTCATGTATATCAGGAAATGAAATGAAAGCTAAATACTGCCACAAACAGGATGAATTTTGTATGTGCACTTGCAACATTATTTTCAGTGGGCAAATCAAATATAATGGAGTAGGTCCTCTGTGTGATCGGCTTATTTCTTTTACAAAAGTTCTTAATTTTTAAAATTTCCCAAAATAACTTTCTTGATTTGATTAAATGGAGATCAACTATTAAAATCACTGGACAGTGAAAAGTTTCAATGTTTAGACTAGATTCTGTAAAACTGCACTTTTGATTAGAACTCAAGAAACTCGATTCCACAATTTGCAGGTGTATTTTACATGAAGTAATTTATCTTTTTAACATTTTAATGAGTATCACTTTGAGGGAATCTTTTAGCTTTACATACAAGCATACACACATTACGTTTCTTCAAATGTTTACAGACCTGAAGGTTTCTTTGTTGTGAAAAAAAAATCAAGAGAACGTGAAAAAGGGAGTAACTCCTCAGAAGAAATATTTGCTTTGGCCCAAATTAATCCATTTTATTTCCTACAACTATAACTCTATAAAAGGCACATTTGTTCATAGGTCAAGCTGGGATTTGAGAGATTTAGTTTGTTTGAACCAAACTGTGGCCTACGCTCTTTTCGGTGATTAACAATGAAATTCAAATGTTTAATTTAATAAAAAAAGCAAAAAAACTGCAGATGCCAGAAATCCGATTTTAAAAAGAGAAAACACAGCCTGTAAAGGCAGCAGCTATGGAGAAAGCAAACTAGGGTTAATGGGCAGTTTTTCCCCAATGCACATTGGTAACCTGATATTGGAACTGTTTCTGTACTTTGGGGCTGTACCTTTCAATTTATTTTTATGAATGTTATCAATTTGTGAACCATCTCTGCATTCATTAGTGATGAGGTGTAGCACTTGGATGTAAAGGGTGGAGGCTTAGTGGTAATATCACTGGTCTAGCAATCCAGAACCTTAAGCTGATGTGGGTTACATTTTGGGTTCCAATCGTACTGTGGCAGATGGTGAAATTTAAATGCAGTTTGAAATGGAATGAAAAGCTAGTCTATTGGCATCATGTAATAGATGTTGATTGTTATAAAGACCCATTTGCTTCACTAAGGTCTGGAGAAAATGTGCTATCCTTACCTAGTCTGGCCTTTATGTGAGTCCAGACCCACAGCACTGTGGTTGTCTCTTAACTGCTCTCTGGGCAATTAGGGATGGCAAGTAATGTTGGCCAAGCCAGTACTGCCTGCATCCCATTCATGCCTTTTCAAAAATCTAACACCGATCTTGCTTTTGTGCACCTTCTTTGCAGCCGTAACTTTGTATTCCTCTCTGTTCAATCACCCAATGATCTTTGTATGTCATGATCTGCCTGTGCTGCACACAAAACTAAACTTTTCACTGTACTTGGTACATGTGACAATAATAATAATGCAAATCAAATAATACATCAAATCAAGTCAAATTCAGAGGAGCAAAAGGGCAGGCTGTTTGGCAGCCTGATTGGGAATAGTGAGCTCTCCTCAGGTAGACAGAAAGTGACAGGCATTACAGGATGGAAGGTCTTGATTACATTGGAATAGATTAGATTAGATTAAAAGGTATAAACAGCATCCCATATATAGCAGCTAGAAATATCCTGGAGATCAGTACACAGTTGAAACAGCTCCAAATGGCTATGGATATGCTGCTTACAATCTTTCTGCTTATGTTTACGCTAATTTGCAAAATCATACGATGCTGATCCTGTTCCGTGCTAGGTTGCAACCTCTAATGTGTTACTGGGCTGCTAACATACTGGCGGGGATCCAATGCACCATTTGAGAAAATGTCACTGGCCGGACAGACTAGACTCATATCAGCTAGCTGCTGCTGCCAGGTGGGTAGCCTTTGGTAAAAGCACAGGGAAATGGGTATACGTTGGCGAGATAACTTAAAGCGCTGCACTTTAAATCCCACACTCCCACCCCTAACTACCTTCAAATGTGGTCCATTTACGGCTGGTAAAATTCAAATCAATGCTTCAAGTTGATGAGCTTTCATCAAGATGGGAAGCTGGTAAAGGGGTGACAGATTTTTGAGCAGGTACAGAAGCAGGCATAAGGGAGATGGGAGTGAAGAACAAGGAAAAGTTTGTGGTACAGTGGTAGACAAGCGAGATTCATTGACAAATGGGATGATGGTGCAAGGCTAAAGGAGATGATAAAGGTGCAAGTGAGAAAACAAAAGATTGATCATTTTGCACAACTCTCAGATGCCTAAGATGCCTCTGAGATGTCCTGTCTACATTCTTAGCTACCCTGTCCTGCCACCTTCAGGGATCTGTGGACATACACCCCAAGCTCCCTCTGTTCTTCTGAACTTCCTAGTGTCCTGCCATTCATTGAATACTCCCTTGTCTTGTTACTTCCACATCACCTTACCTTTATCCTTCTGTCACTGATCTGCCCATCTGATCAACCCGTCTATACCTTCCTGTAACCAGAGACCTTCTTCCTCACTGTCAACCACCTGACTAATCTTTGTGTCATCTGCGAACTTACTTATCACCACAGCCCCCTACATTCTCATCAATATTGTTTATATAGATCATATTGGCCTGGTCCGGGTTGGCAACAGGTGCCACAGGTTTCTAGGAACCACTACCACCCCATCAGACTGGATGGTGAAGTGGAAAAGGTCCAGTTCAGGCAGTTGCCTCCTGTATTAGGCAAGCAGAATGTGACACCAGGTCAGGGCAATGTAATCCCTGTTAGATCTTTCCTATTGTTCTTTCCTGAAAGGAGAATACAATGACGGTGGGTAATGATTCAGCCAGAGAACCATACAATCAGTTCCCTTACCCATTCTCCACAGCCTCCCTTAGGCTGTTGTACATACAGTTGGCGATGCAGATGGGGGTTTATTGATGTTCACAATGGCTGTGTCCCACACTGTTGTTCTTGTCGGGGGCTTCCTGGTTGCAATTGCTTGGAGGATTTGGCTGAAACTAAATAATGAAACAAACAGCTTATACAACCTGAGAGTTATAAGTTTCTATCTGTACACACCATGGTGTGACTCATTATTTTCAGTTCATATGGCTCCTGCCACTTTGGGGCGAGCCTAGGCCTGTCAGGGAACATTTTCACCATAACCTTCTCTCCTGCCTCCAGCACATCACATGATTCTACTCCTTTCCTGGCCTCCTATTTCCTGCTGCTCCCACCTTACCTCAGATCACAACTGCTTTAACTGTTCACATAACACTTCCCTGTACCTTCAAACTCGATCTCTAAATGAGACCACATCTTCGCTGCTTGTAGCCGTCCCCTGTGGGAGCAAGATAGCCCATCCTGTCATTAGCTCAAATGGAGTTAGACCAATCTGATTCGCGGTCACATTTATTTGCATCAGTATTATAATGAGAACATCCTTCCACCCTCTCCCTGCATTCTATGGCTTTTGGTGTTATTGTTTTTAATATTTAGTTCATTTGGTCTATGCATGAACTCTGAGAGTGGCACAGGACGTGAAACTTCTGCTTAATTCCTAATAATTGCCATACTTTTTTCATTATGAAATGTGAAATGTGCTCCTTCATCCAAATGTATTTGGAAAGTCATTCCCGACCTTGATTTTATTTCTTCTTGCTCCAGTTAGTGCTGAGTAATCTCACGCTGGGAATGCCTCTGCCAATCAGATCAAATGGCCCGTGATCACTGGGTACTGAGTTTTTTTCAGTTATTAGTTAGGGGACCTGTGATATCAATCTGTAGGTTCTCCAATGGCTCTTTGGTCTGGCTGGTTAATTCCACCGCCTTCCTCATCCTCAAAAGTCATCAAAGATGTTGTTGGGAAATATACACAGTAACATTTCATTGGTTTCCACTGATGATGAAAGTGATAGTGAAATTCAGCATATGTTCACTTAAAGGATTCGGAGGGTGATGAGCACTCTCAAGCTCAACTACATCCTTAGCTGATGTCCATATCTTCAAGCCAATTACTGGAATAGGTGACATCTACCGTCATCCCAGTTCAGAAAATGTTACAGCACAGACAAGGAATCAAAAATGACATCTTCCAAATTCATTTTTAGCAATTCCATCCCTCAATTTGTAACGAAACCACATGGGCCAGAAAATACCCAGTTCCATCACGAACTTTAATGATTTGGCTGATCTGAACTAAAATTATTGTGGGTCACCGTAATTAGCTTCAGCATACATGGGCTTGGAAAGGGAAATTGAGACTGTGACTATTCTGATCAATAACCAGTGAATACTTTCTGCATATCAGTTGAGTATAACTGCATGAACATGCCAGCTCACTATTCTCTATGAGCTGCTGCACCTGCTGAAGGCTGTTTCGCTATCATGTTTGAGTGTATGAAACTAAATGGTGTGTTTGGTTTATTGTGGTAGAGGAAAACCACTTCCTGGTCTTATTCGAAGAGTAAGTAGTTAACAAGATATAGTCTTTTGCATGTTAGCAGCTAACTGCAGGTTACGTTGGTGTGATAGATGTTGAGTAGGACTAGATGTTAGGTCTCACTCCTTCAACAACCTAAGGTGTTCTGCCCACAAGTCCATATGACCTCATCATCATAGGCAGTACTTATGACAGTCCCTAGTATTAACCCTTTCATTCCCAGTTAAAATATCTTTCCATACTTTTGTTTTGCTTATTAATATTTATATAGTTCTGTACAATGTTACTTTTACCACTATTGCATCTCCCTAAGTCCATGACTTGACAAAGTCAGGTGATCTGGAGGTTCTTCCTTCTTCATGCTTCAATGGAGAGTATGTGTCAGCTTACACTCACAAAACCCATGTAGCTTGTGGTTGGTAAAATGGTTTGAGGTGCATTTTAAATACTATCTTTGGTAGTTACACCCACATTCAGTCAATGACATAAAACAACTTGTCTGATCTTTATTCACTCATGAAGAGCAGCTACTTTGCAAAGTACAGGATATCTGACATCTGTGGAATCCTGCTCCAAAATGAGATTCTGCATGTTCAAAGGGGAAGGGAAAGAGAGACTTGATGTCAAAAAACAAATTCTGACTTTGATGAAGTAGTTCACCACAAAAGCTGTTTTCTCCCCAAAAGATAAACTAAAGTAGCATTAACAACAGTTAAATAAATGTTACATCGGTGTCAGAGTTCACGCACAGTAGCAATACATACTCAGAGTTACTGTTTAATTATGAGTGTCTCTAATGAACTATGTAAATTACTTTCAGCCTTAATGCTTGACATTTGGTTGAATCATATGAAACTCAAGGTGCATTAAATGCATATAAATAAGGTTGCTTGGCAACAAGGGAATGGAATTAAGATGAATCAATTCAGTAAAAATTCAGAACAAGCTGCAAAAGAGAATTTATTTTCTTCTTTTTATTTTCTTCTTTCATGGGAGTGGGAGAAAGATGCATGGTCATACTTAATGCCCATTCCTAGTTGTCACAGCAAAATAGAGGAAAGAGAAAAGGAAGACTTGTATTTATATAGCACCTTTTAGGAACGCAGAATAATTTCAAATATTGTGAAATTCAATTCAACACATTTGAAATGTAGACAAAAACAGAAATTGCTGGAAAAACTCAGCAGGTCTGACAGCATCTGAGGAGAGAAATCAGAGTTAATTTTTCAGCTCGAGTGACCCTTCCACAAAACTCAAAATATTTGAAATGTAGTCACTGTTGTAATTTAGAAAGTATGACAGCCAATTTATGCATAGCAAGATTCCATAAACAACAAAGTAATCACGTCCAGATGATTTGTTAATGTTGTCGGTTGAAGGATATCTATTGGTCTGGATAACAGTCACAGCTCATCTTTAAAAGGTGCAATAGTTTGTATCCATTTGAGACAGCATCCTCGATTTGACATCTCATCTGAACAATAACATCTCTCAGTCTTCAGCACTCCATATTACTGCACTGAAATTGGAACTTTGGAACTCTTGCCACAGAGAGCTGTGAACACAGAGTCCTTATGTACATTTCAGGCTGAAAAAGGTAGATTCTCAATCAATAAGGGAATCAAGGGTTACAGGGAAAAGGCAAGAAAGTGGACGTGAGGAATGTCAGATCAGCCATAATCCTATTAACTGGCAGAGCAAGCTCAAGGGGACAAACAGTTTCTATTTCTTACGGTTTTATGCAATGTTAGCCTGGGTTTTATGCTCAAGTCTCGGGCTTAGGACTTTAACCCAGAGCCTCCTGATTCAGGTGAATGTTATAAATGAATTACAGTTTACGCTGCGAGACGGCAGGGTGCTAATTCCATAAACAAAGCAGTTTTTGTACTTATGGCACTCCCACAAACGTGTCAGATAGAAATTCAATCACATTGAGTGGAAGATGAAAGAATACTGATATATGCTAGGATGGTTTTTAACTTAAAGGGAAACATGGAGATGACTGTGTTCCTTCTCTGTCCTTTTCAATTGTGGAAATCACAGAGCGTAGACCTTGCTGACTTGGCACAATGTAGCCAATAGATTGTACATACAGTAGCCATAGTGTATTAGCGATGCAAAGGTTAGATGTCCAGTTCAGTCTGAGAAGCAAGCTGCCTTTAACAGAAGACAGGAATTTTAGCACCAGGACTGGATATAGTAACATTTTCCCAAACAGAAACTGGAAAAGGATCCCTCTCATTGGCATTTTCAGATGGGATCACGGGATGAATTCAGCTTTAAACCTGTATGACAAAAATAACCAATCAAGAACAGTCAGTTTCCTAGTTTAGATATACCGATATAATTCAGATATTCTGGAGCATGGATAATAAACTGGATATTTGATAAATACTCTGCAATTCTGCAACTCAGCAACAAAGTTCCTTGGGATTTTTTTTGAATTCGTAGTTCCTTCACCAGTAAAAAATGTTTCTCCTTTAAGTGGTCAACAACATTAATGTGTACTTATGATATACTTTTATGTAATCTTTCTACATATAGAAACATGCTTCATGGGGCACAAGGTGATGTAGCGGAGAAGGAAAAATGAGGCAGGATTTTGAAGGGAAGTTAAAATGCACAGGGATGAGATGAACTTAAAGCAGGCCAACAATGTTGGAGCAAAGGGGAGGAATACACAACAGCCAAGTGTCAGAAGAATTGACAGATTTTGTTGGGGACAGTTGGAGATCTTCATAGAGATGTGTCTGTGAATGGATGAGAATTCTAAATTTGAGGCATGGTGGGGTGGTGAAGGCAGAAGCTGTACAGGATAGGATACCGGCATCAGAATTTCAGAGGAGGTGAAGTTCCTGGAGCTTGAAGTATTAGGAGAGCAGGTAGCAGACCATTGGAATGGTTGAGTCTGGAGATTATAAAGATACTTGTGAGATTTTTGGTGAAAGACGACCTAAGTCAGCGGTAATGACAAACAATTTTATGTAGTTGAATCTTGCAATGGTGTAGATTTGGGGTCAGAAAGTAAGCTTACCACTGTCCAAAACTGGTTTATGAATTGACAGGTTCATGAAAATCAGTGACCAAAGAGGGTGTTGAAGTTCATGGTAAGGACGTAAAACTTGTGAAAAATATTGGCTTTGGTCATTCCAATATTGAGCTACATGAAATTAAAATAGATATACAACTTGGTATCATGCAAGAAGTTTAATAGCATTGAATTGATGGAAAATACCTTATAAAAAGATAGATCAAAGAATCATTAACCTGTTGATGGAATCTGCTGCTGTATCTGAAGATGCCTTTGGCAAGTATTGCCAATGTAGATGAGTTTGAATAGGGGATTAAATATTGTACTGTTGATGCCAGAGTGGGGTTAGAAGCCATTACTAAAGAAACTTTACCTTTGGCTATGACTGGCTGGTAAGATGGAAGTGGACAATAGAAGACTGATGTTGGTAAAATTCCTTAAATGCTGCAGAAAGTTGAGGGTGAACAGTCTGGATAATTCATATGAGACTATGGCTTGGATTGTTTCCATGTTACAAGAGGAACCTGATTGGAGTGTTTTAAATGGAGAATTTGTGGAAAGGCTTAGATGTGAGTTGATGGCCAACAATGTATTCTAAGACAGTGGAGAGGTTGAAGCTGAAGTGGTAGCTAGTTAGGGAAGATGGGCTCAAGAATTTCTTTTGAGGACAGAGTGTGGAAACAAATATCTTCAGAGAAAGGCACAGAGCCTGAAGAGAAAATCATTTACAATATCAGCTAACATAGAATTGGGTGGACAACAGTTTGGAGATGTGTGACTGAGGGTACAGGGTTTGAAAAGGAAATGTGGCGCTTGTCAAGGAAACTAGAGAAAAAATAAATGCAAGTATGTGTTTGAAGCATAAATGGCATTAACTAATTGCAAGTTCTTTGTATTAGTTATTATTAATTTATAACCAAGTGTACCTATTAACTTGTAAAAATATTCTGGTTTCCTTCACCACAGATAAAGCCTGTATCGAACTTAAGCAAGAAGGAGAGGCGACAGATTCTAATTTAAAGAGCATTCAATGGTTCTACGACACAGCTGGTGACCGTTGCCAACCGTTTGTTTACACTGGAAAAGGAGGAAACAGTAATAGATTTTTGAATGAAACATACTGTTTGAAAACCTGCTCTGATACTTATCTTGAAAAGTTTCCAGAAGGAGGTAAGTTCTTTATAAACAGGGTTTTTCTTTTAAATCTAGCATTGCTGATAAGTTCACATATTAAGAGAAAAGTATGAGTCGACAACATTCATCTTGGATGAATGCTGATGAATGATGCTGACAAAGCTGCTGAAACGTCAGCTTTCCTGCTCCTTTGATGCTGCTTGGCCTGCTGTGTTTATCCAGCTCCACACCTTGTTATGTCAATCAGTGGAGTTGCTGTTGCTGAGTCTTCACCAGATATTGTTATTGGCTCCCTGGTGAACTGTGTATGGCAGCAGGATAGGGGTCAGAGTCCATGGGTGAGGGTGGTTGGATGAAAGGGCACAGGGGTTACTCTCAGTGGTTCTGTCCCTTCCCAGTGCAAGATCCCTCAATCAGGTAGAGAGTGCCTTAGAGCAAGGATGCCCCACACTAGAAGACCCCAAACAAACCTGACAAGAGTTTGTTTGTTGGTCTCCCAGCAATGGTGAGCCTCCCACCTGACACCCACTGCTAGTTGAACACCAAGAGTGGGGTGATCAGGTCCATGAGTAGGCATTCATTCCAACTTAAGGATTTTAGTGGGCATCCGGGGAGGAAGGCTGTCCATAAAGGAGGGAATATCATCTCCACTCGCATCCTCCTATTTGATCAAAAAGCTCCCCACCCTCACCTAAGGCTTCAACTCTACTAGGGGTGGGTGGGGGCTGGGGAGCCTCCCCCAGACAGCACCAAACAATGACCTTGCAGATTCTTAATGCTTTAGGTGAGACATTTTAGATAAATATAAAGAAAATGTGGCAGGCTGGGCTACCAATTTACTGTCACCCATTTTACATCTCACAAAACCGCTGTCTTGCATGCCCTGCTGGAGATTCTACTGACAGCTAGAAAGAATGATAGCTACAGCTTCAACCACCATTTTTCCAATCCACTATTCTCTGTCTCTTTTAATACCTGACAGTTAAAATAATCGTCATATGAGAATGAAATAAATATGGGGAAAGGATGAGGTGAAGCTCTGCTTTCCAATCAGTAAATTGGAACGTGTTTCTCTTCTTTGTCAGACGCAGCGTGTAATCTGCAAAAAGAACGAGGGGATTGCCGTGCCAACATCCTGAAGTGGTATTACGATCCAACCATCAATGACTGTGAAACATTCCTCTTCAGCGGATGCCATGGGAATGGAAACCAATTTGACAACAAGAAGAGTTGTCGGAGCCTATGTGGTAAATACTGTTGTGTTCACTTTGGCATCACGGCCTTTTCAAAGCTGAAAAGGATTCATATTTCTACAAACTACTAAAATGTTCCGTTTTCAAACGTCATAAGCAGACTCAATTATTTTAATGTGTTTCTACCTATGCACTGATCGAACACGAGCAGCACATTTCAATTTGCTGTAAATGCTGAAGAGTAAATACATTTACAAATACACTTTGATCAATGTATTGTACTTTCAGAGAATTGCAGTGGTCCATCATTACCTTTACAACCATAATTCTCACCTGAAGACCAATGGAAGTAGTTATGGAGTCATTGAATCATAGAGTCATACAGTACGGAAGCAGATCCTTCAATCCAGCTCATCTGTGCTGCCCAGACATCCCAATCTGAGCTAGTCCCATTTGCCAGCATTTGGCCCATTTGTCTATAAACCCTACCTATTCATATACCCATCCAGATGCCTTTTAAATTGTAATGATACCAGCCTCTACCACTTCCTCTGGCAGCTCATTCCATTCATGCATCACCCTCCGCATGAAAAAGTTACCCCTCAGGTCCTTTTTAAATCTTTTCCCTCTCACCTTAACCTATGTCCTCCAGTTTTGGACACCCCTATCCTAGGAGAAAGACCGTGGCAATTCACTGTATCCATGCCACTCATGATTTTATGAACCTCTGTAAGGTTACCCTTCAGCCTCCAATGCGCCAGAGAAAATAGCCCCAGGCTATTCAGCCTCCCCCTGTAACTCAAATCCTCCAGTCCTGGCAACATCCTTGAGAATCTTTTCTGCACCCTCCCAAGTTTAATAACATCCTTCCTAATGAAGGGAGACCAGAATTATACACAATATTCCAAAAGTGGCCTCACCAATATCCTGTACAGTCGCAACATAAACCTCCCAACTCCTATACTCAATGCACTGACCACTGAAGACAAGCATACTAAATGTCTTCTTCACTGTCATTGTCTGCCTGCAACTCTACTTTCAAGGAAATGTGAACCTGCATCTCTAGGTCTCCTTGATAACAAGCATGGGGCTGGATGAACACAGCAGGTCAAGCAGCATCATAGGAGCAGGAAAACTTGACGTTTCGGGCCTAAACCCTTCATCAGAAAA
>JAHRHZ010000249.1:45263985-45282778 GCA_024137785.1 Ginglymostoma cirratum
TTTTCTGATGAAGGGTTTAGGCCCGAAACGTCAAGTTTTCCTGCTCCTATGATGCTGCTTGACCTGCTGTGTTCATCCAGCCCCATGCTTGTTATCCCTAGGTTTCCTTGTTCAGTAACATTCCCCACAATCTTACCATTAAGTGTATAAGTCCTGCCCTGATTTGCCTTTCCAAAATGCAGCACCTCGCATTTATCTAAATTAAACTCCATCTGCCACTCCTCAGTCTATCAGCCCAGCTGATCAAGGTCCCATTGTACTCTGGAGGTAACCTTCTTCACTGTCCACTACATCACGAATTTTGGTGACATCTGCAAACTTATTAACCATTCCTCCTATATTCCCATCCAAATCATTTATATCATCCTGAGAGATGCAAGAAGACACTGTCCTGATTTTGTCACTGTCATTCCTTTGAAAGTAGCCTTGGCACTTCCACTGAATAGCTAGGCAGTAGATTATAGATGAAAACTGCCCCTTTCAAACCCTTTATCAATTCAATCCATCAGCCTCTCTATTGTGGAGACCGGAGTCTGCAGGGCAGTCATCAGATCTTACAGCACAAGCTGCAAGATGTAGTAGTGTGGACCCCTGTTGTGATGCTGCCCAGATACAGAGATCCTGGAATGGGCCTCACTATCCAGGTTACAGGTGTGCATTGACATCATAGAGGTTAGATGCAGACTCTTCAGCCACAGTGCTAAAACCTTCTGCTACAATGGTCAATACCTTGTACAGCTGCTTGTGTGAGGCCAGCAGTATTTGTCTCATAGCTTTTCCCTCAATGTCTTCATCTTTGTTGTGCCTACTTGCTGTCCTTCACATAGACTATCAATGTGTGAATGGTGACTGGGAGCGCACACCACCTGACTGAGTCAAACCAGCACCAGTCACAGAGGCTTAGTCTCTCCCTAAACCCGCCCCGAATGCAGCTGATTCCCACCATGAGGTAAAACCAGCACAACCGATTTCATACAAAGCACAAACAGCCAGAATTTGACCACCTCTTTAGGGGCAGGCAGGGAGTGAGAAGGTCCTTCAGTCAGCGGCAATGAGAGTCACAGGAAATGTGGCAGTCCATCAGGAACCCAAATGACCTACTTAGATAGCCAATGATAGAACATAGAACAATACAGCGCAGAACAGGCCCTTCGGCCCTCGATGTTGCGCCGCCCTGTGAACTAATCTAAGCCCATCCCCCTACACTATCCCATCATCATCCGTATGATAACTACTCCTCCCCCTTTGTGGGCATTTTACCCCATGTTGCAGTGATCCTGCTGCCATTTATGGAGGTTTCTCATTGAAGACTGGGAGCTACAGTGAGCACTGGGGCTTGTGGGGGTGGGTGAAGGTCCACTCTGGGCTCTCCACAGTCCATGAAGGCTGCTCCACAGCAAGCATGCAGCTGGTCTTTAATGATCTTCCTCAATGGGGGCCTGCCTGCTTGGCACATCCCAGACCTCGCTTCCTGCTCTCCATGAGGCTGCATCCTCTGTAATGGACTCCTGTAGCGGGGATATTGCTGAGGATGCTGACTGAGCTGCTGCCTAGATTTGAGCTGGCTACCTTACTTACTGTACAACTTAATGAACCAGTGACATGAAGGGGCTTCCTTCTCCCACTGCCTGCCAGGGGAAGGTCACTCCCTACTTTCAGCTCCACCAGTGGGACTTCAGTCATAGACAAGATATCCAGCAAGGAAGTTCAATTAAAGGAAATTAAATTAAATTTATAAACAAATAAATCTGCTCAGATTTTATTTGTCTATTATATACCTTTTCTTCATAAAGGATAAAAAGAACACAAAGTTCCATGTGCCTTCACCTCTGCTTTTGTGGGATCTTGTGAAATCCCCACACTATTTCCAAGATCCAACCCAATAACTCATGATTTTCTTCCCCTCCTGGGTGCGAAATCCTCATCTGCGAGATAGATTTTTGAACAGTAAAGGAATGAAGGGCTATGGCGAGCGGGTGGGTAACTGGAGCTGAGTCCACGAAAAGATCAGCCATGATCTTATTGAAAGGTGGAACAGGCTTGAAGGGCCAAATGGCCTATTCCTGCTCCTATTTGTTATGTTCTTATGTTTCACCATCTCGGAATGTTTGAAACACACTGAACAAGGCAGTTTCCCTACTTTCTGAAAATTTAAAGTTTAAATTTAAAGAAAAAGTTGAAGCAGTTTTGAACAATTTGGTTAAGGTGCAACATACAATTGATTACTTCAAATTGAGAGATTTTGTATTGTTTTATATAAATAGCCACCTGTATTTTATGTTTCCTAATAATGACAACGCCACTAGATGTCTCTATAACTTAATGTTTGAGACGTACGGTGCAAGGTCATTTTGGAAATATCAGTTCAATTTTCTTCTCCTCGGGAATTACTAGCTCCCAGAAACAAGAGAAGAAAGGGCAGGGAACAGTTGAGTAAATCTCCTTCCCCTGTCCACTTTTGCCCCCCAGGGATTGTCCAATAGATGCAAAAGGTCTGAGTCTGGAGTTGCTACTACAATGAGGCGATGATCCAAGAGTGAGCCCCGGTCCCTGACCTCATTCTTTCCCCATTCTTCTGTATGAAGCTTTGGCATTTGAGCAGGTTTGGGTTGGGTGGGTGGGGGCCCTCACGAAGATACCTGCCATAATGGTTTGCTCCTGTGCCTCTGTAGACCATCCACAATGCACTAGAGTCTCAAGGTTGAGCCGAAATTTCCTTCAGCAAGTGTGCAGATTTCTTCCAACTCCACCCCTGGGACATTCTCAAGGGTATACGACCTATAGGTTGTGAGATACCCCAGAGGTCACTAACATTGGTAAGCAGATTTATCGCTGCAATTCACTCAGGGCTGTGGGCTACTGAGTTGTACTAACCACAAAGGCAGTTTCATGTATTTTAAATTAACCTCTGTGGAGATGTATCAATTATAGTTGCCTTTCCCAATAATGGGAGATTTCAAGACTAAAGATCACATTTTTAAGCTGAGAGGGGAGAGATTTAAGAAAGACATGAAGGGCAATTTTTCTTTTACACAGAGGGTGGTTCATGTGTAGAATTCCTGAGGAAGCGACGGATGCGGGTAGAAATAAAAGACATTTGGATAGGTACATGAATACGAAAGTATAGACACATAGGAGCAAGTACGTGGGACTAGTTTAGTTTGGGATTATGTTCAGCATGGACTGGTTGGATGACTGTTTCTGTGCAGTGTGACTTTATGTTATGACACAACGCAATATTCCCTCTAATTTTTTTCCCAGTGTACAGACCTCCATGGTCTGTACCTGGCATTGACTTCCAAAGCTTGGAGGTCAATGTATCACCTTGTCAATTGACATGTGCTGAACGGAGCGGAGCGGTTATGTAGGCACACGCCTCTGAACGAATGTCGACCACTGATATAGGTCGGACTTGAACCCAAACCTCCAGGGCCCAGAGGTAGGGACACTACCACCACACCACAAGGGCCCTGCTGGTAGCTTTAAACTGAGGGATCTCAGTTGGTGGTGCAGATGGAGCTCTTTATTCTGTTGTTGTTCCTGAGACCTATCCAGTGAAGCTACCACAGATTCCAGGCCCTCCACCATATGGGGAGAAGGCTATTATATCCCTGAGGGCTTGGGATGTACACAGTTATTGTGGCCCACTTACCTGATTAATGGCCATCGCCATGGAAACCCATCTGCGTCTGGGAACAGGCTAGAGAGGTTGGCTTCACACCAGCAAGAACATCCCATTGACAAAAAAAAACCTTACCAAGTCCTGTCTGGCTGGCCCCTGGATGGAATTTAATTGGTTGGGAGAGCAGCAATCATTCATAGGCTGGAAGACACTATCTGAAATACCAGCTGGGATGTGGCAGTGGATGTGACATTGGGTGGCTGATTGGGGTCCCCATGCCCATTGTGTTGAAACGCTACCTTTTCATTTTATTCTTTTAAAAGGAAAGCAGCCCTGAGGACAGCTAATTAGTTGCATGACAACTGTAAGCTGTGCCCAAGCCATTCTGCAAATGGCCAAAAGGACATCAACCTCAGCTTTGCGGCTGTTTTCGGAGCCCTCATCACAGGCACAAACTTCAGTCCAGAGTGTGTTTTGTGTGACACATGTACGTGCATATGCACGTGAGCATGCCCAGGTCTGCATCTTTCAGACACAGTGATTTAACTGTCAGCTGAGTGATGTCTCCCCCAGTTGAGCAGCCTATTCACAAACGTTTCTAGGTCCTCACAGGAAAATTGAGCACTTTAGCAAGGAATAAATGGTTCCCAATGTCCAAGACAACTACAAGTCAACAAAATCCAAAACTTTCAGGGGAACTTAGAAGTACAAAAGAAGAAACTGAATGCATATGTTTATTTAATTTTGTACTCTTTTTAATGTAGCTGCCAGAGGGCAAGGAAGACTCAACGTAGAAACTGAAGATGAAGTTCAGCAAAGAGATGAAGGTACTGTTACTTGAACTGGAATACAAACTGTTTTTGCGTTTTGAAAGGTGTCATTCTGTTAGCAACTAATCCTTTGCCACTAACTACGATCAGATCAAAAGGCATTCTCCTATCACACAAATGGGATATGGATTTCAGGGCTGGTGTCATGATAAGTTGAACATCCCAAAAGCTATCAGATCATATCAAACAGGATATCCCTTCAGCTGCTCACGGCAAGCAAGGCGCTGACAGTATCCAATCAGCCTGTGTTTTCAAAACTCAAAATGTTGGATATGATTCTGTGCTTGGATTGCATTTGTTAAATAATACCGAGCTTGCGAAGAATCAAGCTGGCAACCAAATTAAGGTTGTCAGTCTGGTTCATAGTGTGGTTCACTTCCACGAACTGGGAGCTACTTATATTAATACTCAGGGCCTTGTTATTATCAGATTAAAAAAAACAGGAACACACATTGCACCTATTTCAATTTAACAAAACAGGCAACACCATTCTCCGGTTCCTCTCTCAGGACAATGCCTTGACCACTCACAGTAAAGCTGCCTGGTTTCAATTTGAACAAATTTTGGTGGCTAATGGTCAGTCATCATCTATCTGGTGCATTCTCTATGGCAATGCATCTACTAATAAGAGGTCACTAGCTAACCAATTAGCACAGTCTTCTTATACAGAATAAGTTTGTTTTCCTTTTACATTTGTACTTTTAGCAGGCTGTCCTGGTTGTTGCCAGATGAAAGAAAAAAATCAACAAAATGTAACTTTTACAACTGTTCCAAAATTATGGACCAATAGCTGCTGCACAGCAAGCATGAGGCTGGTAATTAATGACTTCCCCAGATCAATGGGGGTTTACCTGCCTGACCGCAACACTGGCACTTCCCAGACCTCCCTTCCTGCTCTCCATGGGCCAGCAGCCTCAGTAATGGACTCTTCTAGCAGGATAACGCTGAGGATGCGGACCGAGTTGCTGCTAGACTTTGGAGTTGACCTATCTTACTTACTATACAACTTAATGAATGATTGTTAGGAAGGGGCTTCACTGTCCCACTGCCTGCCAGGGGAAGGTCACTCTCTACTTTCAACTCCACTAGTGGGACTTCAAACATGGGCAAGATATCCAGATAGGAAACAAAATTAAAGTGCTACATAAATAAATCTTCTCAGATTTTATTCATCTAAATATGCCTTTTCTTCAAAAAGAATTAAAAATCACTGAGTTCTATGCATGTTCACCACTACTTCTGCAGGATTTTGTGAAATACCCAAGTTATTTCCAAGACTAAGTAACTTAGTTTTCATTCCTGATGTTGGTAGAGTTTTGATGAGGAAGACTATCAGGAATATATGCAAAGGTGGACAAATTGACTTGAGTTGAGAACCATTGATGATCTATTTGAATGGTGGAACAAACTCAAACTGCTGAATGGTGTAGTCCTGTTCTACGTTCCTATGCTTTATGCAGTGCAAAATTATGGCTGTCCTAATTGTGCTTCTCATCCAAACCATAAGTCACTAGGAGTAACATTAGTATGAACGGTCCTTCATGTAAATAACATTCCCTACTTGTTTCCACCGCTGGTAAATATCTGACTTTTCTCTCGAGGTTTAATGGCAAAACTGATCTTTTTAAATAACAAGTTAGTCTATTTGCCTTTGCCTTCCTGCAATACAACCTTCATATCTGCCAATGAACAAAGGATGACTTTTTTGTGGTGATTTTACTTGGGTCTCAGTAGGATGAAATAACTTTCCTCAAACCTTCTCTTGTCAGGTGACACTGCTGCCATCGTGTTCGGATGTCTCTTTGGTATTGCTGTCATTGCCTTTGTGGCTGTATTTGTCATTCAGAGGTATGTTGATCTCATTCAGACCCAATAACATTAATAAATGTAAATACCTGAGCAGTTCAAAATATATAATGTTTATTCATCTTGGAAATAGCAATTATGGAGGGCAACCTCAGCAGGAATTTGTGCATTCCCAATAACCTCATCTACCTATGAGCAAAATAAATAGGTTTAATTACAAGGGGATGTGAAATACATGCAGTAAATATTATCACACTGCTGGGAGAAAGCTAGGGTAGGGGAGGAATAGATAAAGTGGTGCAAGAGGCTCCGTATGAGAGAAGATCTGACCTAAACCACCAAGGAAAAGAAATGCAACTTTAATAGTTTGAAATATGTTACATTTTTAGCTCGTGGGAGACAGCTTTTTATTTGCATATATCCAGGGAGGCACAGATCTCTTTGCTAAAGATTAGTATGGATGGTCCTTCATGTAAATAATTCTTCCTGCTTCACCAGGAGCTAGGCAACTTAACAGGGGTCTATTTAACAAAAAAGCTGCAGGCAAATGCACTCTTAATTGTCTCTAAGTGATGTTCATTTGATAATCCCTTTCGCTCTATTTTTAGTGCATTTTTAACATATTTTTGTCAAGTTCCTCCATGCACCATTAGAGATTTCTAATACTTTCAAAATAAACAGGTTGTGACATTGTCAAATAGTGCAGATAGGGATGTGGTGTGAACATGTTAATCAGTGCACCTAAATTAATAGACAGAGGAATTTTGACACTTTAGTGTTCAACCCATAAATAATGTCAGAACTGTTGACTGGATGTAACTGTCACTGTTATCCTACATTTGTGATTCCTTCTCTTCATTAGGAAAAGGCATAAAAGCAAGAACAACAAATCTAAAGGAACAGAGCTAGAGATGCAGTAAATCACGGTGATGCCTGTCACAACGAGGAAGGATCCACTGTTTCCGGCAGATTTACTGTCATTTGTTGGAAGGAATGCTCGAATTTCTTTATTTTAGAAAATGATTTTGTACATTAACTTTTATAAAACTTAGTTAGGAGAGAATTTTTTGTATCAAATACTCCAGAAATTTATCCGCGCTTCCCTTTCTCAAATGCATGGAATACAATTCATCAAGTGTGCATCTGTGTTAAAAGCTGGGGGATTCCAATTGTTTTGCTTATACCCATATATATGTATTTTATATATATATATATGTGCGTGTTTGTGTAATAAGATAGTTAACTGTCCATACACTAATTGAGAAGCAAGTTGGAATTTGATTGCATTTCTAATACCTGTATTTTTGCAAAAAATAATTAATGAATTGATGAATTTGACTGTACTTTGTTGTTTAGTACTTAAAATTATTATGTTTGACAAAAAAATTGTAAACTGGAACCAATTCTTATGGAGACAGTTGTTTGACTGAAACATGGTACAAAATATTAAAAACATAATAAAAAATATAAAATATCTGATTCCCTGCTTAGATAAGACTATTCAAATTATGAATACATTTAATTAAATAACTTTTTTTAAGTTTTCTGCTCTACACAGAAGTTAGCCACAAAGTAATTTTCATACAGTATGATTATGAAATATTCATGAACGTAAACATAAGTATGACTTGTTTGGTAGCTACCTTTCAATGCACATTTCAACCCTAACTTCGGTGAGTTCTTAAAAAGTCAAAGGTATTTATAGAACGTAAAATATGCTGAGAAAGAAATAAGGTGAAAACATAAAGACCAGAATTGTTATTTAGTATCTCAAAGTCAGGTTTTTACACTGAGTAATAAAATCTGATTACTTTTTCCTTGTTGATACAGTAAACAGCATTCTTGTACCTTTTTCAACCATGTGAATATACAGGAACTTGGAAATTGATCATATTGCATTTGAAAAGGTCAGGCAGAAAAGGGGACCAATTTTGAAACTTTCAGTAGTGCAAAAATAACTCACTGTGTTTATGCATTCACTGGAATTATTCATCAGCATTTTAAATTACAATTACTGGTTTGTTATGGGAAGTTCAGCACCAAATAAAATTTCATCTGTCCGGCATTGCCCCAGCAAAACTCTTCCCTGGGACCATGTTTGGGGGAGATCCTGGAATACCGCAGCTGCTATTTCCCGCTTAGGCCCAGAGAAACAGTGGAAGTCTAGATATTGATTCCATGCCAGATCTTTTGATCATTTTAGAACTAGCCAGTGGGGCAACTTATGATTTAAGGAGATACCACATCATGAACATCTCCACTTGTGCAGCAGAAAGTTTCAATGTTCCCAGTTTTTAATACAACATACACTAAAACCTATACTAAAAACATAGTGACAGAGCAATACTGCAAGGAAACAGGCTTTAGGCCCAAACTGGTCCATGCTGACCATGGTGCCCACTCAATTGCCCGCACTTGGTCCATATCCTTCTAAAACCTTCTCATCCACGCACCTATCTGAATTTTTTTTTACATGTTGCTATTGTACCTATCTCAACCACTTTCTTTGGCAGCCTATTCCACAAACACACCACTCTCTGCATGAAAAATCTGCCCCTCAGGTCCTTCTTAAATCTGTCACCTTAAAACTATGTCCTTTAATTTTCAATTCCCCATCCCAGGGCAAAATACTACATGCATTCATCCTGTCTATGCTCCTCATGAGTTTATACACTTCTGTCTCTCTGTCTCCATCTCCGGCAACCACTTAGAAACCGATATCCATTTCAAGCCTACCGACTCCCACAGCTACCTAGAATACACCTCCTCCCACCCACCTTCCTGCAAAAATGCCATCCCCTATTCCAAATTCCTTCGTATCCGCCACATCTGCTCCCAGGATGAGGCATTCCACTCCTGTACATCTCAGATGTCCTCGTTTTTCAAGGGCCGCAACATCCCCCACTCGGTGGTCAAGAACGCCCTCGACCGTGTTTCCCGCATTTCCCGCAACACATCCCTCATACCCGCTCCCCGCATTAACAACCAAAACACAATCCCCCTCATCCTCACGTACTACCCCACCAACCTCCGGATCCAACGCATCATCCTCCGACACTTCCGCCATCTGCAATCTGACCCCACCACCAAAGACACTTGTCCCTCCCCACCCTTATCTGTTTTCCAGAGGGACCACTCTCTCCGTGACTCCCTTGTCCGCTCCACACTCCCCTCCAGCCTCACCTCACCCGGCACTTTTCCCTGCAACCGCAGGAAGTGCTACACCTGCCCCTACACCTCCCCCCTCACCCCCATCCCAGGCCCCAAGAAGACTTTCCACATCAAGCAGATGTTCACCTGCACATCTGCCAATGTGGTATACTGCATCCGCTGTTCCCGTTGTGGCCTCCTCTACATCGGGGAAACCAAGCGGAGGCTTGGGGACCGCTTTGCAGAACACCTATGCTCGGTTCGCACTAAACAACTACACCTCCCAGTTGCGAACCATTTCAACTCCCCCTCCCATTCCTCAGATGACATGTCCATCCTGGGCCTCCTGCAGTGCCACAACGATGCTACTCAGAGGTTGCAGGAACAGCAACTTATATTCCGCTTGGGAACCCTGCAGCCCAATGGTATCAATGTGGACTTCACAAGCTTCAAAATATCCCTTCCCCCTACTGCATTCCAAAACCAGCCCAGCTCGTCCCCGCCTCCCTAACCTGTTCTTCCTCCCACCTATCCCCTCCTCCCACCTCAAGCCTCACCCCCATCTCCTACCTACTAACCTCATCCCACCCCCTTGACCTGTCCGTCCTCCCTGGCCTGACCAATCTCCTCCCTAACTCCCCACTTACACTCACCTTTACTGGCTCCATCCCCGCCTCTTTGACCTGTTTGTCTCGTCTCCACCTATCTTCTCCTCTATCCGTCTTCTATCCGCCTCCCCCTCTCTCCCTATTTATTTCAGAACCCCCTTCTCCTCCCCCATTTCTGAAGAACGGTCTAGGTCCGAAACGTCAGCCTTCCTGCTCCTCTGATGCTGCTTGGCCTGCTGTGTTCATCTAGCTCCACACCTTGTTATCTCAGATTCTCCAGCATCTGCAGTTCCTACTATCTCTGAGTCCTGGATGCTGTTGAATACTGTGTAATCATCAGTGAACATCTTACTTCGCCAAATGTGCCAACAATGTTGAGAAAACTCATCATGGAAACAACAGCAGGAACCCAGTGGGCTCAGCTCCCTAGTTGTTCTGAACAACCTCCATGTTGGACATTGGGCACCAACATCTCAGGGTATGCTTCATGGGCACTGGTCACATGCACCCCACATCCATGGACATTGACATCTGATACGTGCCAATCTCTATAGACCCTCATGTCGCATCTCTGACCCACATACAATTGCCTCCACATTTCAACACTGCACCTCAGGCTGCACCGTCAACTATCACTGTAATGCTGCAGAAAGGACAATGTGCACTCAGGGACACGCACCCAGCTCATGGCTATATCTCTGGGCTCTTCACTCGCCGTCACAGCCCTTGCTTACACTGAACCTAGGTGGATGCTCACACCATCCCTGCTTTAGGAGACCTTGTTTTTGTGCTTTGCTTCCTCAGCCCAGGGATACCGGGCTGATATTACTTCTGTTTTGCCTTGGCGTTCAGTGCAGACACAAACGAATGAGGCTTGTCTTGGTTGTTGCTGAGCCTCAATGAAGTCAAGGGGGACAGCCTTTGCCCGGGGGTGTCAGCTCAGTAAGTCAAATACCTGTGGTTCTGATACCTGCTTGGGGCAGTCAGAGCCAGGATCCATTCCTCTCCACTTAAACGGGGAGGATCCAAAGGTCAGACAGCCCACCAATGTGTTGCCTCTTTCTGCCCTATTACAGGCAGTTTTCCTCCTGGAATAAAAGAGATGCAGGTATTGAGGGAGATGAACATGGTAGGCACAGTGGATGCTTTTGGGTCAGGTATGGAGGAGTCCTGAGCGAGCAAGTGAGTAGGCAGCACAGATGGCAAGCAGGGTTAGTGATACCGGGGTATTGGGTGTGATAGCGAGTGGAGGAAGGTGTTGCAGTACTGACCCAGCAGACGGGGCAGCAGAGTGGGATACAATCAGGGAGAATTTCTCTAGGTTGTGCTCCAGATTGATTCCGGACCCCGTGAACGCTCATGGCATCTGGTCAAACTTAGTTAGGAAACTTTCCACAAATGATCAGACATAGCCACCACCCAATTCATAGAATCACAGAATCCCTACAGTGTGGAAGCAGGCCATTCAGCTCATCAGGTTCATACTGACCCGAAGAGTATTCCACCCAAACCCTACAAATTCACATAGCCAATCCATCTAACCAGCACATCTTTGGACTTTGGGAGGGAACCGGAGTACCTGGAGGAAACCCACGCAGTGCTAATCACTGAGTCACCATGCTGCCACTCCTAAGCTGATGAATCAGTATTTCTCCATGTTGAACAACACTTGGAGAAAGCACTGAGGGTGGCAAGGAAAATATGTACTCTGGGTGGGGATTTCAATGTCCACCACCATGAGTGGCTCAGCAGCTGTACTACCAAGCTAGTTGGGTTCTAAAGGACATAGATGTTAGACTGTGTGATGATGCTATGGCTTTAAGAGGTGGATTTTGTCCTGTTTCTTTTTTGAAGTGGGATTTTAAGACAGAAGCATCCAGTTGTCTCTCCAAGCCAATAAAGTAAACAGCTTGTGAGGCCCTGGGTTGTTTTTTTAAAGTTAGAAACTAAGAAGTAGCATGAATGGGTGCAGTCACACTCCCACAGGACCAGAGTTTTAGTTTAGTTTTCAGTTGTTGGAGCTTTGAAATTGGTTGTGGAAGCTGTTATATCTCTTCCTACCAGAATTTTCTCTTGGTGTTCTTTTCTCCTGGGCTGGAGAAACACCGCATGTGAGACAATCTATTTTACTGAATTTGCCTTTGCCAAGGGCGTGTGTGTGAGATGTTACTTTATTGGAACAGTTGCTGTTTAGTAGTTAAATAATCTATTATTCTGTTAAGTTTTCTGATAGTTAAAGTTATACCAATTCTTCTTTGTTTGTACTTTTAACCGGGTGTAAGAAGAAGTGTGTTTTGCTTAAAGCCAAGTAGTGTGACTAATTCAATTACATCTGGAACACAGCACCTTACGCTTGCCTTTAAATAAAAGTTAGGGTCTAGACTGTTACCTTGATGGATTTGAGGAGGGTTTGATCTGATCCATAACAACTGGGTCTGCTGCAGGTGTTCATAGAATGATAGAATCCCTACAGTGGGGAAAGAGGCCATTCAGCACATTGAGTTTGCACAGACCCTCTGAACAGCCCCCAACCTGTTCACATAACCATACATTTAGCATGCACATCTGTGCCAGCATCCAGTGGACACCCACAAAGACACAGGGAGACTGCCTATATGAGGTGTGCAAAGTCTCCCAAGGCTGGAACTGAACCCAGGTCCCTGGAGCTGTGAGGCAGCAGTGCTAACCACTATGCCACTGTACCGACCACAGTTGGTAAGGGAACCAACAAGAGAAAAAACATGCTTGACCTCACCTTTACCAATCTGCTGGCTGCAGATGCATCCGACCACAACAGAGTTACCGGCACACAGTCCCTGTGGAGACAAAGTCCTGCCTTTACTTTGATACTACCCTCAATTGTGTTGTGTGGCTCTATCACCATGCTAAATGGGACAGACTTCAAACAAATCAATACATCCATGAGGCGCTGTGGGCCATCAACAGCAGAATTATATTCCAGCACAATTTGCAACCTCATGGCCCAGCATATCCCCCACTCAACCATTACCATCAAGCCAGGAGATCAACCCTGGTACAATGGAGGGGGCAGGAGGGCATACCAGGAGCAGCATCAGGCATACCTGAAGATGAGGTGTCAACCTGGTACGCTACTGTACAGGGCTACTTGCATGCCAAAGAGCATGAGCAGCAAGTGGTAAACAGAGATAAGTGATCCCACAACCAAAGAATCAGATCTGAGCTCTGTAATCCCAACTAATCCAGTTGAGAAGCATGGCAGAAAATTAAACAACTCACAGTAGGAGGAGGAAGCTCCATAAATATTCCCATCCTCAATGATGAAAGCGCCCAACACATCAGTGTAAAAGATAAGGCTAAAACATTCACAACAATCTTCAGCCAGAAGTGTCAAGTGGATGAGCCATCTCAGCTTCCTCCAGTGGTTACCACCATCACAGACGCCAGTTTTCAGCCAATTCAATTTACTCCATGTGACATCAAGAAATGGTTGGAGGCACTAGATACTACAAAGGATTGGGCCCGGACAACATTCTGGCAATAGTATTGCCGACTTGTGCTCCAGAATTTACTGCTCCCCTAGCCAAGCTGTTTCTGTATAGTTATAAGACTGGCATATACACGACAATGTAGAAAACTGCCCAGGTATGTACAACACACAAAAAGCAGGACAAATCCAACCCAGCCAATTACACCCTAACAGCATACCCTTAATCATCAACAGTGCTATCAAGCAGCTCTTGCTCAGCAATAACTTGCTCAGTGATGCCCAGTTTGGGTTCTGCCAGGGCCACTCAGCTCCTGACCTCATTACAACCTTGATTTGAACATGGACAAAAAAGTTGAACTCCAGAGGTGAGGTGAGAGCGACAGACCTTGACATCAAGGCTGCATTCGACCAAGTGTGGCATCAGGGCACCCTAGAAAAATTAGAATCAGTGGGAATCGGAGGAATTCTCTCATTGGTTTAAGTTGTTTTGGCGCATAGGAAGATGGTTGTGTTTGTTTGAGATCTGTCATCTCAGCTCCAGGACACCTCTTCAGGAGTTCCTCAGGGTAGTGTCCTAGGCCCAACCATCTTCAGCTGCTTTATCAATGACTTTCCCTCCATCATAAGGTCAGAAGTGGGGATGATTGCACAATGCTCAGCACAATTTGCAATTCATCAGATACTGAAGCAGTCCATGTTGAAATGCATCACGATCTGGACAATATCTAGGCTTTGGTTGACAGTTGGCAAGTAACATTTGCGTCACACAAATGCCAGGAAATGACAACCTAACCATTGCCCTTTGACATTCAATGTTGTTACCCTTATGCAGTCCTCACTATCAACATCCTCGGGGTTACTATTGATCAGAAACTTAACTGGACTCACCACATAAACACATTGGCTACAACAGCAGATCAGAGACTAGGAATACTGTGGCAACTAACTCACCCCCTGACTCCCCAAAGCCTGTCCACCATCTATAAGGCACAAGTCAGGAGTGTGATGGAATACTTTCCACTTGCCTGGATGAGTGCAGCCCCAACAACACTCACGAAGCTTGACACTATCCAGGACAAAGCAGCCCATTTGATTGCACTACATCCACAAGCATCCACTAACCTCCACCCCCGATACTCAGTAGCAGCAGTGTGTACTGTCTACAAGATGCACTGCAGAAATTCACCAAGGATCCTCAGACAGCACCACTGAAACCCACAACTATTTCCACCTAAAAGGATAACAGCAGCAGATACATGGGATCACCATCATCTGAAAGTTCCCCTCCAAGCTACTCACCATCCTGATTTGGAAATATACTGCTGTTCCTTTGCTGACGCGGGGACAAAATTCTGGAAGTTCATCTCCAGGGGCTCTGTGGGTGAACCTACAGCAACATAAACTGCAGTGATTCAAGAAGGCAGCTCACCTTTTCAAGGGCAACTAACAGTGGCACAGTGGTTAGCAGTGCTGCCTCACAGTACCAGGGACCTGGGTTCGATTCCACCCTCGGGCGACTGTCTGTGTGGAGTTTGCACATTCTCCCCTTGTCTGTGTGAGTTTGCTCTGGTTTCCTCCTACAGTCCAAAGATGTGCAGGCTAAGTGGATTGTCCATACTAAATTGCCCCATAATGTCCAGGGATGTGTAGATTAGGTGGGTTAGAGGGGGATGCATCTGGGTGGGATGATTTGAGGGTTGGTGTGGACTTGTTGGGCCCAAGGGCCTGTTTCCACACTGTAGGGATTCTATGAAGATGAAAAAAAACTAGGGATGGGGAATAAATGCCAGCCAGTGACACTGACATCCCATGAATGGATAAAAAGGTTATAACATTTTTGTTATTTACTTGTGGGATGTGGGTGTTGCTGCTTGGGCCAACATTCATTGCCTATCCTTAGTTGCACATAAGAAGGTGATGGTGAGCTGCCTTCTTGAACTCCTGCAGTCCACGATTTTGATACATGGAACTAAATGGAGTGGAAATAGAGATCGATCATGAACTAACTGAATGGTGGAACTGGTTCAAGGAGCAGAAATCCCACTCTTATCCAAAAAAGTCCCTTAATTCTATTGATAATGCAGCAGCATATCACTCAAAAATATGATTGGATCAGGATCTCAACACATGGCAGAAGCCCGGAGGACTCTCAGGTTTGGAGATTCATGGACACCATACATTCCTATTTTTCGTCTCTTACTCAGTGGGTATACAACGGGCAATTAGAATCCTGTCAAAGACTACAGGTCACATGTGGGCCATTTGTAATTCAAATCAAAAATCAACCATGAATAAGTCTGTTGAAGTGGTCCTCTTTGACAACTGCAGAAAACATTTCGAACAGTAAATAATGGTTTCCTGAGTTGATTGACAGGTTATCGCGGAGTTTCTTGTGTAAGTCAAAACAAACTTTTGCCTTGGGGAATCTTTCCTCAGACTGTCAAACGTTGAAACATAAAACAAAATTTAAAAAACCATCAGCATCTGAAAGGAGGAAATATGGTTTATTATTTTGGGTAGAGAGTCTATCCTTTAGACAGGTAAAAATGTATTTTTTATTGCTAACAATTACTGACTGGGTTCAAAATTTTTCATTTTGGCAAACTTAAAGAACAGTAAATAAATATGAATACTCAGCAACTAGTATTAATCCATTGCTTAATATAAAAGTAATAATATTTCATAATTATATTTGATGGCTAATCTCCAACTGTTTAAAATAAGGCCACAAGTTAGTAATTATGCATCTTAATAGTAAATAATCTAATCCAACCATTGTCAACTACCACGTGTAAATGTCATGGAGTTCAAATGATGTAATTTATAATTTGATCTTCAATCATGTTAATTTACATAAATTACGTCAGATAATTAAAGGCCAAGATTAAGGTAAAAGAAAACTTATGTTGCAACTTTACCTCACAATGCTGACCAGATAAGCAAAGGAGAACACCGTTTCAAGAAATAGTTCTTTCTTCACCATAAGACGCTCTTTGGTCTGTCTGCAACTTGCTGGTCTTCCAGCGGAAAGAACTGACCCCAACCGAGTGTTGTGGACTGGCGCACTCCAAGGTCCAGGACTACGTGCTGAGGGACGCGCTAAAGCTTGGGGCGGCCACTGCCAAGGCGCGATGGGGAAAGACCACCGTGTAAGACCCCTCGGCCGGAATATAACAGGGGCCCTTTCAATAACTGGGTCCAGCTGGGGCCTCCTCCAACTGGTCTGGGGGCCAACCGGGAGTTTTTTTCTTTTGTTTTTTGCTTTTGTTGCTTTTTTTCCTTTAGTTGGCGTACGTACCCCCTGGGTAATCCAGAGCGGATAGTTTGACCGGGTAGGTCTGTAAATTTGTTTATTTTTATATTTCACGAATAAAGTATTTTTTTTCAAAAAAAAAGTTCTTTCTTCACCATTCTTCTCTCTAATACAGCTTCCTTTATTGTCCAGGAGCCCCCACCCACCCCAGGCTCTGCACTTTGCAGATTGGAAAGTGGGTGAAAGTGCTCTGGGCTTAACTTCGCCATGAATAGTTGATTTCCATCTGAAGCCTTTCGGTCATTGTCGTTCACCAGCAGCATTCCGTGTTTGAATTGCAGATCACTAACGCGGGGTTTCTCATTCCCATCTGCTCTCCTTTTAGAACCACACCTGGCCTTTAGGTTTGCAGAAAAAAAACACATAAAAATTCAGGCAGTTCTAACATCCCTCCCCGAACAACAAAAATTCGGGAATGAAGAAAGTAACAGAGAGACACACACAAACCTAGAATTTGACCAGACCCTGAGAATAATCTGAAAGATGTCAGGCAAAGAGCGGCGATGATAAGTTGAGCTTTTTTCTGGTGTTTGCCTGTAGTCAGCCAGCGGCTCCTTGTGGAGCTCCGTTAGGGGGCGCAGGGGAGCTCCTTCGCGTTCCCTTCACAGGAGACATTTCCACCGCTGGTGTTGCTTTCCTCGTGATATGTAGCTTTATAAAAGGATTGTGAAATATAACAATCAATTCAACATTTTGAATACGGGAGGAGGGGGTGTGGCTCACTTTTCGCGACACGACTGCCATTGAGGGCAGCATTTTGGTCAAGGAGAGATTTCCTTCAGGAGTGGCAGACAGAGAGGTTGGGGGGTGTGGATGTGCCTTGTGTGGGAGGAACTTCACTGAAGGTTGGAGCAGAAGTTCGGGAGGAATGAGCACAAGAGTACAGCCAGCACGGTTCCTGAGTGACTGAGCTTCCCCCCACTACCCCGCATGGCTGGATGCGGCAGTATGCCCGAGGATCTGGCCACGCTCTCGCAGCTGGATGAGAGTGTTCTCCTGGAGGTGCTGAGCACCAGATTCCGGCATGATCACATTTATGTAAGTAACTTCACCTCCACTACCCCCCCCCCCCCCCCCCGTGGGGAGAAAAAGTGTACTCGCTTTAAGCCGACTCTAACTAGAAAAGCAATACCCAGAAATTAAGTTTTCTTTCATAGACCTGAACGTTGCACCGTGAGCGGATCGCTTTGTAACCTTCGCGTTCCCCTCAACTGCTTTTGTTTAGTCAACATGAGTGTATTCCCACAGTTTAGTTGAGCGAAGCCCTTTTTGTTCAACACGTTTGAAAAACTCTGAAGTTTGGCTGGTGTTTTCACTGAGAATTCAGCTAATGTGTGTTCGTGTATTAACTGGATTTTTTTGGACCAATTGTTACTTTAATGGAACAAAAACAGAAGTTGCTGGAAAAGCTCAGCAGCATCTGTGAAGGAGGAAAAAAAAGTTAAACGTTTCGGGTCCGGTGACCCTTCCTCAGACCTACTTTCCCAGCAACACCTGATTTACAGCATCCCCAGTTCTTTCGGTTTTTAATACTTTCATGGCCCATTTAAGTATAATTGATTCCACGGTGTTTAATTTTTTGGAGAGGTGATGTACGACCTGTTCTAAGATAAGGAGGTAGTCTGAATTTCTCCTAGATCTTGTTCTCTCGTGCATGCCTATGATAGTGTCAGTACTGCATTCCTAGAAAATTGGATATGATCCTGTTCTGGCGGGAAACACAAATCCCAGGTTATCATGACAGTCATAACAGCATGGAAACTGACCCTTCAGTCCAACTAGTCCATGCAGACCATGTTCCCAAACTAAACTACTCCGACCTGCCTGCATCTGGCCTATATCCCTCCAAACTTTGTATCAGAGATAAAAGGTACTGCAGATGCTGGAGAATCCGAGATAACAAGCATGGGGGCTGGATGAACACAGCAGGTCAAGCAGCATCATAGGAGCAGGAAAACTCGACGTTTCGGGCGGGTTTCGGCCCGAAACGTCGAG
>JAHRHZ010000249.1:45283178-45347463 GCA_024137785.1 Ginglymostoma cirratum
CTCGACGTTTCGGGCCGAAACCCGCCCGAAACGTCGAGTTTTCCTGCTCCTATGATGCTGCTTGACCTGCTGTGTTCATCCAGCCCCCATGCTTGTTATCTCCCTATATAGACCTACCTTGCCAATCTCTGTAACCCTGCATTTATCATGGCCAGTCCACCTAACCTGCATATCTTTGGATTGTGGAAGGAAACCAGAGCACCAAAGGAACCCAACACAGACACTGGGACAATGTGCAAACTCCACATGGTAACCTAAGGCTGGAATTGCTGTGAGGCGGTAGTGCTAACCAGTGAGCCACCCATACTCGGCCACATGCATTTGTAAAAGTTGCTTTTGTAAATTGGACCCGTGTCAAAATTGTACAGTGAAAGGAAAAAGAGAAATTGTACTTGCACAGTGTGTATCACATCTCCAGAAGTCCCAAAGTATGGCCCTACTTTGAAAGAATTTCTGTTTAAGGGACAACTTAATTCAAGCACTAGGTTCCGTTTTGGTCCAGAGAAATGGTGAAAGAGCTGGGCTGTAATAGTAATGCAAAGACATGGCTTCAGGCTGAACTGCAACACTTGTTGGAAAGACTGGAGACAATGGGGGCGCTCGGCCTTAAAATAAAAGACGTGTGAGTAGGTCTTCCAGAAATGTGCAAGGTGTCAAACCGAAACCAGTAACGATAATCTATTGATACCTGCCTTGAAGTTTAAATTCTGACAAAACTCCTCATGTTTTGGTGATGTGTGGTCCAGATTTCCACCATCTTTTTTGTGGGGGAAATATGCTCTCTGCCTTGACTTTAGAATGGCCTGGCGCTAATTTAAGATTATATCCCACTATTTTGGATTTCCCACCAGAGAAAATAATTCTCTTGTATTTACTGATCAGCCCCTTTTTATCTTGTGAAATGCCTCAATTAGACTACTTGCTAACCATGTAATCCCAGTGGTATAGATGATAAATCGACACAAATTGTCTTCATTATGTAGTTCTTTTGAACCCTGGTATCATCCTGATGAGATTTTACTGTTCCTCGACTCAAAGCTAATATATCCTTCCTGGAGAAGTATATCATGGTGAGTTGAATCATCCCTCCCCTTGTGGATTGCTGTGGGTCTGCCTAGGGAGCATTAACTGCCTGTTCAAGGGCATCAATGGCATCCCTGTGGAAAGTCTGCCACAAGCCTTCCTTCTCCAGCATAACTGCAGGAAGGCATTAGGGTGCCCAGACTGCACCCTCTTGCCTGATCAGTTGCCCACCTCTCCCTTTCCATGAAACTCCTGTTTGGGAGACATTCAGTCTTGGCCTAGGGTTCATCACAAAAATCAATTCTGATTCCATCTGGCGGCCCTCTGTACTGTCAGAGGGGCTAATTTGGGAATTTCTGTAAAGCATTTGGGATATCCTTTAGCAATGAAAGGTGCTAGTAAATCCAAGTGTCACTTTGAAATGACACGCCAAAAGGAGTTGTCAACCCGGTGAAGCTACAACACGGGATTACTCACATGCCAACATGTCGGAGTCATATCTAGCACAAAGGAATGTGGCTGGTGGAGGTCAGTCATCTCAGCCACAGGATGTCTCTGCTGGACTTCCTCAGGGTAGTGTTCTAAGCCCAACCAACTTCAGCTGCTTGAAGAATGACCTTCCTTCTGTAAAGTCAGAAGTGGGGATGTTCACTAACTGCACAATGTTCAGTACCATTCACAACTCAGCAGATACTGAAGCAGTTTATATCAAATAATCAGTGAATGATGGGATATCCACATTTCCCTGGAAGAGTGCAGCTCTACACCATCCAATGCAATCAAGCTTCGCTTGTTTCCCATCTAACACCGTCAACGTTCACTGCCTCCACACTGATGCACAGTAGCACAGTGTCTACCATCTACATGATGCACTGCAACAACTCACCATGGTCCTTAAACAATGGTTTCCAAACCACAACCACTACAATGTAGTAGGACTAGACACAACAGATACAAGGGAACACTGCCACTTTCAAGTTCCCCTCCAACCCACAAATGATCATGAATTGAAACTATTTTGCTATTCCCTCGCTGTCAGTGAGTCAAAATTCTGGAACTCCCTCCCTAACGGGATGTGCTGAAACCACAGTTACTGCAGTAGTTCGAGATGGCAGCTCATCATCTCCATCTCTAATGTAACCAGGGATAGACAATAAATGCTAGTCTAGCCACCAGTGCCAATGTCCTATGAATGAATAAAAAGTTGATAGAATATTGATATTGCAATTTAAAACTAATCATCCAAAAGTTTAATGATTCCTTTTATAATTTTCAATATGGTATGGGTTGTCCATTTTAAAGTGGTTCAGGTGAAGTGCCAATGTTCAGCCTTTAGAGGTCACACAAATTTGAATTGTATTACAAGATAGGGAATGTAGAATGAAATAGTTGAAAGATTGCAAATTGTCTAAGATACGTAAAGCCTGTACGTTAGGGGTTTAATTCCAATTAGAATAAGCCAGAAAATGGTGTTCCACAAGTCTCTATGCTAGTACCACTTGTTGACAATTTCCATTAATGATTTTTGAACATGCAACTCCATATCAGATTGTGTCAAATTTGGGGATATAATTAACACTGAGGAGAAGCGCAACTTAATACGAAATGATATTCTCAAATGTGCAGACTGGTCAGTAGCTTTAACACAGGTAAAATATAAGGTCATACGTTTTGGTAGGTAAGCACAGAAATAATAACTTTTCAAAAAAAATAAGAAACCGAATGAAATAGAAGATTGGTTCACATGTATCCCTAGAGACATTCAATCATTAGAAGCATTATCACTGGTCAGCAAAACTACTAAAATGTCATCAATGCAATGGGATTGACTCCTGGCTGAGTAGCGCACAAAATAGTATAAGGTCCTTCTCAGCTGCGGTCAATGTAGTGTAAATGTCTAGTCTTCAAACCATAAAAAGTGCATTGAGAGAATAGTTCAGTACAGAACTGAAAGTTAACAACTGTGTGAAAAGCTAGAAAAGGCTGTGGCTTTTTCCGTTAAGGTAAACTTAGGAGAGACCTAATAGAATTTTTTTTTTTTCCGGAAATTATGAATGAGTTGAACAGGGTCAATGTGGCAAGGAGTATTTTTTTTTTTTTTTGTTTCATTTGGAAGAATTCAAAACCAATGGCCTAAGATTCAAGTTAGTTACGAGAAACGAGAAATTTCATTGTCCATGTGGGTAGCATGTGGAAGATGATTAAGTTGAATAATTTGCATTTTTTTTTTCAAAAGGACTATATGAGGGAAAAGCAGAAAAAAGCTCAAAAGTTGATATGGGGAGACTGGATGGGAATAACTGGAGTACAAATCCCTGAGCAGTCTGGTTGGGCCGAATAGCCCGCTTTCTTGTAATGTACTTTATCACATATTTGTTCTTGCATTCTAAAATTAAAGATAACAAGGTGTAGAGCTGGATGAACACAGCAGGCCAAGCAGCGTCATAGGAGCAGGAAAGCTTCATCCTTAGAGGCTTCGCAGTGGGGTTAAAATTATTTCAGAGATAGAAATCTTCTTTTGGTTTTGGTTTTGTTAGAAGCAACTATGTTAATCTTGGGTTTTTTTTTCAAAGAATTATCAAAGCATAATGACATTGTCATCATTAAACTGAACTTGTGTTCTATACTACTTTAATTACAGATATTCAAAGTGTTCTTGATGTCAGGAATCAAATTTGGAAACTTGCAAGGTGATATTAGATTAATAAGGTTCGTTTTAGTTGCGCAGTTGATAGATATCACTGGGACCTTTTTCATTTTCTATGATCTGTTTTTAAAGGTGCCTGGAAAGCATTTCCATGCTCTAGTTATAAGCTACAGCAGTACTTCTCCAACAGAGTTATTAGAGCTAACATGGTTAAATAAGCTCCTGTGGTAAATGGGGGAGGAGACCCCAAAAAATAGTGTTTATCATTAAACTCCTTGAATTTCAACCCTTGCAACATACTTGGAAATGCTGATTTTTTTTTTTATTTTTAAAGGTGTTTTAGGAAAGGCTATACAAGTACCAGTCTCCAAAACAATTGTGGAGGGTATCTAAATGTTGAAGAAAAGCAACAGAAGCGCTGGTGAACTTACTACTGGACCAGTGATTGATTGTAGAATTGTTTCCGAAGCTTAGTGTGAGGTAAACCTTGCTGAATGAGAGTTCTGCAGAATAAAGCAATCTCAGATTCATAAACAAAAGCAGATTGGTAGTCTGAGTTAGAGGCAAAAATACATCATTTTTGGCTGAATAAGATTACAGCCTTCTTAGTTAACCGCTACCGAACAACCTTAACAATAAGTCTTGAATGATGGAAATGGAGAATTTGATGTCATTAACATACTTGTGAAAACTGACCCATAAATGAGTACAACGTCATTGAGGATGGTGTGTAAACAAAGTTAAAGCTGGTGATGGAAATCTGACAACCTTGAGGTAATGATGGGGAAGTGCCACTTAATACGAAATGATTTTCTCAAATGTGCAGACTAGTCAGTAGCTTTAACCCGGATAAATGCAAGATCATACATTTTGGTAGGTAAACACTGAAATAAAAACTTCTCAAAAAAAATTGTGGGTAAAAATGGGTAACGGGAGGAGCCATGACTAATCTGCAGGTTAGATTGCGCTGGAAATTAGAACAAAATGAGAACAGCCTTATTGGGCTGAGTAATGAAGGAGATGTGGTGGAGCTGGAAGAGGTGGTTGCGTTATTCGTACTTTGAAAGGTTGAAGAGAGACAGTGCACCACAGTCACTGTCACAAAGGATGTTGGTAATTTTGACCCCTGGTAAAGATCTTTATTGAAGTAAATAGATCACATAATTGACCAAATTCAAGCACTTTATAGAAATGGAAAGTTAGATATAGGGTGTAGTTTGAGAAAATGGCGGGCATCTTGGGTGTACCTATTTAAAATTGAAGACATGATTCCTATCCTGGAGGGAGGTAAGTCCTGTGGAATCTACAGGTTCTAAACACTTTCTTTAAAAAAAAAGTTGACCTCTAAGATTTGCATTATTACTAATTACAATCCAGTCATTTGCCACAGCTGTCAAAATGTGAGCAGAGTTTTCAGAACAGATTGCTAGATCTTAATTGGGTTTAAGAAGCATATTGGCTATGATCGAATGGCAGAGCAGACCGGATGGGCAAAATTCTGCTCCTGTGTCTTATGGACTAAAAACCAAGTCAGTATAACCTGATGTTTGGTTGATGCCACAACAGATTGGTCTAAAGAATTTTGCTGAAAACATCCAATGAGTTCCTCACTAGACTACTTTCTCCAATCATCTGATTTTTTTTTTTAATTCAAGTCTGTATG
This sequence comes from Ginglymostoma cirratum, assembly GCA_024137785.1. Lineage (NCBI taxonomy): Eukaryota > Metazoa > Chordata > Chondrichthyes > Orectolobiformes > Ginglymostomatidae > Ginglymostoma > Ginglymostoma cirratum. The sequence continues at coordinate 45,288,512 of JAHRHZ010000249.1, forward strand.
TAGGTTAGATCCCACATGATGATCACTGTACCTTTTTGACAAGCTTCCGTTATTTCCTCCTTGACTGTTGTACCACAATGTACTCTCGGGGCACAACTTACTTCTAGTCTTTATAATTCTTTATCTCAAACCAGATTGCTTCTATATCCTGGCTTCCTGAATTTAGGTCATTCCCCTCTTCGTGCTAATAAAACCTTTAATTAACAGAGCCGCTCCTCCACCCTTTCCTAGCTTCCTGTCCTTCCTAAACATCCCATATCCTTCAATATTCAGATTTCAATCTAAGTCATCCTGCAGCCAAGCCTCAGTAATGGCCATTAGATTGTATTTAGTTATCTCAGTTTGTACTACCAGTCCATCTGTTTTGTTTTAAATGCTACATGCACTCAATAGAGTGCCTTGTCTTTGTATTATTTTGTAATCTTTTGTCTTATCTGCTGATTTGCTTTTTGATCTGTATTCTCAGTCCCTTCCTGGCATTGCCTGGTTATCATTTCCCACATTAATGCCTTCCTCTGTTCCCTTTGCCCCATTTTGATCCACCACAGTCTCCTGGCCCGCACTGTTTGGTTTAAGGCTCACCCTCCTTGTTATGCGGTTTGCACGAATCCGAGTCCCAGTGCAGTTCAAATGTAGACCATCCCAATGGTCCCCACTTTTCCCATACCAGTCTTTCAACCATGCATTCATCCATTTAACCTTGAATACTCTATGCTAATTTCACGTTGTTCCAGTTCTGGCTCCTAATTTGGTGCCAGCTTCTCATATATTGGCTGTGCAGAACCTTCCTATGTTATTGGTGCCAGCATGGGTCGCAGCAAATGGATCCACCCCTCCCACTGCCAGTAAAATTAATTATCTGTGCCTGCTTGTTCCTAGATGGAGCAACAACAGCAATTTAATTGGGTGGAGTGGCTAAAGTATTAGGTAGGCTTCCTGATATTTTATTTTGATCCCTTTCAAGTGAAGGCAGATCTGAATGTGTGGATGAAGAGGTTATGAGGACCAGATGCTGCTCTGTGGTGATATTCCTATTTACATGCGCTGTGGATTTTTCATGTATACTGGCTGCTCAGATAAGCTCCAAGGTGCCAGTGTGGGACAGTAACTTGCCAAGTAGTCAATTCTTTCAGTACATTGAAATGAGAGAGAAATTAATTTGCTAGGCTCTAAGTCTTGTTCTGAGAATCAAAGTGTAACTGTGTCAGAAATGTTAACACTTTCTAAGCTGTAAATAGTTAGCAAATGTAACTAGCAAATCATTTGTAGTAAATAAAGATGTTCTTTTTATTATTCATTCATGAGGTGTGGATTTTGCTGATTGGGCCAGCATTTATTTTCCATCCTGAATTGTCCTTGAGAAGAGGATGTCTTCTTGAACCGCAGTTGAACACTGTAATCAACAGTAAACATTCCCGTTCTCCCCTTATGATATGGGAAGGTCATTGAAACAGCTGAAGACGGTTGGCCCCAGGACATTACCCTGACAAACGTTTTAGGGCTCCTGTGGTGCAGTGTCCCTATCTTTGATCCAGGAGGCCCAGGTTCAAGTTCCATCTGCTCCAGAGATTTTTCATAGCATCTCTGAAGACAATGAGAAAATTTCTGCCATGAGAAACTCCTGCGCAGATGTCCTGTAGCTGAGATGACTGACCTCCAACAATGACAATGCTCTTCCTATTTGCCAGCTTTGACTCCAACTGGAGGAGCGCTTTCCCCTGATTCCTTTCAACTGTCCTAAATTGACTGGAGTTTTCTTATGTATCCAACTAGTAGAATAGAGAAGGGCAAACCAGTGGATGTGGTTTATTTGGATTTTCGGAAAGCTCTTGATAAGGTCCGTTGTAAGAGGTCCCTCCACCATATGGTCAGAAGTGGGGGTGTTCATTGATGATTGGTACTGAACATCGCACATTTGTGACTCCTCAGATACTGATATAGTCTGTGTTCAAATGCAGTAAGACCTGGACAATATCCAGGCTTGTGCTGACAAGTGGCAAGTAACATTTGCACAATTGGCACAATCAGGAAGGAGAGATCACATCCAGAGTGAGACACATCCAAGTGAGTACATTGTTTGGGGAATTTAGAGGCAGTGTGTGAATTCGTTGCAGATGGGAAAAGTGCTCTTTTAGGCTCATAGTTTATAAGATTTTTTTAAACAGGATAAATTGAAACCTAAAATCAGGGTCCAACACAAAAGAGTGACGTGACAGGTAAACCATAAGTTAAGTAAACTACTAATGTGACTATCAATTATAGGTTTCTTTCACATTGAAGGTAAATGGGGGAAATATTTACAAGCTACAAACCAAAAGATGAGTACTAAATATATGTAAAAATTAGAATTAAGTAATTAAGACAGAGATGCAAGGCCAGGTGATGTGTTGTAACAGCATGATGTGGGAACTGGTGGACTGTGTTGTGGTTCATAATGACTGCATTTGTAGCAAATGTTTGTTGCTTGAGGAGCTCCAGCTCAGTTGTTGAGCTGGAGTCTGAGATTTGAACACTGTGATTAATGTGCCATTATTTAAGAGAGGCTGCAGGGAAATACCTGTGAACTACTCACTGGTGAGGCTAACGTCCATGATGGGTAAATTGTTAGAGGGGATTCTGAGAGACAGGATCTATAGGCCATTGAAGAGGCAGGGACTCATTTGGGATAGTCAACATGGCTCTGTGCGTGGGAAATCGTGTCTCTTGAATGATTTTTTTTTTGAAGTGGTGTGCATGGAGGTAGATTAGGGCAGTGCGGTAGATATTGTCTACATGGACTTTAGCAAGGCCTTTGACAAGGTACAGCATGGTGGGTTTTTGAATTAAGTTAAATTTCATGGGGTCCAGGAAGAGCTAGCCAATTAGTTACAAAATTGACTTGACGCTAGAAGACAGAGTGTAGTGGCAGAAGAGACAACACTGTGTGGAGCTGGAGGAACACAGCAGGCCAGGCAGCGTCAGAGGAGCAAGAAAGTTGATGTTTTGGGTCGGGATCCCCTTTCTGAAGCAGGGTCCCGACCTGAAACATCAACTTTCCTGCTCCTTTGATGCTGCCTGTCCTGCAGTGTTGCTCCAACTCCATAGTGTTGTCTCTGACTCCAGTACCTGCAGTTCTATCTGTCTCTCTGGTGTTGAAGGTTGTTTTTCAGGCGGGAGCCCTGTGATTAGTGGTGTGCCGCTGGGTCCACTGCTTTTTGTCACTTGTATAAATGATTTGGATGAGAATTTAGGTATGGTTAGTAAGTTTGTGGACAACACCATTGGTGGTATAGTGGACAATGAAGAAGGTTATGAGCATGCAGCCAGACCTTGATCAACTGGACCAGTGGACTGAGGAATGGCAGATAGTCAATTTAGATAAATGCAAGGTGCTGCACTTTGGTAAGGCAAACCAGGACACAACTTGCACTGTCGATGGTAAGGCCCTGGAGAGTGTTATAGAACAAAGGCATGTAGGGGTACAGGTTCATAGTTCATTGAAAGTGGTGTCACAGGTAGACAGGGTGGTGAAGAAGACTTGAGACATGCTTGTTTTCATCGGTCAGAGCACTGAGTATAGGAGTTGGAATGTCTTGTTATGGCTGTACAGGACGTTTGAGATCAGATTTGGAGTACTGCGTGCAGTTCTGGTCGCACTACTATAGAACAGATATTATTAAACTAGAAAGAGTGGAATGGGTTATAAATTTTCATGGGTTAAGAATTTGTTGTCAGTCAGGAAATGGGGTGGGAATAAATGGATTTTTTTTTTTCTCCTCCGTGGCAGTCAGTGGTTGGTGTGATGGCTAAATGTGAAGTTATACACTTCAGTGTGAAGAACAGAATATTATTTAAATGGTGATTTGTTGGGGATTGTGGATACACAAAGGTGATCTTGTACATCAGTCAATGAAAAAAGGCAGGTGCAGCAAGCTATGAGAAGGCAAATGGCATATGGGCCTTTGTGAGAGGATTTGAGTTCAGAAGTAGAGAAGTCTTGCTGCAGTTATACAGAGTCTTGGTGAGACCCCCACCTCACATATTGTGTGCAGTTTTGGTCTCTTGACCTAAGATAGTCAGGGAGGCAATGGCCTAGTGGTATTACTGTTGGACTATTAATCCAGAGACTGAAGGGATGTTCTGGAGACCCAGGTTCAAATCCTGCCATGGCAGGTGGTGGAATTTGAATTCCACAAGGAATCTGGAATTGAGAGTCTAATGATGACCGTGAACACGTTGTGGATTGTCAGGAAAAACCTACCGGGTTCACTAATGTCCTACATGTGACTCCAGATCTATAACACTGTGCCCTCTGGCCATTTAGGGATGGGCAATAAATGCTGGCCTAGTCTGTGATGCCCTCATCCCATGAATGAATGACTGAATAATAAATAAAAATTGCCAAACAGGGAACGCAGTAGAGGTTCACTGGGCTGATTATCAGGGATGGCAGGTTTGGCATAGAAGGTGAGGTGTGGTACGTCAGGCCCTGTGCCTACTAAAGTTTAGAAGAATGAGTGGGAATCTAATTGAAATGTATAATATTCTAACACAGTTGGGCAGACCAGGGGGAATGCGGGGAGAATGTATTCCATGGTGGGGGAGTCTAAAACCAGGGCCACAGTCTCAGGACATGGGGTAGATCATTTAGGACTGAGATGTAACATTTCCTCACTCAAAAGGTAGTGGTCTGTGGGATTCTCTACCATAGAAGGCTGTGGAGACCAAGTGACTCCATATATTCAAGCAAGAGAGATAAATGTCTGGATTTTAAAGGCACCCAGGGATATGGGGATAAATCAGGAATATGGCATTGACATAGAACATCAGCCATGATCTCATTGACTGGTGGAATAGCTTTGAATGGCCTATTCCTCCTAGTTTCTGTTTTGTTTCTCCAGTTTTGTTAGGGCTGCTTGATACAACACTGTTAATTATGGTGTAGGTGTAAAGGGCAGTCAGTCTCACCTTGCTTCTGGAGTTCAGCTCTTTTTTGTTTCCCCCTCCTACGTTTGACCAAATATAAGGTTAGGAGCTGAGTGGTTCTGGTGGAATCTCAACCGGAAGTCATTAAGCAGGTTATTGCTAAACAAGTACTGCTCAGCAACAAAGTTGATAAACCTTTCAATCACTTTGATCAAGAGCAGACTAATGATGTGATGATTGGCTGGGTTAGATTTGTCCTGCTTTTTGCTTCTAGGAATTACCTGGGCAATTTTCCCACACTGTCAAATAAATATCAGTGTTGTTGTTCTGGGCCAGCTTGGCTAGGAGTGTGGCATGTTTTAGAACAGAAATCTTCAGTACTATTTCTGGATTATAGTCAGGGACCACAGCCTCTATAGTTTCCATTGCAAAAACACAGATGAAGCAACCACATGGAGTGAATTGAATCAGCTGAAGACTGGCATCTATCATGTTGGTACATCCAGAGGAGGCTGAGATGTATCATCCACTCGGCACTTCTGGCTGAAGATTGTTAAAAATATTTTATCCCTATCTTTTGCACCGTGCTGGGCTCCCCCATCATTGAGGACGGGGATGTTTTGAGGAGCCTCCCCTTCCAGTGATTTTTTTAAAATGTTCACCACCCTCTACCATTCACAGTTGGCTGGGGCAAGGCTGCAGAGTTTAGATCTGGTCTGTTGTTTATGAAGTCTCTTAGTTTGGTGTATCAATTGCAGCTGTTTGTACAAGCTGTCTTGTGTTGTAGCCTCAGCAGGTTGACATTTTATTTTTCAGTGTGCTTGGTACAGCCGCTAGTGGGCACAGAGCCAGACAAACCACACTTCACCTTCTATGCCATCCCTGATATCAGCCCAGTGAACCTTTGCTGCATTCCCTGTTCGGCAGCTCTTCTTTGCACCAAGGTTGATCCCCTGGCTTGATGCTAATGGTAGATTGGGGAATATGCTGGGCCATGAAGCTTGCAATTTGTGTTTGTGTTGTAGAATTGAGTAAATTTATTTTGGATGTCTAAGTTGTCTCACTGCGTTGATTTTTGTGAGTTGTTTAGGGGTTACCTATCCTTAACCCCATCCCATGTCTCTGACCTGCGCTGCTGCTTGGTGAATTCATGCAACATCACATGGATTTTGACGTGTCATGGTTCCTCGTCATTACTTCTCTCAATCTCTCCACTGTCTCCAACTGGTCAGGCTGTCTATCTGACAACTAGTACCAAACCTCCCTCCAATTAAATTGTGAAGACCAAAGCCATTGGTTTTGGTTCCTTGCTGCACGTTCAGTCCCATAGCCACACTCTGGCAACAACCTCAGGCTAGACGAATCTGAAACCTTGGTGTCATATTTGAGACTGAAATGAATTACTAATTAGATTTTGACACCATCATGAAGGCTGCACCTCTATAACACTGCTGACGCGTACAAATATACCAATCAGGAGCAGAACAAGGCCATTTTGACAATCTAATCTGCTCTGCCATTTGATAAGATCGTGGCTGATCTGATTGTGACCTCTACTTTCCTGTCTAGGCCCTGACACCCTTTGACCCACTTGTCAGTCATGAACCTATCTAACTCGGCCTTAAAAAATACTCATTGTCCTGTCTCCTGCTGTCTCTGAGGAAGAGAATTCTATAGACCAAGTACCCTCACTGAGAGAGAATTTCTCCTCTTCTCCAACTTAAATGGGATAACTCTTTTTAAATCGTCTCCTATGAGGTGAGATGAGAGCGACCGCCTTTGACATTTTGCATTATGGAACCCTAACAAAACTGGAGTCAATGGCTATCATGGGCAAGCACTCCTCTGGTTGGAGTCCTGCCTGACACTTAGGAAGATGGTTGTGATTGTTGAAGGTCAGTGTTCTCAGCTCCAGGACATCTCGGCAGGAGTTCCTCAGGGCAGTTCCCTAGACCCAACCATCTTCAGCTGCTTCATCAATGACCTTCCCTTCATCATTAAGGTCAGAAGTGGGGATGTTCCCTGATGATTGCACAATGTTCACTATTTACAACTCCTCAGATACTGAATCAGTTCATGCCCAGAGCTTGTTGCATTTTGACAATATCCAGGTTTGGGCTGACAAGTAGCAAGTAATATTTGTGTAACACAAATGCCAGGCTATGATCATCACCAATAAGAGACAATCTAACCACTGCCCCTTGACATTCAATGCTGTTACCATCACTGAAACCTCCATTAGTAACATCTTGGGGTTACCATTGACCAGAAACTGGACTAGCCATATAAAGACAGTGGCTGTAAGAGCAAGTCAGAGGCTAGAAATCCTGCAGCAACTAACTCCCCTCCTGACTTCCCAAAGCCTGTCCACCATCTACAAGGCACAAGTCAGGTGTGTGATGGAATACTCCCCAGTTGCCTGGATGAGTGCAGCCCCAACAACACTCAAGAAGCTTGACACCATCAGGACAAAGCAGCCTGTTTGATTGGCACTACATCCACAAGCATTCACTCTCTCGCCACTGCTCAGTAGCAGCAGTGTGTACTATCTACAAAATGCACTGTAGAAATTCACCATACATCCTCCGACATCACCTTCCAAACCAATGACCACTTTCATCTAGAAGGACAAGGGCAGCAGATACATGGGAACAACACCACCTGCAAGTTTCGCTCCAAGCCACTCACCATCCCGACTTAGAAATATATTGCCATTCCTTTAGTGTTATTGGGTTAAAATTCTCTAATTCCCTCCCTAGGGGCATTGTGGGTCTAGCTACAGCACATGGGCTGCAGCAGTTCAAGAAGGTAGCTCACTTCCACCCTCTCAAGGACAACTAGAGACGGGCAATAAATACTGGCCAAGCCAGCAATGCCCATGTCCCACAAGTGAATAAAAGAGAAAAGGAAACATTCTTTTCATTATACAACCTGTCAAATCCCTTCGGGGCTTCGTATGTCTCAATAGGATCACCCTTCACTCTTCTAAACTCTGATGGATAAAGACTCAACCTGTCCAACCTATTGTCATAAGGTGACCTGTTCATTGCAAGAATTGGTTGAATGAATCTTCTTTCCATGCTCTCAAAAATCATTTTATTCTTTGTATTTAAATAAGACCACCAAATCTGCATGTAGTACTCCATGTGATCTTACCATCACCCTGTTTAACTGTGCAAAACTTCCCAAATTTTATTATTTTTTGATAAACACTGTTTTATTTGCCTTCCCAATCAGTTTACTGTACCTGCATCCTGATTTTGTGTAATTCTTGTATTAGGATGTGCAGATCTTTCTGTACCAAAGAGTTTTGCAATCTCTCTCAAACAGTATACTGCTTCTCTCTTTCTGCTGAAGTGGACAAGTTTACTTTTTCAGCATTATGCTGCCTCTGTCAAATCTTTGCCCACTCACTTAATTTGTCTTTACCCTTTTGCATTACCTTTGCAATTTACTCACCTGCCCATCTTTATGTCATTGGCAAATTTAGCAGCCAGGTATTGTTCTTCATCCATGTCATTGGCATCGATAGTAATGTGAGGCACTAGCACTGTTCTCTGTGCCACTCCACTTATTCTATCCTGCCAGCCTGAAAATAACTCATTTATTCCTATCATTTTTCTTTTTTCTTTAGCTAACCAATTCTCTATCAATGCTAATATGTTAACCTCTACATTTGTGAGCTGTTATTCTGTGGAGTAGATGTTGTCAAATGCATTCTGGAAAACCAAGCATGCCCCATCTACAGGTTCCCTTTGTCCAAACTGCCTGTCACTTCCTCAAGAAATTCTATCAGTTAGTCAAACATGAAAAACTATTGTTGACTCTGTCTGATTGCATTAAGATTTTCCAAGGACCCTGTGGTGCCCTCTTCAATGATATATTCCAGCATTTTCTTGATTAAAGGAGTCACACTTGCTATTTTTCAATCATGGGACTTTTCCAAAATCCTAAGGAATTTTGAAAATTAAAACCATTGCATCTGCTATTTGAACAACCACCTCTTTCATGACTGAAGTCCATCAGGACTTGATGACTTATCAGCTTTTATTGTTAATAATTATTTCAGTACCATATTTGCTGGTGATTGTAATTGTTATAAATTCCACACCTTCTTTATCTCTTGATTTTATAACTATTTCTAGGGTGTTATTTGTGTCTTCTACAGTATCTATTCAATACATTTTTAAATTTCCTGCTGTTAATTTCTCAGACATGCTCTTAGGAGGACCAACACTTGCTTTAGTTCCCCTCTCTCTTTTTTTTAATATGTGTAGAAACTCCCTTACTATCTGGTTTTATATTTTTAGCCAGATTTGTCATACTGTAAATTCTACTTGTTGCTCAACTGGTAAAACTATTACCTATGCAATTATTACACCTGCATTTGACCATTCTAATTCACTACTGGCTAGCCTCCAATGTTTTACGCTCTAAAATTGAGATCATTCAAAATTTTACTGTCTTAGTCACCAAATTTGACTTCGTGTCCTGGTCCTCCATCATTCCCATGCTCTCTGACCGATTTTTTGCCTCCATTTAGCCAGGCACAAATGTTATAATTTTCAGATTCTTCCATGTTTTTGACCTCACTCTCTTCACAATTTCCTCCACCTACTCAACCATTTGAGATCTCTGTTTCTTTCTCTCTGGCATTTTGAGCACGTCTGATTTCATTGTTCCACCATTGATGGCTATGCGTTCAGCCGTCTAGCTCCTTATATCTGAAATTCCTTCCTAAACCTTCTCTACACCACCCCACCCCATCTTCCCTTTCAGTTGCACTTCTATTTTTCTTTACTTATCCTTTTTTTTAAACTTTGCATTAAATGTTGCCCCATGACTCCCTTCTGAAACATCTTGGGATGTTTTCTATTGATAAAGGAGCTAATATAAATACCTTGTCAAGGGCAGTTGGGGTTTTGCAAAGCCGTGACTTTACATGAAAGAATTTAACAATGAAGCTGCTGTTTGTTGCAGTGATGGGCAGAGTATTGCCTTTGAGAATCAACACGTTGTGAGAGATTTGGCTCAGCTCTTCCACTGAAACACTTCACTTGCCACCCCCCCCCACTCCACTGACTTGACCTTTTAGATTGTTATGATAATGTTGTAACAAAAGCTCAACTGGCTGTTGCTAAATTTAGAGAAACACATGCACATTATTTAGCTGGTAGATGCTTTACATGTCTAAGTTCTTTTTGAATTCACAAAGTTTACTAGACTAATACCTGGAATGAGCAGATTGCCTTGCGAGGAGATGTTAGGCGGGCTAGGCCTGTTTCCTCTGGAGTTTAGAAGACTCAGAGATGACTTAATTGAAACATACAGGATCCTAAGGGGATAACAAGGTGTGGAGCTGGATGAACACAGCAGGCCAAGCAGCATCATAGGAGTAGGAAAGCCTATGATGCTGCTTGGCCTGCTGTGCTCATCCAGCTCCACACCTTGTTATCTTGGATTCTCCAGCATCTGCAGTTCCTATTGTCTCGGATCCTAAGGGGACTTGACTGGGTGGATGTTGAAAGGGCGTTTCCTGTTGGAGAATTTAGAGGTTGGGGCCTTAGTTTAAAAATAGGGGGCCATCCATTTAAGACAGCGAGGAAATGAGGGTTGAGAGTCTTTGGAATTCCCTTCCTCAAAAGGCAGTAGATGCGGAATCTTTAAATATTTTAAAGGCAGAGGTCGATTAGTCTTTCATTCCCCTTGCTAATTAAGAATCTATTGGGGTGTCTGTGAAGGGAAAACATCACCGGACCCGAAACGTTGACTCTGTTTCTCCCTTCACAGATGCTGCCAGACCTGCTGAGCTTCTCCAGCAACTTTTGTTTTTGTTCCTGCTTTAGTGTCCGCAGCTCTTTCGGTTTTTCTCTATTGGGGTGTGCACGATTGCAGAGTTGATGTTTAAATCGGTCAAGTCTGACTTTGTGGTGGAGCAGGCTTGATAAGAGAAGCCTACTCTTATTCCTTGTTGTATATTCATACAAATGTTTTGTGCTCAGTTACTTTTTGCCTAATAGATTTTGCCTAGTTTGAGGTTTAGGTGATGGCAATTACCAAATATTGTACTACGTACAATTTTTTTTGTTGGTTTTAAACAGAACCTCAAGCTCCACAAGCCACTTCAAAGTTTGTTGTCATATTTCTTACAATTAATTTGCCCTAGCTTATAAATGGTATTTTATAGAGTAAAAGACTTTCAGAATCCACTGGACATGATATGATGATAGTTTTACCTTTAAATTTGGACGGTAAGCAAATTGCACGGCTAAGTTTTAACAGGTTATAAAAGAATTCTAAAAGTAGGTGTGATAGACCAAGTTGAATGACACACTGGTCACAGAAGTAATTAATTGGTGGCAAAATAATCCCTTCTGACAGGGAAGGTCAAAGTGCAGTGAGACCTGCTTTGTTTCCTGCAATGTGTGACTCGAGCAGTTTCAGGAGTTGATCCCTTATTGTAAAGTTATTTGTTCATTATGGGGCAAGATCCTGCTTTGCTGTTTAGTGATAAACATACAGGCAGCCAGGATCTGTTGTTTTTTTAAACTGTTTCTTGTTTACAATATAGACTTATTAATCCACGCTATACGTTTTCCAGAATCACGAAAGGCATACTGTCAGTCATTTCTGTTATTACATCCATACGAAATGACTCTATCTAACCATTCATCACAGATGATTCTTGGTTTAAAAAGAGGTGGTAGTAACAAAAATAGAAATGTCATGTCTGGGAGCAGAGACATTAATAGTTTCTGTAGTAATTGTCACAAGGTCAGCCAGGTAGACATCCAAGAATAGGAGTTCCCTGTTTGGACCAGATTAACAGTCACAGTCAGGGAGCCCTGGGGCTGACCAGGTAAGAACAGGAGTGTCAGAGATAGCAAGAACTGCAGATGGTGGAGTCAGAGAAAACCCAGTATGGAGCTGGAGGAACACAGTAGGCCAAGCAGCGTCAGAGGAGCAGGAAAGCTAATGTTTCAGATCGGGACCCCTCTTCAGAAATGGTCCCAACCCGAAACATCAACTTTCCTGCTCCTCTGATGCTGCCTGGCCTACTGTGTTCAGAGTGTCAGATATCCTGTTCACTCTGAGAGCCGGCTCTGAGGGAGCTGGATCAGTGTCAGGACTCTCCAAGTGTAAATAAAGGGTGACTTGGTGACAGGATACTGGCCTCTGTGGAGTTATTTCAGTGGCAATGAGAGCAAAGCGTGCTACTGAAGAAATTCGCTCTGTCTTGGGTTTGGGGTAAGCATTTCTGGCATCATGCCATTATTTGGGAACCTTGACTCGTTTGATCCTGCTGTTAAAGACTAGGGGCCCAGTATGTGGAATGAATGTGTTTTTTTTAATGCACAAATAACATTGCTTTTCATCTGTTCCAATGTGATTTTTGAGACAGCTTTGGTCCATAGGCTTTTTTCAGTTATTAGGAGCCTAACTTTCCCTGAGAAACCAGATATTTGAAACCGTTCAAAAGTTGACTGATTTAGTTAAGGAATATTATGACCTCAAACCGCCACTAATTTTGAGATACTGTTGCTTTTACTCAGCAATTTGACAACGAAGGGAGTCATTATAGGGATTTTTGACTAGGTTAAGATAACTGGCAGAGGCATGTGACTTTGATTAATCCCACAACATTTCATTAAGGGTTAAATGATGTAGTCGTGCAAAAGTGCTTACTAGCTGAAGCCCAGTTGGACTTCAAACAGGCAGTACAACTGGCTTTATCATTGGGAAATGCAGCAAGTGGAGCGTATGAGTTGCAGGGTATTCCAATGGAAGTGGACACCCCTCACCAGGCCAACTGAGCTTGGGGGACACCACTCAAATAGAGGTAATTGCATAGCCTCATTCGGGACATATCTTGAACAGAGGGACTCTAGGGCAGCCCACAGCAAAACCTCAAAACAAAGCCAAACCTTGACCAAACAATTAAAATTTTCTTCAGAGTCTGGGCTGGCAAGCCATTGTACCTGTTGCTGGCATGTGGACTCGAGACAGCAAAAGAGTGCCACTAGACCTAAATTGAGTAAGAGAACTCATAGGCTGGTATCCAGGTGAGTGAACACCCTGGAAAGTCCATCTAAATCTGGTTTGGAACAATTTATTTGCTTAGCAACATCCAAATCAGAACCAATCAAAATAAACATGCCGTTAAAATGCCAGATACTGGCTAAACTGCACCAGGATCATCTAGAAGTTTCCAAAATGAAGATGTAGGTGAGAGGTAACAACTGGTGAACAGGATTGGATGCAAATATAGCTGCGTGAGTGGGGCAGTGCCCAGAATGCCAACAAGGACAAAAATTGCCGCCAGCAGCTTCCCCCATATTTGTGGGAATGGCCGGGTAAACCCTGGACTCAGTTACACGTTGACTATGCAGGTCCTTTCTTGGGTTTAATGTTCTTGGTCATTGTACATGCCCACCCAAAATGTCTCAATGTGAACAGAGTTCATTGTCAAACATGGGAGTGATGATAGAAAAAACTGCGCATCTTTTGCAATACATGGACTCCGAGAACTGTTGGTAATGGATAATGGGCCATTGTTTCCTAGCAAGGAATTTGAGTATTTCCTAAAGTTGAACGCAATTCAGCCTACAAGGACAGCTCCAATCCATCCATCCATCCAATGGTCTGGCAGAAAGAGCAGTCTAAACTTTGAAGGTGGGCTTAAAGAAATGGCTCCAGCTTCACTAGATACCAAACTGCCCTGGTTCCTATTTGATCACCAGATCACCACCTTCTTCAACTACAGGGATGGCTCCAGCAGAGTTGCTAATGGGGAAAAGACAAAGACAAAACACCAGGTTAAATCTGATATTTCCCAGGCATTTGGGGTAGGTGGGGAGTGGAGGTGGGTGTTACTGAAATGGCATCAGGAACGACAGTGCCAGACATATAGCTCTGCTAAATGAGAGACCGTTTTACTTCAGGGGACAAAGTTTGATGTAGGAACCTCAGGAATAGCCCTGCATGGATAAGAGGCATGGTTGACGTGAGGTCAGGTACCGTGACGCATAAAGTTTGGGTAGGTATGACAGTTCTGAGCAAGCACGTGGACCATGTGAAATCTGCAAACTGTCAAAGTGTGGGAGCAAAGCATGTCCAGCTCCTTGACAGCCTTTCTGGCTGTTCCAGAACCAAAGGTTCTCCCTCTCTGTTACGCATTGAAGATACCTTGAAATCTGAGATGGATATGGCAGATTTTGCACATTTTGGTGAAGAGAACGAATTACTTCCAAAATGCACTAGGTGCAAGAGACAAGCAAATGAGCATTACATAGTGCCCATTATCAGAGGCAGATTTGGAGGAACCTGCCCTGGTGCTAAATGCCAAGGCGGAGCTACAAAAGAAAAAGCCTTTGTCCTAGGATTCATGGGAAGAGATGTAATGATTTCTAACAACGTCAACTAAGTGGACATCAAAGAGTGATTTCCCTGATCGGACCAGGTTCCCAGCCCCAATCAGGGAGCCCAGGCTGAGAGATATAAATGAGTGTACAAGGTTATGTACTTTGTGAGAGCTGGCTCTGAGGGAGTTGGATTAGCGTCAAGGACTCTCCACATGTAAATAAAGGGTGACTTGGTGACAGGATACCGGCCTCTGTGGAGTTATTTCAGTTTGTGGTGGCTGTTGAAAATGGGAAGACTAACAAGATGGAGGAGTTTAAGAAGAGAGTGTCTAAAACATTGCTTCGATTTGCTCCTAAAAGTAAGTGGTTTGGAATTGAAGGGATTTAAGAATCTGAAGAACAGAAGTTTCTTATGAGCGTTAATTGTGGTGTGGAAGCAAAAGTATGAAAGCTGTAGATGGAATAAAATTTCGTGGAGATGGTGAAATGGAGCTTGTCTCAGGGTAAGGTTTGGAACAAGGTTTAAGTCTTTGCAGCCTCTTCCATTAATTTAATTCTTTCAGCCCTGGGTTCATTCTGTTGACTTGGTACTGTCCCCCTATCAGATCACTACATTCTCCTTGATGTGTTGCCAATTAATGACCTTTTTATTTACATAGCCAGTAATTGTAGAGTTGATTGTGCTGCCTCCCTTGAAATTGGTTTGGTGAATTTCAATTTCCTCTGTTCTACTTGGCAGTTCAGTACTTTCACCAAGATGTTTGTTAGTTATTTATGTTCAGATACAGGGATTGAAGGCAAGTGAACCTCCGTAGCGTTGGGATGAGTAGATATTAATTAACTTTGGGTTATAAAAGCTTGCTTTTTAACACCATACCACTAAAAATATGTCAATACTTGTCGTTTCCTTTGTGTTCTATATTTGTTATCTAACTGCAGAACTTTCTGTTAGCACTGTTGCCTGCTTTGTAGTCTGATCATTTTGTAGCTTCACCATCCTGATTCACCAGTGTCAGAGGTTAATTGTACATAACTGAGCAGATTGATTAAAATGTTATGATGCAGGTGGGGCCTTGAACCTGGACATCCTGCCTCTAGAACCCTTGTTAGTTATTTGCATTTGGGCTTTAACTAGGAATTAATCTACTCATAAGAAAGGAGCAGGCTGAATCTGTGGGCTTTGGATTGTGGGTACTCTTTGTAATGAGTGTTTCTAGATACTTCCATGTTATTATTTCAAGACTTTGCACCAGGTCTGTGGTTCAGTGCCTGACTGTCTGAGAGAGTTAATGTAACAAGCACAAATCACTCCTGTTTAGAACCTACAATTGGCTTGGATGGGTGCAGCTGTAAAGACTCAATAGGGTCTTGGTGCTGCTCAGGATGAATCCGTTCGCTTAATTGGCAGCCTGACCACCACATAAATAACCACTTTTCCCGCAGCTGATATACCATGTCTCCAGGTTGTACTGCAGCAATCCTCCAAAGCTTTGGCAGTATCTCCCAAACATGCAAGGTCCACCACTTGTAAGATCATCCAATTCAAGTTCTTCTCAAAGTCACTTGTCTGAGGTCTTGTGCTCTTTCATTGTTGGGTCAAAATCCTGGAACTCCCTACATGACCTCACTGTAGAAGTTCCTTCACCACATGGACTGTAGCAGTTCAAGAAGTTAGATCCCAGCACCTAGGGATGCTGACCTTATCCAGTGAAGCTACATCCCAAGAATAAACAACAACAAAGTGCCATAATCAAGCGTATTTTCCCCCTTTCCCTCACCCAAAGCTTGGTTTGGATCTTATTATTTTGCCTTTTCTTGTCCCCCTCCTGAACAATAGTGGAAGTCCAACTCTGTCTAACTCTTCATTTTTATTTTACAGACCTATGTTGGAGATATTCTTGTAGCCATCAATCCTTTCAAGTACCTACCCTTGTATGAAAAGTCGGTAGGTACTAATTTTTTAAAATGATCTATCAATAGAATTTTAGTTCTTTGATAGCCAATCATGCAAAGCTTTGCTATTAAGTTTATGAATATTAATGAGCACCTATATTATTAACTAATTTTGTGGTCAAACCTGTGTATAGGTTATTAAAGCTCTCTGACTTTCCACAATTTTTTTTTATCGTTTTTCATTGCAAGTACATTTTCGTGATAAGAAAAATCTCTGAATCCTTCCAAACTATGATGTGTTCCAAAAGTCAGAATTTGAATTTGAATAGAATATCTGTAAGATGACAAGAAACTGGTACCTCCTGAAATTCCCAGTACCAAACTTGGTAATCACCATTTTAAAAATTCTGGGTTTAAAGGAATTGCACCGATTTAGGAGATAGTGTTACATGATGGCCTGAACTTGCAAAATGGCTGCTATGGCATGATCTTTAAGAGGCCAGATGTGATTCTTGAAAATGTTAAATTTATTGTGATTTGTACTAACATGGTAGATGAGTTTAGTTTTGAGATGTACTATAAGCACAGAGGAAGTTAACCAGGTAAAAAGACATTGTGTGAGAGAAGTGGATGGAGAAGGGGAACAGGGAGCAATCTAATGTCCAGGAAAGTTAAAAGAATGCAAGCATGGTATGCTTGTCTCAAATAAATCTACCAGTAAACATCAAGTGAGGCGTTTAAGGAATTTCAAAATGAAGACCCCCTATAGTCAGTGTTGTTAGTGGTGCAGAAACTTGATATGCAAGACTTTAATGCAAAAATCAGCAGCCTCCTTTCTCATCTTAGCTTAAACTCATACCAGATGATGTCAGTGAGTCCATAATAAAAGAACTCGATAAATTTATTCTTGAATTGTGAATGATGTGAATTTTGATTCATTCAGTGAGAGTGCTGTACGACATCATGTGTAGCGTAATAGGATGACTGAAAATATAAGATTGTGGGGTTGAGAAGTCATGTAAAGTCTGATGGTGGGGGACCAAGAATTAGGCCCAAGGTAGTTTGAATTTTAGAACTGATTATAGTAAGGGAAAAGGTGAATGGAACCAGGAAAGATGAGATGGAAAATGTCTGTTCAGGGGAGATTCAGGCCATAGAGACGTATAACACAGAAACAGACCCTTCGGTCCAATTTGTCCATGCTGACCAGATATCCCAAATTAATCTGGTCCCATTTGTCGTCATTTGGCCCATATCCCTCTAAACCCTTCCTATTCATGTACCCATCCGGTAAATGTAAGAAAACTGTCAATTCCCTAAATGGCAAACAATTGCATATTACCATTGTTGGATTTCATGAAAATACAACGCTGTTTTAATTTCTACTGTGTGTTTCTGTTTGTCAGGAAGCTGAAAAATATAAAAGTTGTTCAAAAAGCAACCTACCACCTCACATTTTTGCAGTGGCTGATCGTGCTTATCGGTCAATGTTAGGACGCTTAGCCACTGGCCCCAAGAACCAATGTATCGTCATTAGGTAAGAACGCATCGATGGAGTTGTATTAAAATATCATGTGCTTGGGTGTGTTTGACCTAGTCCATACGTCCTGCACCAGATGCAGTTGTACACTTTCAACATTTTGGTTTTTAAAGAGGCAGATAGGCTTAGACACTTACAATAATTTCCTCTTCTCTTTTTCTGGTGAAAAGGCTGTTTTTCAACATTGTCTTTTATATGATCTCATGATTTTTTGAGTAAAGGGCATAGGGTGACATTAAAATATTGGTTTGACCTCTGTTAGGGGAGAAGTAATGGAACTTTGCCATTGTTGATCAGTAGGTTGCATATGCCAGAAAGTAAGTATCATAATACAGCCAATGGTAATGGTTATCTTTTCTGGATGACATTTTATAGTGTTAGGCCTTGTCTGGGTTGATGCTTTAGCTTTATAACATATGGGTGAGATCGTTGGAGACTTATGCCTCGTCAAGCGTGGAAACCCTGCTTTCTTATTGTGAATACCATCGGTATTATTTTAAAACTGATTAACTTCAACATGGGGGATCATTTAATAGTGACATTTCCCCATACCTTTCCTTTGAAAAGCAGACTTTCTTAAATTTATTTTTATTTTGAAAAATTGAGTAGTCTGATCACTTTTGTGTTGACACACTCATTAAAATCTGTAAAATATACTAGGATTTATACACTTACCATAAAAGTTTATCAAGCAACAAAAAGACATAGAAACAATGCAACAGTTTCCATGATCCTGTATTGTTCATACTGCTCACAAAGAAATCTTGGGACTCACCTTGAAGAATTTTTGCTGCTAATTGGCCCAGCTGGTAAAGCACTGACATGTCATGTTTCTGTAAATATTGATCAGTAATAATTTAACTTCTTCCCTGGAATCCTAATACTGACAAGGTTTTTTGATTCGATTTATTATTGTTACATGTGCCT
This sequence comes from Ginglymostoma cirratum, assembly GCA_024137785.1. NCBI lineage: Eukaryota > Metazoa > Chordata > Chondrichthyes > Orectolobiformes > Ginglymostomatidae > Ginglymostoma > Ginglymostoma cirratum. The sequence goes on from JAHRHZ010000249.1 coordinate 45,307,139, forward strand.
AGGTGCATGTGACAAGTTTTTTTTGTTCTTTGTGCAGTACAGACAGCTCGTAGCATACAAAGTGCAAAAGGGTAAGAAAAGAGAGCAATAAATACGATGTTATGGCTGCAGAGAAGGTACACAGAATGAGATCAACATTAAATTTGAGAGGTCCATTCAGAAGTCTAACGGTGGGGAAGAAGCTGTTCTTGAATCTGTTGGTACATGTTCTTAAGGTGAACGAATGTTAGATGTACATTTTTATTGTTTTATTTGCATTAACAGTGGGGAAAGTGGCGCTGGAAAAACTGAAAGCACCAAGCTCTTACTGCGACAGATCATGGAGCTCTGCAAAGGAAATTCCCAATTAGAAAGGCAGATTCTTCAGGTAAAATAGTAAGAGTCACTTGTTGGCTTGCTTCCCCTTCCTTGATAAGAAAAAGTCTAATCCATGCTGAGGACAGCTTGAAATTCCTCTTGTGGCACAGACATGTTGATGAACTAATGGACACTGCGTACTTTCCACTTGTGTATTTACTTTCTTCAGTTTTTGCCTTTTCGTTAGAAATGTAGAATTGAAAATAATGTTGATTCAAGTTTGTGTATAACAAATTTGTGCTGTTGCTATAGATCCTATCATTAAAAAGTACACTTATGTCAGGCCACATAGGTAGGGAGTTTGCAGGGATACTACTTGGCCATGGTATTTCGCAAAAAATTAAAAACTGTCATGGGAAGTCGTTTGGTCTAAATAAGTGGAGCAGCCACTGTGACCTGAGGAACAACAAACCACAGTGAATTGTGGCCATACAGACAACAGTTATCTCATCCATGAAGAGACAGCAAGTTAACGTGAAGGGTCACCTAGGCTCAAAACATTAGCTTGCTGTCTATTTGTGGATGCTGTCTGAGTTGCTGTGATGTATTGGGTATTTTAGGTACACATTCCAGCGTCTGCAGTAATTTGCTCCTACAACAGTTATCCCATCGGTGTTCCCTTTAAAGAGCAATTATAAATCTGTTGATTGCAGATTGGGGACCACTTGCAGCAATTTGTTCTCTTGTAAAGTTTCTCACTAATCCTCGTTGAATGGAATCTTTATAAAAGCTGAATGGTATTAATAAGAAGTTAAAGCCTGATCTATCAGTAGCAGTTTAGCTGATTGTGAAGGAAGGCAGCCAACATTGAAGTAATCATTTATCTGATTATGCTGAAACCCTCAAATGTCATGTTGGTGCCATTTGACACCAAAGTGTTGACTTTTTCAGCTGCACTTACTTGGGGTATAGTCGACTAGAGATTTATTTCTTGGGGTGAAGGCTGCAAATCGGAAGGAGAGTTCTTGTGATCCTCTTGAGCAACATGAGAGTATAGATAGTGTTAATGGTATGTGCCTTCCCCCTAGGAAGGGCGATTCAACATAGGCATATTTTTAAGGTGAGCGGGGGGAGATTCAAAAAAGACATGAATGGAAACTTTTTTAGTGGGTGGTTTGTGTGTGAGTGAACTGCCAGAGGAAGTGGTAGAAGCAGATACATTTTTAACATTTAAAAGACCTTTTGATAACTATATGAATGGGAAAGGTGTGGAGGGATCTGGGCCAGGAGCAGACAGGTGGGACTAGTTTAGTTTGGGATTATGTTTGGCATGGACTGGTTGGACTGAAGGATCTGTTTCTGTGCTTGAGTCAGTCAGATTCTATTGGCTGCACTAGCTGTGTTGGTGAGAAATTGGAAAAGAGGATACAGCTATATCCAAACACCAGGAAATGAATGGCAATACTAAATGCAATTTTCCTACAGCAATGGATAATGATTTCCAGTTAATTTACGATGTGCCTTTCTCTCCATTCTGAAGGTGCTAACACATTATGGAGAGACAGTCATTAACAGCTCTGTATGATATGGGCACTTTTTTTTTTAAAGATGTAAGTTTGGGCAGGAAATACTTGGTATGTTGTTTGACAATAGGTGACAAGGCAGCTGAGCTTTGTTTTGGTTTCACAAGACTGTACTTACACACATTTTTATAGCAGTAATAAAGACAAATGACAAACTCTGTACAATTTTCACTGTCACCAGCTCAGAATGTTTATACTTTTCTTTATGGAATGTAGTTGTTGCTGATGTGGCTACTTGCGCAACAAACAGTGATGGTGGTGAGCTGCCTTAGAATTGCTACAGTGTGGAAGCAGGCCATTTGACCCATTGAGTCCACACTGACCCACCCCGCTACCCTGTAACCCTGCATTCTCTATGGCTATTCCGCCGAGTCTGCATGTCTTTGGACACTATGGGCAATTCACCTTACCTCCACATCTTTGGACTGTGGGAGGAAATGGGAGCACTCAGAGGAAACCCACACAGACATGGGGAGAACATGCAAACTCCACACAGAATCGCCCGAGGCTGGAATCGAACTTGGGTGCCTGCTGCCGTGAGACAGCAATACTAACCACTGAGCCACCGTGCCTCCTTTTGAACTATTGCAGTGCTTGGAGTGTTGGAACGCCCACAGGCCTGTTAGGAAGGGAGTTCTAAAATTTTAACCCAGTGACAATGAAGGAACACGAAACTGTTGCGAGCGAAGATGGAGTGTACCTTGGAGGGGAACTTGCAGCGATGGTGTTGCTATGTCTGCTGCACGTGCCCTTCCAGATGGTAGAGGTTGTGGGTTTGGGAGGGATTGTTGGAGAAGGCTTACTGTGTGATTGCACTGCATCTTCCCGGTGGTACGCAGTGCTGCCGCTCTGCATTGATGATGAAAGGAGTGAATGTTATGGGTGTTGAATTATATGCCAATCAAGTGAGTTATTTTGTCTTGGATGGGGTCAAGCTTCGTAAGTGTTGATGGTGCTACATTATTTTAAGCAAGTGCAGTGTTCCTTAACACTCTTGACTTGTGCCTTTTATAGTTGGTCATCGAGTGACAGAAGGTGAATTACTTATCACTAACTTCCTATCCTCTAACCTGCTGTTGCAGCCATGGTATTTATATGGCTGCTACTGTTCATTCTCTGGTTAATAATAATCCTGTTGATGTTGATCTTGATGGATGTAAGAAATGGTGATGCTGTTGAAAGTGAAGGGATGATTGTTAGACTCTGCCTTGGAGATGGTCATTGTGTCACGTTTGTGTGGCTCAGATTTTACTTGCCACTTACTTATCAGTTCAAGCCCATATATTGTCCAGGCCTTTCTACCTTTGGACATGGACTGTTTCAGAGACTGAGGAGTTATGAACAGTGCTGAAAATGTGCAATTATTAGTGAATGCCCTCATTTCTGACTTTGTGATGTAGGGAAGGTGAAGCAGTTGAAGGTGTTGGGCGTAGGACACTCCCCTGAGGAGGCAAGTTGTAGCTTGATTATCAACCTTACTGAGAATCTCTGACTCTGAGCATGGCTGCAAGGTTGTAGATTTTGATTTGTCTGCAGTGCATTTGCAGTAATTTCAGCTTTGTATTGGCATAGCTTAGGAACCCTCGGATCTGCAGAGTGGACTGCATATATCCAATCTATTAAAGTTGAGTATTGTAGAGGGTAGTTTAAAGGAAACAATTATACCATGTCATGTTTGATATTGCATAACAGAATAGTTGGGCACAAAGTTTGGGGGAAAATAATCACCTGAATCTGTGCCATTAGAATTTCAGTATTAAATTTTTATACAATGTTTGTTTAAATTGTGGAACAACATCAAACTTTTTTTTATTTGGCCCTTCCAATTCTATTGTTTTTAGCAGAAGTGGGTCAACAGTTAAGACTACCTTCAAGTCGCCTCCTTCTGTATTCTACGGTTGCACTGTTTGTAAGGTGTGTTTGTATGGAGGGAGGAGAAGGGTGTATATTCTGTAACTCAGCAGCAATGTGTTGCTGCTGATGACGTGTAAACTGTGAAGATAACACAAGCTTCCATTGTTCCAAAGGTCAGTTTCATTATCCACACAATCTGAGATTAGGTTGCAATTAGAATTTGAAGTTTCTGGTGGCATCACAGTTGAACCCAAATTTCTGAAATTTTCAAATCTGGTAGTTTTATTGCTGTGTCAGTGAACCCAAGAGCTCTGCATTACCTTTACTCCATTTCTGAAATGAAGACATTTTGCTTGTAAAGGGTTACAGCAGTGGTTTAAGCTGGTACTACAGCATCCAGTAAACGTTGGTAAATGGCGCTAGTGACACTGGGTTTGCTTCAGCGTATAATTCACACAGGCGAGGGAGGAATATTCATCTGAATCAAATCTGTAAAATTTTGGGCAACAAGGGGACCGGGAACTCCAGTGGTTTAGCTTTTTCATCCATGTTTGCACCTCCCAAAAAGGAAAATTGTCACTTATTTAAAAATAGATTCTTTTTTTTCTCTTTATTCATTTTTGGGATGTGGGTGGCGCTGGCTGAGCCAGCATTTGTTGCCCATCTTTAGTTGCCCTTGAGAAGGTGGTGATGAGCTGCCTCCTGCTGTGGGTTGACCCACAATGCTATTAGGGAGCAAATTCTGGAATTTTGACCCAGCGACAGGTGAAGGAACAGTGATATATTTCCAAGTCAGGATGGTGTGTGGCTTGGAGGGGAACATGAACGTGGTGGTGTTCCCATGATGTTCCTTTGATAATGTCGTGAAGTTTTGGGAGGATTAGGAATCTTTTAAGTTACACAGGTGAGAAAACTGAAGTTTGGAGAAGAGATTTACATAAAAATATTTATATAAAAATAGATAAAAGTAATCACTAATGTCTTTAGTTGTGACTGAAAGTCAAAGATGTTAAATCTAAGTTGTTGAACTTTATACCTTGAGAGATTTATGGAAGGATCTTTCTCAGATGTTGTATGTCGTCATCTCAGCTCCAGGACATTTCTGCAGGAGTTCCTCAGGGTCGTGTCCTAGGCCCAACCATCTTCAGCTGCTTCATCTATAACCTTCACTCCATCATAAGGTCAGATGTGGGACACTCGCTGATGAGTGAGCAGTATTTCAGCATCATTTGCAACTCCTCAGATACTGAAGCAGTCCATGTGCCCATGCAGTGAGACCAGAACAATACTCTGGTTTGGGCTGACAAGTGGCAAGTAACATTTAGAACATAAGAACTAGGAGCAGGAGTAGGCCGTCCGGCCCTTGGAGCCAGCTCCGCCATTCAATAAGATTATGGCTGATCTTTTTGTGGACTCAGATTTGCACTACATAAATGCCATTCAATAAACATCACCAACATGAGAAAATGTAACCAATGCCCTTGACATTCTACGGTGCTACCATCGTTGAATCCCTCACTATCAAACTGAAACTGAACTGAACTACCCATAACATGTGAGATAACAAGGCGTTGGTCTGGATGACACAGCAGGCCAAGCAGCATCATAGGAGCAGGAAAACTTGACGTTTTGGGCCTAGACCTTTCATCAGAAATGATGTACCCATAACATGTACTGTGGCTACACAAGAAAATTAGAAGTTAGGAATACGGTCATGGGTAACTCACCCCCTGACTCCCCACCTTCTACAAGGCACAAATCAGACGTGTGATGAAATACTCTCCACTTGTCTGGGCGAGTGCACCTTGATACCATCCAGGACAAAGCAGCCTGCTTGAATGGCATTACATCCAGAGGCATCCAGTCCCTTCCAGCTCTGTCACTTAGTACTATCTTTAAGCTGCAGATGGAAATTCACCAAAGCTCCACCTTTCAAAACCGTGTAGAAGGACAAGGCAGCAGATATACGCGAAGGCCATGACCTGCAAGTCCCCTTCCAAGCCACACTCCATCCTGAATTGGAAGGATATCGCCTTTACTTTACTGTCACTGTGTCAAAATCCTGGAATTTCCCACATAAGAGTTCAAGAAGACAGCTCACCACCACCTTCTCAATAGCAACTAGGGATGGGCAATAAATACTGGCCCAACCAATGACACCCACATCCCATCACTGAATTTTTACTAAGTTTTGAAGTATGCAGAATGGAATTTGCCAAAGTTTGTCCACACAATACATGGAGCTATTTCTTTTGTTTTTAATGAAGTGTGATTATTAGAGCTGAAGTGAATTCAAACTATAAACCAGATTTCAGCTTAGTAATGAATAGTAATGAAATACTTCTTGTGCTCCTCACTGCATGACAAGAATGTGGAAAGAAAGCTTTGTTTTGCCTATTTTAAATAGTCTTAAAATTTTCAACTTGGTCTAAGTAATAAATATTTATTTACAATGTGATGTCTTGGAAATAGTGTACTTGATAGCCCAAAAAGCCTTGTTTCCGTTTCCAAATGGTCCTTTTGTTTCCTGCTCGTGCTTAAACTCATGGTTCAATGACTTTGTTGTGCTGACATTTCAGTCACCTCACTGCTCTTGAAATTTTGTTGAAGAAAAAGATGACATCTGGGTGGAACCAGTGATTCAACATGTCTAATTCAACTTCTACATATGTACTGTTCTGCCCTTGTTTCTGTCTGCAAGAAACTTTAAGGGGAGCAGGCAGCAAGCTCAAATAAAAACACGTTCTTGTGTGTGTTAGACAGGTGTCTCATTGGTAGCTGCGTTTCTGGTTAGATTTTAAATCAAATTCTGCAAACCACAAGTAATTTGGCTGTTTTTCACTTGCATTTGAGGATTATACCAGACTTGTTTCCTCCTTGCTATGTTCCCTTTTTAATTGAATGTGCTTGTTTTAACAACAGTTTCGTTTTACATCTTTTGTGAGGTGGCACAGTGGCTCAGTGGTTAGCACTGCTGCCTCACAGCATCAGGGACTTGGGTTCGATTCCACCCTCTGGCGATTGTCTGTGTGGAGTTTGCACATTCTCCCCGTGTCTGCGTGGGTTTCCTCTCACTGTCGAAAAGTATGCAGGCTAAGTGCATGGATTGGCCATGAAAAATTGCCCATAGTGTTGAGGGATGTGTAGATTAGGTGGGTTTTAGGGAATGGGTCTGGGTGGGATGTTCTGAGTCGATTTGGGCTGACGGGCCTGTTTCCACACAGTAGGGATTCTATGATTTGATTTTTATTATTGTCCCATGTACCCAGATATAGTGAAAAGTTCTGTTTTGTGTACAGTACAGGCAGATCAGATCATAGGGTGATAGAACTGAGTGAGGAATACAAAGTTATCTTATTAAACACTATTTAATAATTCATCTGTCTAATTTCCCTGACCAAAGCATGCTTTGAAAGCACTATTACATTTGTAAGGGCTTCCCTCTCAAATATCACTACCTGAATTAACCCATCCAATTCAAAACGATTTTTCAGTGCTCAGCAGAACTATATTCCAATGATAAGGAAGAACTGTAGGAAGACAGCCAGCCATGGATGTCTAAGGAAATAAAGGAAAGTATCAGATTTGAAAAAAAACACCTACAAAAAAGCAAAGAATAGTGGGAAACTAGTAGACTGGGAAATCTTTAAAGGCCAACAGAAAGCCACAAAAAAAGTTATAAAGAAAAGTAAGATAGATTATGAGAGTAAACTAGCTCAGAATATAAAAACAGGCAGCAAAAGTTTCTGTAAATATGTAAATCGTAAAAGAGTGGCGAAGGTAAACATTGGTCCTTCAGAGGACGAGAAGGCCAATTTAATAACTGGGAATGAGGAAGTAGCCGAGACATTAGACAGTTGTTTCATGTCGGTCTTCACTGTGGAAGGCACAAATAACACGCTGAAAACTAATGGCAAGAAGGTTATAGCAGGTGAGGACCTAGAAACTATCATCACTAAGGAGGCAGTGCTGGGCAAGCAAATGGGGCTAAAGGTAGACAAGTCTCCTGGCCCTGATGAAATGCATCCCAGGGTACTAAAAGAGGTGATGGGGGTAATAGCAAATGCACTAGTAATTATTTACCAAAATTCACTGGACTCTGGGGTGGTTCCCGCAGATTGGAAAACAGCCACTGTGACGCCACTGTCTAAAAAGGGAAGTAGACAAAAAGCAGGTAACTATAGGCCAGTTAGTTTAACTTCCGTAATGGGGAAAATGCTTGAATCTATCATTAAGGAAGAAATAGCAAGACATCTGGATATAAGTTATCCCATTGGGAACATCCAGCATGGATTCTTGAAGGGTAGGTCGTGTTTAACTAATTTGGTGGAATTCTTTGAGGACATTACTTGCATGGTGGACAATGGGGAACCTGTGGATGTGGTGCGTCTGGATTTCCAGAAGGCATTTGACAAGGTGCCACACCAAAGGCTGCTACATAAGATAAAGTTGCATGGTATTACAGGTAATGTATTGGCATGGATAGAGGATTGGTTGACCAGTAGAAAGCAAAGAGTAGGGGTAAATGGGTGTTTTTCTGGTTGGCGGTCAGTGGCTAGTGGTGTGCCTCAGGGATCAGTGTTGGGACTGCGATTGTTTACAATTTACAAATGATTTGGAGTTGGGGGCTAAGTGTGGTGTGTCAAAATTTGCAGATGACACTAAGGTGAGTGGTAGAGCAAAGTGTGCAGAAGACACTGAAAGTCTACTCGGGGATATAGGTAGCATAAGCGAGTGGGCAAAGGTCTGGCAGATGGACTACAATGATAAGTGTGAGGTCATCCATTTTGGTAGGAATAACAGCAAAATGGACTGTTTTAAATGGTAAAAAATTGCAGCACGCTGCTGTGCAGAAGGACTTGGGTGTCGTTGTGCATGAATCGCTGAAGGTGGGATTGCAGGTGCAGCAGGTAATTAAAAAGGCAAATGGAGTCTTGTCTGTCATCGCTCGCGGGATGGAGTTTAAAAACAGGGAGGCTATGCTGCAGCTGTATAGGGTCCTGGTGAGGCCACACCTGGAGTACTGTGTGCAGTTTTGGTCTCCTTACTTGAGAAGAGATATACTAGCACTGGAGGGGGTGCAGAGGAGAGTCACTTGGTTGATTCCAGAGTTGAGAGGGTTGGATAATGAGGAGAGACTGAGTAGACTGGGATTATACTCATTCGGAATTCAGAAGAATGAGGGGAGATCTTATAGAAACATATAAGATTATGAAGGGAATAGATAAGGTGGAGGCAGGGAGGTTGTTTCCACTAGCAGGTGAAACTAGAACTAGAGGGCATCGCCTCAAAATAAAGGGAAGCAGACCCCTAGTAGGACTGGGGTCAGGAGGAACTTCTTCACCCAAAGGGTTGTGAATCTATGGAATTCCCTGCCCAGTGAAGCGGTTGAAGCTACCTTGCTGAATGTTTATAAGGCAAGGCTAGATAAATTTTTGAACAGTAAAGTAATTAAGGGATATGGTGTGCGGGCGGGTAAGTGGAGCTGAGTCTCAAAAGGATCAGCCATGATCTTATTAAATGGCTGGGCAGGCTCAAGGGGCCCGATGGCCTACTCCTGCTCCTAGTTCTTACGTTCTTATCCCAACAAGTCCTTCATTTGTTCCCATTTGGAAGAAAGCCTTTTCTTTCTTTTCACTCAATGTGAATGTCATTGGATTAGCCAGCACTAATTGCCCATTCCTACTTAACCAGTAGGTGGTTGAGGGTCGACCACATTCCTGTGGGTCTGGAGTCACGTAGGTAATAAGCAGTTGGATTTCCTTCCCTTTAAAGGAAGGACATCGGTTAACTATATATTTTTATGACAATTGACAGTGGTTACAGGATTGCCATTTGACCATTTTTTGAAATTGAATTCCGGTTTCAGCATCTACCATAGTGAGATTCAAACACGTGTCCCCAGACTATTTGTCCGGGGTTCAGGATTGCTAGTCCATTGACATTAGCACTAAGCATTGACCAAAAGGGATGCTAATACAAACTTCTATGATGCTAATGCAAGTGAATTCAATAATGTTAACACCATTAAATGTTGGGGTAGAGGGCTGGGAAGTGGTTAGATTCTCATGTCGGACAAATTTGTTTTTTTGTCACTTGCATTCTGCAAATGTTCCTTGCTGTTTATCAGCCTGATTGAACTGAACTATATTGGTTTAACCGGAAAATGCAATTGGTCAGAGGTGTTAATTGTTACCTTACTGATCAACGCTTCTGTCTATATGCAGATAAAGTGAACATTTCTGTGTGTCGCATTAATTTTAATAATCGCAGAAACACTTTATTGTTAGATATCAAATGCTTAAGTGAATGCTCTTGTTTCTATATAGCCTCAGTAGATCCCAAACTACCATGCAGCTATTGAAATACTTCTTAAACACTTAAGTACTTAAAACTACTGAGGTGAATTGATGTAATGGAATCGCAGCACCCATTTGCTCACTGCGTGATCCCACAAGTAGCAATGTAGTAATGACCAGATACTCTGATAGTTTAGGAATAGATAGTTCCAGGGAACAGGGAGAATTCTTGCTCTTCTTCGAGTTCATGGGGAACTTTTTGTTTATTTTTTTTGTCTCGGTCTCTCTGTCCTGGTCTTGGTCTCGGTCTCTCTCTCCCGGTCTTCCGGTCTCGGTCTCGGTCTCGGTCTCTCTCTCCCGGTCTCGGTCTCTCTCTTGAAGGTGGTAAAAGAGGGGGAGGTGTGGCATCGCTAGTCAAGGACAGTATTACGGTGGCAGAAGGGACGTTTGATGAGGACTTGTCTACTGAGGTAGTATGGGCTGAGGTTAGAAACAGAAAAGGAGAGGTCACCCTGTTGGGAGTTTTCTATAGGCCTCTGAATAGTTCCAGAGATGTAGAGGAAAGGATAGCAAAGATGATTCTGGATAGGAGCGAAAGTAACAGGGTGGTTGTTATGGGGGCTTTAACTTTCCAAGTATTGACTAGAAATGCTATAGTTCGAGTACTTTAGATGGGTCAGTCTTTGTCCAGTGTGCGCAGGAGGGTTTCCTTACACAGTATGTAGATAGGCCAACAAGAGGCAAGGCAACATTGGATTTGGTACTGGGTAATGAACCAGGCCAGATGTTAGATTTGGAGGCAGGTGAGCACTTTGATAGTGACCACAATTCGGTTACGTTTACTTTAGCGATGGAAAGGGATAGGTATATACTGCAGGGCAAGAGTTATAGCTGGGGGAAAGGCAACTGAGGTGATTAGGCAAGGTTTAGGATGCATAGGATGGGGAAGGAAACTGCAGGGGCTGGGCACAATTGAAATGTGGAGCTTGTTCAAGGAACAGCTACTGTGTGTCCTTGAAGTATGTACCTGTCAGGCAGGGAGGAGGCGGTCGAGCGAGGGAACCATGGTTTACTAAAGAAGTTGAATCTCTTGTCAAGAGGAAGAAGGAGGCTTATGTAATGATGAGGCGTGAAGGCTCCGTTAGGGTGCTTGAGAGTTACAAGTTAGCCAGGAAGGACCTAAAGAGAGAGCTAAGAGGAGCCAGGAGGGGACATGAGAAGTCTTTGGCAGGTAGGATCAAGGAAAACCCTAAAGCTTTCTATAGGTATGTCAGGAATAAAATAATGACTAGAGTAAGATTAGGGCCAGTCAAGGACAGTAACGGGAAGTTGTGTGTGGAGTCCAAGAGATAGGAGAGGCGCTAAATGAATATTTTTCATCAGTGTTCACGCATGAAAAAGACAATGTTGTCGAGGAGACTACTGAGATACAGGCTATTAGACTAGATGGGATTGAGGTTCATAAGGAGGAGGTGTTAGCAATTCTGGAAAGTGTGAGAATAGATAAGTCCCCTGGGCCGGATGGGATCTATCCTAGGATTCTCTGGGAAGCTAGGGAGGAGATTGCAGAGCCTTTTGCTTTGATCTTTATGTCGTCATTGTCTACAGGAATATTGCCAGAAGACTGGAGGATAGCAAATGTTGTCCCCTTTTTCAAGAAGGGGAGTAGAGACAACTCTGGTAATTATAGACCAGAGAGCCTTACTTCGGTTGTGGGTAAAGTGTTGGAAAGGATTATAAGAGATAGGATTTATAATCATCTAGAAAGGAATAATTTGAATAGGGATAGTCAACACGGTTTTGTGAAGGGTAGGTCGTGCCTCACAAACCTTATTGAGTTCTTTGAAAAGGTGACTAAACAGGTGGATGAGGGTAAAGCAGTTGATGTGGTGTATATGGATTTCAGTAAAGCGTTTGATAAGGTTCCACACGGTAGGCTATTGCAGAAAATTCGGAGGCATGGGATTGAGGGTGATTTTAGCGGTTTGGATCAGAAATTGGCTAGCTGGAAGAAGACAGAGGGTGGTGGTTGATGGGAAATGTTCGTCCTGAAGTTCAGTTGCTAGTGGTGTACCGCAAAGATCTGTTTTGGGGCCACTGCTGTTTGTCATTTTTATAAATGACCTGGATGAGGGCATAGAAGGATGGGTTAGTAAATTTGCGGATGACATTAAAGTTGGTGGAGTTGTGGGTAGTGTGGAAGGATGTTGCAGGTTAGAGGGAAGGATGTTGCAGGTTAGAGGGACATAGAGAAGCTGCAGAGCTGGGCTGAGAAGTGGCAAATGGAGTTTAATGCGGAAAAGTGTGAGGTGATTCACTTTGGAAGGAGTAACAGGAATACACAGTACAAGACTAATGGTAAGATTCTTGGTAGTGTGGACGAGCAGAGAGATCTGTGTCCATGTGCATATATCCCTGCAAGTTGCCACCCAGGTTGATAGGATTGTTAGGAAGGCGTACGGTGTGTTAGGTTTTATTGGTGGAGGGATTGAGTTTCGGAGCCATGAGGTCATGTTGCAGCTGTACAAAACTCTGGTGCGGCCGCACTTGGAGTATTGCGTACAGTTCTGGTCGCTGCATTATAGGAAGGATGTGGAAGCATTGGAAAGGGTGCAGAGGAGATTTACCAGGATGTTGCCTGGTATGGAGGGAAGGTCTTTTGAGGAAAGGCTGAGAGACTTGAGGCTGTTTTCGTTAGAGAGAAGAAGGTTAAGAGGTGACTTAATAGAGACATACAAGATGATCAGAGGATTAGATAGGGTGGACAGTGAGAGCCTTTTTCCTCGGATGTGATGGCTAGCACGAAGGGACGTAGCTTTAAATTGGGGGGTGATAGATATAGGACAGATGTCAGAGGTAGGTTCTTTACTCAGCGCAGTAAGGGCATGGAATGCCCTTCCTGCAACAGTAGTAGACTCGCCAACTTTAAGAGCATTTAAATGGTCGTTGGATAAACATATGGATGATAATGGAATAGTGTAGGTTAGATGGGCTTCAGATTGGTTTCACAGGTTGGCGCAACATAGAGGGCCGAAGGGCCTGTACTGCACTGTAATGTTCTATGTTTTTCCTGTCTGTCTGTCTGTCTCTCTGTACCGTAAATCGACCTCAATGCCATAGATGTGGAAGCTAAATTAGACCATTCATCCCATGGAGTCTGGTCCATTTTCAATCATGGCTGATGTGTTTCTCAGCCACGGTCTCCAGCTTTCTCCTTGTAACCCTGGATCTCCTTATTAATCAAGAACCTATTTATTTTTGTCCTAGGGAGACTCGATAGCCTAGGAGCCTCCATAGGCTGTGGAAATGAATTCCACAAATTAACCACCCTCTGGTTGAAGAAGTTCTTCCTGATCTCAGCTCTAAAGAGTCATCTCTTCACTCTGAGACTGTGCCTTCATCCTAGTCTCTGCTAGTGGAAACATCTTCTCCACATCCTGTCTATCCAGGCCTCTCCAAATTCTGAAAGTCTCAATCAGAGATCGCCTCATCCTTCTAAACTCGCATTGAATACAAACCCAGAGTCCTCAACTGCCCCCTCATTTGACAGCCCTTTACCTGGGATCATTCTTGTAAACCTCCTCTGGAGCACCCTCCAATGCCAGCTCATCCATCCTCAGATATGATATGGGGCCCAAAACTGCACACAACATTAAAAATGTGGTGTGACCAGAGCCTTTTACAACCTCAGCAGTACATCTTTTGCTCTTGTATTCTAGCCCTCCTTGAAATGAATGCTAACATTGCAATTGCCTTCCTAATTGCTGACTGACTCTGCATATTGGGAGATTCCTGAACTAGGACTTCCAAGACCCTCTGAAGCACATTCTCCATTTAGAAGATAGTCTATGCCTCTCTTCTTCCAGCCAAAGTACATAACCTTGCATATTCTCACATTGTATTGTACCTGCCACTTCTTTGCCCACTCTCCTAGCCTGTCCAAGTCCTTCTGCAGCCTCTTCACTTCCTCAACACTACCTGTCCCTCTACGAGTCTTTGTGTCATCTGTAATTGTTAATTAAAACTTGCTTGTTTTTACATGATGGCCTTGCTCTCAGTTGGAGTTGTGTGATGTAAGTCCACTTCAGGATTTGAGCACTGTCTGCCAAAATCTTGGAACTCAGTCCCTAATGGCATTGTGGGTTTACCTGCATCACATGGTCTGCAGTGGTTCAGGACAGCTGCTTGAGGACAACTAGGGATGGGCAGTAAATGTTGGCTCAGCTAGTGATACCTACATCCCATGAATGAATGAATAAATGCACAAATTTTAGGCAGTCACTGTAGTTGATATTTAAGTTCAATGGGCTGTCTTTCAGATATTCAGTTCCATTTGTTTGTTCCAGTGAGTATACAGAACCTTTGATAGTAAAGGTTGGCTGGCTGTTCTTTCCTCAGAGCCATAAAAAGAGAAGACACTGGAAAAACCCAGCTGCTCTGGCAGTATCTGTGGAGAGAGTCCAAAATAACTACTTCAGAACTAAAGGACTCAACATTTAACTCAGCTTCTGTCTCCACAGATCCTGCCAGACCTTCTGAGATTTTCCAGCACTTTGTTTTTATTTTGTTGCAGGAATTTGACTGCTCCTGAACTGGAGTGAAGCAGGAGAAACTGCTACTGAAATAGACAGGATTCTTAATGGATTTGACAGGGAAGGTATGGAAAGTTTGTTTCCTCTTTTGGGAGAGTCTAGGACCAGAGGGAAAATTCTCAGTCAGGTATTGCGTATTTATGACAACGATGGGGAATTTCTTTTCTTGGGTTTTCTACCTGTAGAATCTTTTCCCAAAAAAGGCAGTTGACGTTGATCATTAAGTATAGACAAATTTTTAATTGGTAAGGGATTTGAGGGTTATGGTGAAAGACAGGAAAGAGGAGTTGAGGGTCATCAGTTCAGTGACGATTTCATTGAATGATGGAGCAGACTCGATGGGCTCAATCCCCTACTTCTGCTCCTATATCTTTATGGTCTCAATGCAAGTTGTAAACCACTATGAATCCATCTTCATCAATCTCCAGGCTCTAATTCTTCAATGAATTAAACATTTCAAGTATTCAACTTGAGAAAATCAAATGTAACAGAAAATATTCGGATTTTTAATGCTAAGTACATATCCTTTTGGGTTTGAGTACTAATCATTTAGACCTTTTAAAAACGAGCAGGAAACCCTAACGTGTGCTTATTCTCAACACTCTTGCAGTCCTCAAAGTCAAAATACCTTTACATTTTAATAACACAGTCCTTGCAGTGACATTCTGCTATCTGCTCCAGTTCCCTTGGCTAGATTTACCAGACAGCCTGTTGAATGTTCTGCGGAATTTATCACCTGTCTTCCTTTCCACGTTGGGCTAAGGCCAAGTGTCATTTGCAAAGCTGGAGTCCTGTCTGTGGCATGCTGATACTTTAAAGAAAATTCTTTGTTTGAGCTGATTCAAAAACTACTTCTCATAACTGCTGCAGCCAGATGTACCTTCACTTTCAAAGGTGCCGCTGCCTTTGCGAAGCGCAGGCTACCTTTGGAAACCATGCCACACCTTGGTCTCTGCTGAGTGTACCACCCAGTCAGCAGTGTAGTTGTTGCTTGGCTGAATATTGCAATGAACACACAGTACAAAGGTTATACGCGGCCTGGATCACGTTGATCAGGCTGAGATAATCGAGGATCTCGGTCCCCGGTCTTACAACTGGCCAGATTTAATTTCTACCCTAGTGACTTGTGTTCATAAAGGATTATCAGTCTTTCCAAAGAAGACAACCGGAGCTTATCCAGCCTAACTTCATAGTCGAAATGTTCCATCCCAGGCAACACCCTGGTGAGTTTCCTCTGCATCTTCTCCAGTGCAATGGCATCCTTCCTGTAGTGCGGTGACCAGAACTGCACGCAGTACTCCAGCTGTGGCTTAACCAAAGTGCCAACATGACCTTCTTTTATGAGGCATGACAGATAAAGGCAAGTGTCCTATATACTGCCTTAACAACATTTTTTTTTTAAACTTGTCCTGCCACCTTCAGGTATATCTGTGGCCAGAGCCCTAAGATTTCTTGGTCCCTCAGCTTTCTAGTGCTCTGCCATTCATTGAGTACTTGCTCTTCTTTTTACTTGTTCCAAAGTGCATCACCTCACACTTTTCAGAGTTAAACTTCATCTGTCATTGATCTGCCCGTTCAACCAATCCGTTGGTATCCTTCTCTAACCTAAGGCCGTCTTCCTCACTGTTAACTACACTGCCAACTTTTGTGTCATCTGCACACGTTAGTTATTATTTCCCCCCCCTATTTTATTCCATATAGTTTATATACATATGTATCATGAACGAAAAGGGACCCAGCACTAATCCCTGTGGTGTGCCACTGGACACTGGCCTCCTGTCACACAATCATCCTTCCTCCATCCTCCATCACCCTCTGTCTCCTGTTATTAAGCTAAGTGTGAGAATTTACAAGCGGATGAGTGAAAACTGTTTCTCTGTCACTACTCTTCTGTCGGTCAGGTGAGGATATAGGGACCCTGTTTTTGTTTTTTTTTGCATTTTGAAAGTGTTTATCAAATTGGCAGTTAAATTGATAGACCAAGAGTAGAGAAAAGGGCCCAGATCTTCTCCATAGCTGGAGCCTGCATGTACTCCGAGTGAAGCACTATGGGAATGCTCTAAGATTTCACCAAGTTTAAACCTCTGATGGGCAATTAGCCAATATCTGGAAGCCTTTGGAATTGACCCCAACTCTGAGTTAGAGTCAGAAATTTTGGAGGGCTGAATAGTTACCTGGAGACATTCGAGGGACTGAAGACAGCTCCAGGCTAACTGGACAACTGGCTCCCACATCCAACTCATCACTGACTCTCTCTCCCCATCACTCAGATTGAGTTAACGCCATCTAACCAGTTGCTTGACTCCTTCAGAATTCTGATGCCCATTTACCACCCTTCCTTCCACTCCCCTGGACCCCCTACCCATTTGCCTTTTGCCATTCTCAGAAGCTTTGAAACTTTTAAACTGCAAGATACATTTGCTACTGCTGTTTTAAAAAAAAAAAAATGCTGTGGTTTTTTTTTCCAATTCTGACCCTGCATTGTGCCAAAAGCCTTCCTGGATAAGTATGCCCTGTGTTTCTGCATGGTCCTGAATTGGAGGTTTGGGCCAGAAATGCAGGGCTTCAAGGCAGGGCAAGTCAAGACAAAACAAATGCAGTTCTGATTGGCAGTTGGATTAGCACTTCCTGAGAAGATTCAGCCCAATAGCTTTGCAGTTTAGAAAGTGACTAACTGGCTTGGCAACACCCTCTATGATGGCTCAGTGTAACTGGCTTGCATGCACTTGCACTGACTTGGTGAAGTAAATGTCTGTCTGAATGGTCTACTGAAAGCAGCTAGTGTTTATTCGGATTGTAACAAAAATAAAATCGTGGCTTTGTTTTCTTTTTTGCAAGATCTCCACAATGCTTTTAACTGGCTGATGTCAGTTACTGCCTTAAAATACC
This sequence comes from Ginglymostoma cirratum, assembly GCA_024137785.1. Taxonomy (NCBI): domain Eukaryota; kingdom Metazoa; phylum Chordata; class Chondrichthyes; order Orectolobiformes; family Ginglymostomatidae; genus Ginglymostoma; species Ginglymostoma cirratum. The sequence goes on from JAHRHZ010000249.1 coordinate 45,324,653, forward strand.
ATTATCAGAACAGTTTGAGACTACATCTCAAAGTCTGTTTGTTTGCTTTAGGAAGTGGTTTTGCAATTTGAGAGTAAACGTTTAGCAGCCTGTTTTGGTGGTCTTGAGAAGATGAATATTAGAACAGGTAGAAGCCACGAGCTCCCATTTTACTAACTTCCACGCAGCTCGGCTCTGAAACAACAATGGTTAATGCTCAAGTAAGAGCCATTGCTTTATATGTTAGTGTCGCCGACTTAGCCCAGAATTTGCTACATTGCTCATTTTTCCTTTGGAAAAAATGGAGATGATTTTCTTTCTTCTGGTGTTTGTAGTCATAAACACCTTTTTACTTTTTGTTTACCATTTTGCTATAATGAGAACCTTTCTAGTTAGTTTTGCTATTCAGTTTAAGTTCAGCACGCCATCCGTTGCCAGATGTCACACTCATTTTAATTGCAAAATATTGTCGCTAATCTTTCTTTTCTCTGTGTGCAATTGGTTTGTTGGCCATTTTCAAAATACAAAAGCTTGGTTCACTTTCTAAAAATGAAAGTGGCCCTATAATCCTCAACTGACTTTAGAGGGAAGTATTGTGAGAGGTTGGGGAGGGGAGATAGTGATACTATGTAATTTCACTGGACTAATACCAGAACCCCCAGCTAAAGCCCTGGGTTGTTAGTGAAATCTGAGATTTAAAAAAAAATTGGAACTAAAACAAAATATTCTAATGGCGTGTAGTTCATTGATGTTCCTTAGGGAAGGAAAACCTGCTGTCCTTATTTGGTCTGGTCTCTTGTTAGTCCTGACTGTCGGCAGTGCATTTGATTTCAATAACCTTCTGGGCCGTTAGGGCTGGGTGATAAGTGCTGACCTAGCCACATCCCATGAAAAGTTAAAGTAGTCTTCTCTCGTTCTCACAATTATGAACTCCTACTCTGTTACACGCCCAACTATTCACACATCTGTTTCAATTCCTAATGTAGAGAGGTGCTGCTGCAGACCATATTCAACAGTTGTGAAGGTGGGTCAGTATCATGTGAAGTTTGTAGAGTTTGAGACACCACCTGTCCCATGGACTGCAATCTGTAAGAGAAGATGCCAACACCACTTCCACACTGGTGCCCCGCGAGGCTATGCACTCAGCCCCCTACTATACTCCCTTATACACTCATGACTGTGGGACCAAAATCCATGCAACTCCATTTATGTTTGGTGATGACCTACAATGGTGGTGTCAGATTTCAAATAATAATGACACAGAAGACAAGACAGAGATTGTGGCTCAGCACTCAAATCTGTCCATCAACATCAGTGAAATGAAGGAGCTGGTCATTCACTTCAAGAGGTGGAGGGCACACCCCTGTCTGCATCAATGGTGCTGAGGTGGAGATGGTTGAGAGCATCAGGTTCCTGGGAGCGATGACCACCAGCAATCTGTCCTGGTCCTCCAGTGTAGAAGTGATTGGTCAAGATAGCATAACAACGTCTCTACTTCTTCAGCAGGCTCAAGAAATTCAGCATGTCTGTAAAGACTCTTACCAATTTTTTTTTTAGATGCAGCGTAGAAAGGATCCTATCTGGATGCATCAAAGCTTGGTACGGCAATTGCTGTTCAGACCACAAGAAACCACAGAGAGCCCAGTCTATCACGCAAACCAGCCTCCCATCCATTGACTCCATCTGTACTTCCTGCTCCATCGGAAAACAACCAACATGTTGGGCCGAAGGGCCTGTTTCCACACTGTAGGGATTCTATGATTCTATAATCAAAGGCCCCTCCCATCCCAGTTTTACTCTCTTCCACCCTGTTCCATCAAGCAGAAGATAGAAATTTGAATACATGTATGAACAGCTTTTTCCCCGCTGCTATCAGACATTTGAACGGACCTCTCAAATGTTAGTTCTGATCTCTCTCTGCAGCTGTAACACTGTATTCTGCACTCTGTTCTGCTCCCCTGATGTACTTTGTATGGTATGATCGGCCTGTATATCACGCAAAACCACACTTTTCGCTATTTCAGTACATATGACAATAATAAGTAAAAGTCAAACCTGACAGTTCTGGAGGTCTGAAGTGTATTTATTTTAATGTGAGGAGCATGGCAGCTATGGCAGATGAACTTAGTTATATGGATTAATTCAAGTTCTATAATGTTGTGGATGTTACAGAGACTTGGTTGAGAGCAGGACAAAACTGGCAGCTTAACATTCCAGGATTTAAATATTTCGGACATCAAGCAGTGCAGAAAAGGCCCTTCGGCCCATCAAGTCTGCGCTGACGTATCTACCACTACGAGGGATATCAAAAAGGTGAGGGAGTTGCATTACTGAGGGGAAAATATCACAGCTGTACTGAGGGAAGATACCTTGAAGTTTTTATCCGATGTGGCCAGATGAGTAGAGCTCAGGAATAGGAAGGGTGCAGTCACTTTGGGATTTTACTACAGGTCTCCCAACAGCCAACTGATAATAGAGGGTCAGATATATGGACAAATTATGGAAAAATGTGAAAACAACAGGGTTTTTGTTGTGGATGATTTTACCTTTCCCTATTTTGACTGGGACTTGCTTAGTGATAGGAGCTGTTTGTTAGGTGCTTTCAAGAGGGTTTCTTGAAGCAGGATGTAAATAGCCTAGCTCCGGAAGGGGGCCATACTGGACCTGGTATTGTGGAATGAGACTGGCCAGGACATAGTTATACAGCATAGAAACAAACATTCCTTTCCTATCCATGCACGTGCCCAAATGCCTTCTAAATGATGTAATTGTACCCACCTCAACCATTTCCTCTGCCAGCTCATTCCACATACAAACAACCCTGTGTGTGAAAGGTTGCCCCTCTGGTCCCTTTTTAAATCTTTCCCCCTCACCTTAAACCCATGTCGTCTAGTTTTAGATTCCCCTACCTTGGGGAAAAGACATTGGCTATTCATCTTATCTGTGCCCTCATGATTTTATCAACCTCTATAAACCCCTCAGCCTCCTACGCTCCACGTTTGTGGGGGAAGCATTTTGGGAACAGTGATCATAATTCTATAAGTTTTAAGTTACTAAATGATGACAAGGATATGAGTAGTCCTCGGATGAAAGTACTAAATTGGGGAAAGTGGAGTATGACAATATGTGACAGATACTGGGTTATGTAGGTTGGGGTTGGCTGTTAGAGGGTAATTCCACACCTGGCATGTGGGAATCTTCTAATAGCCAGTTGGTTAGGGTTTGGGACCAGCATCTTTCTGTGAAAGTGAAAGATAAGAATGACGAGAAGTTATCAGCTCAATCAGAAATAAAAAGGAGGCATATAGATGGTTTAGGAAACTGATGAAGACCAAGACCGCAAAGAATATAAAGAAAGCAAGTACAGAAAAACTTTACCAGGGTACTGCCTGGTTTGGAGGGAATTAGCTATCAGGTGAAATTGGACAAACTGTTTGTTTGTTCTCACTTGATTGTTGGGGGCTGAGGGGTGATCTGATGGAGGTTTACAATATTCAAGAAGTATGGATAGTTGGAGTCTTTTTCCCAGAGTAGAATTTTTTTTAAATACTTGAGGACATAGGTTTAGAGTAAAAGGGGAAAGTTTAAAGGAGAGACAAGTGTAAGAGCCTGGAATGTGCTGCCAGAGGTGGTAGTGGAAGCAGACTCAATACCAACTTCTAAGAAACATCTTGGTAGATACATGAATAAGTAGGGAATAGATGGATCCAGACTCTGGAGGCTAAAGGTTTTTAGTTTGGTAAAAGCATCTTCTGTCACGGCAGGCTTGGTGGGCTGAAAGGCCTGTTCTTTTGTTCCATAGTGGGCTGTTTTATGACAATGGCTTTAGCTGTCAGCCGTAGTATTAATGAGGATAACACTGTTGACGTGTACGTTGGCTTTCAAAAACCATTCAATCCAGTATCACTCAAACAACTTGAAAAGTTGTAGCTGGTGGAATAAAAGGGACAGTAGCAAGTAGTAATGGTTATTTGGCTGGTGAAAAGTTTCCTCAGGGCTCATTATTGCTTGCTTTTCCTGATTTGTATTAATGACCTAGATCTTGGTGTGGCAGAGCAATTTTGGTGTTTGTGGATGATACAAGACTTGATTTCACTGTAAACTGTGAGAAAGACCGTGTAGGACTCCCAAAGACAACTCAAACGAACTGGTGGAATGGGCAGGTAAGTGGCAGGTAAAATTCAGCGCAGAGAAATGTGAGGTAATGAACTTTAATAGGAAGAACATGAACAGGCAATGTATGATAGGGGCTGCAATATTTCCTGGAATGCAGGAGAAGAGGGACCTGGGTGTATATGTGCACAGATCACTGAACGTGGGAGGAGAAGTGGCGAGTGCAGTTAATTAATAAATTGTACAGTATTCTGTAATCAGGAACGGTGACATGAAACCAGCGGATTATTGTTAAAGACCCATCCGATTTCACTCACATCTTTTAGAGATATCTGCCTCACTTAAATGTGACCTACAAAGTATTGACACTTAACGGCCACCTAAATTACTTAGTGCGCCATTCATTTGGATCACTGTCAAGAATTAAAAGATATGTTTGTGAGCAATGAGGCTGTTTCACCAAAGCCACTGAACAAGACTTTGGTATTTTAAAAGGCGGCCAAGGCAAGTAGTGTGTTCCCTTACATATAACTCCGTCCTATGTTTAGAAGGATGGCGTGCGAATGACTTGGTGTCAGCTCTGAAGTTTGTACTTAAAAATGGAAAGGGCTTCTCAAGGCTTTGGTGATTATATAATAGTCGTCTGAGCTATAAATGAGAACTTCAAAGTGTTAAATTTGTTCTGGCTGGAATGAAGATTAAGCGGCATATATAATTTCATTTAAAATGAAGAGGATTTCTCAACAAGAAAAGGGGGAAGCCTTTTATGTGGCGATAGGGCTGTAATTTTGCACAGAAAAATACAGCCTATGTCAAAAGCTCCACTTTTACTTTTCTTGAAGTATTTTGATCGTTAAACTGGAGTTAAGCCACTTGTGGTGAATGGGAATCTGAAATTTCCTACTGAGGAGATTATGACGAGGGAGTGACTGAAACGTTTAGCGTTTGACACAGAGGCAGAATGGAGCTTGGTATTTGGAGCAACTATGAAGATAATCCTACAGTTGTGTTCTTTTGTTGCTAACTCGTTGAAAAATCCATTTTGTGTACCAATTAACACATTTTATCCCAGCTTTGTCATAGAAGGAAAGATTCTACATTGAGGTAGAATATACTAAATTACAGCAGTTTTTGCTTGAGCCATCTACCAATCTTAGTCATCTTTAGTCTTTTCATAAGATGTGGGTGTCATGAGAAAGGCCAGCATTTGTGCCCATCCCTAATTGCCCTTGAACTGAGTGGCTTGCCAGGAATTTCAGAGGATAGTTAAGAGTCAACCACATTTCTGTGAAATCTGGAGTCTCACTTGCAGGCCAGACAAGGTAAAGATTATAGGTCTTCGATTCTGAAAGATAATAGTGAACAAGATGAGTTTTATTTTACTAGAATTGATTGTTTTGAGTTCCTGTTAACTGAGGCTAATGTTTTATTTTCGATTTTAATAATTAAATTTAAATTCCACCACCTGTTAAGATGGAGTTTGAAAGCATGTCCACGGAGTCAAACTGAACTGAAACATTAACTCTATTTTCTCTCCATAAATACTGCCAGACCTTTTGAGTTTCTCCCGTTCTTTCTGTTTTTACATCTGGATTGCTAGTTCAGTGATACTATCAGAGGCCAGCATCTCTCTGTAAAGTTAAATACAATTAATAAATAAACAGATTTATGTCTTGTGCTCAGCAGGCTACCAGCATCTGTTATTTATTCAAAGCACCCAGAGTCCATGGAAACCTTTATGGCAAGGTTTTTGAAATTTTTTTTTCTCAGTGTGAAGTTGAAGCAAGTAACATTGTAGTCTTGCCTATTTTAGGGTGTTTAATGCTTTTTCTGGATTCAATCTTTTGATAAGTTCTTCATGACCTGTTCTTTCCAGTTGGCTTATCCACATTTGTTTAAGAACATTGTCGCCTCTGTCCGTGAGATGACATTGTCATTTTATATGTTTCACTGTATGTGCTTGTAATGTTTACTTAATGTTGGCTGACGAGCAGAATCATCCGTGTATGAAACTGCTTTTCTAAATACGCATAGCATCTCAAGCAGATCTAGCGCTACAGCTGCATATTGGGAAGCAACATCATTTAACTTTTGGGAAATCAGGCCTGTAACTTCCTGTTGTATCTGCCTGACAGATAAGATTCCGTATCGGGAGACAGATCTGAATATTCAGACCTCTGTCAGTTTCAAATGATACTGGTTTTGTAATCCACAGCACGACAAACAGAATCCAACAGCTCTCCCCCAGTAACCACACTACATAGCTGCATATACTGACTAGATCAGCTGAATTTCAGTTTGACCATTTTGACGTGCTCCAAATAGAGAGAATGTGTTTCTTTTGTATTTCATTAGTATTAGCTTTTGTTGCAGAGCAAAGTTGCATTTGTAAATATATTTCAGTTTCACAATGCTTGCTTGCTTGCTTGCTTGTAGATGAGATAGTAAGAACTGCAGATGCTGGAGAATCTGAGATAACAAGGTGTAGAGCTGAATGAACATAGCAGGCCAAGCAGCATCAGAGGAGCAGGAAAGCTGACATTTCGGGTCTAGACCCTTCTTCAGGAAAAAAAAAGGGTCTAGCCCAAAACATCATCTTTCCTGCTCCTCAGCTGCTTGGCCTGCTGTGGTCATCCAACTCTACACCTTGTTATCTTTTGCTTGTAGATGACCGTGTTTTGTCAGTAATAACTGAAGGAGAGAATTTGTCTTCAGCTATCAATGATTTCCCATCCAATGTTACTAATGGTTGTGAAAGGGCAACAGACCCAATACATACAGGAGTAAAATGCTGCAGATGCTGGAAATCAGAAATAAAAACAGAAAATGCTTGAACCGATTTTTGAGGGAGGGAAACAATGCTTGAGGAGACAAATCCAAATTTGCCTTGTAACCTGGATTTTTAGCTGTTTTTAAAGTTCTGTTTGACAGGAAACGTACGTTTCAGTACTCAGGATTGATCAGTCATGTAGATGTGTAAAAAGGAAGGGCTGGGATAGCAGTTAGTGGTGGAATCAGAGTCCTTTGAATATTTCAGACAGAGTTAGATTCTTGGGAAGTGAGAGTGTGAAAGATTATCAAGGAAGGTGGAAATGTGGGGTTGAGATTACAGTTAGCTCAGCCATGATATTGTTAAATAATGGACCAGGCTCAAGGGGCTGAATGGCCTACTTCTGCTCCTTATTCACACATTCAATTGTTTTGTTAGTCTGGCCTGTAGTATATGACATCTAAATTATTCTCTGCATCCTTTACTGCACTGTCTGTGTCCTCTAGCAATTCCATTCAAATGGAATTACCAATGTCCATACCAGTGGACTGTGAATAAGCTTGTCTGAAAATACAATGAGAACTTAATCATCTGGACCAGTGGGCTGAGGAATGGCAGAAGAAGTCTAATTTAGATAAATGCACAATGTTGCATTTTGGTGGGTCAGACCAGGGCAGGACTTATTCCCCAAGACCCTACCAGTGACTGTTATAGAAGAGATCTAGGGGTACAGGCCCAGCTCCTTTGAAAGTGGTGTCCCAGGTAGAGAGGGTGGTGAAGAAGGCTTTTGGCGTGCTTGCTTTCATCGGTCAGAGCACCGAGTATAAGAGTTGGGATGTCTTGTTGCAGCTGTACAAGATTTTGATGAGGCCACGCTTGGAGTGCTGTGTGCCGACAGGTTGCCCCACGATAGAACAGATATTAACAAACTGGAAAGAGCGCAGAAAGGATTTACTGGTTGCTAGCTGGTGTGGAAGGTTTGAGTTATAAGTAGAGGTTGGATTGGCTGGGACTTTTTTCCCCTGCAGCATAGGAGACTGAGGGGTGACCTTTTATAGAGGTATACAAAATCATGAGAGGCATAGATCAGGTAGATATCTGACAGCTCTTACCCATGGTAGGGGAGTCTGAAATTAGAGGGCATAGGTTTAAGGTGGGAGGAGATAGATACTGAAGGGTCTAGAGAGGTAATATTTTCAGAGGGTGGTGAGTGTCTGGAACGGGTTGCCAGAGGTAGTGGCAGAAGCGAGTACAAATTGTCATTTAAGAAACATGGATGGGATAGGTATGGAGGCATATGGCCCAAACACAGGCAGATGGGACTAGTGAAAACTGGGCAGCATGGGCAAGTTGGGCCGAAGGGCCTGTTTCCATGCTGTAGACCTCTCTGACTCTATAAATCATGGGATGCCACCTATAAACTCTAAATAAAATGGAAAGTGCAGCTGTAGAGGTTGATGTGCAGCCAAGGTTCAGAAGCATGTTTTTCTTTTGGGATGTGTACCCCTCTAAGACATTTTTGTTTGGATAATGAATCATATTGTGGTCTGTTAATGAGCCAGTATTGGTGCAGATTTTCATTTCTGGGTCAGGTGTGTGGAAACTAGACATATCCCGGTTCCTAATATCTGACCTTTTAAAATTGACTGTCTGGACATAGAAGTTTTGTCTGAATAGAGGTGGGGTGATTGAGCAATCCCAGAGGAATATAGGAGGCTGCTGTGTCAAGAGGCAGTTTGAGAGTAAGGGGCATCTGGCATTCGGTCTGAATTTTTAAAATAATTTAATACAAAGCATTGCCTAGTGCTCCCAACATGCCCTGTATCCACCCCCTCATACCCTCTCTGCCAAACTATGCCCCTCCAACCATCCCTGTGGATGGCACTCGTATAGTCCCTATGGCACCTTCTGGAGCCGTAACCTCAGATTATGGGTGTCACCCATTTAAGGTAGTGATGAGGAGGAGTCTCTTCTGTCAGAGGAATCTGTAGAATTCTTTTACTGTAAAGGGCTGTCAAGGCTGTGTCGTTACATATATTTGAGAGAGACGGTACAATGCAGGAGCAGAAATAGGCCCATCAGCCCATTGAGTCTGTTCCGTCATTCACTGAGAACATGGCTGGTGTCTTAAGTTTTTAACTAAGTAAGGGAATCGAGGGGTATAGGAAAGTGGAGTTGAGGATTATCAAATCATCCATGATCTTAGTCACTCTCTGCGTGTTGCCCTTATGCCAACGATGATAACCTCTTTTCACAATTTGTCATGGGTTATGCCCAGTGAGATGTTGGTGTCTAGGTACACCCTATTGAGGAGGGAGTGTCAGGATTTAGTGGTGATCTTGAAGGGGTGGCTGCGTATTTCCAGGGCAGGATAAGGTACAGCTTGAAGAGGGAGTTGCAGGCAATGGTCCCACGTATCAGTTCTTCTACTGAATAGAGCTCCTGGGTTTTGAATGTGCTGCTGAAGAAGCTTTGGTGAATTGCTGCAGTCCGTCTTGTACCATGTGCCATCTGCCAGGGCCAGACTCAGGAAAAAAGTACAATTCCATAAAATAGATTGAATTGTATATTGTAGGTTTCAGCATAATGGAAAAAAAACTCTCATTTTTAAAGCCTCTTTACTATATATTTGAATTCCTGTCATCTAAATAAAGCCTTATAATAATAATTCATTCAGGTACACCATTTCTTATCCAACAAGTATTGAAATTCATAGTCCTACTCAATAGATCTATAACCACTTGTAGCTGTCAATCAAACTATAAAATCAGCCATGCAGCAATAAAATAGTAATGGATGCCCTCAAGCTTATGTCAAGAGACGCCGTACCATATCAGCCAATTTTTCTTTTTGCATTCTAGATATTTTTGTTTAAAATGTGAGAATCTTAAATTCCTCTGACTGGTGCTTTTGACTGTTCCAACAGTTGACTTTGACAGATCTGTCAAAAAGGAATTTATGCACGATTTACACACACACACTTGTGCCTACTTTTAGCAATTCCAAGGAAGTCCCCAACCCCACCCTTGACCAGATCCAATGTTTTACCTTACCCTTCCAAAGAGGCATCCTGGCTACCCAAATGAATCCACAAAATTTGGACCTGCTCTTACCAGGCCTAATTTGCACGTTTTGGGTTTTACTCTAAGGCGACCAAAATCCCACTTATTGGAGGCAGCTCAGGTTTTCACCGCAACAGAGAGCCATTTTCTCACCACGGATAAGGATGGGGGCTGTGCGTGTGTGTTTCACACGTGTACATTGTATGGAGACAGCTGATGATTAAAATAGCTGGCTACCTTCATACATTATACATCCCTATTATCCCTATTCCTGTGAGAGAGAGGCTCTCTGTGGTCAAATCTGAGCCAGTATTTCTATTATAATTAGCATGTGGTGCCTGCTTAGGTTGAGGACTTCATAAGTACAAGTATCCATTTACAATTTAAAATGATATTTTATGGCTTTGGATGCTTTTCTTCCCATGGCTGGAGCATACAAGTTCATCTTCCTGTATTTGTGACCTTTTTAAATCTGTGTTTCTGCATGTTTGTATTCCCCAATCCACCTTGTAACAGGAACGTGTGTAGGATTAATCCTTCCACTATGTTGCTCACTTCAGTTATACTGAAGAAGTGGCACAGTGCCATCTCTAGAATGGTGTTACTTGTTGAAATTGAAGTGTATCCGTGAAAGTGAGAGGGAGCTGACGGTGGATGGCTTGCTTCAATTGCAGGAAGTGTTTGATGTGAAATTTGAGTATGAGGATCTGAGAAGTACTCGATGGATTTTATAGCTTCCCAAAAAAGCTATTTTTTCTATTATTCTAAGAATTGGCCTTAAAACGGGTAGAGATGGCTTTAATTTGTGGCTTTCTAGAAGTTCATGGCCAACTTTTGAATTTCTGATGTTAATTACTCTGAAAACATCATGGTTTATTTTAAGGCCTTATTGAACTTTGGTTTATGAGGACACCAAGAGCTGATGGTTGAGGTACTGTGTATGGGTGAGAGGGAAATGGAGGCGTGATTGTTACTGTAATCTGCAGTACTCATGTCATCTGCATGGCTTGAAACCAGTCCTTTGTTTGCAGGATGAAAATATTTTTAAATTTAAAATTCAAGCCACTGTACGTCACCCCGATAAAGAAAAGAAAAATGCTATGTGCCAATTTTGAAAGTCTGTTTAGTTACTAAAATTGTGCAGCCTTTTTAAACATCCAATACTCAGTACAAAATAGAATAACAACACCGAAAACAATATTTCAGTGAATTACACCTTTTTTTTAAAAAAAAAATTGATCAGTAATTGCATCTTCAAACTTTTTTCCCACCAGTTTAGGGTTGTGGAGAGTTAGAGTCATACACCACAGAAGGAGATCCTTCAGTCCAACTTGTCCGTGCTGACCAAGTTTCCCAAACTAAACAAGACCCATTTACCTGTATTTGGCCCATATCCGATTAAACCTTTCCTACTCAAGTACCTGTTCAAATCCTTTTGGGTTATGTGCAAACTATTACCAAGTTGCCTAGTGAATTATTCTCAGGCCTCCAATAATTCTGCTATGGTCCCTGGAACATGTGTGTGTTTGGATTGGGTGGGATGTCAGTGTTAAAAATAATTCTGAACTCCAGTCTGCCCACTTTCAGCTTGGAGATGGGACAGGGTCAGGCAACCAACTACTTTCCAGGAGGAAGGGGTCTGATGTAGATACTTAAATGAGGCTGTATGCTTATTTTAGCATACTTACTTCACACTAGCTGAAAATGTACGAAGAATGTTGGAATCAGTAAGTAGATGTCTTTACAGTGTTGTGTATGGGCTTGATGGTGTGGAAGATCACTTTCCAAAATCATCTATGTGTTTATTACTATTCCAATGCAGTCCTGGCCCAGCCTTCATAAACTTCAGATCACAGCAACAGCCATCTGTGTCCTCACTGGCACGAAATCCTGTTGACCTCTCTGCTTGCTGACCAGTGCTGGGTCCTGATTTCAAAAATGTCAAAATTCTCTTCCTCCTTTCAAAAACCTGTCCTAAGATTTCCCCTCACTCTGTTATCCCTGCAGTCGCCTGCAGATCTGACTTTTTCTGATTCCGGTCTCTTGAACACTGCTTTTGCTCAAGTCCCAGAATATTTCCCAGTTAATTTCTCCAAAAACATATAATTCATTTTTGCGCTGTCTTCACTAAAATTTACATAAAGACGAGATAATTTTTGAGTATGAGTGCAGAAAAGAAGTTTATAATGAGGGAATCCTGGGGAAGTTTTTGTATTCTTCTTGTATTTAATGGTGCATTCACACTATTATCAGAATTGACATAAAATGTTGAGATTTTTAGTAGATGTCTGCAATGTAAATAGACTGTCCAGCCCAAAGTTACTCTGAAGAGATGAACTCATCCAGGGTGCCTGATTGCTTGACACTCCAGTGTCTTGATTCTAATTAGGTTGTGTGTGTAGGTGCAAGCACTGGAATTCCTCCCTACAACTCTCCAGCTCTCTGCACCACTTTCTTCCTTTTAGAATAGAATAGAATAGAATCCCTACAGTGTGGAAACAGGCCCTTTGGCCCAACAAGTCCACACTGAACCTAAGAGCATCCCACCCTGACCCACCCCCAACAACCCACCTAACCTACACCTCCCTGAGCACTACAGGCAATTTAGCATGTCCAATCCACCTAACCTGCACATCTGGAGGACACAGAGGAAACCCACACAGACACAGGGAGAATGTGCAAACTCCACACAGACAGATGCCTGAGGCTGGAATCGAACCTGGATCCCTGGTGCTGTGAGGCAGCAGTGCTAACCACTGAGCCACTGTGCCGCCCACTATGTTCCTTAAAAATCTCTTCTGTGTCCAGGTTCATGGCTGTCTAACCAATGGGCCAGTTCTTGTTTCTAAGTCTGGCAGGACTTTAAAAATGGAGGGTAGAAACTGATTCTGAAAATCCTGCTCCTGGTCTCCACCTGCATGGCATAAGGATGTAATCCTGAACTAACTGACTCCATCGTTGAGTCACTTGCATATCTTGCCTGCATCTTTCTTGAGCCTTGCCACCTTCTTGAGGACTTTTGGTTCATGGCTGCTCAGAGGAGTCCTGAACCATTTTGGATTCCAACTCTTTTGAAAGCTAAGTTTTAAAATCTCTTAGCCATATCTCCTCTACGTTAACAGAAACATATCGCCAGAATCTGTGTTTCTCCGGATGGTATTTCAATCAAGCATTCATAATGATTCCTAGACACTCGACTGGGCTAGCTCAGCTGCAGCCAATGTATACATTGGCCGAAGTCAGCTTTGATTGATTGACATCCTTAACGTTATACTAACTTATTCTCCCTTTTTTTTAACAATGTCTATCATAGCTTATTTGCACAAGATCAAGAGCTATGAAGTGAAATATTGAAACTATGAATGGCAGTGCGTCATTGACACATTGAGGTTGCGAGTGCAGAAGATTTTTTTCCAAGACAGATATTTGAATAATTTTAAATGCGTGTTTCTAGACTTTCCATTGTCATTATATGGTTTGTTGTTTGTACATCGTGTGAACTGGGTAAGTGGGCTTGGAGGGGATATGGGAGATGCTGTATGTGTACCAAAGTTTTGTGCTCCTCACCTTACATTTGGTTTGCTTCTGATATCATCTTTTAAGTCTAGGGGTCTACAGGGTCTGCTTGGTTAGTGTGGCAGAAGGAAAGAACTTTGTGGTCTAACTAGAAAAGACTTTTGCATTGAACAAGTAGATGATTGCATATGAGCAACAATTTGCATGTTACATTGGTGTGATAGATGTTGTTACTATGTAGGTCCAAGTAGATCAGAAAGGATTAATATTGCAGAGTGCTATAAGCAGTAACCACCAAGGCTACATCATTTGGAGGAGGACCTGGATTTATATTCAAATCAGCCTGTTCAGAGATGTTGTGACATACCTTTTGGAGCAGGTGGGATTTGCACCCAGGCCTCCTAGCTCAAAGGCTGGAGCTTACCACCGTGTCACCAGAACCCCTTAATTAGGAGCTTCAGCTTCACTCTTTCAAGATCTTGACTTGTTTTTGTCCGAGTCCATATGACATTGTCGTAGTGGATAGTGCTTATAGCGCTGTGCAATGTTAATTCTTTCAGACCTACGTGGAACAGGAGAGGGAATAGGATGGTGACGGATGTGAGAACTATAGTCTAGCAGCCTTTAATATAACAGAAATTCCAGAGAAACAGGCAGCTATTCTAATCATCACACTGTGGTATTTTCAAACCCCATGACCAGGTCTGAATGCTTCAGGAATATTGGCAGGCCTGACTCCATTCTGCCCCAGACTCCCTGGAGTAAAAAGTGTTTGCTAATGTTATATATGTGGTGATAGGCCCTCTGAATTAAAACTTCCTGAAATGAATATTTGAATTGTTAGCAAAAAGTCCAGCCTAATATACTTCTTTGGAATGCTGGTGTGAAGCCCTTTTGGGATGTTTAATTGCGCTGAAGCACTTATAAGCTCTGGTTGTACATTGATGCTGATTTTTAAAGCATAGCATAGTGGACTTGGATATGAGTAAAATTACTTTGGTTATATAAATAACAACTTGCATTTGCATAACATTTGTAAATAATAAAGATTTCCATGGTGCATCACAGGAGCCTCATTAGAGACAAAATGACAAATGCTACAATGCTCAAAGCAAGAATCCCTCAATTCACCCTTGGATATTTGCAGCCATCTACACAAAGAACAGAGGAAGAGAGTAATTTAATTCGTGATTTATGATCGATAACATAATAGTAACACATGGTACATCTCTTTGAAAGACTCCGTTCCAAGGAGGAATCCTATCGAGTTCAAAACATTAAATCTTTTTCTCTCTACAGATGCTGCCAGACCAGTTGTTTCTCGAACGCTGTTTTTGTTTTAGCTTTCCAGCATCTACAAAATATTGCTTTTCATTGGCCCTGTGTTTTTTTTACTAAATAATTAATCTGGGTCTCAGGATTAATAGTCTAGCAATAATACCACTAGGCCATTGCTTCCCTGGTAAGCATGACACCAGAATGTTATCAGCAAAATCTGTCACTGTTTCGCAAGTGATATTAGATATTAGCTGAGCCAAAAAGGTAAGTTTATGGACCAAACAATAGGAAGTTCAGAAAGGGATACCAGAACTTGGGGGTCTTGGCAGGTACAATGCAACTTGGGGAAATTGTAGGAGGCTAGATATCTTGGAGGGTTTTCAGGCTGCAGGTAGTCACAGAAATTGAACAAAGCAATTTGAAAACCATGATGAGAATTTAAACTAATGGAGCTTCTTACTGGAAAGCAATGGCAAGCGATGAGCTGAGATTGGATCTGACGTGAGGTGCAGGCAGTAGACCTTTTGATTGAATCAAGTTTTACAGAGGGTACAAGGTGCAAGCTGGTCAGGAGTGTATTGAAATAGTCAAATCTGGAGGAAACAAAAGTATGAATAAATGTTTTCAGTAGAAGCCGAGCTGGGATAAGAGTTAAAAAAAGAGGTAGAAATAGAGCCTTAGAGATGGCTTGGATGTGTTGCTAGAAGCTTATTTTGGGGTCAGATACAAAGTCAAGATTGTGAGCCATCTGTTTTGGACTTGAACAGTTAGAGAGTAGATAGTCATTAATGGAGTTTCTGGCAAGGAGTGAAAACAGTGGCTTCTCAGTATTTAGCTGGAGGGCTCTTTCAGGAGAGAGCAGTTATTTGCGATTTCATCAGTTTCCTTTATTCTGATCCCAACATGGAGATTTTGATGCTAGAGTTGAAAATTGTGGCATGAAGGATGGTGTAATTGGTGGCCGAACATAGTACATAACAAAGGAGCTTTCTAGACAGCTCCTTTACACTCTGTAACAACGGTGAATCGTGCATTAATGGTCACTTGGATTCAGAACAGTGGAAAGATTTCAAACTTTTGGCAGTAGTTGAAAAGACGGATAGTCTTAAATGAAAGTTCTAACTAGAAATGTTGCTAATTTGAAGATGAGTTTTTCATTCTTGGCTTCCTTGGTAAGTGTAAAGACGTTTGTGCGATTCATTTAATGCACTTGCGCAGGGCAAGGATGATTTTTGAAGTCCATAAAATTGGCGTTTCTGAATTCTTCCACCTTTTTAGAGTTAATGGAACGTTCAGTGAAAATACACAACAGTAAGCTTATTAAATACTGGGCAATGGAACAATACAATTTTTCAATGTAATCTATAATAATTGTAGGTAGTTGCATACTTGTAGCAGTCTTGATGTTCAAGTGTTACAGCATCTTTGAATTTCTCATCCCTGTCCCCATATCAGTGTGAATAGAAAGCTCCCTAAACCCAGGTCAAGTCACGTCTTGGTGAATTACTTTTTGCTTGTAGAACGTAAAGATATTCTGACTATATTGTAGGTACTTTCACTTTCTGATTTCACCGTGTAATCATTAGTGGAGTTTGCTGTCAAAAATGATCAACAAATGTGAATGGTTGTAAAAGAAAAAAAAAACTGTGAATGCTTTAAATCAAGAACAAAGACAGAAGTCGCTGGAAAAGCTCAGCAGGTCTGGCAGCATCTGCAAAGAAAAATCAGATAACGTTTCAGGTGTGGTGAAGGGTCACGGGACCTGAAACATTAACTCTGATTATTCTTCATGAATGGTTGTAAGTCCTTTGTCGATTTAATGTCTAGAGCTTGCTCTAGATTCAGATATTCTTGTGCACTAGACATTACCCCAGGGGAATGAAGGTCAATATATGGGCATTTTGTAGTTCTCTTGCTGCAAATGTTTCCCACACTATGCCATGATTATCTGACCAAAAGGTGAGATTTATCCAGAGTTCATTGAAAGGTCAGCTGTAATGTCGGAAGTTAGATTTTTATGAGTATAGTTAATGTTACAAAAAAATTACCAAAAAAGCCCTTGTTCCTAAGGGAGCAGCATTACGGATCTCAAAATTGACACAACAGCATTCTTTCTTGGCACTGAACTCCATTTGGTTTGTTCTGAATTTTTTAGTCCTTGGAGCCCTCTTTATTTACTTCTCTGTTCTTATTCAGGCAGTATAATTGTCCCTGTTTTTGCTTTCAAATGTTCAGTTTTCTTAGCAGCTGAATATCGTTGACGTGGAAATCAGTTAGCTCAGTTGGCTGGTTGTCAGGTTTGCAATGCAGTGTGATGCCAAAAACACAAGTTTAATTCCTGCACCATGAAGGCTTCTCAACCTCTTTCCTCTCGCCTGAGGTGTGTCACCTCTGGTTCAGCTACCACTAGTTGCATTTCTCTAATGAGAAGGCAGCTGTATGACCCCCAAGACTATAGTGACTTTACATTTACTGATTGTTGACATTTCGTTGTGGTTTGTTCCAGTTTTCCAACTCTGCTCCCTCCCAGCTTTGGCCTTATCCACAGTTGTTCTTGCTTTAAAACACATGCATTCCAGCTCTCGTCTCCACCGCTGAAAGCTGGGAAACTTAGTCATGCTTTGGTTTGTTTTAGTCAATTGCTTGTCCAGATGCAACTGGCTAATTAGTAATAACAACTCCCTTTACCCAACTGATATGACCAGGAGTCACATAACATGGGCATCAAGATGATTACACTATGATGTACACAGTGTTGTAGCACAGAGGTGGCCTTTTCCTCTGGGTTTCCCCCAGGTGCTCGAATTTCCTCCACAGTCCAAAGATGTGCAGCGTAGGTGGATTATCCATGAGAAATGCAGGGTTACAGGGATAGGATAGGCATCTGGGTGGGATGCTGTTTGGAGGGTCAGTGTGGACTCAATGGGCCAAATGGCCTGCTTCCACACTGTAGGGATCCTATGATTTAATGGTGTGCTTATTCTGGAACACTGAACAAATTAACTGTTTAAACAAATTTTCTGCCTTTTTTTGCATTCTTTCTACATATAAATTGTTTTCATATTTATTAGCTTCCTATTTTAATTTTTTTATTGAATTTGTTTCCATTAGTGTGTTTAATATCACAAAGGCTGTGAAATAGTTTTAAAAACCAAAACCAAACAGTTCTTCCCAGGTTGCCTTGTTGTCTGTCTTTTGAAATGGCTGTTCAATCTCCTCTCACTATGGTCTTGATGAACCAAAATTCCAAGAAGTGAACTAATTCAGCTGCCAATAAGTAACATAAGCTAATGTGCAAGTTAAATGTTTCTGTGCAACCAAACCACAACAAAGCTGCTTGCGTATTGTGTATGTTTAGTTTAGCAGAGAAGAAATTTACATTACTTGCTCCCATGGGTTGTCATTCTGTATTTTATTGTAGCTAGTGCTATGTTATCATAACTCACTGTAATACAATAATAGTGTCCATTTTGAACAACATACAGCTTCTCTACCTTAAAATACATGTTACCAGCTGAATTTTGGTTCCATGAAAATGTAGTGGATGTTTACTTTTTTTTTGAGTATCTTATTTTTGAAATCTCACACTTTCAGGGATTGCAGGTCAGTGGAGGGACTTTTCTTGGAGACTTTTTTGTGGAACTTTTCCCAGCAAATGTTCCCACGCTAGCCTCTAACTGTACAATCAAAGGGCCACACAGTAATCTGGAGTTGATTTGAAGGATATTGTAGGAAGAAACTGCTCACTTGATTCATAATGTTCAAACTGGTTCATATTCTGGAACAAAAGTGTGTGAATCTGAAACTTGCATGTTTAGGGGCAGATCTGGCACACCTTATTAAATTGCTCTCAATTATTGGCCTATTGTAAATTATCCTTTCCTTTTACATCCGGAACAGGAATTTGAGCAGCTTCTGATCAGGAAATAGGACAGCGTTCTGAACAGGACCTCCAAAGCAGGAGGTTAGTAAGCAAATGTTAAAGGGCGTAGGTTTCGGGTTAATGTGCTGGCATGGATTGAGAGTTGATTAATAGGCAGAAAACAGAGATTGGAAAGAGTCTGGCAGGCTGTGACTAGTTCAGTACTGCAAAGATCTGTGCTTGAGCTCCAGTTGTTCACAAGTTATACCAATGATTTGGATGTGCAGAGCCAGTTGTAATATTCTGTGTCAGATACAAACCTTGGTGGAAATGTGAGTTATGAGGATGCAAAGAGGCTTCAAGTGGATTTAGACAGGATCAGTGAGTAGACCAGACCATGGTAAATGGAATATAATGTGGATGTGTGAGGTTATTCACTTTGGTAGGAGGAATGAGGATCTAGAGTTTTTGCTAAATGATGATAGATTGGAGTGTTGATGTCCAAAAGGACCAAGATTTCATTGTTCACATGTTACTGTTGTTGTACCTGTATGTTAGCTCTCAATGTGGAACACAGTTGGTGTGTTCGTCTTTATTGCAAGGGCATTGGAGTGCTGGAGTAAAAAGAAATCTCACTCCAGTTATATAGCACTGCACTTCGAGTAGCGAGTGCAATTCTGTTCCCTTTTGCCGAAGGACTGATGTATTTGCCATAGAGTGGGTGCGGCCGCATTTCACCAGACAGATTCCTGCAATTGTGGGAATATCTTGGGAGAGCAGGCTTGTATTCCCTGGAGTTTAGAATAATCAGACGATCTTATTCAAATACTTAAACAAATTCTTTAAGGGATAGACTGATTAAAAGCAAAAAAGATGCTTCTGGTTGTAGGGCCTAGAACTAGGGGCAAAGTTTCACCATAAATAACAAACCATTCAGGACGGAAATGGGGAGGAACTTCTTCACTAGCGAATCTTTAGAATTCAGTACCTCAGAGATTGTCACAAGTAACGAGAAATTGATCATCGAGAGTTACGAGACAACATGGAGATATGACATAGAGGTAGCCGTGATCTAAAATGGTGAAGTGAGCTCAAGGGGCTGAATGGGCTATGCCTGCTCAAATGTTTCTATGAGCTTGAAATGTGCCCCTGTTATTATTGCTGAGATCCAATAAAAGGAAAGTACAGTGCCCCATGTCTGTAACAGGCTTTGGGTCCTTCACATAGGCTCTTTACTTGCATATCACCGGTTTGAAGCCTCCAATGCAAAACTGTTTCAGTTCCCTTCGGTCTGACGTTAATTGTTTTTCTCTCACTGCAGATTCTGCCAGACCTGCCAAGATTCTCCAATACTTTAGTTTTGCACTGTTATAAAAACCGTTTGCCTTGAAGCACATTGTTATGGTGAGATGTGCTATCCTAAAGTTGAGACTGAGAAACTGGGAGTAATTTTGACCCACAGAAATGGGTGCATTTTGAATTGGATGGAAAGTGTTAAAAGTGTGGAAGCTCAATTGGAGGAAGCTGGTAATAAAATGAATAAAGGAACTCTATTAGACTGCAACCTGCAAGGTTTAAATCCTAATGAAAGGAGCAAGTGTGTTCTTCCCACCACCAGTCTGAGAGAATGTGGGCTGGTGCTAACTGCTGCTACCCCTTCTCTCTCAGATCCCCTATTCCTGCTTCTTAGTCACCTGCTTTCCTTATCCCAGTGATTATTTTCTCCCCCTCTATTCTTCAACTCCCCCTTGTTCGCTTTTACCCGAGGTGCTGATGGTGTCCAACTCTCATTGTCTCAATGGCAATGAGGTCAAATATTGGGTGAGCTTTGAGGCATCACCACTGACATGTAGGAAATCTTGCCCCGACTCTGTTTTTCTGCATTGGGTCATAATTTTATGAACGTCCTTCAATTTTGCATCCATTGGCAGATTTGATCTGATTTGTCGAATTGTCATTTTGAAAAAGGATTGCAGTGTGAATTATGCCTATCCAGTTATTGTTCAAGGAATTTTGGCTTTTTCTTTAAACTGTCTGCACAAAATAAGGTAATGGCTGCAATGAAAGGTATGGGAATTTCTCAATTTAATTTGCAAAGCTAGTAAATTTAATTGTGGTCTGATCACTGACTTTGGGGAAAAAGCCTGATTGTCACTGAGAGAATATAGCTTTATAAAGGTCACTCCTGTTTCTATACACTACAAAAGGGAATAAAGGGTTCCTTTTAAAATAAAATTACATTATGAGAATGAAAATTCCTATTCATGAGCAAGAATAAGTTTAAAAAGAAACTGTGGAGTATTAATGTTTTGATGGCAGGAAGCTGATTGAACTTAATATATATATATACACTAGGGATTGCATGAATTAATTTGTCCTGTACTCTTTACCCTTTTTCTCACCTTGAGTGTTTTAGCTGCAAAGGTTTTGTTTTCCACGAACTGAAAGCAGATAGAACAAAGCATAGAGCAAAACCCAGTTGAACTAACTTGAATCTTTGTTTGCTTTGCAGTCACCTTTCCCGTAAGCAATGTTGTTTTGTGGCTGTCGTTCCAGAGTGTAACACCAGTGTCTGAGTTCCTGTCTTCCTTTGATCTTTAATTACTGTCATATGACAGTGTGTCTGTGTTATGTGGTGTTGTGATTCTCTTCCTTTGTTGGCTCTAGGCCCGTGAGCTTGGACAGAATTCTGCCAAGCCAAAATACTTTAACAAGAATTCAGCAAAACTGGAAAAACTACTGTTGTGATTCTTATTAAAAACTGAAAGAACAGTAAATCAGGAGCAAAAACAGAAGTTGCTTGAAAAGCTCAGCAGGTCTGGCAATGTCTGAAGAAAAAAATTCAGAGTTAGTGTTTTGGGTCCGGTGACCCTTCCTCATGTCTGTAGATTCAATAGATTATCATGATCTCTATGGTTTGGATTATAATGATTTGAAATTCACTCCCATGGTCTTGGACTTAATTTTTAAAAAAGGACCTCCTCTTTACAAAAAAATATTTGTTACTTGAGACCTTTTCCTCATTCATACTTTAAATGTGTAAAGTCAAAGTAGTTTCAGGAGTTGCACAATTAAAATTTGTGCATTACTGGAGTTATACCTGCAAGACAATGTGATAGTAGATTACATTTTTTTTGTCTCATTTTACAGATTTTCCAGTTGTAATGACTGGAAAAGTATCAGCGTTTTCTGTCATTATTTTGTGAAACTGACAGGAACTTCTGGAGTCTGCAAATGAGCAGTTAAGCATGCAAAGTTGTTGCCTATAACTTTCGTGCCCTCCACAGGGTACGTTATTGAAATCTTTACGTTTGGGCATCAATTCAATCATTGAATTGAAATTAGCCCCAGTTGTTTTTACTATTCGTTTCTATGCAAAAACCTTGAAAAAGTTGTTTTGTTGAATTCAAATGTAAAAGGTAAAAATTCAAAAGCAAGGGAGTTTTAGAGAAAGTACAGCACACTGGCTCAGTGGTTAGCACTGCTGCCTCACAGCGCCAGGGGCCCGAGTTTGATTCCACCCTCAGATGACTGTCTGTCTGTGTGGAGTTTGCACGTTCTCCCTGTGTCTGTGTGGGTTTCCTCTGGGTGTTTTGGTTTCCTCCACAGTCCAAAGATGTGCAGGCTAGGTGGATTGGCCATGCTAAATGGCCCGTAGTGTGC
Organism: Ginglymostoma cirratum; assembly: GCA_024137785.1. Classification (NCBI taxonomy): domain Eukaryota; kingdom Metazoa; phylum Chordata; class Chondrichthyes; order Orectolobiformes; family Ginglymostomatidae; genus Ginglymostoma; species Ginglymostoma cirratum. The sequence goes on from JAHRHZ010000249.1 coordinate 45,346,896, forward strand.
AGGGATGTGTAGACTAGGTGGGTTACAGTGAAAGGGTAGTGGAATGCTTTGAGGGTTGGTGTGGACTTGTTGAGCTGAAGGACCTATTTTCGTGCTGTAGGACTTCTATGAATGAGATGAACGTTTTATTCAGAAAATGTACTAAGTTCCTAACTATATAACTGGACATTTCTTTGGCCCTGAAAATTAATTTTGGTACCTATGGAATTCTAAATTTCTCCGTTGCATGTTGAAAAACTTCCTAAAACATTTTAATGCTTGTTAATGATGTGCTAACATGTTCTTTATTTTGCTTTTTTGAAATTATTTTTCAAACTGTGACTAGTTTGTTAATTTCTGGTTTGGAATTGAGAGACTTTTTCAATCTGCTTGGCCCCTCCAGCTGACGCCAAGATGAAATTAATATCCGGAAAGGTGAAATCCATGCCTTCGAGATTACTGGGTCTCTATGGTCAGCTTTTCTCCAGGCCAGCAGAAAGTGCAGTCACTTTACTGCTGGCTGCAAAATTCCAGGATTTTTTTAACCTCCAGTCCTTTAAGTAAAGAATTTTTGGTTCCACATCTGTTT
>JAHRHZ010000249.1:45357463-45409988 GCA_024137785.1 Ginglymostoma cirratum
ACTGCACCTCCTCCACAATAACACTCAACACTGGAGTTCCCCCACCCACCCTCCCCCTCCCCCAAAGATGCGTCCTCAGCTTGTAGTCAGTGTACACCTATGACTGTGTTGTCAATTTCTGAATGAGCCCCACCTACAAGTTTGCTATGACACCACTGTAGTGGGATGGATATAAGTTAAACTACAGAGGGAGATATAGGGCTTGGTGACATGGTGCAATGAAAATAATCTGCCTTTTAATGTCACCAAAACTAAAGAACTGATGGTTGACTTCGGAAAGAAAGGAGGAGAACACGCCCCCATCTACATCAGTGGAACTGAGGTTGAGAGAGTGAAGAGCGTCAAATTCTTCAGACTGATGATAACTGATGACCTGTCCTGGACTTCCCACATAGATGCAACAGTCAAGAAGGCACAATAACGCATCTTCTTCCTCAGGCTGCTCAGGAAATTTGGCATGTCCATAAGGTCCCTCACCAACTTCTACAGATGCGCCACTGAAGCCATACTGTCGGGGTGCATTATGGCCTGGTATAGAAATTGCTCTGCCCAGGACTGTAAGAAACTACAGAAGGTGGTGTGCACAGCCCAGACCATCACGGAAGCCAACCTCTATCCATGGACTCTGTTTACACCACCCGCTGCCGCGGACATGTGGCTGACGTTACTGGGGTGCAATGAATCTTTGATGATGTTCTCCTACAACCTCTTCTGTCAGGCAGACGATAAAGAAGCCTGAACATGCGCAAGCAGGTTCAGGAACAGCTTCTTTCTGGCTGTTATCAGACTGTTCAATGGACTCTAGCCTTAAATAATGTAGCCTGCAATGTAACCTGTATGCCTGTAAGTCTTTTTGATCAGTACTTCCTTTGCTTGCTGTGATCTGCCTGTACCGCTTGCAAAAAAAGCTTTTTACTGTCTTTTGGTACGCGTGACAATAAATCAATCAATCAAGGAAGCTGGCAACACTGTTAGAGGGAATCTAGGGATACGGGAATTGGCACTTGAAAGAATACAGTTTAACAAATGAAAATGGATTTGTTTAATTTTTTTTTGTGCTTGACTATCTTGATTGAAGATTTTAATAAACTGAGTTTTGGTGATAGTATAGTTGATATGTATTGGATTTTCAAAAGATGTTTGATAAAGGAATCAGAGATAATAGGTACTGCAGATGCTAGAGAATCCGAGATAACAAAGTGTGGAGCTGGATGAACACAGCAGGCCAAGCAGCATCATAGGAGCAGGAAGGCTGAGAAGGGAATACTGTGTTTTGTGCTACAAGATGTATCGTGATCTTCAAACTTGTGTACAAATTTAAAAGGGCAATGATTGTGTGAATACAATGACTGTCAAGGCCTCTAATTACTAAAATAGAATTAATGATGTAGAACAAAAGTAGAATTTTCTGAAGAAACTCAGCAAGTCTGGCTGCATCTGTGAAGAGAAAAGAGTTAACCTTGCCAGTGCAGCGACACGTCAGTTATGTGGAAAGATTATGTGGGATTACTGTTCTTGTAGGAACAGAGGTTGAGGGCAGATTTGACAGAGATACTCCAACATTGTGGGGGGGATGGTGTTTTGAATTCTAAAAGGGATGGTGACCAAAGGAATAGGGACATTTAAGCGACTCTTGGATAGGCACATGGAGGATAGTAAAATGCAGGGTAGTTTGATCTTAGTAGGATAATCGGTCAGCACAACATCGTGGACTGAAGGGCCTGTACTGTTCTATGTTCTACGTTCAAAGGACATGTGTAGGTTTATTGCTGCAGGAACCATAAGGGGGGAGTTTTGCTGTGGCCTGAAATACACTCTTGTTAAAGAGCAGTGGAAACTATTTCCAGTAGTAATTTTCAAAGCAGCAATGAACAAAGGCTAGATAAGCAGAATTGCTTCCTCCTGGTCTACGTGATGTTATTCCGCGATTATAAGAAGCGAGTATTCCATCAGGAAAAAAAAAATCTGTTAAATTTGGTTGTGGTTATGTTGTATGAATAACACCCATCTTCTGAGTTGTGGGAATTAATCATGCTGCCTTTAGTGGCAGAGCTTCAAGCTGCAGAATTCCACCCCCAGACCTTTATTTGCTTCACAGAATGAAGACCGTATTAGCATTTTTACATCTCAGTTAAGTGACCTGATTACAATTTTACTTTCTGTTTGTGCTATTTTATAGACAATGGCATTTCTTCAGTTGAAGGCTAACAGCCGGTATTTTTGCTGCTGACATGAAAGAAAAGTTAGATGTTAATTTTTAAAAACTGTGCAGGTTCTGTCTGCTAACTTCACAAATGTATCCTAATGTGGTCTTCTGTTTGTTATAATTTGAACACAGTTGAATGTCTGTCTGTTTATTTGTTGGGATGTGCAGTATTTAGAATGACATTTTTTAATCTTCTGATTTCTCACCCATTGCGAGCGTGTGCGTTGACAGAAATGATTTGTAGCTTTGTTATTTTAAATCTTTTAAGGTACCCTTGCCATAAAACCTAGATCCAAAGTACCAATGGTTTTGGTGCTGCAGGACCTGAAATGAATACTGTGTGCTCACCCCAGATTTGACATGTAGCACATGCCTTGAGGGTGTTTGAAGAATGATAGTGTGGGTGATGTATGTGTCCAGTGGAAGTAAGATAGGCTGGGCAGATTGAAACATTCTGTCAGAAGAGTGGTGCTGGATCTTATAGAGGAAGTGGGTGGGTCTGAAAGGTTTCTTATCTCCCCAGTTTTTGAGTTTCATTTAATCTTTCATGGGATTAGGACATCACTGAAGTTGGTGTTTATTACTCATTCCTAATTATCCCAAGTGGTGTGTTAGGCCATTTCAGAGGGCAGTTAAAAGTCAATCACATTGCTGTATACCTGGAGTCACGTATCAGCTGGACCAGGTAAGGATGGCGGATTTCCTTCCCTAAAGGAAATAAGTGAACTCGATAGATCTTATCATCAATTACTGATAGTTGTTGTGATCACCATTGGTGAGACCAGCTTTATATTCAAAATTTATGAACCGAATCTAAATTTCATTGATTGAAACAACATCCTCCAAGCGTTAGCCTGGTTGTCTGGATTGCTTGTCCAGTGACATTACCATATACCCCCAGTCACAGTTCCTGTTGGGCTGCAGTATCAGAGAGGGAGAAGGAGAAGGATAATTAGACCGTGCTACCCACCTACGGTCCTCAGACACCGTTTCTCCTATCGGCGCAGCAGCCAGGAGCAATGTGTGCAGCAATTACACTTTTAAGTTCAGTGGTCACTGAACTGTACAACCTCCTTGGACTAAACCTGAAGCCGTAGAATAAGCTGAACATGGCACTGCCTGTGGATGTCTGGGTCAAGATGACTTTAAATTCTTTACACCAACAAAGGCTCTGAAACTGGAGTCAGCAACGTGATCAACGTCTCTCTGTAATAAAAACAAAGAACTGGGATTGCTAGAAATTTTGAAACACAAACTAGAAGGAGCAGGAGTAACTCAATGGGTCTGGCAGCATCTGTAGAGAAAAGCAGAGTTAATGTTTCCGGTCCCGTTCTGACTGGTCACTGGGCTTGAAATGTTAACTCTGCTTCTCTCCCTACAGATGCTGTCAGCCTTGCCATGTTTCTCCAGTACTTTGTTTCTCTCTGGTCTGTCCATCTGTAAACCTCGTGGTTGAGGACCTGTGCACAAGCTGAAAGAGCAGCAGCATCTCTCTAGGTGTGTCTCTAACTCCGTTTCCATTGGATAGAGAAGGCAACAAGTAGTCACTTTTTTGTTCCTTCTCTGTAGTTAACATTTCAGATTTTAGGTGGTTGACTAACTCGCCGAGCTGGCTTGTTGTCATTCAGATGTTTCGTCACTGTGCTAGGTAACATCATCAGTGGAGCCTCTGATGAAGCGATGTTGTTCTACTCCGCTTGGAATTTATACTGTCTGGTCTGTTGTGGTGAGTACTGTCATTTCCGCTTTTGATTCGTATGGGTTTGTATATTGGGTCCAATCGTATGTTTGTTGATTGCATTATGGTAACTAAAGTAGCCCAAGCCAAACATAGACACACACGGGAATTCCTGGAGGCATGGTTCTCCACCCATAATGCAATCAACAAACATAGAATTGGACCCTATATACAAACCCATATAGATCAAAACTGGAAATGACAGTACTCACCATAACGGACCGGATAGTATAAATTCCAAGCAGAGCAGAATAACATCGCTTCAGCGGAGGCTCCACTGATGTCACCCAGCACAGTGATGAAACGTCTGAACGAGAACAAGCCAGCTCGGCAAGCATGTCAACAACCTCACCCACAACCCGAGCTACAGACCTTTGCCAAAACTTTGAATTCCAGATTTTAATTTAAACATAACTTTCTTCCTTTTTTAGGTGAATCCACTTCTGGAAGCATTTGGAAATGCCCAAACTGTGATGAATGATAACAGCAGTAGATTTGGGAAATACATTCAACTGAGATTTCACAACACTGCAGGTAAAAATGTCAATCTGTCTCCCCTGCATCCAGTCGAAGGACAAGAGCTGATACTTGGTTGGAATATATTCTGTTCTGACTCTTTATTGACAGATGTCTCCAGATGTAAAAGCAAAATATGGCAGATACTAGAAACCTGAGGTCAAAACAGAAAATGGGGAATATTTCCAGCAATTTTTTTGTTTTTGTTAATTTAATGCTCCCGGCCATTCCAGACTTTATCTCTGCTCAGACCCAAAATGTTTGAATCTTTTACTTGACCATTCTTGATGACAATTAATAGCTTCAAGAAGAAAGCCCTCCCCCATGTTCTCAGGTTAACTAGGAATTCACATTGTAACAATGATTTTAAAAAGAATTTGACAAACTCACTTAGGTAACACTTGTGTCTCTTGTATGTGGTGTTGACGGTTGATCAGCGAGCCTGAATGCAGGCTGGTATTTTTCTCCATTTGGCAATAAAATAACTTTAAGTCAATGTCCTGGTGGAAACTTACAACTGCTCTGTAATTGCATTGCACAGTTTTAGTCAAATTAAAACCCAGCAGTTTACTGATGTAATAAATGCACAAAAATGGAAATTATTTTTAGCCCCCTACTTATTGGGACCCTACTGTATTTCTGCACATCTTTGTTTTGAATTTGTATGTTTTTGTTTTGACTGTGTTTTCCTTTTACCATCACTACCCAATAGATGAGTTATATTGAGGAAGAACTGGACTATTTAGGGTTCTTCTGAAAGCCAGAGTTAAGACCAGATCATAATTTTTTCTGATTTCTGCCTGATGATCTGGATATTGATTGTAATATGTATAACTTGATGCTTCACTTTTTAACTCAGTGAAAGGTGCTAAAATCAATGAATACCTCTTGGAGAAATCCCGGGTTGTACACCAGGATGAAGGCGAGAGAAACTTTCATATATTCTACTATATGTTTGCTGGAATATCTGCTGCTGACCAGGAAATTTATGGTCTCCTGGACCCTAAGTTTTACAGGTAATATTTTTATTTTAGCAGTGTGCCATGTGTCTGTTTTAGATTTGTTCTTAATGTCAAGTAGATTATTATTTTAATAGAACTCTGAAAGGCATCTTATTCATGTAACATTGTTCCAGTTAAAGGTATATTGAAAGGCTTCATTATACCATATAAAAAAACAAGAGAACTGCAGATGTTGTAAATCAGAAACAAAAACAGAAATTGCTGGTAAAGCTCAGCAGGCCTGGCAGCAACTGTGGAGAGTAATCGGTTAACATTTCTGGTTGAGTGGCCCTTCCTCAGAACGATGGAAAAGAAGTGTAGACTGGGTGTCCACTTCGCAGAACACTTGCGTTCAGTCTACAGAAAAGACTCAGCATCTGGTTGCCTGCCACTTTGACGCACTGCCGTGTTCCCTGGCCAACATCTCCGTCTCAGGCTTGCTGCAGTGCTGTAGCGAAGCTCAGCGTGAGCTGGAAGAACAACACCTCATTTTCCATTTGGGGACCGTGCAGCCTTCCAGACACAATATCGAGTTCAGTAACTTTAGGGCTTGAGCTCTCCCATGTCCTTATCCTAACCTTGACACACCAGGTCTTGTTATCACATCGTCTGCTATTACAAACAACTCAGTTCCCACTAATCATGATTCACCCTCCTATCCAGTTCTTTATCCACTCCTTCATCTACCCAACTGTTCTTCTCTCACTTTGGGCTCTATCCCCATTTATCGTTTACTCCTTATCTCCTCCTCCTCCTCCGTGCCCCCCCCCCCCCAAAAATCATCTGCATATAAACTGATATTTTTCTAACTACCATCAGTTCGGAGGAAGGGTCACTAGACCCAAAATGTTAACTTTGGTTTCTCTTCACAGGAGCTGCTGCGCTTTTCCAGCAATTTCTGTTTTGGCTTCATTATGCCCTTCAACTTGAACTGTTATGTGGATAGTAGAATATACAAAATTGAAATAATCTGTAATCTTGCTTTCTTTTCTTCCTATTATTATACCGCAATCCAAACTTTTCCTAGGTACTTAAATCACAAATGTGGTGCAGCTGAAACCATCCAGCACTGGAGCAAGAAGTATAATGAAGTGTGCAATGCCCTGGATATGGTTGGCTTTTTAGAGCAGGTAAATAGCTGCATTTCCAGAAATCTCAGGACTGTAATTCAGTTGTTAAAATGTTCATGTCTTGTGTTCAAATAAAATCGGTCTGTCCAAATTGGAGATCTGTGATGCTATTCAAAAATTTTTATTCATTCATTAGATGTGATATCACTGGATGAATCAGCATCTACTGTCCATCCTTAGTTACTCTTGAGAAGGTGGTGTTGAGCTGTTGCTTTCAACCAGTGCCTGACTGTTTGCTGTAGGTAGAACCACAATGTTGTTACAGAGTAAATTCTAGGATTTTGACCTGGTGACCATGAAGGAGCCAGGTGATGTGTTTCCAAGTCAGGATTGTGAGCTGCTTGGAGGGGAACTTGCAGATGTGGCGTTCCCTTGTATCTGCCGCTTCTGATGGAAGTGATTTTGGGTTTGAAAGGTGCCGCCTGAGGAGCTTTGGTAAATTTCTGCAGTGCATCTTGTAAATGGTACATAAGAACTAGGAGCAGAAGCAGGCAATTCAGCCGCTGTGCTGTTTTGGTATGATCTCAACTGATCTTACCTTGGCCTCAACTCTACTTTTTCCTGCTCATTCCCCATTAGCTATCAGCTGATTACTAATTAAAAATCTGTCTATCTCCTCCTTAAATTTACACAGTGTCCCGGTATCTGCTGCACTCTAGTGAATTTGTTTCATGATTCTTTGAGATGAGTAATTTCTCTTCATCTCTGTTTTAAATCTGCTACCCCTTAGCTAAAACTGTGACCTCTCAGCATAGACTAACCCATGTGAAGAAGCATCCTTTTCTATATTTACATACTGCTGCTACGGAGTGTCAGGGTTGGAGGGAGTGAATGTTTATGGATGGGTGCCAGTCAGCAGGATGGTGTCAAATATGTTGATTATGGTTGGAGCTGCACACGTCAAGGCAAGTGGAGAGTAGTATTCCATCACACTCCTGACTTGTGTCTTGCAAATTGTGGACAGGCTTTGGGGATTCAGGAGTTGAGCTACTCGCTGTAGGATTCCTAACCTCTAACTTGCTCTTACAGCTACAGTACTTGTACGGCTAGTCCCATTCAGTTTTGGGTCACAGATGACCCGCCAGGATGTTGATAACGGAGGATTCTGTGATGGGAATGCCAATGAAACTTGAGGGGCGATGGTTAGATTGTCTCCTATTGGAGACATTCATTTGTGTGGTGTGATTTTTTTACTTGCCACTAGTTAGCACAAGCCTGGATATTTTGCCAAGAGCTGCTTCAGTATCTGAGGAGTCACGAATGGTGCTGAACTTCGTGCAGTCATCAGCGAACATCTTCATGTCTGATCTTCAGTTGGAGGGAAGGCCTTTGATGAAGCAACTGAAGATAGCTGGGCCTAGGACACTACCCTGAGGAACTCCTGCAGAGATGACTGACTTCCAACAACTACAATCATCTTCCTATGTGCCCTTGATATCCATTGATTCCAGTTTTGCTAGGGCTCCTTGATGCCACGCTTAGTCAAGTGCAGCCTTGATGTTGAGGGCTGTCACACTCACCTCGCCTCTGGAATTCAGCTGTTTTTGTCCACGTTTGAACTGCGTCTGTAATGAGTTTAGGAGCTGAGTGGCCCTAGGGGAACCCAAATAGCATCACTCCTGAGCAGGTTGTTGCGAAACAAGGCTGCTTAATATCATTATTGATGACACCTTCCATCACTTTGCAAATGATCAGGAGTAGACTGTTGGGGTGGTAGTGTGCTGGATTGGATTTGTTCTGCTTTTTATGTTCAGGGCATACCTGGGTAACTTTGCATATTGTCGGGTAGATGCCAATGTTGTAACTGCTGGGACGTCTTGGTCGGGGGAGTGGCACGTTCTGGAGCACAAGTCTTCAGTATTATTGCCAGAATGTTGTCAGGGCCTGTAGCCTTCACAGTATCCATTGTCTCCAACCATCTCTTGATATCACATGAAGTGAATCGAATCAGCTGAAGAATGGAATCTGTAATGCTGGGGAGTTCTGGAGGAGGCTGCAATGGCACTTCTCATTGAAGATTGTGGTGAATGTTTCAGTCTTGTCTTTTGCACTGATGTGCTGAACTCTCCTATTATCGAAGATGGGGATGTTTTATGGAGTGAGTTGTTTAGATGTCCACCAACATCCAGGTCTAAATGTGGCATGAATGCAGAGCTTTGATTCCAAACCAAAAGGATTGGATCTCTTGGCTGTAATTATCTTTTGCTGCTTATACCATTTCACATACCACTGGTCCTGTTTTATAGCCTCACCAAGTTGACAGCTCAATTTGGGAATGCTTGCTGTTGCCCCACCCTCCCCTGGCATTCTCCCCTGCATTAATAAGGTCAATTGCTTGACTTGGCGGTAATGGTATGGCAGGGGATATGCTGCGCCATCAGTTTGCAGATTGTGTTCAAGTACTGTTCAGCTGCAGATAGCCCACAGTGTCTCATGGATGCTGGCTGTCTGTTGTTCAAACCAGTAAGTACCATTCCAATGTTCTAGTCCCATAACCCTAAATTTAACCTAAAGTAGCCATCTAATGTCCTTTAGAAATCACTAATCATTTCTATTTCCACCGTCATTGTAGTAATATGTTCCAGATCATTAACACTTGCTGCGTAAAGTAATTTTGCCTCTTATTCCTACCTGCATTTCTTGCCCAAACCATTAAATCTGTATCCCCTCATCCTTTTTACTACCATGGGCTAATGAAAACAGCTTTTCTTTATCTTCCCTGGTGTAAGTTTGCCTTGCAATATGATCTTTACCTGATGTGGCGATGCTTGTATTGTATCCTGAGACACAAACTGAGCATGCATATCATGATGTTTATGTATGCAACAGACACTATATACAAACATTACATTCCTTAGATACATGGTGTCTGACCTAATATTTAAGCAAGAGAGGAGCACAGCTCCCAGTAGAATGTTAAGCTTTGAATGATCTGAAGTAAGATGCAGTATGAGAGTTTTACAGACGCTGGTTACATGCTACGATACGATGATGTTATCATAACAGTGTATCTCAAAATTATTTTGACCATGAATACAATGCATATCATGTAATCTTGTATACCTCGAACAAATGGAAATCTGCAGCACACAGGCTATTTGGCTATTAAACCGACATGAAATGAATGGTCTCATCAACCCAGTCCCTTTTTCTAATTCTTAGCCCATTACCTTGCTGGTAAATGTATAACCAAGTACTTTTTACCTGTTTAAGATTTTCTGCCTTTTCAATGCTTTTAGCCAGTGAATTGCAAATCCATACAAATCTCTAGGTAAAACATTCTCCCACTGAATCGACTGTAAACCTATGTTTTACCCTAACTCTGTAAACTCTGGTGGCGAACTCTTCAGCCATGGGCAGTCAGCTGTTGCTGTGCACTCTAAAAAGAAATTATTCAGATAAAGTGAAAACATCTGTGCTTCAGGGACATAGACCTTCATCCGTGTTGTGCTGCTGATCATGTTTATGGGATCAACTTGCGAGTCGCTATTGAAATGTATTCAAAATGAAGGACTGGAATGTGGATTTTAAACCATACAGTATTATCCAAATTCTTGTTTATAATCCATCCATTTTTCTTTTGTTTCAAAATAACATTAAAGTGTGGCATGTTTTAGAAATCTGACCTTTCTGCGATGAATATCTGTGGAAGGTGTTCAATATATTTGAACCCAATTTGAAGAAATCCTAAGGGTACATATGCACTTAATTTTATCCTATTTTACACACACATGTTTTTCCACTCATTCCTAGTGTCCAATTAAGACTTGTGAATTGTGTACTAATTTTAGACTTACCAGGTTGCTTCCGAAGCACTTTTTTTTTCTGCTTTTGATTTTTCTGTACAAGAGCAACCTAGCCCATCTGATCCACCCGCATGTATTTACTGCCACACTGCGGGAGCATTTTGGTACCTGTAGTGTGTTTGTGCTACAGTTAAGTCACCAGACAAGATATTGTAGATGCATACTTAACTTTTTTCTGTACTTAATAACTTAATTCTTTTCATTTAACTATTTTAAAAACAAGACTTAAAAATAACTAAGAGAAGGCTCTTCAGTTCAGTGTTGTTTGTGTTGGTTGAGTTTAGAAGGTGGAGGTGCAACCCCACTCTAGACAGCATCAGTGAGTGCAGGTTAAATTCTGCTCTCTGAATACTGGATCATGTATTACCATCACAACCAATGCCCACTCAACCCCTGCCCTCCCCCTCAAATGCTGACCCTCGACACTCTCTGCATCTCTGAATGGCAGAAGATTAGTTATCCGACTTCTGAATCAGGGGCTGATATTTATTGAGGGTATGTGAGTCCATTGGATGAGAGTGACTCAATTGGCATCACCTTGGTTTGCCCCAGTGTACCTAATGGCCATATGAAAAAGATTGAGAGTAAATAGTTACATGGTCATACAGAACTTGATTGCTTGGGGAAAAGAAACACAGAATTTCAAACCTTTTTGTCTTGCACCCGTCAAGATATTTCTCAAAAATACCAATTCATGGGGGAAGACCAGCAGTTACTCTACATGAGATTGCTGATTAGTTGCCACATTGAATCTGCTTGTTTGGTAGTGCCTTTACCATGGAGATTATACATGTTGATTCTGATGGACACTTAAGAGCCAGGCTTTTTAAAACAAATTTAATCAAGGTAGGTTGACTCTGATTGATCAGGGCATTGCCTTGAGAAATGAACCAGCAAATGACTGACATCCTATTTTGTTGAGTTGAAACAGTCACTGTGTGTTTTGTTCCTCCTTTTTTTTTTAAACAATCGGGTACTGTATTATGTAGCTTCCAACAGATGAAAGTGCATCATATTGTGAGCCTGACTGATCATTCTAAATTGGCTTAGTTGCCAACCCATTAGCACTCCCTTTCCATGCTGTGTGAATGATTATTTTCCTTTGAATTGGTATTCTTGCAAAATTTCTTGATGAGTGCAAAACAAAAAGCATCAACAAAACATGCCTTTCTTTCACAGTACTGAAGTTATGGGACTAATTCAAAGTGTGATCTCCTAAATGTGAATGAGTGAAAGAATTGAGATGGCACCCATTTTTGCATGCACAGTAGAAAAAAATCAGGCGATTTTAAAATAAAGACCGACTAAAATGTTCTTTGCTTTATAAGGATGGAATTAACAGAGAGTAGTTGGAACTGCAGATGCCAGAGAATCTGAGATACCAAGGTGTAGAGCTGGATGAACACAGCAGAAGTGTCTAGGCCCAAAATGTCAGCCTTCCTGCTCCTCTGATGCTGCTTGGCCTGCTGTGTTCATCCAGCCCCACACCTTGGTATCTCTGGAATTAACAGATATTTTGATTAGAAGTGATTTTTGGATTCAAGTATAGTCTTAATGTTACAGAAATCTGTAAGACTCAGAAACAGGGGTCACACTATACTCTTGAGATCCTTACCCAACACACTTAGAATCAATAGCATGAAAAAAAGCTTTTGATGCAATTTTGACTGCAAGTTTTAATCCTTTATTAACTCCCTAAGTAATGTCATGTGCCCGCAACATCAGTTTCTTGATGAGATCCTGTCTACATGAGCTCATTACTAAGTGGCTACGTTTTCACAAATACTACATTTTTCTTCCAGTGACTGGAGAAGTCGTGCGGCACTAATATCCTAGAGGCCTGTGGCTGTCTTACTGATCCTAGCCCTTGTAATGTAAGGCATTGCCTTACATAAGACCATTCAGTTGAGTTGTCGATCTCACTATTCTTATGTAAAAGCACCCACATGTGATCACATCCTACTGCCAGGTGAAGGGTCCCCGACCCGAAATGTCAACTTTCCTGCTCCTCTGATGCTGCCTGGCCTGCTGTGTTCCTCCAGATCTACACTGTTGTCTCTGACTCCAGTATCAGCAGTTCTTACTATCTCTCGCTGTAATGGATGTGACTTGTGAAATGATGGTTAGCTTGTCAGTGACCTGCTCTGACGTGAGTGTGTGTGTGTGCGCACGCCCTATCCTTGTTTGCCCAGAAAGGATGTCTTTGGTCAGAATTCTTCTCCCTGAGTAATTACATCTTCCTACCACACAGTTTCTAGCTCAGGTTATTGGTCCACCTCACAACTGGGTACCTTTTTAACATAAGTGTAAAACCAAGGCATATTTAAATTTTGAGAATGACCTTCATGTGATAGCCTGACGTAAGTACATAAAATATCAACAAGTTTGCATACTATTCAATAATGGTTTATGTTAATTGTGCTTAATGTACTTGGATGTAATTATCACAAGCTGCTAAGCCATTAAAATTTAGCTTAAGCCGTCCTACCCATTGTGGGCACGTGCTGAGAATAACAGTTTTCTTCATTTGAAAGGGTAACTGTGTGACAAGAACTGAAAGGAGGTGAGAGAAATGAATGTTCTCCAATCACGCTCCTGCTCCCTCTCACTCACTCCCCCTCGGAGTTGTAATTTTTCGGCAATTTGTCCCAAGAGAGAGCCTTGTAGTTTTGCACAAAGAGGGAATAGGTTGATATGGACCACATGTTTGATTTGTTTAATTCTAAACTTAAACACATTTGTTGGTCAAAATTGCCTTTTCTTATTTCCACAATTTCCCAAAGCAACAAACTGACATGGAACTGGAGTGTATTAAATGTTTTTTTAAGTGTAAAGATGTGCCAAAAGCGTTAATTTATTTATTACTGCAACTGAGCGCGGTTATGATAGAACATTTGGAAGATTAATGTCACTATACTTTATATTACAATGAGAATTAAACTCCATGCCAATGTGTACCATAACTAACCACAGTAACAGCAATCTATTTAACATCATATTGAATTGTTTTGGAAGGTGTTACCTTCTACCATTTTGCCAAGTTTAAGAATTAACTGACTCTCGTTTACCGTTTTCGTTATAGGAGCAAGTCGACATGATGACAATACTGGCAGGAATCCTATCATTAGGCAATATCATTTATGAGCCTCAAGAGAATGGAATCCTTAAAGTAACAGATCAGTCAAAGGGATGGCTGAAAGCTGCAGCAGTAAGTTTCTGTTTGATATGGAATTCAACTGAATTAAAGCAAAGAAGCTAAAGGAATGTGAATTTCCCTCGTGTGAGGATGGTGTTTACTGTATAATAATAGCTCTGACTTTTTACATACATTAAATCAGGAAATACTCATAGAATCCCTCCTGTGTGGAAACAGGCCCTTCAGCCCAAAAGTCTACACTGACCCTTCGAGCATCCCCCTAGTCTACACATCCCTGAACAGTACAGGCAATTTAGCATGGCTAATCCACCTAACCTGCGCATCTTTGGACTATGGGAGGAAACCGGAGCACCCAGAAGAAACTCACGCGGACACTGGGAGAATGTGCAAACTCCATGTAGACAGTTGCCCAAGGGTGGAATCGAACCCAGGTCCCTGGCACTGTGAAGCAGCAATGCTAACCACTGAGCCACCGTGCCACCACAAAGAGCATATCACCCTGACCCTAGCCCCTGCTCTATCCCTGTAACACCACATCTACCATGGCTGATCCACTTAGCTGCATATCGCTAGACATTATGGGCCAATTTGTCTTGGCCAATCCACCTAAACTGCACAACAGAACTCATTTACGCAACGTACTCAGCCCAAAGAACACCCACACAAATGGCAGCGGTGGGATGCAATTTTGAGCACAGATGCCAATTTGAGCTGCCTGTGGATGGTCTGTGAAAGTACAGTGGAGAAATGTGTTCGTTCATTGGAGGCCTCAAAAAAATGCACAAACCTGACGACATGTGAAGCCCTTTGAAATACTACAGCAGCTCCAACTCCTACTTCACCTGCCAATACTTCATGCGCACTGACTTCAGTCCCTGCGACCATAATTCCAACTTCTGCAATTGCCAATTCTTCAAACTCTTCTCCTTCAGTTCCTGTCATGCAAACTAGCACTCTGGCACCCAATACCACCAGCCTTGGTATTACAGCAGGTACACCTAATGGAATGACTCTAGTACCACCTCCGCCCTCTAAGAAATCTACCTTTGATGCAGCAAGTTTCATTGGGGGAATTGTACTTGTGCTTGTGCTTGGACTGAAATATCAAGAGTGGAATTGCAAATTTTCAGTGAAGCGTCTAAAATGCTCCCATCTCACCAACTTTGCTCTTTTGTAATCAATGGCTCCATTTTATTTCAGAAATGGGCTGGCTTTATGAATCCTTCATCCTTCATTCTTTTTTCAGTATTGAAATCAAAATTTCTTGCACGTCTTCTCTTTTGGTTTATGCTTTTGGTAGGATGTGACTGCATTCAGTGTATCTCACGAGCTATCTGCCTTTCGGGAAATTATCAAGCAAACGATTGACATTTGCAAGTAGTGCTTCTGCTGCTTGTACCATTTCAGATGAACTTTGCAGTACCACTCCCAGCCCAAAGCCAGTATCTGGTTGGCTGACATCAGCTGGATGCTACCAAGCTCACTTTCTTTAGACTTTCTTTAGGGGGAAGAGCAGGAGAATCTGTGACAACCAGCTCTAGAACTCTGACTAGTTTACCAAGGATGCTTCAGCCACATCTGCCCTCCTATATGCCACTCAATTATCCATCTTTTTTCTTATCCGTGTTTCCAAGGGTTGGGTCATGGGTTATTGGCAAAGCATTGAGGTATCTGCAGGAGGGTGTCTGGGAGGCCATCCTTGTCTCACCAGGCATAATGAAAGAATTCACAGACTGGCAAAACAGGTTGACTGTCAATGCCAACAAGTCATGGCAGAAGACTCCAGTCTAGAATGTCAGGCCCAGAGGTAGTGACGCTTCCCACTGATGATCATGACCTCTTCCCCATTTTGTCCACCGTCCCACGATCCTTAACACTTCCCTCATAACCACCAGGATGTTGCCATTCTTCAGCTTAATCTTGAATTTTGTCCTCACTTTGCTAAAAAGATAAAGATTGACACCAAAACCTGAACTAAAAACACATTGATCAGGAAATATTCTCTTAGTATTGATTAGAAATATCACTCACTCATCCACAAGGTGGAAGCCATTAATGCCCATCTCCTTTGTCTGTTTTCAATAAATATAAAGGATAGCAGTAGATTAAAGTCTGTGTTTTTCTTTTGAATTATTAATTAATTAATTTTCGCACTCCATTCAAGTTGCTGATTAAGATTCTCTGAATCAGTTATCAGACAAGGACGATGGGTTTTTGTAAATGTTTTTTTCTTCTACTGCTAGCAAGATACGTTTCTCATAGGATGCAGACATGATAGCAAAACAATCACCAATTTCCTTACAAACTTAAATGGGCTCTGGAACAAGCTAGATTTTTTTTTTATAAATGTAGCCAAGCATTCAATATCAGTTAACTGGCAACTATTTATGGGAAAACTTAAACATCTATCCTTTTCTTTGCATCTTTGCATTGTGAATTCAAGATATCTTTCTGTTTACTTCATTGTTTTCATTGTCATTATCTAGTGAGCTATCAAAAGCAGTCCATAAATGAACACTATGTATGTATTCAGTGTAATGAATATATACACTCACTTCAGTGGCGCCACGGCAAGGACAATAACGACCAGAAACCCACAACAAAAATACAGTGACCTTACCAAAGTGACTGCTCAGCACATCCTGATTTTTAATTTTCTCCCTTCATAAAATAATATTGGTAGCGAATCATTGATGCTTCTGTGTCCATCTGTTTGATATCTAATTGCATAACACTTGACAAAGAAATCAACCTTTCTTTCTACCACACTCTCAGAATAAATTTTATTTATATGCTACCTTTAAGATAGTAAAACCTTCCAAGATGCTTCACAAGGGCATCATCTGAAAACAGTTGTCACGAAGCTAAATGGAACATTAGGGCAGGTTTATCAAAGCAGTGAATTCTAATTCAGATTACGGCCCGGTGGCTCAGTGGTTAGCACTGCTGTCTCATGCTGCCAGGGACCTGAGTTCAATTCTAGCCTCTGGCAAGTGTCTGTGTGAAGTTTGCACATTCTCCTAGTGTCTGCATGGGTTTCCTCCAGGTGCTCCAGTTTCCTCCCACAGTCCAAAGATGTGCAGCATGGATTTGTGAGGGGTAGATCATGCCTCTCAAACCTTATTGAATTCTTTTGAAGAGGTGACCAAACACATGGATGAAGGTAGAGTGGTGGATGTGGTATACATGGATTTAAGTAAGGCGTTTGATAAGGTTCCCCATGGTAGGCTTATGCAGAAGGTAAGGAGGCATGGGATAGGGGGAAATGTGGCAGATTGGATTCAGAATTGGCTGACCCTTAGAAGACAAAGGGTGGTAGTGGACGGAAAATATTCAACATGGTGCTCAGTTACGAGTGGTATACCCACAAGGATCTGTTCTTGGTCCTCTTCTATTTGTGATTTTTGTAAATGATTTGGATGAAGGAGTGGAAGGGTGGATTAGCAAGTTTGCGGACAATACAAAGGTGGGTCACATTGTGGACAGTGCGTAGGGCTATTCAAAGTTACAAAGGGACATTGATAGAATGCAGAGCTGGGCTAAGAAGTGGCAGATGGAGTTTAACCCTGAAGTATGAGGTGATTCATTTTGCAAGGTCAAACTTGAAAGCAGAATACAGGGTTAATGGAAAGATTCTTGGCAGTGTGGAGGAGCAGAGGGATCTTGGGGTTCATGTCCACAGTTCCCTGAGAGCTGCCACCCAGGTGGATAGAGTTATTAAGAAGGCGTATGGTGTGTTAGCTTTCATTAATAGAGGGATTGAGTTCAAGAGCCGTGAAGTTATGCTCCAGCTATACAAAAGCCTGGTTTGGCCACATCTGGAGTGTTGTGTCCAGTTCTGGTCACCTCATTACAGGAAAGATGTGGAAGCGTTAGAAACGGTGCAGAGGAGATTTACCAGGATGTTTCCTGGAATGGAGGGAAGGTCTTACGAGGAAAGGTTGAGAGAGCTAGGGCTTTTCTCTTTAGAATGACGAAGGATGAGAGGTGACTTGATAGAGGTGTACAAAATGATCAGAGGTATAGATAGAGTAGACAGCCAGAGACTTTTTCCTAGGGCGGAGGTAGCTTTTATGAGAGGACTTAGTTTTAAAGTGAAAGGAGGTAGATATCGGGAAGACATCAGAGGTAGGTTCTTTACTCAGAGGCTGGTAGGGGCGTGGAATGCATTGCCGGAGAGGGTAGTGGAATCGGCCTCATTAGGGACATTTAAGCGGCTATTAGATAGGCATATGGATGATAGTATAAGGTAGCGGTGGAGGTTACATAGACCTTAGGATTAGGGTAAAAGTTTGGAACAACATCGTAGGCTGAAGGGCCTGTATTGTGCTGTACTGTTCTATGTTCTATTTTCTATGTGCAGGTTAGGTAGATTGGCCATGCTAAACTGTCCCTAGTGTCCAGGGATGTGTAGATTAGGTGGGTTAGTCATGGGGAAATAGAGGGTTATAGGGATAGGGTAGGGGGATGGGTCTGGATGGGATACGGTTTGGAGAGTCAGTGTGGACTTGTTGGGCCAAATGGCCTGGTTCCATGCTGGAGGGATTCTATAAAAATAATTGAGGGGAAGGCATGATTATCAACCATTATGATGCATTGTAAACAGGGAGTTGGAAAAAGTGGTAGGTTACAGGTGGCTGGAGAAATGTCCAAAGATACCGCGTGGTGAGGACAGGTAGCAACTTGAAAGCGAAGAATTTGAAAAGTGAGTGTATTGTGTTGATTAGCTCCTAGTGTGACAGTGTAGTCAGCAAATACAGGTTTGTGTGAATGGGATTTGGTGTGGTTTAGACATCAGCAGAATTTTGGGTAAGCTCAATTTTATGGAGGGTGCAGGATAGATGGCTGGCCAGGAGAAGGTTAGAATAGCTTCTGTCTACCCTGCATATCCCTGCCGTGCCCTTGAACCTTCTTCCTATAAAAAATATTGAAGGACCAAGATTAGAAGACCAATCATTTAGGGTCACAAATGTTGGCATTATGCTGACAGGACCAGGATGAAAAATCACATTAATATTTCAAAGCCAGTTGATTTGTTTTCAAAGGCAGTTGAACAAAGGAAACATAGGAGTAGGAGTCTCCAGTTATGCTGGAACATGGGAAGTTGGGTGGTGAAGTGGAAAGTCTGTATCTGTGTGGCCAAGTGGTATGTGTTGATGGTATTAATTTTGTAATTTCAGCAGCAATGTTTAAAAAGAAGCTAATGTGGAATCGTATGAATTACACAGGAATTTACATTTACCAAATATAAATGTCTATGTAGGAGGATGGTAGTACGATGAGCAACAGTCTATACTGATACTGACTGCAACAGTTCCAATGCTGATGCTGAGCAGATTTAATCCCTGTTGTATTTGATCTGACCATCCTGAATGATACTCTTTTTACTATTAAATTCAACAGGGTCAGTTTGGTGTTGAAGAGGAAGAACTGTTAAAGTGTTTGATTTGTACAATGGCAGTAACTCGAGGAGAATCTATTCAGCGATATCACAGCAAGCAGCAAGCTGAAGGTAGGAACAAATGTTTTAATCTGGCAGTGTTTGATTGGGTTTCCAGCTGCAGTAAACCTGCAGTTTAAATGCAGGAGTTTTAATATTGCACAGCCTAGTAATATATTTGAACTAGTTTGCTGACTAAGTTTATTTGGGTAAGAAAGGCTGCTACCTACTCAATTATTTAATCCTTTGAGCAAATTAGAATGTGAGCCATATAGAAAAGGACCTAGATTCAATCATTAGCTTGTGTTGAAAGAAATGCCTTCAGATGAGTTCACTTTGTGTTAGGGAGCAGACAAATCAAACAACATTGCTGCTGTTGTGTCCTCTTCAGCAACTCTCTTCGCTGTCAAATATAAACATCAACAAAGTAGCCTGACTTGTGACTCTTGCCATGCCTTTTTGGACTGCTAACTTGCCGGTGTTCAATGTGAGCTGGGGAGTCCACGACAATAGTTCACCCCGACCCCTCATTATCCCGTCTATCTTATAAGCCTCAAGTAAGGAGAGTGATTGATTAAATCCTCTTAACACAACAGAAACTTGGCGCCAACCCCCTTGGGAACCAAACAGCTCAGTCTCTTGACATGTCTCCCACTGCACTTAATATCCACGCTCATTACAATTGGCATATTGTAGTGAAGGTTATACTGTCTTAATGCGCAACAACCATTTACGAAGATAGCAGGAACTGCAGATGCTGGAGAATCCGAGATAACAAGGTGTAGAGCTGGATGAACACGGGAGGCCAAGCAGCATCAGAGGAGCAGGAAGGCTGACATTTTGGGCCTAGACCTTTTCTGAAGAAGGGTCTAGGCCCGAAACGTCAGCGTTCCTGCTCCTGATATGCTGCTTGGCCTGCTGTGTTCATCCAGCTCTACACCTTGTTAACCGTTTACGAAAGTCACTTTGACAGCATCACAAAACAAAAGCAAACTGTGGATGCTGGAAGTCTGACATTAAAAACAAGACACTGGATACACCCAATGGGTCAGGCGGAGTTGACATTTCTACTTGATCTATTATTAGAACTGGGAAAAGAAGCATAACCGGTTTTAAACCAACTACAGACGCAAAGAAAACAGCAATCCCTGCAACAGCTCCATTTATTTTGTGTTGAATGGAGGTCTTGTGGTGCACTAGGTAATGCCTCTTGCTCGAAGTCAGGAGTTCTGGGTTCAAATCTCACTGAGAGCTTCCTGGATAAGGAAGGTGTTTCATAATGCAGCCAGCCTGGTGAAGTGTAAATCATTCCTGCATGCACTAATGATGGGCAGTAAGAGGAGGCAGATTCCTGGTCAGCCATGCGATGGAAAGAAATTCATCAATATCCATTGCTCAAGGCTCCAACAGGAAAGTTAAAAAACACATTGACTCCATGCAGCTCATTTGGGCACATAGCTACCGTGGATCAGTTTGCCAACAGCATAAGGCCTAATCCTGTACTAGCTGGGATAGATTTTGGACCTGGCTCTTTGCCATGGAGGAGTTTTCAGTTTTGTGTTTGACCTGCTGTTGGGCAGAAAACTTGTGTTTTTCTTTTAATCATTCATGGGATGTGGTGACACTGGCTGGGCCAGCATATATTGCCCTTGAGGTGATGAGTAACCCTCTTTAACCACTGCAGTCCATTTGGTGCAAGTAGACTCACATTGCCACTAGGGAGGGAGTTACAGTACTTTTGACCCAGTGACACTGACAGAACAGTGACCTGTTTCCAAGTCAGGATGGTGAGTGGCTGGAGGGGAACGTGCAGATGTTCACACTTGTCTAGGTTTTGCTGCATTTGGACTTGCAACTCCTCAGATACTGAAGAAAATCTGAATGGTGCTGAACATTGTGCAATTATTGGCAAATATCCTGATTTTTGACCTTTTATGCTGGAGGGAAGGTCACTGATGAAGCAGCTGAAGCTGTTTCGGCCTAGGATACTACCCTGAGGAGCTCTTCCAGAGATGTCCTGGAGCTGAGATGACTGACCTCCAACAACCATCTTGTTCTGCTGGGAATGACTCCAACAGAGCTTTTGCTGCATTGACTCCAGTTTTGCTAAGATTCATCGACACCACACATTCATATTTGCCCTTCATATTGATGGCAGTCACACACTCATCTCACTTCTGGAATTTAGCTCTTTTGTCCATGTTTGAGGTCAGGAGCTGAGTGGCCCTGGTAGACCCCAAACTAGGCATCACTGAGCAGGTGCTGCTTGATAGCACAGTTGATGACACCTTCCATCACCTTACTGATGATCAAGAGTAGGCTGATTGGGAAGTAGTTGCCTGGATTAGATTTGTCCCGCAACTTATGTATGAAACATAAACTGGGCAATCTTCCACATTGTTAGAAAAGATATCAGTGTTGTAGCTTTAATGTAGTGATAACGTGGAAAGATTTTTCTCCTTGTTTCACTTTTTTTTTTGAAGAGAAGAACAAAAGCTGAAAGCAAGGAAAGGTTTAGTCAAAGAGCTGAATTTTGAGGAGAGTTGGGAAATCTGGAAGGGTCAAGATAGAATTTAGAGGCATGGTGGCTTAAGAGACACAAACAGAAATGGCTGGAAAATCTCAGCAGGTCTGGCAGCATTTGCAGAGCTAAATCTGGTCCAGTTACTCTCCTTCAGAACTAGTGAAAGAGCTGCATAAATAAAAGTTTCTGAATTCTGTGGATCTGTAATACCCTTGTTGGTCAACATGTTGTTCAGTACAGACCCTGATTTGGGACTATGGGTGACTGGCTGTGTTTTTTTAATGTCTGTTTTATATATGATTATAGATGCCAGAGACTCTATTGCTAAGGTTGCTTATGGCAGAATTTTTGGTTGGATAGTCAGCAAAGTCAACCAGCTACTGGCTCCAAAGGAGGACACGTATACGACAGAACTCCAGGAGATAGGTATGTAATAACTGTCTCTCTTATTTCTAATCATAATGAGTTAGGCTGCGCATAGAAAAATTGTCCTAGCTTTTCTCAAGCAACTGGTGCACTGGTCTGTACCATTTCTATTCTTAACAGGCAGTTAAATCTGCCAGGCCATGAGGGGAGGTGGTAGTGTCATGTTAATGTCACTGGACTAGTAATCCTGAGACTGAAGCTAATATTCTGGGGATGTGGGTTCAAATCCCACCATGGCAGATGGTCATGTTTTTATTCAATAGAAGTCTGGAATGCAAAAAAAAAACTAAATTGACTGTATAATCACTACTGATTGTTGTAAAAACCCATCTGGTTCATTAGTATACCTCTGGGAGCGAAATCTGTCATCCTTACCCAATCTGGCCTGCGTGTGCCTCCAGACGCACTGCAATGTGATTGATTCTAAACTGCCTTTAGGGCAATTAGGGATGGACTTTTTAAAAAATCCATACCCATATACCATGAATAAATAAAAAGAAAAGGCATTGTTTTGCTATTTAGAACATTTTGCCCGTTTGCTTTTGGGAAGAGTAGCAATGTAAGTTGGAATGGTGCTTTTTTTGTGATACCACTTATCAGAAACATCTGCCTATGTTCAAATTATTAATTGGTTGACAATTGTATTATTAAATTTATTTTAGGTATTCTAGATATTTTTGGATTTGAAAACTTTGCGGTGAACAGATATGAACAGATGTGTATTAACTTGGCAAATGAACAGCTTCAGTATTTCTTCAATCATGTAAGTAAACTTCAATCTTAAAATGTAGTTACAAGCGGAACGTCAGATTTTAAATACCTCATAAAGTGAAAAATGGAAAGAATAGCTTCTGGCCAGTTTATCAGTTAAAAATTGCAGTACTTGTGTTAAACTGCAAATAGATTAGCTAAATGCGTTCTGGAGTTTTAAAAAGTAATTAATGATTTTATATATAGAATATGTCTGCCTTTCGAGCATATTTTGGTGGCAGGAATGTCCCTGCTGTTAGTACTAAAGGCTCCTTTATTTCTCAGGAATGCAAAAGATCATATACAATTTATCGCAAAAAACTTAATAAAGCAAAAAGAAGTCAATTTTTGAAGTTTGCTTAAAATGCTAGAATTATATGTGAGAAAGTAGTACTAAAAAGGGAAAAATAACAAGCTTCACTGAATTTTAAATTGTAGTACATATTGACACTTTTGCAATCATTAACTTGCGAAGAAGCATCATATTTGCTTGTATTATGCCCACGTCAATAGCTGCCATTATGGTCCAGATTTTCTAAAAGTAATGATAAAAAAAAGTCAGTGTCGCTATCGGTGATTCCATGATTCTTCAGAGAGTGCACTGCAATCACCTGGGAAAGTAATTGAATTGATGGGAACTTATCCCCTATACCAGTGGGCTGTGTTGCCTTTCAGATTGGCACATATACAGGCTCACAATACCAATAATCTGACATCACAAGTTAATGCAGTCACAAAAACGCCTGTCTTACAGCCATCTGAATAAAGGTCCTGACCCGAAATGTCAACTTTCCTGCTCCTGTGATGCTGCCTGGCCTGCTGTGTTCATCCAGCTCTACACTGAGTTGTCTCTGACTCCAGAATCTGCAGTTCTTACTATTTCTGAGTCTTATATTCACACACTCTTCTCCGCTCCCCCATCCCCACCCTCACCCTTGTACATCACATACTTTCCTTGTGCTAACTGACAATGCTGTAAAATAAACAGATTTGCACAGCCTTTGGAAGAGAGAAAATTCTCATCAAAGAGATCACTAAATCTTTCTGGGCTCCTAGTGAATTATTCATGATACTTAGTGCAACAGTTCATGTAAGATATACAGACATTACAGTATAGTGGAGGTTTACCAGGGTGTTAGCAAATGTGAGGGATTTCAGCTACAAAAGGCTGCATTTTACACTCCATTTTGTATAATTCAAAGGCAGGAGGCACATTTAAAATCCAACTGGTGGATGTCTTGTCCTGCCTTCAATCACCAGCACTGCTCCCAGTGTTAAATTGCTGTTGGACAGGCCTCACGAGCAGGATTCCTTTATCACTTTAACCAAAGGTACAGGAGTATGGTGTCCTATAACTTTTTCATCTCATGGAGACGCTGGAATGAACTCTTATTCTGAGAGTAGACAAGGTTAAGAGGTGACCAGGAGAAGTTAGCATGATGACTAAAAGGTTTTGTGGAGTAAATGACAAGTAGTATTCTCTGTGGCAAATGGATCAATAAACTAAAGGCCATTGATTCAAGCTTATTGGAGAAAAAAAAATACCTAAGAGGGACAATAAGGAGAAACTTTTTCATTGAGTTATTGGGATTTGGGATGACCTACCTGAAAAAGTGATGTGGATTGATTCTATACATAATTTTAAAAAGAGTTGGGATCAAACTCAAGGGTCAGCAACTTACAGGGTTAGGAGCAAAATGCGATGATGTAAAAGGCTTTATTCTAATCTATCACATTCTGAGATTTCAATCCTGTAAAGAAAGTGAAACAGAGAAATTTAGGGTTAAGAGACCAGGAAAAAAAAGTTTATTTAACTTTTCTAGGGTCGGGGACAGTATCCTGGGGTTGTCCAACTGGGAAAGATTGTAAGATTAGGGCTGGTTCTGGACTCATTGGAGTTCAGAATAATGAGAGGTGATTTTATTGAAACAGAAGATAGTGAGTGGATTTGACAGGACAGATTCTGAGAGGATGTCTTCTCTCGCGGGAAAGTCAAGAACTAGAGATAGTAGGAACTGCTGATGCTGGAGAATTTGAGATAACAAGATGTAGAGCTGGATGAACACAACAGGCCAAGCAGCATCAGAGGAGCAGGAAAGCTGACGTTTCGGGTCTGGACCCTTCTGAAGAAGTGCCAAGGTGTCCTGTATGAGGTGGAGATGAGAATGTTGTTCTCATTGTTACGAATCTGTGGACCTTTCTTCCCCAAAGATTGATGCAGACTGGGTTATTAATTTTTTTTTAAAAGTCAGAAATATTTTATTTTATTGACTAACGAGCATCTCGGAGGGCGTCGTGGGTATGCAGGAAATTGGGCTAAGGCTATAATCAGATCATCCATGCCGGCCATGGCAGGTTTAACAAGCTAAATGGCCTGTTCTTCTTACTCTTGAGTTAGGTTATAGTAGAACAGTGGAGCTAGAAAAATACTTCATTAAATTTTGTAGGGGCCTACCTTTTGCGAAGAGAAATTTTCTGTGCAGAGAGTTCGTTTGGGACTAATTATGACCAGTCACACTGTGAAAATTCACTTACAACTGAATGACCCAGCCCATACTTTACTATGTTTAACTAGTAACTTTTCACTACCACCTCCAAGGAGATGGGCTAGAAACACTTGCCTTCCTTGTGACAGGAGTTGGGGGGTTTCAGGAGAACAGAATGAAGAAGCAGGGCCATGATGGATTTACTGATGACAATGAAACAGAATTTTGTACAGGGCTGCACAGAACGGAATTCATTTTGTGTCTCATGTCTGACGCTGACCTTGATTGATTCTCTAGTGGCCACCTTATGTAGTGACCTCAGCTCATGGGTTCATTCTTCACCCAGTCCTGCCTTCACCACATGAAGTTCTCCTTAGAAATACTGAATCTCAGCGGCCTTTCCACCACCTATGCCTCTATCTGGTCATGTTCTTTGATTATCAGGTTCTGTGCTTCTAATCTAGAACTAGTTTCAGGGTCATGGTTCTAATCTGGCAACAAATTTACAGCTCAAAAGTTGTACAACACAATGGACTGTTCATTGATACCAGTTGATTCTTCCTGATGCAAATACATCTCTCAGTCCTTTTGAATTCCATCCAATTCTGTTTAGCCTTCTTAGTGCCCTTCCTGGTTGATTTCTGGCTGACCTTGTTATCTGATTCCTAAATACTTCTAAGGGTATTGTCAACAGTAAATGATTCAGTAGTCACAACACACACAAGTATATCGCCCATTCCAGGCACTAAAGGTCAATGCCTTCTAGGAGGTTGAGGTTTTTGAGAAGGTTTGTAGCTGGGGTTGTTGACTTGCTTGCCGAGCTGGTAAGTTTGTTCACAAAAGTTTCATCACCCTGCTAAGCAACATCATCAGTGCACCTCTGGTGAAGCATCGGTGTTCTGTCTGCTTGCTATTTGTGTATCTTGGTTTGTTGGGGTGGGTGGCATCACTTCTGGACTTGTTTCTTAGTGATTAGTATATGGGGTCCAGTTCTACATGTTTGTTAATGGAGTTCCAATTTGAGTGCCAGGCCTCCAGGAATTCTGGTGCTTGGCTTGTCCTAGGATGGCTACGTTGTCCCAGTCAAATTGGTGTCCCTCTTTGCCCATGTGTATTGAAATGAGTGATAGTTGGGTCATGTCCCCTCGTAGCTAGTTAGTTTTTGTGAATCCCGATGGCTAGCTTCCTTCCGGTTTACCCTATGTAATAGTTTTGGCAGTCCTTGCATGGTATCTTGTAAATAACACTTATTCTCGCCAGAGTCAAGGATCTGACAAACACAACTAACAGAACCAAAGTTATCGACAAGGTACCATGCAAAGACTGCCAAAAACATTACATAGGGTAAACCAGAAAGAAACTAACCATCGGGATTCACGAACACTAACTAGCTGCCAAGAGACATGACCAACTATCACTCATTTCAATACACATGGGCAAAGAGGGACACCAATTCGACTGGGAGACATAGCCATCCTAGGATAAGCCAAGCAAAGACACGCGCGAGAATTCCAGGAGACCTGGCACTCAAACCAGAACTTCATTAACAAACATGTAGAGTAGGACCCCAAATAGCAACTACTAAGAAACAAATCCAGAAGTGATACCACCCACCCCAAAAAACAAGACACAAATAGCAAGCAGGACAGAACACCACTGCTCCACCGGAGGTGCACTGATGATGTTGCCTAGCATGGTGGCAAAATGTTTGCAAAGAAACTTAGCAGCTCGGCGAGCAAGTCAACAACCACTTGTAAGAGATATTGGTTGGGAGTATGAAATGTGTGTGTATATATAAAGGTAACTCGGTATTTTTGCCTTTTCTTTTCAATTGTGTGTGAGAGAGACCTAGGTGCTTCCTCTTTGCATTGTATCACTGTTCCTTTTCAAATGAAAAACCTACGTGATTTTTATTCTGCAGCATATATTTATAATGCAACAAAATGAGTACAAGGAAGAAGGAATTGAATGGGAAACGATAACTTACAAGGACAACAAATCAATACTGGTAAAAAAAAACACTGGCATTTACAAATATGTCTTGACTTATTGGCATGTTATTTTATGTTCTGTTGAATTCATGTGTAAATTTCTTGTACACAGGATCTTTTTTTAGCAAGACCCCTTGGTGTGTTTTCTCTGTTGGATGAACAAAGTGCATTTCCGCAGGTAAGGAATGAAGCAGTGAAAAGAGAATTGTAGGTTTGTTGGTAACATTTTAGACACCATAGTTATTCTGGAGCAAAATACAGCAGTTGCAGAAAGTCTGCAATAAAAAACAAAAAAAGCTGGAAGTATTCAGTACTCTAGGTACAGTGCTGTAGGGAGAAGCAGCGATAATGTTCCAGATTAATGAGCTTTCATTAGAGTTGAGGTTCAAAATTGTCCCCTAGATTTACAAAAGTCAGAATGAAGCCTTCTTTTCTCATTCCCTTTTTACTAACGTCTTCCCTGCTCCACTTCTTCTGCTGCTCCTGCTTAGCCTTCCCATCCTCTCCCCAGTCACCTGGGTTTTAAGCTAGCTCAAGATTTAGGTTGATAACATTGAAACTAATAACGTAACAGGAGATATTGTTGCATGGTGAATGATGAAAATTTGTAGAATCCCTACGTTCTGGAGGCAGGCCATTGTGCCCATCGAGGCCACACCAAACTTCCAAAGAGCAGCCCATCCAGACCCATTCCCCTACCCTGTCTCTGTAACCTTGCATTTCCCATGGCTAACCCACCTAGCCTGTACATCCCCTGACATGATGTGGGCAATTTAGCATGGCCAATCCACCTGACCTGCACATGTTCGGACTGTGGGAGGAAACTGGAGCAAACCCATGCAGAAACAGGGAGAACGTGTACCCAATCCACCCAGATAGTCACCCGGGAGTGGAACCAAACCCAGGTCCCTGCCACTGTGAGGCAGCAGTGCTAACCACTGAGCCACTATGCCACCCCTTAGTAAGAAGCAAGATTAGGCTCAATAAACCAAGGCTGTAATGTGTCCACTCATCTTTTTTTTTTACTTTGAACTGCACTTAGACTTCAGATAATGTGTTTGATGCCTCCCCCCACCCCCCACCCCTAACCCCCCTTAAGGAATCATGCTCACATGGCTCCTGGTCTTTTTGCTGTAAGTGCCGGAGCTGCTTCTTTGAGACTGCAATTTCTCCCTCTGGAGCACATCCTTGTTTCTGTCCAGTGAGACGCTGTGAACTCTGGCATAAGAGTTTGGAAATGTGACATTAAAGGAACCAATTTGATTTTATATTAACTAATGTGGGGGTATCAGATTTAAAAAAAAAGTAAAGCTAATTGCAACCACCCTAAAGCTTCCTACATTTCTTCCCTTCCTGCCCCTCCCACTCAAAATGCCAATTGAAAATGGAGGAGGGTTTTGAGGTGTGCATTGTTTGGGCTGCAGGAGTGAACCCTTCCCTCCTCCTGGACCTGTCCTGGAGCCTTCAGCTGTCGAGCCACCTCCTGAATTTTAACAAAAGATTAAAAACCTGCCGACCATGCAACAGTGGCTTCATCAGAAAATCAACTTATTTTCATAAATTTTCAAATATCGCAACACAGCCCTTCTTTACTATCTTGACCCTTTGTGCACTTTGAGAAATTGCAATGCATCTAGTTGAGATACTAAGTGGGAGGATAGGGGAGCATTGCACAGCTGCAGGCCAAAGATATTTGTATCATCGATAGCCGCAGGTGAGGTGCCGGAAGACTGGAGGTTGGCTAAAGTGGTGCCAATATTTAAGAAAGGTGGTAAGGAAAAGCCAGGGAACTATTGACTGGTATGCCTGACATTGGTGGTGGAGGGAATCCTGAGGGACAGGATTTACAAGAATCTGGAAAGACAAGGACTGATTAGGGATGGTCAGTGTGGCTTTGTGTGTGGGAAATTGTGTCTCACTAACTTGATTGAGTTTTTTGAAGTAGTGACAAAGGGGATTGATGAGGGCAGAGTGGTAGACATAATCTATAAGGACTTCAGTAAGGTGTTTGACAAGGTTCCTCATGGCAGACTGGTTAGCAAGGTTGATCACATAGAATTCTGGGAAAACTGTCCATTTAGATACAAAACTGGCTTGAAGGTAGAAGACAGACTGTGGTGGTGGATGGTTGCTTTTCAGACCGGAGGCCTGTAACCCGCGGTGTGCCGCAAGGGTCAGTGCTGGGTCTACTGCTTTTTGTCATTTATATAAATGATTTGGGTGTGAACATAGGAGGTATGGTTAGTAGGTTTGCAGATGACGTTAAAATTGGAGGTGTAGTGGACAGCGAAGGAGGTTACTTCATAGTACAACAGGACCTTGATCAGATGGGTCAATGGGCTGAGGAGTGGTAAATGGAGTATAATTTAGATACGTGTGAGGTGTTGCATTTTGGAATCTCAAATCAGGGCAGGACTTGTACAGTTAATGGTAAGGTCCTGGGGAGTGTTGCTGAACAAGGAGACCTTGGAGTGCAGATTCATAGTTCCTTGAAAGTGGAGTTGCAGGTAGATAAGATAATGAAGAAGGCGTTTTGGCTTGCTTGCCTTTATTGATCAGTGCATTGAGTAAAGGAGTTGGGAGGTCATGCCCTGGCTGTACAGGACATTGGTTAGGCCACTATCGGAATACTGCCTGAAATTCTGGTCTCCCTGCTATAGGGAGGATGTTGTGAAACTAGAAAGGATTCAGAAAAATTTACAGGGATGTTGCCAGGGTTGGAGGGTTTGAGTTATAGGGAGAGGCTGATTAGGCTGGGGCTAATTTTCCTGGAGCATCGGAGGCTGAGTGGTGACCTGATAGAGGTTTATAAAATCATGACGGGCATGGATAGGGTAAATAAGCGAGCTCTTTTCCCCAGGTGGTCCAAACCAGAGGGTATAGGTTTAAGGTGAGAGGGGACAGATTTAAAAGGGACCTAAGAGGCCAACTTTTTCACACAGAGGGTGGTGCGTGTATGGAATGAGTCGCCAGAGGAAGTGGTGGAGTCTGGTACAATTTCAACATTTGAAAGGCATCTGGATGGGTATATGAATAGGAAGGGCCTAATGGGATAGGGGCCAAATGCTGGCAAATGGGTGTAGATTAATGGAGGATATCTGGTTGGCATGGACGAGTTGGACCGAAGGGTTTATTTCTATGCTGTATGTCTCTATGGCTCTAACCAGTGACGCGGTGGAGTCAGGCTTTTTTTTAAATTATTGTACGGGTTTTGCAACCACGTCACTCACGTTGCCTTACTCTTTTTTTTTTGTTATTGTTTATCCCAAATTTCTGTGCATGCTTGGGTGTTAGGTATTTTTAAATTTATTCAAAAGATACGGGCTTCACTGTATGTTGGCCATCCCGAATTGCCCTGGAGTAGGTGATGGGGGACTGCCTTCCTAAACCACTGCAGTCTGTTTTCGTGTTTGGACACCCACAGTGCTGTCAGGGAGGATGTCCCAGGATTTTCACCTAGTGACTGTGAAGGAAGCAGTTGATTGGATTGGAAGTGCATCCTTTGAAATCTCAGGGCTGGAGCTGATCTCCAGTATTAGCTATAAAATATCATCTTTCATATTTCTGAAGGGATTAAACTTTCAGCCGCACTCGAGCATTGTTATGGCACACCCAGTCCCACAATTTTCTTACACATTTCGTTTTTTTCTCCTGTCTGTCCTAAGAGTGATAATTTATGCTGGAATATGTGGTAAGATTTTTTTTCCTTCTGTTAACTTACTGGATAGAAACTGACCAGTGGAAGGGAGTGCAAATTTTCTGGTACGTGCTAACTAGTGTTGAAACTGAGTCTCTCCAGTAGCTCAGTGGCTGGCAGTTACTCTGTGGTACCTTAACTTAACAGATCATTCTTGATCATTGAGTTTAAACAATACGTTCCAGCATACCATTCAGCTGTAAAGATTTCACAGGCAGTAACTATCCTATCCTGGCTTCATGCCCATACATAGCCATTTTCAAAAGAGATTGTCTAGCCCTGTTTTTCAATCTTTTTCTTTTTGATGCTCCAATAAACCCAGGATTGGGGTAGTGCAGACTAGAGATTAAATGCTGGGATCTTCCTGTTCAAGATGGAATGATCTCAAGTATCCGAGAAGCTATATTTGCATTTCATTCAATTGCATTCATTGTGATACGTGAACTGCGACTGACTCAGCCGTCAAACAGAGTTAAGATATTTTGCTTCCATGGAAAGCCTGGTTGTGGTCATAGAATCATACAGTACAGAGACATCCTTTGACCAAACAAGGTTGCAATGGCAAAAATTTGCTCTAGATCTCCGCAGTCCTCCGGTCTATCACTTGCCCATAGTTTCGAATGTTGTGACATTTCAGTGCTCATTCAAGTTCTTTTTAAAGGTTCTGAAGATTTTTTTTTTCCTCAACTACCCTTCCACACAGTATATTCAAAATTTCCACCACCTTCTGGATGAGTAGCCAAAGAAATGTAGTGTTGTGCAACTGGTTGTCAGAATTGATATAACTTCATTCATGCATGACTGAGTTGATTTTTGGTCAAACCTCTTCTTCAGTGTTCCCTTGATGAACTGATCAAAGAGTTCTGAATCATTTTAAATGTGTTGTACAGACTTGACGCGAATTTAGTTAACATTTAAAACCAAGATTATATGCAAATCTCTAAGATTGTTTTGGAATGTCTATGATATTTAGGTATGCCTTTCATGTACCATTACAGGCCACTGACAGGACTTTTGTGGACAAACTAAACAATAGTTTCAAAGGGAATCCACACTTTAAAATAGATAGGAGTCGTGCTCCAGGATTTACAGTGATACACTATGCTGGAAAGGTAAGTTTTTCTCTCATTTCTGTAAAGAAACATCAATATAAAATGTTGGTTAGTCAGTATAAAGCAATGTCACCAATAACAAAGGACTCATCAGCACAATGTGTATATTTTTTTCCCTCTGGAATAATATGGTATGGTTGCTGCTGCCAGTA
The DNA here is from genome assembly GCA_024137785.1 of Ginglymostoma cirratum. Classification (NCBI taxonomy): domain Eukaryota; kingdom Metazoa; phylum Chordata; class Chondrichthyes; order Orectolobiformes; family Ginglymostomatidae; genus Ginglymostoma; species Ginglymostoma cirratum. The sequence continues at coordinate 45,389,596 of JAHRHZ010000249.1, forward strand.
ATCAAAAGTTTTGAGTATTTCAATAAAAAAGACTTCCTCGTGAACATTAAAGGTACCCCATTACATGTTGAATGTCATGGGCAGAATTGAGCAATGCATCTCAACATTACTTGGTAAGCGTATTGATACTAACTGTGCCTCCACAGAAACAAACCCCAGCAACTTCATATTCTGTTGTAAAGAAGAATGTTCCCATCATTCAGAACGAGTATATATCACAATGTAATATTTACAAGGTAAATGTTTGAAGAGCACCTAAGAATCGTAATGTGTGGTATTCCAGGACGGTAGGAAAATGGGAATCTTTGAATTCAAAGACAGTTTCAGCTATGCAAGCCAACTGGAAGTTTATTTTCTATTTATTTATAGAGCCTGCTAATGCTGTTGCAAGGTATTTCAGTGTAATTCCTATCCCATTCTCGTCACTGTGGGCAGACAGAAGTTCGGATCCACCCCAGATCTGTGCTGCCAAGATTTTGAGGCTAGATCATTAAGTTGATATTAGTGGGTACTTGTATGACTTGAGTGAAGTGACTGAAAGAGAATGATCAGTCATCCCTGATTAAAGAGATTAAAGGCAAGAGCTGTTTTATAATTATGTAGTGCCTGTCTTTTATTGTTTGAAAACCCTATACAGGCAATTAATTACCTTACTTTTCAAGAATGGTCAGTTATGTCACAGGTTGACACAGCAGCAAAGTTTTGTACGGCAAGGTTCATTGAATGGCAATGAGTAGCTGCCCAAATGTTGTGTTTTTTGTGGTGTTGAGAGAATAGCAGATAGCACCAAAGATCAGTTTGTGAATGCTGCATTGAAATATTAGCCTAGATTTATGTGTTCAGGTGACTTATGGCACTGGTCAGGATGCTGCCACTGAACCAAGCAGATAATAAGAATGAGGGGGAACATTGAATGTGAATATAGGAGGAACGGTTAGTAAATTAGCAGATGACATCAAAACTGGTAGTGTAGTGGACAGTGAAGAAGATTATTTCAGAGTACAATTGGACCTGGATCAGATGGGCCAATGGGCCAAGGAGTGGCAGATGGAGTATAATTTAGATAAATGTGAAGTGTTGCATTTTGGTAAGGCAAACCAGGGCAGGATTTGTAAGTTAATGGTAGGGCCCTGAGGAGTGTTGCCAAACAAAGAGACTGAGGAGTGCAGGTGCATAGTTCCTTGAAAGTGGAGTCTCAGGTGGACAGGGTGGTGAAGAAGGTATTTGGTATGCTTGCCTTCATTGGTCAGTGCATTGAGTGTAGGACTGGGTCATCATGCTGCTCCTGTATAGGACTTTGAGGCTACTTTTGGTATAGTACGTACATTTCTGGTCTCCCTTCCATAGGAAGGATGTTAAAGTTGAGATGATGCAGAAAAAATTTACACGGATGTTGCCAAGACTGGAGGGTTAGAGGGAGAGGCAGTCGGCCTTTTCCCTGGAACATCGGAGGTTGAGGAGTGACCTCCATAGAGGTTTATAAAATTATGAGGGACATAGGTAGGGCGCATAGGCAAGATCCTTTTTGTGGGGTGGGGGAGTCTAAAACTAGATGGCATAGGTTTGAGGGGAGAGATTTAAAAAAGACCTGAGGAGTAAATTTCTATGCAGAGGGTAGTGCTTGTATAGAACGAGCTGCCAGAGGAAGTGGTGGAGGCAGGTACAATTACAACATTTAAAAGGCTTCTGGATTGGTATATGAATAGAAAGGGTTTAGAGGGATATTGGCTAAATGTTGGCAAATGGGACTAGAGCAGATTGGGATATATGATTTGGTGCTGATGAGTTGGACTGAAAGATCTGTTTCCTTGCTGTATGACTTTGACTCTATATCTTGTATAGGATGGCAGGCGAGAGGAGTTAGATTGAATGTGGAAGAGCAAAGGGAAAGGAGATCAGGGCAGACTCTGGAGAAGAGGGTTTGTCTGTGAAACTGCGAGGAGGAGTTATGAATTTCATACTTTAAGCCTTGCTATTAAGCTAGTGTCTGCTAATTTGTCTAATCACTGTTTGTGGGTCACATTGTACAGCTCATAACCGTGATTACATTCCAAAAATACTTCATTGTCATTTGGAAACCCTAAAGCCACAAAGTGTGGTGCACTTCTGAGAGTCTGTGCAGCCAGAATTGGTTTTGCAATGATTGTTAAAAACCATTAAACACATAGAATTCCAAGGAAGTGTTCCAGTACCAGGCAGCTAGGAATTGGCAGTGAATACAGGCTTCACAGCATCACCCAAATCCTGAGAACAGTATTTTTTAAAATAAAAAGAAGGGTCTAGGCCCGAAACATCAGCCTTCCTACTCCTCTGATGCTGCTTGGCCTGCTGTGTTCATCCAGCCCCACACCTTGTTATCTCACTTACCCACCCTTCCTGTTTGGGATAATGTTAATTTTATACTATCAAATGTTTAACCAATCTGATCCTTTTTTGAGTTGTCTAAGATCCTTGATTTGTTAATCTCCACTCCTGATCAAAGTTATGCTATTAAAGTTCCAGGCTGTGTAGCTGATTGAGTGTTTTGCTTCTGGCAGGTTTTCTTTTTGTGTTTACGATTATCGTTCCACATTTCCTTTCTAGCAGCAAATCCTGGACTTCAACAAGTGCTGTTTTATCAAGTGGGAAATGGAAAATAAATCTTATCAAAATTACTTTGCACTCCACCTTAGACATGTAGAACAATTTTCCTAATTAACTTGGTTTAAAATCTACTTATTGATTACTTTCCCATGGCATTTTTCTAAATTTCAAAGTCCTGATTTTTGTATACTGTGCTAGTTCTTTTAACACTCCTTAGTTAATTAAAACTATAGGATCATAAAAGTGTAGAATATAAGAAGAGGAATAGGCCATTTGGCCCTTTTAAGCCTGCTCCACCAATCAATTAATCTTGGCTAATTGTCCAACTCAGTCCCCTGTTTCTGCTTTCTCCCTATCCCTAAGAACTACACCTAATTCCTCCTTCCCAAAAAATATTCAACGTTTTGCCTCAACTGCATTCTGTGGGAGAGAATTCCAAACGATCACTGCTGTCTTGCTGAAGAAATTTCTCCTCGTTTTAGTCCACCCCGAACCCTTAGACTGTGACCCCTGGTTTTGGACTCCTCAGTCACTGGGCATGTCCTTCCTGCATTTACATTGTCTGGTTCCATGGGTTAGAGTTGCCTGTGGTGCTTTGCCCAATGTGAACCTATCTGAGGGAGGCCAGAAGATTGTCTGCACTATAAAAACATTACAGCCCAATTGCACCCTCTCCTGACGCTTGAGTAGGAAATCACTAAGAGCAAACAATAACAAATCCCTGACGTTCAAAACAGAGCTTTTGTCTAAAATGCAAACTTAAAGTATTGGAAAGTGCGCCAGAATTGCCTCACCTAGATTCAATGAACTCGGTATGTGAATTAAACATGGGAACTTCCTTGTCTTTGAAATTATTCAGAAATTCTCAACCCAGCCCAATGACCAGCGGGAATTATTTGAATTAATTCAAAAGTTAATATTACAGAAAATCACTTATGAATTTTAATGTTGTATTCTGTCATATTTAAGTGCATTTTTTTAGCTTGAACTTTTCTGCAAGCAAAAGTCCAATTTCAAGCCTTTTATTTTGTCTCCTTTAATTTTCATTTTCTTTAAAGTTGGAAAGTTTGTTTTGTATTTGGATATGATAGCATCAGAGGAGCAGGAAAGTTGAGTTTCAGGTCCAAAACGTTGACTTCCCTGCTGCTCTGATGTCTAACCTGCTGTATTCCTCCAGCGTAACATTTTATCGACTGGTTTCCAGCAATTACAGTCCTTGCTATCTCCTTTTATTTGGATATATTTTGTTTGTTAATTGTAAGATTGTACTTTGTGAAAGTATAATAAATCCTAAAGAAACAGTAGACATTTTTCTCCGTTTAACTTTTAAGGAGGGAGGAGGAAATTGGAGTGAGAGAAGTCTTTTTTCTTTTATAAAGTGACTGGCTTTGTTTAATAGACACTTTCAACTGTTTTGAGTAGTTTATGTATAATTTTTGTATTTGTTTCTAAATTACCTGATACCCTTCCTCCACAGATCCAATATAATGCATCTGGGTTTCTGGAGAAAAACAGAGACACAATCCCAGCAAGCATTCGAGGCCTGTTCATTAATAGTATAACTCCATTGCTAAGTGTACTTTTCACAGGTAAATATTATGGTACACAGGCCTGTATAGGAAAGTGCACTGGCCAGTATTGTCTCCATGATGTGGTTTTAAAGTTGTGTACCTCTATGTATTGGATATTAGAAAGTTACAGCAATATGAATCGATTTCATAAACCATATAAATCAGTCTTTTGATCAATGCTACGCAACCACTTGGTTTTTGTGTAACTCTAATGAAAAAAATAATCTCGAGCAATCAAACAAAAATAATCTCATGCTTTAGCCATGCAGTTATCAGGGATGTGATTAAAAGCTTGGAGGCATAGATAGCTAAATGGATGGGTATTGTTGGTGGGGGAAAATGGAACATGGAAGCAGAAGAAGATATTTAGATACTTCTTGGATTTCTAGGAATCCTAGAATACAGCGCACAATGAGACCTTACTATCTGAGATAACTGAGCTGGCTCTCTGTAAGAGTAGTTTAGCTTGTCCCACTCTTCTGCTTCTTTGATCACCCTCTCAGACAGTATCTTGTGGACCTTAACTGTTTGTGTAAACAAAAATGTTTTTTCTCACGCATAATTGGCTATTTGCCAGGCATCTTTAAATCTGTTTCCTCTGGTTTACTTCAGACTTTTTTCCATTTAGTCTATCCAAATTACTGTTAATTTTGAACACCTATTCAAATGGCAGCTGAGGTGAGTAGGGCTGTTTAAAATAGAACAGACTGAGCACTGGGGTCCCATGCTAGTAGAATTTAAGTAATGAAGTTACATTAAACATCTATCACATTTTGGGTAAATCACAAGGCATTGTCTCCATGTGCCAATTAACCTTGTTCTGTGCTGTAATGACTCTGTGACATGCTTGTATTCCACACACGCCTGATCTCAATATTATTTTTTAAAAAGTGGTATTAGAAAGGCTGCAAAAATAAGGTTCACAAGGTTGGTCCCTGAACTGAAACAGGATATACGTGTCAGCCATAGTCCAACAGGACCAATCCTTTAGAAAAGTGAGGACTCAAGGATCAGCAAAAGGGGTCTTCAAATTTGTGGAATGACTTGATACAGTAGAAGGAGAGAAAATATCTTTCCACTTGTGGGGGAAGTCCCAAAACCAAGATCATCAATGTAAGATCATCTGTGAAAACCTTCCAACCCCACAACCATTTCCATCTAGAAGGACAAGGGCAGCAGAGAGATGGGAACACTGCCACCTGCAAATCCCACACCACCCCCTCCCAAGTCACGCAATCCTGACTTGGAGATATATCGCAGTTCCTTCACTGTCACTGGGTCAAAATCGTGGAATTTTCCCCTTAGTGGCAGTGTGGGTAGACTGTAGTGGTTCAAGAAGGCAGCTCACCACCACCTTCTCATGGCTGGGAAATCGGTTGAATGGCAGGGGACGGAAAGCAGGGATAATGGCTAGGTAGTTGAATTAGCAGGATGTGACCAGTGGTATCCCACAAGGATCTGTATTAGGGCCTCAGTTATTCAGATTATTCATTAATGACTTGGATAAATATGTAGGTGATAACTTAAAATTACAAAGGGATATTGATAGACCAGGTGAATGGGCAAAATTGTGGCAGATGGATTTCAATGTAAGCAAGTATGAGGTTATCCGTTTTTCGACCAATCAAGGATAGATCAGTGATAACAAGCATGGGGCTGGATGAACACAGCAGGTCAAGCAGCATCATAGGAGCAGGAAAACTTGACGTTTCGGGCCTAAACCCTTCATCAAGGATAGATCAGTGTTCTTTCTGGAGGGTATGATGTTAAATGCAGTGGAATCCCAAAGAGAATTGAGGCTTCAGGTGCAAAGATCTTTTAAAATGCCTGGAAAGATGCAGAAAAGAATCGGGAAATGGAATGCAGGCCTTTATACCTACAGGACTGGAGTGTAAGAATGCAGAAGTTGTGCTGCAGTTATACAAAACCCTAGTAGGACCCCACATGGAGTACTAAGAACAGACTTGGGCACCACACGTTAGATAGACTATATTGGCCTTGGAGAGAATACATTGTAGATTTACAAGAATGATACGTGGACTTTGGGGGTTATGTTCTGAGGAGTGATTGATTATACAAATTAAGCCTGTTTTTTCTGGAATTTGAAAGGTTAAGGGGTGATCTGATCAAAGTCTTCAAGATATTTACTGGCCTTTTCCCGTTAATAAAGAGAAACTGTTTCCAAAGGTTGGGATTCTTGAACTGAGGGCATAGCCTGAGAATTAGGACCGAGCCATTCAGGAGAGATGGTAGGAAACGCTGCTACACAAGGGTAGTAAATGTTTGAAACTCACTTCAGTTGTTTGTTTTAAATTCAAGATAGATGAATTTTTGATAAACAAGGGTATTACGGGATATGGGTCAGAGTCAGGTGTGTGCAGTTAGGCCACAGATCATCCGTGGTCTCATTGGATGGCGGAACAGGCTCAAGGGGGCTGAATGGCCTACTCCTGTTCCAGTGTAAATTTATAGTATTAGCAAAATACAAATCCAAGGAAGCCCACAAGGACATGTCTGGACATGGGCATTGAATCAACTGAAATCTACAGAGGGGATAAAGATTGAAAGGCCAGCCTGGAGAGCAGAGGAAAAGCTGAATCTGGAAGTTAGTGTGATTCACAAAAACACGTTAAATTGAAGCAATTGTGCATGGCACTGTCGAATACAGCATGGAGCCTGATATCCCCAGCCCCTGCTGAGTTCTTATCTGTTATTTGTGGGAAGATCTGTGTATCAGAGCTGTTGGAGGGAAATTTCAGAATGTAACTTGTCCAGTCAAACTAGATAAGCATAGCCTGAAATTTCAAGAAAGGAGAAAAATAGAGGAAGAAAGGGCGAATCAGAAAATGTATTTTCCTGGAAAATTAAATTTACTCTTGCTATATATTTGTACATGAGTGTGAATAATTATATTTTTCCAGTTAATTTTGATGGCACTGACACCTTGGTTTTGTTTTAACATTTTAGCTACAGTCTCAAGAACAGGAACCTTAATGGCTCACCAAAGACTAGGAGTAAGTTATTCTAAGACTTTTTGTGGGATTGGATCAGAGTAAGTGATCTTACTGCAAACTGAATTTTTTTGTGAGCCAAAGATGCTGAAGCTACAGCAAGTGTGCACGCTATGGAGATGTACCAATGTCACAAAAGGGCTCCAGTCCACTAACTGCAGTTGATACTCAACTGTGCCTGAAGTATTATGTCAGTAAATGCCCACTATCCTTACAGCAGCCACAGTACTTCCATCCTGACAGAATCAGCTATTTCCACCATTATCAGACAATTTGAAAGAATTAGGCCATGATGTTGAAGCTGGGGGATAATTTATGCACGTGGCTCATGATGGACCTCCATTAGCTGACCTTTAGAGGGCAACATGTGTCCACTGGGAGCCTCGCTACCACCAGAAGGTTGTGGAGAAGACTTTCTGCATTCTTGAGGCTGCCTGAGCCCCTCTGGACTGGGGTGAAGGGGAGCTCTCTAATACTCCCTGAAGAGTGGCTCCGAATCACAGACACAACCTCAGGGGGCAGCAGAGATGGACAACGAAGCATTCAGGACAGATCAGTGACCCTTAGTTGAAGATGAATTACAGCTCTCATCTGCCTTTGTGAGCCACATGGAAATACTTGGATATCGGAAAGCAAGCCTTCACAAAGATCAGGTTGAAGTGAGGGAGAAGGGAGAGAACGGAAAGTAACCGATCCATGGTCCGACCACTTGGACTTTGTATCTTATACCAGTCAGCAGGTTCAGGGTGAAGTGGGGTTTGAGTGGGACCATAAGGCAGGAATGCAACTTCCTGGATATATCAGCCTCAGTGATAGCAGAGTGGTTTCCTACAGCAGGTTTGAATAATGGAGTTGTAGGTGTACCCCTCCACTAATGCACTGTAGTTAAGAGTCATAGAGTAATACAGCACGGAAACAGGCCCTTTGGCCAAGCTGGTCCATGCTGACCATGGTGTCCACTCAGCTTGTTTCAATTGCCCATATTTGGTCCATATCCCTATAATTCCTTGCCATCCATGTACCTATCCAAATATTTTATAAATGTTACTATTGTACCTGCCTCAACCACTTTCTCTGGGCGGCCCAGTCCATATACGCACCACTTTCTGCATGAAGAAGTTGCTCCTCCGATCCTTCTTAAAACTTTCCCCCTCTCGCCTTAAACCTAGGCCCTCTAGTTTTCAATTCCCCATCCCTGGGAAAAAGACTATGTGCATTCATCCTAACTACGCCCCTCATGATTTTATACACCTCAATAAGGTCATCCCTCATTCTCCTACGTTCCAAAGAATAAAGTCCTATCCCAGCCAACTTCTCCCTATAACTCGGGCCTATTAGTCCTGGCAACATCCTCGTAAATCTCCTTTGCACACTTTCCAGTGTAACTATGTCTTTCCTATAACAGGGTGACCAAAACTGTACACAATACTCCGTGCACGGCCTCACCAATGACTTATATACAACTGTAACATAACATCCCAACTCCGACACTCAGTGCCTCGACTGATGACGGTCAGCATGCTAAATGCCTTCTTCATCACCCTGTTCACCTGTGATGCCGCTTTCAACGAGCTATGTATTTGTACTCCTAGGTCCCTCTGTTCCGTAACACTCAGGAGCTTATCATCTTATGTACCTTGGTTTGACTTTCCAAAGTGCAACACCTCACACTTGCCTGCATTGAATTGCATTTGCTAATCCTTAGCCCGCTTCCCATCTGATCATAATCCTCTAATTTTTGATAATCTCCCTAGTTATCAATGATACCTCCTAATTTTATGGTCATAGATCATGTTATTTTGCATATGAGAGAGAGAGAGACAGTAGTGAGTGTGTTACAATGTGCTTGGGTGATGTACCTGGCACATGGAAGATGTGGAGTCTGTGAGCAATGGGTAAGAGGCTGGCAGCATTGAAAGAGAATGGAATATCTGTATATTAACCCCTAGCGGGCACATCCCTGGCCTGTTGGTGAGTGGCTGGTGAGGTGTGATTCATTGGGCAGCATGTGAGGATGTTGGTGCAGTGATTAGAAGATATCCTTTGAAGATGCATTCTCTAAAACTTGACCATGCACATGGTCTTTTTGCACTGCTGTCTTCCAGTGACCCCTCTGGATTAAGGCCGCTGCGACCTGGAATCTCCACCCTCTCTTGCATGTCGCTCCTTTTGGTGTCCTCCTTACAGCCGCTTCCACTGCAGACTGTCAGCGGTAGTTTCTGTTTATGAATGCAGCTCCCATATAAGAGAACCAAGCAAATTGAAACTCTTGCTGACCACGCAGTGTTGGAAGTGTTTAGGCAGCCAGCTGCTCAGATTGCACCCAGCTGAATGTTAAACTGATTTAAATGAGGAGACCGTGCAGATTGCATGCTGCCCCCTTCAACGGGACTGGCTATGAGCTAATCAGGAAGCTGACCAGCCAATGAAATCCAAATCCCGGAGTGAATTCAAAAAAAAAATACAAATTCCAGGTCCCTGATTACGCAAATTAACAATTTTAAGATGCTGGATTGTATAGATTTTCGAGAGTAAGCATTCAAACTATATTTTTTTGGAAGTATTTTGTTCAAGATTGAACAATACTGCTCTGTTTAGGTTTGGTGTGTTTGATGTGTGCCATTTGGAAAGCAGAAGAAAAAAACGATTTCTAAAAGCATGAAGGTGCAGTTTAGGACGAGCTGGTATTTGATCTCCAATTGAGACCATTAGAACAAGATGAACGGCATCAAGGGTATACAGAAAGTAACATGGAAATGTTGGTTTTGTTGACCCAGATTTTTAACCAATACCAAGCTTTAAACTCAAAACCAAGACCTAAAACTAAATTGAATGAAAGTGAAAAATACGAAACTTTGCTTACCATGAAGCTGCTAATATAGTAATGCTGTGGCTTTCATAACCTCAGTGTCTCCAAAGTGCTTTACAGACAAGTAACTACTTTTGAAGTTTCATCATCTGTGTTTATACACTTTTTCTTATACAAGACTTCCTAAATACTATGCAGTGTGCTAAGAAATGCATACTGTTTTTGTTCAGTCCTGATTTGAGATGATTGTTTGTTTTTCTGGTTGGTACAGAAAACAGAAGACAACTTTAACAGCACCAGGAAGCAATCTGTTGGAGCACAGTTTAGAGTATGTATCAATGTTTAATTCTATCCATTAGTTACCTAGGTTACCAAAATAAGCTTTTATTTGAATTCTTTGAGAGGAAACAGTTCAGGATACTGATCTATTGCACAATAATCCACAGGAAATGTCAAGCCAAGCTTGTAGGGTGTTTTGCTTTGGTACAAACTCCTTTATGTCAACATACAGCCCTCTACAGCATTCCTAAATCCTACAATATTGATTCCTTTGGCTTAAAGATCATTGCAGGTTCCAGTTAGCATCAGTGAAAGGTTCGCAATGGAAATGTGCACCATACAGCCCATGTTGGCTGAAGATTCAACTTACACAATTGACATTTGCAATTTTTAAAAGAAAAACTTTGACAAGCCTATTGAAAAGTAACACTTCCCACTGAATGTGAGAAATACCCGTGTCTCTGAAACCTCCACTGAGTGAGACTTCGAGATGTCTGCAGAGTGTGAATGACCACAGGATCATAGGAACTAGTATAGCACAGGGGGAGGCAGTTCAGCCCACCCTGTCTTCATCTCTGAATGAGCAATTTGCATCGTTCCATTCTCCTGCATTCTCTCCACAACACTGCACACTATTCCCTTGCAGATAACTGTCTAAACTGTTTTCTAATAATGTAGCTAATTTATTGTGGTCCTTAAGGAAACTGATTCATTTGAAGGCAGCAGTTTTTGCGTACTGAAATAGTTTTTTAATGTGGTCACTTCAGAGTCAAAGAATCATGAATGGTTACAGCACAAAAGGAGACCAGATTATTGCCACTTGCTGCTTAAAAACACTTCTTTTTAGGTTGGCTTTGATTCTATTCTCCATTGCTTTAAGTTTGAGTCCCCTGACCTTCCACTCTACTGCCATTATTGTAACTGAGTCAGATCTACAGGCCATCTGTGATCCTGGCAATTCCCATACAGGTTCACTTGGCCCTCAAACAGCTCACAGCTCCAGCTCCATCTTCAGTTCTGCTAGTGGAAGAGAATTTTTTCAAAGTCAGGTTTCCCTGAGATTGCAACACCATTGGCTTGATCAGCACTTATTGCCCTGGAGAAGGTGCTGGTCAGCTGCTGCCTTAAACTAGTGCAGTCTTTGCAGGCTGTCGGACCCATTTTTTGTCATTTTGAGAATGTCCAGAGCCAAGAGGTATGGTCATGAAATAACTACAAGCCCTTAAAGGTTAAAAACACTTGCCGACCTCTCCGTGAAGAGTTTGTTGATTCTTATCGTGGGCTTACGTAGCAATTATACAATGACTGGATTAATTTAGGCGTGTGCAAAAAATTGTACAAGCTGTGGCTGCTAGAATATCAGAAGCTAATGCCGCAAATGAGCAAAATGCATACATGTGTGCAAATGTTCTCTTCACACTTAGCAAAGTGCTTAGCAAAAAGACCAGAAACTAATGAAATGATTTGACAGGGGAACGCTACTGGGTTTTCTGGCAGTTTAAGGGCCAACTTTAAAATAGTCAACTATTTCCACGTAACTTGACAGCATTGGGCCATTTTACATTGTCAGATCACGTAACACTTGGGCACGATTCACTGCTGAGTCCAGATGAGAAAGTAGGTAGTGCAATTAGTTAGACAGTCATGCAGCACAGAAACAGACCCTTCGGTCCAACCAGTCCATGCTGAACATAATCCCAAACTAAACTAGCCCCACCTGTCTGCTCCATGCCCATATCCCTCCAAACCTTTTCTATTCATGTACTTATCCAAATGTCTTTTAAATGTTGTAATTGTGCCGGCATCCACCACTTCCTCAAAGTTCATTCCCCACACAAACCACCCTCTCTGTAAAATGTTTGCCCCTCATGTCTTTTTAAGTCTCTTTCCTCTCACCTTAAAAATATGCCCCATAGTCTTGAAATCCTCCATCCTAGGGAATGTCACCCATCATGAACTTTATCTATGCTCTTTGTGACCTTATAAGCCTCTAACGCTCCAGTGAAAGAAGTACAAGCCTATCCAGCTTTCTTTATGTCCTTTAGGACTGAACCAACCCAATCAGCAGCAGTACGTATGGACCTATTGAATTTGTATCTCATCACGTTTTTGATTTTAGATCAAGTTCCAGTTCTGTTAACTAGAAAATTTTACTTTGCAGCAAATGCTCAGTAATAGTACTTTTTAAATAAAAGTTGAATATGCTGCTTGCTTCAGTGTACTCTGCAACAACTTTTTGATATATCATAGAATCATACAGTACAAAAGAGGTCATAGAGTCATAGAGATGTACTACATGGAAACAGACCCTTCGGTCCAATTTGTCTGCACTGACCAGATATCCTAGATTTACCCAGTCCCGTTTGCCTGCCAACATTTGGCCCATGTTTCTCCTAAGCCATTCCTACTCATATACCCATCCAATGCCTTTTAAATGTTGTAATTGTACCAGCTTCCACCACTTCCTCTGGCAGCTCATTCCATACACTCACCACCCTCTGCATGAAAAAGTTGCCCCTCAGATCCTTTTTAAATCTTGCCCCTCTCTCACCTATAAATCTATGGCCTGTGGCTTTGGACTTCCCTGCCCAGTGGAAAAGACCTTGGCTATTCACCCTACCCATGCCCCTCATGGTTTTATAAACTTCTATAAGATCACCCCTCAGCCTCCAACAGCCCCAGCCTATTCAGCCTCTCCCTATAGCTCAAACCCTCTAATGCAGACAAAATCCCTGTAGATCATTTCTGAGCCCTTTCAAGTTTAACAAAATCCTCCCTATAGGATGGAGATTGGAATTGAATGCAAAATTCCAAAATAACAAATGTCCTGCACAGATGCAACATGACATTCCAAGCTCCTACAGCTGGTGGTCCTATACAATCGTCCTCTGGCCCATGGAGTCTGTATTGACAAAAGCTATTCCAAATAATTTGGGTAGAAAACCAAATGGGATGTTGAAACCCGGCATATTGTTTGAGCTGCAAAACTGGCCTGAACATTGTTCTATTGCTTTTGTTTTCAAGCATTCTTTAGCAGTGCTGATGGAGAAAATGTTTGCAGCAAACCCACATTTCATTCGTTGTGTCAAGCCAAACATTAATAAATTGCCTGATCATCTGGACAGCAAACTCTTCATGGATCAGGTGAGTCTTGCAGCCTTTAGTTTATGGGTATAAATTATAGATGAAGATGAGCTTACTTCTTGAGCTGGTGATCTGTATTCACAATAGGTCATACATGCATCACTTGTTGCACACTGATACTGGCACCACAAATCACTGTACAAATCTTCAAAAAATTAGGATTTTGCTATGGGTATTTAAGGCAATAATTTTTTTTATTCATGCATTGTATTTGGGCATCACTGGCCAGGCCAGCATTTATTGTCCATTCCTAATTGCCCAGAGGGCAGTTAACAGGCAACTGTGGGTCTGGAGCCACATGTAGACTAGACCAAGTCAGCTTAGCAGTTTTCCTTCCCTAAAGGACATTACTGAAGTAGATGGGTTTTTATGATCAATGATAATTACAGTCACTTGTTTTAATTCCAGAATTTTTTATTGAATTCATTTTAATGAATTCAAATGGCCAGACATGTAGACTCTGTGGTCAGACTGTTGCCAACAGAAATGCAATGAGGATTGGCTGTCTCCATGAGCCTTTTATGAAAAAGGTACAGTGTGTAGATAATTCCGTTTTGCCTCCAGATCAAAATCATTAGTATATACGAGGAAAAATAAAGGTCCCTGGGGAATTGCATGGTGAACCTTCCACCAACCCAAACAAATACCCATTTACCATTATTCTTTGATTTCTATTACTGAGTCAGTTTTGTATCTATGTTGCTGCTGTCCCTTTTATTGCTGATGTGTCGGTTGTGGGGCACTATATCAAGTACCTTTTTATCTACACCACATCAACAGCATTACCCTAACCAATTCTCTGTTACCACTTCAAACAACTCCAAGGTAGTTACATACAAATTTTCTTCAGAAATCCATGTTGGCTATCCTTTATCTACGCACATTTTGTCAAATAATTAGTGTTATCCCCAGTTATTGTTTCTGCATTGCTGAAGTTAAACTGACTGATCAACAATTGCTGCACTCCTTTGGAAAAAAGAAAGGTGTAAGAATGACATGTGATTTGCCAGTCTTCTGGCACCACCCCGGAGTCTAAGGAAGTTAATAATAATGGCCAATGCCTCCATAATTCTCACTGTCACTTTCTTCAGTATCCTTGGATGCATCTCGCCTCGACCCAATACCTTGTCAAACTTTAGTGGCAGCTTACCAAATGTGACTTACCAATTTTGAATCTTTCTGGTGACTGTATTTCCCTCTTCTGTCACCATGACCTCAGTAGCCTCTGCTTCCTCAGGAAAGACGTGCAAAGTATTAATTTAACACCTCAGCCATGCCCTATGATTCTGTGTGGAAATCCCCTTTTTGATGCATAGTCTGGGCTACTCCTTTTGCCAACCTTTTACAATTCATGTTCCTTCAGAGGACTTTGGAGTTTCCTTTTAGTTAGTTGCTGTCTCTTTCCATAATTCCTCGTTGCTTGCATAATTGCTCTTCCACCACCTTCTGAACTTTCTGTATTCACTTTGGTTCTCGATTGTATTTTCGATCTGACACCTGTAATTAACATACTTTTTTTTTCTATCTTACTTTCTCTCTCCCTTTTTATTGTATTTTCCTTGCATGGTGAGCGATAAAGCAATTTTGTTTTTATATAGTATTCCCAAGCTGGTTGTTATGTAATGATCCCAATTGATGGTAGAACAAGTCAGATCCCCAGAGTGAAAAGCTGGCTTGATAGGTAATGTTCATTTTTATATGTTGACCTTGGTGACCAATCACTGAACATATTCTTGGGATACCTTCAACGTACTTAACAAAAACATCAAAGTTTATTACACAGAAAATAAAGGAACTGTTTTATACTGTACAAGAACTATTTGAACTAGTGTTAATCCAAAAAAAAACTCAGCTCTTTTAGCCTAAACGACAATCTTACAGATTCTCAAGCCTTAGTGAAGGGTCAGCCTGTCTCCATTTAAAATTTCTTGTCATTTTGCATGACTGTAATTGTTCTCTGGCGGTGTCTTCTCACTTACTTTTGAAGTGGTTTGAGTTTAAACTCCTAGCTTTTTCAGCAGTTCTCTGCTTCTGGAATTTCTTTTGAAGCTTCTCGAGACTTGTATCTTAAAAAAAAAACTGCTAAATTAACAGTTTTGCTTTTACTGAACATGCACAAATAGCCTGACAACCCCTGCTTTTCTGCCTCACTGAGTCATTAGTCTCCTGGTTGCCAGGTAGCAGCAGTAATCTCCTCCCCCCACCCCTCCCCCACACCTTGTTTCTAATGCACTGATTTGTTCACCTCAAGCTCTACTCCAAGGCCGTAAACCTTCAATTATAATGAATATTTCTGGAATCTTCAAATACCATGACAGCATTCAGAACAAATCTAACATCAAACTAAAACCACATCTCTCCTCTTTAACACACAAAATGTAGAAATACAAATCAAACTTGAAGCTCAAATTTCCAAATAATTATAATTCCATATTGTGAATCTTCTTCACAGTTGATTTTTGTCTCATCTGCATTGGTTTAACTTTGTTTTAGCTACGATATAATGGATTACTGGAAACCATCCGGATTCGTAAAGATGGATATTCGTGGAGACCATTCTTTAAGGAATTTGCAGAAAGGTACAACAGTTTTCACTTAATGTGGTAAACATCCTGAGAACAAGACGAGAGAAAATTGTCAGTAGAAAAGCATAATTGAAAGCATGGTAAATGGAAGGCTTTGCAAGCCAGGAGGACAGTATAATAGCGGAAAGATTACAAGAAATAGAGTAAGGCTGAAGCTGCTTGTGGTGGAAGTGAGGCGGTACAGCACCTTCTGTAAATGTCTAAAGTTATGGATAGGATCTTGCAGGTACTTTAAAAGCAAGAATTTTAATTTGAAAACCACATATAAGTGCATTATCCGAAAGCTTAAATATTTGTAGTGAGATGCATAGTCTTAATTTGTAATTTTCTTCTTGCAGATATGGAATACTGCTTATTACACCCAATATATCACTTACTAAAGAAAGGTAAAGTGAAAACAAAATCTCTTTTGAAACAGTAATATTTTTAACTGAAAATGGCTCTGAATATTTAGTTATGGAATTCTTTTTGTTAAATAGTTGGTAAATTTTTAAATAGTTCCACAGGTCATGTTCACTTTAAGATTCATAAATGGTGAAACTGTAAAATAAGATATCAAAGGTTCATTGGAAACTAGAGTTTGTTTTTGATTTGGGTGAGCAATCAATGTTATACTAAAGAAGATGCAATAATGATAAACATTAAAATGAAAGAGATTAATATCTTAATCCATTCCGTATCTCTGTATATCCCCGTCCCCCACTCCCCCTCTCCCTCTCCCTCTCTCTCTCTCAAACTGTGGCTGAAGACAAAAAAAGTGAGGTCATGCAATATAAGTGATTCTGAAGCTGCTGCATTCTACATGCTTTAGTCAAATGCAAGATGTAGCTTTCCTTGCCATTGCTTCAGATTTCACATATATGAGATGGAATGTAGTTTACAGCAGTTAAATGGAATCTGTAGAAATACGTCACACCACTCGATTTAATCATCATAAACAGAACTTTGGGAGTGAGTTTTCATGGGGGTGTTCCCACTGCACTTGATACTGTAACAAATGTTTGGTGTAAACCTTATCTCCCCATGTAAATAGAGCTTGTGCCAAAACTGTAATGGAATAGTGAGAGACCATGGAAATCTGTCTACCCACAAGTTTAAATAGAGAAAATACTTACAAGCAAGTTTTATAAGCATTCTACTCTTTCAACAGAGGCATTTGCTTTCTTTTTATTTTGAAGAGCTGCCTTCAGCCTCATCTGCAAACTGTCAGAAGAAGGCTTGGTCAATAACTTCGGTCAAAACCCTGCATATTGACAACAAACAATGGTACCAACCGAAAGCCGAACAGTTTCCAAGCAGGATCATTAGTAAACTGACTGTCTGGATTCAGTTACCAATATGAGATGAGGTTAGAGAGATAAGTGACAGTAATTGGCTAAGAAAGAACAGGAGGAGGAGAATGAGGCTGACCTGTACATGGCTATGCCATGAACTCGCCTAGAAAATAGGCATGTCCTGTCTGGTTAGATGCTTAAGCAGGCTCCCACCACATACTATGCAGCCTTACACAATAAGACAGATGACTTGAACAAAGAACCAGACATTGAGGGTACAGTGTCTCTCGCTCTCGCTCTCACTCGCCCTCTCCCTGCTCGCGCTCGCGTGCTCCCCCATCCACCTCCCAAACACCTGCTTTGCTGGAAGTAAGGTTTGCATCATCTGTATATAAAAATTGGCAAGAAAAATTTAAAATGCCCAAGTGATAAGCCCTACCATTTTAAGTTCGTGTCAAGTGTTAACCAGGTAATACACTTGCCTCTGTTTTAGCAGGTTGGCCCTCAGGCTTCACACAGGAATTAAGCACAATATTTACAATGCGAGGCTGACTGAGAGCTGCAGTTTTGAAGACATTGTCCTTCAAGTGGCCTTAGTTTGAGGGCTGAGCATTCTCCTGCATTTATATCTCCTCAAGTCAGATTGATGGGCTCATATTGTTTGATGGAGCTTGTTCTGCACAAGACGGCTGTGTTTTTTATGTTGTGATTTCAAAATGAGATACTATAGGCCATTTCTTTTGAGATGGTATCATGCAGACCTCTCTTGTTGTGATGATTTACTTTTCTGTTTTCTTCATAGTTGCTTCGCTATTCTTCAAACCACAGGCCTGAAGGACTGGAAGTCTGGGTAAGTTTGAATGAACCTAGAGGTGGCATTGTTGAGAAGCAGGATGAATAAGCCTGATATTTGTAAAAATTACATTCTGTGCTCATTAATTCGGACTTAACAGGAAACATAGCCTGTATGTAATTACTGCTCCTCGACCACTGGGGGATACACAACAGATTGCTTATCGTTGGAAAGGGAAAGAATTTGAAATCGAGTGGGGATCCTACATCTATCCTGATGAAACGTTCAACCTCAGCAGTAGCATGTGCTTTCTTCACAGCTAAATCATAAATTGCAGCATCTCCTGCTCGATGTATATGTTGCCATTCCACAAAAATGAGTTTTCTTTCTTTTTCCTTCTCAATTTTTATTTCAATGCAGTTTTCTGAACATCCTTCGGTTAAAAGCTGCAAGGCATCTTTTTCAAAAAAAAAATTTCCCATGCCCTCTTGTCTCTGCACAGTCAGCCTGATTGGCAGGTCACATGGCTAATGCTGCAGTAAAAGGATGTAGCTAGATTGGATTGAAAATAAGGTCTAATGAGGCTAGAGAGAGTTTATGGCAGGTGTGAGGGACAGACGGCAGTTGATGAGTTGGGTGTGTGCTGAGCTTTTAAGAGCTTGAAGGGAACCACTGTATCTCCTCCTTGCCCATAAGCAGTGCTGTAAAAACTATCTAGTTTATAGATTCAGCACTTTCTATCTCCTTTCACATGCCAGGTTTCCTGAGATTCTGGTTAAAAATTGAAGTGTTTGAATGGCTAGCCTACTTGCTGCAAGTGGATTAATCATTTGACATTTTAGGACATGGTAAATAGGAGTAGAAGGAAGCTTACCACTCTTTGAGCCTGCTCCACCATTTAAAAATATCATGACGTGTCCTCAATGTCCCAGACAACCCCAATTTCCATTGATTCTCTTAGGGTCCAAATATTGATCGATCTCAGCCCTGAATACACTGATGATATAAGAAGTGATCTCTCGCCTGAACAAAATGTACCTGCATTTGAGGGTTAAAATGTCCTGCATCATTATTTCTGGTTGAGTTAACAACCAGAGTGTGTAAATTTAACCATCTCATCGAAAGAACAAAGCCATAAATTACCATCATTTGTTTTAACGTCGAGGGCTTATGGAGACTTGCAACGATCTATGTGAACCATGATAGAAGCACAGTCCGTAAAAATGTAAGGTTAAAGAGTAGAGGAATCAGATGAAATAGCTAACTGACAAATTGACCTGGGCTAAATGGTGCATCCTGACGAAGGGTCCCAACCCAAAACATCGACTTTCCTGCTCCTCGGATGCTGTCTGACCTGCTGTGCTTCGCCAGCTCCACATTTTGTCGACTCTGACTTCCAGCATCTGCAGTCCTTGCTATCTCCTGAATGGTGCACTCTGTGCTGTAAAATTCAAATTCCCTTCACTAATTCCTGTGAAGTCATTGAATTCTTATCCTGTGACAATGATGACCTTTCAGTACTTTTGCCTTGGTGTGCAGGAGGACACCTTTCAGTAGGGGACATCACAATTAGTCTCAATATTGGTCTTGCCCCCTACTCTGTCTTTGTCTGGCTAGTAATCAACACAATGAAGCCTAACGCAGGGCCTGACTACAGTGAGCACTTTCAGATCAAACAATTCATCATACTCTGCAGAGTCAAATCTAGGAATGTTCTGTTCAGTGTAGCTCAGGCCATTGACGAAGCTGTTCTTTCAGTTTGTATAATCTGTTCACTTGGAATCCCTACAGTGCAGAAAGAGGCCATTTGGCCCATCACGTGTGCACTGACCCACCGAACAACATCCCAACCAGACCATCTACCCTGTCACTGTAACCTAACATTTACCATGGCCTACACGTTCCTGTACACCATGGGCAATTTAGCATGGCTAATCCACCTAGCCTGCACATCTTTGGACTGTGGGAGGAAACCGGAGCACCCAGAGGAAACCCATGCAGACACTGGGAGAATGTGCAAACTCCACACAGACAGTCGCCTGAGGCTGGAATCGAACCCGGGTCCCTGGTATTGTGAGCCACTTAGCTGCTGCTTCTGATTTTAGATTTGTTGGCTTCAAAGGTCTGTTAACATCTGTAGTTCCCCGGCATTTGTACGGATAATGCTAGGTAAGCCAGGCAGGATCATAGAATCATACAGTACAGAAGAGGCCCTTTTGGCCCACTGAGTCTGTACTGCCAAAGCTACTTGAAATCTACACTAGAGGTAAAAGGTACTGCAGATGCTGGAGAATCCGAGATAACAAGGTGTGGGGCTGGATGAACACAGCAGGCCAAGCAGCAT
>JAHRHZ010000249.1:45414988-45447555 GCA_024137785.1 Ginglymostoma cirratum
TGAAGGAAAACCGGAAGTGAGGCAATCCACCTCAACGGACCCCAGAGTTTAAAAACCAGACAAGAAGACACACCGACGCTTCATCGGAGGCTGCACTGAGGATGTTACCAAGCACGGTAACGAAACGTCTGTGGAACAACAAACCAGCTTGGCGAGCCAACCAACCTCAACACCCACAACGCGAGCTACAGATCTACTCCAAAACCTTAGATATTGCATGGTTACCTGAAGCTAAGCTGTGATTTCCAAAATGTAGAACATTCAAATTCATGCTCTTGTTCATGCTTATGCAGCCATGTTATAACCCAATCAGCAATATTATGGTTCACCTAAATTTAGCAAAACCATCGGTCCGAAGCTGACTCAGTGGTGGACCCAGTAATACCGGGAATGCTAAGTTCTTGATTAAGTTTTGTCCTTTTGCAGAAAATCCCGTTTGTTCTTTAAATACTGGCATCAGGATGAGTTGGCAAAGTGTATAGAAAGACTTGAAAAAGCTGCAATAGTTATCCAGAAAAGTAAGCAAAAACTTATTACTTGGATTTTCAGGAATGCTGTTCTACTTGGTGGGAAATGATTGTTTTATTGGAATATTTAATATTGTATCTTTGTAATAAAAGCAGATATTGGTGAATAACATTTTTTTAAAATTATTGTAATAGGCACAATCCTTGAAGATTTAAATTTAATTCCAGTCCCACATCATTCAAACTGTCATCTCAAAATTGATCAATTTCATTAACTCGGCCCAATTCAACTTAATGATGCACATTGATAGGGGTCAAACTCCTCAGCCTGATTTTCAAATAATGACAGAAAATTGTGCACTAATCCTTTGCCCACAAGCACTTGGAGCAGTGTTACAGTTCAATTTTCTTTCTGACTTTATAAATGGTTGCACCTGAGGGTCATGTACCAATGCAATTTGCATGCAGGGAGTGTCAGGGTGCAGTGTAATCTGACTTTTACTTAGCATAAGTACAGTTTGATTTCCACAGAGCTCCATTTGCCATTCTTCAGCAAGTGAATCGGTTCACAGAAGTGTCCTGGAGGACCTGGATAACATCCAAATAACTTAACATTCATGCACCATAAATATCAAATGATAGCCATTGAAACCCAATCTTTAATGGGCTCATTCACCGATTAAAACCAGCAAGACCTTGGTTGTTTATCAGCCAAAGGTTTACCTGGACAGCACAACTGATATTGATGTTCAAGAGTAGGATGAATTCTGAAAGCAAGCAGATCAGCCGTGATCTTATTGAAAGGCAGAGCAGGTCTGCTTTTGTTTGTGATTCATATGCTTGCACGTTACTTTACAATGAGTGGTTCAAAGCCTCAGCAACATCGACAAAGCTTTAGTCAGAAGAACATTCTTAACCACCTTCAATTAAGTGCAGCCACAACAACACTAGATGCTCAATGCCATCCAGGACACAGCAGGTTTCATTGGACTCGATGTCCACCTTCCGCATCACCAGGTCACTTCCGCCTGCAATATTTTGGTTACTATTGAACTGCCATGTGGTGTGGGATATTCCTCATGGATATTTGTACCCAAAGTGGCAATGTTTGTGTTGGCTCCAGTAACACACACATTAGACAGGGTTAATGGTGTCTGGAAGATTCAACAGGCAGTACTTGAAGCTCCTGATACTTTAGTCATAGGCATTTTCGTGTCTGGACTAATGTTAAGTTATCTGGTCGGAAGGAGTAGCACACTTTTCTTTTCTGTGTCATGCATCAAGTGGCCCCAGTTAAGCTGAAGTCTGATGCCTTTATACCCTCAAGTCACAATGCCATTATACGAGGAGCATGTCTTTTAAAGATGTAACTGTGACATTTCACAACATACCAGATACGGCAACAGCTTACTAGGGTTACATGAGAGCATCTCCTATCAGTAGCCAGCTAAGCAGTTAATGCAGTGGGAACTGTTGTTTTGTACAGTACCTAGAAAGACTCTGACATCAAGAGACCAGCTTCTTCCAGCAGGATAGAAAGGTCTGCTCCTGGCAGAAGCTAACCAGTGCATTCAGAATGTGTGATAACAAGGTGTGGAGCTGGATGAACACAGCAGGCCAAGCAGCATCGTAGGAGCAGGAAAGCTTGACGTTTCGGGCCTAGACCCTTCATCAGAAATGGGGGAGGGGAAGAGGGTTCTGAAATAAATAGGGAGAGACAGGGAGGCGGATAGAGGAGAGGATAGGTGGAGAGGAGGCAGACAAGTCGAAGAGGCGGGGATGGAGGCAGTAAAGGTGAGTGTAGGTAGGGAGGAGATAGGTCAGTTCGGGGAGGATGGACAGGTCAAAGGGGCGGGATGAGGTTAGTAGATAGGAGATGGGGGTGGGGCTTGAGATGAGAGGAGGGGATAGGTGAGAGGAAGAACAGGTTAGGGAGGCGCTGATGAGCTGGGCTGGTTTTGGGATGCGGTAGGGGGAGGGGAGATTTTGAAGCTTGTGAAATCCATTTCAAGCCTAACGACTCCCACAGCTACCTAGCATACCACCTCCTCCCATCCACCTTCCTGCAAAAATGCCATCCCCTATTCCCAATTCCTTCGCCTCTGCCACATCTGCTCCCAGGACGAGGCTTTCCACTCCCGTACATCTCAGATGTCCTCGTTCTTCACGGACCGCACATTCCTCCCGCAGTGGTCGAGAACGCCCTCGACCATGTCTCCTGCATTTCCCGCAACTCATCCCTCACACCCCATCCCCGCAATAACAACCAAAACAGAATCCCTCTCATCCTCATGTACCACCCTACCAACCTCCGGATCCAACGCATCATCCTCCGACACTTCCGCCTTCTGCAATCCGACCCCACCACCAAAAACATTTTTCCCTCCCCACCCTTATCTGCTTTCCGGAGGGACCACTCTCTCCGGGACTCCCTTGTCCGCTCCACACTTGCCTCCAGCCCCACCACACCCGGCACTTTTCCCTGCAACCACAGGAAGTGCTACACCTGTCCCCACACCTCCCCCCTCACCCCCATCCCAGGCCCCAAGAAGACCTTCCACATCAAGCAGATGTTCACCTGCACATCTGCTATTGTGGTATACTGCGTCCACTGTACCCGTTGTGGCCTCTTCTACATCGGGGAAACCAAGCGGTGGCTTGGGGACCGCTTTGCAGAACATCTGCACTTGGTTCGTAATAAACAACTGTACCTCCCAGTCACGAACCATTTCAACTCCCCCTCCCATTCCTCAGACGACATGTCCATCCTGGGCCTCCTGCAATACCACAACAGTGCCACCCGAAGGCTACAGGAACAGCAACTCATATTCCGCTTGGGAACCCTGCAGCCCAATGGTATCAATGTGGATTTCACAAGCTTCAAAATCTCCCCTCCCCCTACTGCATCCCAAAACCAGCCCAGCTCGTCCCCGCCTCCCTAACCTGTTCTTCCTCTCACCTATCCTTCCACCTCAAGCTGCACCCCCATTTCCTACCTACTATCCTCATCCCGCCCCCTTGACCTGTCCGTCCTCCCTGGACTGACCTATCTCCTCCCTACCTCCCCACCTACACTCACCTTTACTGGCTCCATCCCCGCCTCTTTGACTTGTCTGTCTCGTCTCCACCTATCTTCTCCTCTATCCATCTTCTATCTGCCTCCCCCGCTCTCCCTGTTTATTTCAGAACCCCCTTCCCCTCCCCCATTTCTGATGAAGTGTCTAGGCCCGAAACGTCAAGCTCTCCTGCTCCTATGATGCTGCTTGGCCTGCTGTGTTCATCCAGCTCCTCACCTTGTTATCTCAGATTCTCCAGCATCTGCAGTTCCTCTTTTCACTAGAGGGCAGGCTGGCTGTCCAATTAACCAGCACAGGGCAAATCACAGGGAGTGCTTTTTCACATGAGAAGCTTACCAGTGGTGTTTCATCTTCAGAGGTTTCTTACAGCATGCTGTTTCACTGGCTATTTCGTTTATAATTCCCACACTCTCCTGAGGTTGGTTACTTAAATTCTGCAGCTCCCTTCCCAATGCCACTGAGCACTACAACAGTTCAAAAACAAGCTCACCACCATCACCACGTCAAGGAGAATTGGGAATGTCAGCGATGTCCCCATCCCATTATCAAATGGAAAGTAAAAGGGGATAAAAACATGCTGTAGGTGGACTGGGAGCAACAGCCACATAATCCCTGAACAGTGGCTGAAAGAAATTCTCCACGCCATTTCCAGAGCCACTGTTAGCAAAGAATCCTTCCCCCTTGCTATCAGTGGTGAACGATGTGAAAAACTTAAGTGGCTAGATTGTCAACTCAATCGAGCCATTGTGAAAATGTTTTTAACCACTGTCCACGATACCATCATTAATTGACCTGTTGTTTCCGACACTGCACAATAGAGCTGCTAATTTTTATTTTAAAGAGGGGGAGGAGTGCATTTATTCCACCACAGTCTATATTTCAATGTGAGATAGAAGGAACAACACACAAAGGGGAAGCAAAGGCACCTCTAACTTCGTTCTATTCATGTGCTTCTTCTGCACGTTATCCCTATGATCCGAATGATGCAGAGCTTCAGTCAAGGCAGCTGGAAGCAGTGCTGCTCTCGAGCTGGCTTCCTCATTCTCCAACATTTCTGTCTCAGCTCCCTCTCGGGCTCAGTGCCGGTGGGAAATGAACAGGCAGGGTGATATTAACCACAAACGTTGTGTGTCACAGTGTGCCTCTGCAGGAGTGTTGCCTACAAATACAGTGACCTGCCACTGCACCTCAACCCCGTCCCCCAGTTAAATGAACTATGCTGCCTCCAGGACTCCGCTCATAGCAACCTGTTGTTTTAAAATCTCTCATATTGCTTTGCTTTTTTAAAAAATAATGGTTGGGAGATTGAGGACAAATCCCTGTAGTCTCCAGGCTAAACCAAGAGTGTTGGCAGCCCTACAACAGAGTATAAATATTGACATATCTTGGTTGAACCATCCAGTTCCATGTAAAAGATCCTTCTTGTCTTCAGTTTGCAAAGTCAAATCTCCATTCCCTTCTGGGAATGTTCTATCTTTGTTTTGTCTTTGGAAATGCATCTGATGTCGTCTAACAAGGGAATAGTGTGTTGAGACCCAGCAGACTGCATTGTTGTGCTGAATCCAAAAAGACATTCTTAATTTGCATTTGTACTTTGTGCTTCTTACATTTTTCATCTCTGAAAAGTAGTTATACTTATTTGCCGAACCAAAGACTTCCGTAGAAATGAATTGGTCCAGAGAATTAATGCCGTTATCTCCTTCAGGCTACAAAAAATTCCGCTGTCAAAGCAGATATAAGATCTTATTGGCCGAGCTACAAAACCAACGTCAGTTAGAGTTGGAAAGACAGATTGAAGAAAGACGGCAAATGGAATTGGAACAAGAAATGGAGAGAAAGAAACAGGAAATGGAATGGAAGAATGAAAGTAGGTGTTGTTTAGGCTGTAATTATATTTATGAACTTTGACAAAATCCCAATGTTGACCCATCAAATCATGCCCATTCCAAGGACTTGTCCCCTAAAAATTGCAGACCTTAAAGCCGGTGTTGAAATATCAGGTAAGAAATGGACCTATCTGCTTTTCATACTTGTTCTTCAAATATCAGCCTGGAAGTGGCATCATTTGGTCAGTGTCCCTTATCTGGGATACTCCAAGGTATAAATCTGCAAAAATAATCAATCCCAGATCAATTACTTTCACAATGTTAGACAGAAATTGTCTGCAAGGGAGAAGTGAGCAACGATGTTTTACTTTAATCCTTGAGTTGTCAATGCACACTGTTCCTTTGGATGGCCTGCAACAATATCAGCGGCACGGTGGAGTGGACAGCTGTTTTGCTGCTGGACTGATTTGACATGCTTCTCCCATTGCACTAATGGTCCTTGCCATTTGGGGCAGGTCCCTATCAAGGTCAGAGAAGAATTCCTTTATTGTCACTCTGTCTGTTTACATGTGTGCAGAAAGCTCAAAGTTTTAGTAAAACAAAACTGTGAATGTTGGAAATCTGGAACAAACACAAAAGCGAATCACCCTGTCACCCGCCTTCTCTATCTCATTTGTTCTCGCTGACCATATCCCTCTATAACAAGAAGCAGTGAACAGCTTAAGCAAGTGTTCCACTGCTTGCACCTTGAACATGTATATTATACTGATGCAGTAAACATAATCTCTAGCAGTCCAATAATATTGTTGAAATGAAGTCTCTGAACGGATTGTTAAGTGGATTGTGTAAACTCAAAAATAAGCTATGATGTTGCACGAAAAATGACGCTTTGTTAAGCAAAGTCTTTTACCATGCAGAAACGGTAGCACCTCCAATTCCGTTCCCAAGGAAAAAGAAGCCTCTCCCACGACCTCGTTCTGCGGCTGTGGATAAATTTCATAAAGCTGTCCAGCCTCCTGTTCCCAGACCCCGGAGTAAATTAGTGGAGGTATGGTCTGCTTTCTGAACCACTTTTCTATTTCTGAAACTAAATTGTTTGTTTTCTGTTACAATCCTTAAACAGACCAAAAACTGTTTAAAAAGAGATTTGATTCTTAAGTGATAGACTCTGACGACCAGGTGGCACAATTTCACATTTGAAGCCTTTGTTATTAGCAAACTTACTAAAATCAACATCGGTTAGACGTAAACTGCAGAAAAGATATTTCCTCTTTCAATCCTGAAGTGACCAGAGATGCAAAAGCTGCATTTATATCATATACCAGACCCTTTATTGAATTGCAACCTTTACAAGAACTGCTTCCAATGGGTTCATTTCATTCCACTCCCTGAGCCACGACATGCAATGTCTATCAAAAGTTCCCTTCAGTCTTCTGAAAATCCAACTTGCAGCAGCACTGCTGGTTCTGGTAGTTCCTTTTTCTCAGCCATACCAAGACCAATCTTCCAGTGTCCTTAATTTTTTTTTTTACTGGTTCCATCTGTTCAACCAGAAAGCTTGTTCCTACCTGCGTTCTGCCTAGTGACTAATGGAAATTCGCTCTTTCCCCAGCTGTTTGCAATTGCTGCTGCTCTTGTCTCTTTCTGACACACTCCTTCTCTGTCTTGCCTGCTTGTTCTCCATTCACTTGCTGTCTCTTGCTTTCTCTCACTCTGGAACCAAGGTGTCCATGACACTTAGTCCGCAATAGCGAGACACTGTCTCTTCTTTTGTGTTTTAAGTGTTAAACTTGACACTTAGGTTTCAACAGAACTTGACCACAATTTTCGTCTTCCATGGTAACTAGGTCACATTGGCTTATTTCCAAGCAGCAGTATTAGGAGATCACATGCTCCATTTTACCTTGAATTAAAGAGAGAGTTTAAAACATAACAACTGCATAAATCCTTGGATTTGTAATATTCCCAAATAAGATTGAATCCTCACTTTCTAGATTGAAAGTGAATAGAATGGTGCAGGTGACTAATAAACCTCCTAACATTTATATTGAAAAATGATAGACTTTAACTGGGCTTAACTTGGTTTTTAAAGTGCCTGGACTCATACCTTTGGTTTCTGTTATTACTGGTTTGACCATGTCTACGTCAAGCTACTTTATAGCTTGATTGCTGTCTGGGATGGGTAGAGCATGCTGCATCAGCAAAGGGGAGAAGCATTTTGAGAGTAACGACCCAGGTGACCTGATCAATTATTTTGAGCAGCAGGCGTAACAACAAGTTACCTGGAAGGGCTAGAGATGGAGGAATGGAGAAACATGTATTTAAAATGGGCAGTGTTTTTTCTTGCCAGATGCCTGTTCAAGTTATCTTTTCTTCCTATCAAGAACAATATATTCAAAAGAAACAAAGGGGAAAATAATGCTCTGGGAGGCGTTTCATTGTTAAATTGCATTTTTCTTTGTCTCAGCAAATTTTAATTTGGATGATTTCAGACCTAAAGATAGAGCACTTCACACATTTTAATGTGTAATCAACATTGATATTGGTGGAGGGCTCTTGTGGTGCAATGGCAGTGCCCCTACTTCTGGGCCAGGAAGCCTGGGTTCAAATCTCCCCTGCTCCACAAAAGTGTCTGAACGGATCGATTAAAAAATATCCAGGATGTAGGTGGGGCTCCTGGACACACAAGTGACAAAACTTTCTGTAATGAAAATTAATATTTATTAACACAAATGCTATTCATTGGATTCTTCTCGTTCAAATGACCAGCAAAACACTTTTTAAATTTACTTGCCAATTACAAATCTGTAAAAAGAAAACTGATCTTTTCTAAAAGCTGTGACTTAAAATGGTATTTCTAACAGAATCATTTTTATGCATGTTTTAAAACTTTGATGCAAAGAAATTTCAGTTTATTTCAATCATTTTGCATATGTGGGAATTACTGTGATATTTCTAGTGTTGTTTTCTCAATATTTTTGACCCCTGTTACCTTAAGATGAGGGTTTCATTCTGTTTTGAATCATGCAGTAACTAGGGTCCCAAGTTGGCTAATGGGACATCCCAGTACAGCAGAAGAATCCATGAAAGATGTTGCATGGAAAGAAATTTTTCTGCTTTGTGGTGACAACCCACCCAAATTGGTAATGTCATTGGATGCTGGGAGTAAAAGCTAGGGTTAGGGGGTCAAACACAATTGTGATTGAGGCAAGGATGGCACTTGGGGCTTAGAGAGACTTATGCAGTCGGTGCAGGGCCCATGCAGCAAGTGTAAAATTTGAATTACTTCCCCATTATAATCTGGGAAATTGAATTAAATATATTAGTGAAGTGCTGTAGTGTTGAATGGCTTCAAACCCAGTAATACCAGTAACAGGCATGTTGAAATCCCATTCCTTTTCCATTCTCCAGGAGCATTTCCCTCCCATTGTACCAGCACGTTCCTATAATATTCCTGATCCTTGTAGTCAGGAATGGTCAACAGAGAGCAACCGATGACAACAACAACTTGCACTATGGTACCTGCAACACATTCAGGAGGTCTGTCGACCAGAGGGCAACACGGCTCAGTGGTTAACACTGCTGCCTGATAGCACCCGGGACCTAGGTTTGATTCCAGCTGCGGGTGACTGATTGATTGTGTGGAGTTTACACAATCATTCTCCCCTTGTCTGCATGTGTTTCCACTGGCTGCTCCGGTTTCCTTGCACAGTCCAATGATGTGCAAGTTAGGTGGATTGTTGAATTGTCCATGGTGCCCAGGGTTGTGTAGGTTAGGTGTGTTAACCATGGAAATTGCAGGGTTACAGGGATAGGGTAGGGGCTGTGGGTGTACGTGGAATGCTCTGCGGAGGCTTGGTGTGGACTTGTTGGGTCAAATGGCCTGTTTCCCCACTGTGTGGATTCTTTAAAGAGCTTGACACTGAGCTACGTAAGGAGGTACTGGGGGAGAGAAGCAAACCTTCATCAAAAAGTAACTTTAAAGGAACAAAGGGATATGAAGATCTTTAGCAAAGGAATTCTGGCTTAGAGCCTTGGCAAAAGTGGAGTGATTAAAATCAGGGATGATCTCAGGCAGAATTAGGAAAGCCTTGATATCTTGGTGCGTTGTAGTAAAAGAGATGATGGGTATGAGGAGGAAATAGATATGGGTTTGGAAATGACGCATTTTAAATTGAAGGCTTATGTTACGCTTGGATTGTCTTTAATGGGGATTCTCTGAGGATAAATGAGGTAATATTAAACATGTAACCAGTCCCATTCGGTGGTATCCTATTTCCATTGTTGACTTTAATGATTTGATAAAAAGAACTCAGTGATTTGTGAAGGAGACTAGGCTGCTGGTTGTAACTTCTGTCACTGTCTTAGGCAACCCCGTTTGATAATTCTCGAGACCGCATGAATAGCAGCTGGTTACAGGAACAAGCCGATAAGGAACAGCAGCAAATCAACCAGAAGAGAGCCACAATTCGTTGGTTCAAAGAGACTCAAGCTCGAAAAGTCATTCAGAATGGCACTTTTCCATGCTGGTTCCATGGGATGATTACACGGAGGTGAGTCAAGTTTTAAATCTATTGGATATTCTTTGCATTTTTTGCTGCAGCAATGCTGTGCTCAGCTTTGCTGATTGGAATTACGTTCAGTGAAGGGGAACCACGTGATTTTAAAGACCAGATTTTCATTATTGAGTTATATAGCTCAAGCTGGGACATTTCCTGTCTCGGCATGCCACCTCAGTCAAATGTGGCCTTTTAACCCAAACTTTCACTCAGGTGCCAGGGGTGGGATAGAAGTGGGCCTGTCAATCCCAGAAGTAGATTTGGGACATTGATGGAGGTGGCCAAGTGCTGAGGCAGTTTAATGAGAAGGGTCCAATTTTTGGTCTTTGGGACTTAGCTTCAGTACTTTTTAGAAGCTGGTCAGCCTTCTAGCCCTCACCTCAACGCATTCCCCAAATACCACCCTCCCATGACAATACATGCCTCCAACTCACAACCAGCTCACCTTTCCCTTCCCCCACTCCCCACCCCCTTGTCCAGCCGCAACCATTCTTCCCCCTCTGCCCCCCACCTTGTGCTGCTGTAAATATTCTTCTGCCACTATGCCACTGCAACCCTTCTTCCCCACCCCCCCACTCTGTGCACCACAACACTTCTCTGTTCCCCAACTCCTTGCCCCCACGACTCTTCCTCTGTCCCTCCCCATCATCCCATTTTTATCAACCATTATGTGTTTATTGTTCCTTTGAGTCCTGTCAAATGTCATTGACCTCTTCTGGTGACTTAAGGATTGGATAAGGCAGCATGTGTTGAAGGCATACAAGGTCAAAGCTGGTAGGAATGAACTGTGCCCTATAAAATTTATTTTAAATTATCATAGCAGTGTGGAAACAGGCCCTTCGGCCCAACAAGAATACACCAGACCCATCGCCCCATTACCCACCTAATCTACACATCCCTGAACACTACGGGCAATTTAGCATGGCCAATCCACCTAACCTGCACATCTTTGAACTGTGGGAGGAAACCAGAGCACTGGAAACCCACGCAGACATGGGGAGAATGTGCAAACTCCACACAGACAGTTGCCTGCGGCCGGAATTGAACCCGGGTCCCTGGCGCTGTGAGGCAGCAGTGCTAACCACTGTGCCGTCGTGTTGCCCCTATATCCTGCTTTATAACAGCTGTCTGCATTTCAGCTCCATTTTTGTTTATTAGGCATGTGTACCAGAGTAATACATTTTCATATTCCTATGTTTTACAGAGAAAGTGAAGACTTGCTGGCGAACCAGCCTCTAGGCTGCTTCCTTATTCGTGTCAGTGGAAGTAGAGAAGGATACACACTCACATTTCGGTAAAATTTCTTCCTTTTTCTTTTCAATTTAAACAGTTACTGACTGAGCATCTGATATGTACTAAATGCAAGAAAAATATTGAAGATTTGAAAAACAATCCAAATGGGAATAGCTTTGTTATGGGGAAAGCTGATGAAGTCAAAAAGTAGTTAATCATCACCTACAACTAAAGCAGTCGTAAGACTACAAAATAACAAGGTGTAGAGCTGGATGAACACAGCAGGCCAAGCGGCATCAGAGGAGCAGGAAAGCTGACGTTTCGGGTCTGGACCTTACTTCAGAAACGTCAGCTGTCCTGCTCCTCTGATGCTGCTTGGCCTGCTGTGTCCATCCAGCTCTACACCTTGTTATCTCAGATTCTCCAGCATTGGCAGTTCCTACTATCTCTGAATAAGACTACAAGCTTTGTTTCAGTATATTAATGCAATGTCTCAGTCACAGCACAAACAGACTGTTCAGTCCAATTAGTCCAAGCAGGCCATGTTCCCAAACTAAACTATACCCACTTGCCTGTGTTTGGCCGTATCCCTCATATTATATCCTTCCGATTCATGAGGATGTGGAAGCATTGAAAGGGTGCAGAGGAGATTTACCAGGATGTTGCCTGGTATGGAGGGAAGGTCTTATGAGGAAAGGCTGAGGGACTTGAGGCTGTTTTCGTTAGAAGAAGGTTAAGAGGTGACCTAATACAGACATACAAGATGATCAGAGGATTAGATAGGATGGACAGTGAGAGCCTTTTTCCTCAGATGGTGAAGGCTAGCACGAGGGGACATAGCTTTATATTGAGAGGTGATAGATATAGGACAGGTGTCAGAGGTAAGTTCTTTACTCAGAGAGTAGTAAGGGCATGGAATGCCCTGCCTGCAACAGTAGTAGACTCGCCAACTTTAAGGGCATTTAAATGGTCGTTGGATAAACATATGGATGATAATGGAATAGTGTAGGTTAGATGGGCTTCAGATTGGTTTCACAGGTCGGCGCAACATCGACCTGTAATGTTCTATGAAGTTATCCAAATGTCTTTGTTAAATGTTGTAACTGTAGCTGCATCCACCACTTCCTCTGGAAGTTCATTCCACATATGAACCACTGTCTGTAAAAAAAGGTTGCCCCTTGTGTCCTTTCTAAATCTTTCTCCTGTCACCTTAAAAACATGCCGCCTAGTTTTGACCTCCCTCACCCTAGGGAAAAGACTCTTGTCATTCACCTTTTCTTTCCTGTTCATGATTTTACAAACCTCTCTAAGATCACCCTCAATGTTCTTCGCTCCAGTGAACTAAGTCCCAACATCTTTTTATAACTCAAACTTCCCATTCCTGTCAACATCCTGGTAAATTTTTTCTGAACCCTCTCTAGTTTAATAATATCCTTCCAATAGTAGGGTGACCAGAACTGTACACAGTCCTCCATAAGAGGCATCTTCAATGTCCTGTACAACCTCAACATGAAATCCCAACTCCTGTACTCATGCTTTGAGTGATGAAGGCAAGATAGCTAAATGCCACCTTAACCATCCTGTCTATCCTTGATGCAAATTTCGAAGAATTATGTACCTGAAACCCTCGGTCCCTCTGTTCCAAAACACTACCCAGGGCCCTACCATTAATTATATAAGTGCTGTCCTTACTTGTATTACCAAAATGCAATGCCTTCCATTTATCCAAATTAAGCTCCAGCACTCACTGTCCCAATTGAGGAAGACAGTGGACAATGGTATATTCTGCAAACTTGCTAACTGTGTCTCCTACATTCTCATCTGAATCGTTGATATAAATGACAAACAGAAGTGGACCTTGTACCAGTCCCTGTGGATTATCGCTAGTCACGAGCCTCCAGTCTGGAAAACACCCTCCACCATCATCCTCTGTCAAGCCAATTTTATTTCCAGTTGGCAAGCTTGCCTTGAATCCCATGTGATCTAACTTTACTTATTAGTCTACCACGCAGAACATTGTCAAAGGATTTACTAAAATCCACATAAACAATGTTTAATGCTCTGCCCTCATCGACCTTTTGGTTAGTTCCTCAAATCTCAATGAAGTCTGAGATACAATTTCCCTCACACAGAACCATGCT
This sequence comes from Ginglymostoma cirratum, assembly GCA_024137785.1. Lineage (NCBI taxonomy): Eukaryota > Metazoa > Chordata > Chondrichthyes > Orectolobiformes > Ginglymostomatidae > Ginglymostoma > Ginglymostoma cirratum. The sequence continues at coordinate 45,428,292 of JAHRHZ010000249.1, forward strand.
GACGATCCCTAATCGGTCCTTGCCTCTCCAAATGCATCTAAATTCTATTTTTCGGAATCGCCTCCAACAATGTACCTACCACCGATGTCACACCCACAGGTCTATAGTTTCCAGGCTTCTCCTTCCAGCCTTTCTTAAATAATGTCACAACATTAGCCACCTTCCAGTTCTCTGGCATATCTCCTGCAGCTGTAGATGATTGCAGACATTTCTACTAGGGCCCCTGCAATTTCTCCCCTAACATCCCACCACGTCCAGGAATACACTTGATCGGGTCCTGGAGATTTATCCACCTTTGTATTTTAAGACCTCCAGCACTCCTGATCTGTAACGTGAACTGTTTTCAAAACATCAATATTGATTTCCTGGAGTTCTCTAGCCTCCATTTCTTTCTCCAGAGTAAAAAACTGATGTGAAATATTCGTTTTGTATCTCTCCCATCTCTTAAGGTTCAACACGTAGCTGACATCATTGATCTTTAAGGGGCCCAATTCTCTTTTGCATTTAATGTATTTTTAGAATCTCCTTGGATTATCCTTAACCTTACTGCCAAGGCTATCTCATTAACCCCTCTTTGCTCTCCTCATTTCACTCCTAAGAATGCCCCAATACTGTTTGTTCTCTTCATGAGATTCATTTGATCGCAGTTGTCTGTATCTAATATGATTCTTTCTTATTTTTGACTAGAACTTCAATTTCTCATCCCGGTAAATCAGAATACATAGCAAATTCATCACAGCTGTTAACTTTATTTACACCGTCCTGAAAATGCCCAGAATTCCCTGCTACTTGGCATACTTTACATGGTTTTATTCCTGTCTGCTCTCGTGTGGGCTCTCTCCGCGTCAGAAAGCTGAATTCTGGTTCTTAACGTAACAGAAGATGTGGATATACTCAGCAAACCTGATGCATCTGTGGAGAGAGACATAGAGAGTTAATATTTCAGATGCCTAATAAAAGTCCATGCGAAAAGCTATGGAGCAAATTTGTTCTCATTACATGGTGGCATTGAAAGCTCTTGCAACTTCATCAAAGAATTGGACTAAGTTTAATTATGTATGATTTCTCTTTAACAAATCTATACTGAAATCAATTTTACAACTCACGCATTTCCAAGTGCTGAATCATTTTGCATCTCATTATTTCTAAGTTTCCTCCCCGCTGATTTCATGCTGTCTTGTCTATTATTATTAGATTTATCCTTCACCATTTCCTTTGAACAGAGTATTTGCAATCCATCAGTCCTCTGGTACTGCTCCTATATGTATGGAGAATTGGAAGACTGTAATAGGAGTTTCCGTTATCTCCAGTCTTTCTTTCCTCAGCAATCAGACTGCGTAATTTTCTACTTTATATGCTCCCATCCCTAATTCACTTAAATACCACTTCATCTAATTTGTTACTATTCAGTTTTTCTGTTAGCTCGGCTACATTTTCTGTTCCTGTTTTTACTGTAGCACTGGCAACACTGCTTCCTGAGTGAATACATTTAAATGGACATCTTCAGGCATATCTAAGAACATAAGACATAAGAGCAGAAGAAGGCGATTCAGCCTGTCGAGTGTGCTATCGAGGGGAGATCATGGCTGATGATCTGATGATCCTCATCTCCTTTTTCCTGCTATTCCCCTGTAATCCTTGATTCCCTTACTGAATAAAATCCATCCATCTCCGCCCTAAAATTCTTAACAACCCAGTCTTGACAACCCTCTATGGTAAAAAATATTCCACAGAATCACTACCCTCTGAGAAGATATTCTTCCTCCTCTCTGTCTTGAATGGGTGACACCTGAATTGAGATTATGCTGTCTAGTCTTACAGTCACTCACAAGAGGAAACAATCTCTCGAATCTATATGTTTCAATAAGGTCTTCTCCTATTCTTCCAAAAAAAATAAGCTTGAACTACTCGACCTCCCCTGTAACAAATCTAGTGAAACTTCTCTGGACTGCCTTCAACGTCAGGGTATATTTCCTTAAATAAAGGGACCAAAACTATTCTCAATATTTAAGGTGTGCTATGACTAGTGCCTTGTAAAGTTTTAGCCTGAATTCCTTATTTTATAGTCCATTCTCTTTGAAATAAAAGCATTCCCGATTACCCACTGAATTTTGATGTTATCTTTCTTTGATTCATGCACCAGGACCTCCAGATCCCTTGTCCCTGCAGCTTTCTGCAGTCTTTCCTCATTTTAAGTAATATTCAGTTCTTTTCCCCTCAAATTGCATAACTTCCTGTTTATCTACTTAATATTCTAATATAATACTAATATTCCATTTGCCCACTCACTTGATTGAGTTGTATCCCTCTAGATTCTTTCTGTCACCCTCGCCACTTACCTTCCCACCCATTTTTGTGTCATCTCCAAATTGTTTGCACAGGATCATCTTTTTGATCTCTTTTGGTTTGCCCCTCCCCACGCTGTTCCGTACGATTACCATTTTATTTTGTAGTTTTATAGAAAGCTTTGAGTTCCCTTTTTATATTGTCCATGATATCTTCTCATACTCTGGCTTTGACAGTCTTGTTCCTCTCTCCCTGAAATTTCATGCTATTTCTAGAATTATCTATACCCATCTCTTAAGAGAGTGGAGTTTGTGGAGTTAAAATAGCGAACTTGAACATTATTGTGCCACCCAGAATCCAGACTACTCTAGATCTTGTATCTTGCAACAAGATCAGATTAATTAATAACCTCGGCAAAGGCAAAATCCTGACATGATTTGAATTTTTAGTTTGAGGGAGACAAGAGTAGGTCCAAGACTAGTATTTTAACCTTTTATTTCTGAGAGAGCAATGAAACAAATTAATGAATACAGCACATTTTAATTGCACTGTTCTAGCTCAGTACCTGTGAGATCATTCGCATTTTAAGACCAATATCTGCTAGTCCCAGGTGGAATTGAAGTTTTACAGGCTGTTTTCTAGCCTGTCACAGTTGTTGACTATGGTGACCAGCTAATGGCTGGCTTGCCTACTGTGTCTTCTGATGCAGCTTGTCATCTTGGTTTGATTTGGAAATGAAGAGAAATGTTTGATTTGTGTACATTTTTAAAAACACCCTTGCGACTTTCCAAATTTCTGAAAGCAGAGTCACTGTAAGCCTATGAACAAAAAGAGTAATGGATAAAGTCGACATAAACCTACTTGACCATAGGGCTACACTCTCATTAGACGGCTAGTGGTGGTTTAACCAGAGGGGCACCACACCTCACATGAGGTGAGAGGTTCAGAAGGAAAGTCCTTCATGGTGACCTCAGCTGGTGTGGGAATTAAACCCATGCAATTGCTGTCATTCAGAATCGCTAACCAACCCCCAAAAGGATGCATATAGCAAAGTACCGTTGACTTTTAGTTCAAGATTCATGTGGTTTTGAAAAAAAGTTACATTATCTTTTACATTCACCCAAAAAGACATTAATCTCTCAAGACAGAACCGAAAAGTCAACCAAGTCATTCTCTCCTGTGAATCAGAAGGTAGGAGATTTAACACTTACACTGGATTGAACTCTAAAGCTGACACGAGCATAAAATTGAAAATGCTGCTTTGTTGAAAGTGTCACCTTTACCAATGAAACTGGCTGATCCTGTGGTTTGGGTGGCTTTTCACTTCCGGGGACCTGTTCCCATCTACATGAAACAGGTGTGAGTTTTCCCTCCATGTATAGACTCTGTGCCAAGCTGCTGACAGCTTTGTGCTGTGAGTGTCAGTTTTATTCAGAAATAAGTGTTTGCATTTCGTCAAAAATTGTTGCACTTTTATGCTTCTGAGTTGGGTATTAGCATAATATTGAGGCAGAGTAAAGGGAGCCTTACTCATAAATTAAATAAAAATTAGGGTGACACAGTGGCTCAGTGGTTAGCACTGCTTCCTCACAGCGCCAGGGACCCAGGTTTGATTCCACCCTCTGGCAACTGTCTGTGTGGCGTTCTCCCCGCGTCTGCGTGGGTTTCCTCTGGGTGCTTCGGTTTCCTCCCACAGTCCAAAGATGTGCAAGGTAGGTGGATTGTTGTGCTAAATTACCCATAGTGTTTAGAGATGTATAGATTAGGTGAGTTAAAGGGGGAATGGGTTTGGGTGGGATGTCTTTTCTTTCAAACAATACAACTAATTTTCTTGTCGCTCATTGAATTTCTTTTTCACCAGGCTGTGTTAATGATTTGGATGTTGGGATTAAATGTAATATTTCCACATTTGCAGATGTTGCAAGACTAGATGCAAGTGTTAGGTGGAAAGATGGTGCAAAGACATTTTAAGGGAAGTTGGAGAGGCTAAGTGGGTGGGCAAACAATAGGCAGATGGAATACAATGTGGAGAAATGAGATTATCCATTTTTTGGAAAACTGAGGGTATAGAATATTTCCTAAATGGTAAGAGGCTGGGAAATGTTGCACTTCAAAGAGGCTCAGGTGTCCTTGTTGATGAGTCACAAAGTTAATATGCATGTACAACAAGCAAGAAAGAATGCAAATGGTACGTTAGCCTTTCTTACAAGATGATTTGCATATGGGAGCAAAGATGTTTCACTGGAATTAAGAAATTAATATACTGAGCTTTGGTGAGATAATACTTGAAGTACAGTGTGTATTTTTGGCCTGCTTACCCAAGGTATTATGTAATTTCCATAGAGAGAGTGCACCAGTGTTCACTAGACTGGTTCCTAGAATGGGGGAGCAGTGTCCTATGAGGAAACATTACATAGTCTGGGCCTACGTTGTCTGGAGTTTAGGCAATTAGAAATTAATCTCATTCAAATATTTAAAATTTCTACAGGGATTAACATGGTAGATGTAAGAAGGACATTTCCTCTGGCTGGGGGTTGTCCAGAACCAAGGGACACAGTTTCAGGATGAAAGAGTAGGCCACTTAGGACTGAGTGATCAGGACGAATGTCTTCACTCAGGTGGTGACTCGTTGGAGGTTTTCATTGAGATTAATAGATTTCAACCGGTGAAGAATATCAAGGCAAATAGTGTTGACATAAAAGATCTACGATGATCTCAGTGAATGACAGAAAGAGGCTGAGGGGCTGAGTTGCCTGTTCTTCCTATTATTTATGTTCTTTTGTTCTTGGATATATTGTTTACTAAAGCCCTTCAGTGATGGAAACTGCCATCCTCAACCAAACTCCACACCCACAACAATGTGGTTGACTCTGAACTGCCCTCTGATATGACCTGTTAAGCAGCTCAGTTGTATTAAAGAAGGTAGCTATTCTCCTAGCCTTCTATACCCTGGATAATATTTATGATGGAGAGACTGTATTACAAAGAATACAGTTTTCAGATTTAACAATTTCTAGAGGCACAAGGCTCAGCAGAAGAATCGTTAAGAATCAGAGCTTTATTATGATTGAGCAATTGTGCTTGTAAAATTTGTTAAAAGGATGGGCCATATTTATTTATATTTTAAGGAGACACTTTTTTGTACAATGCCTATTGAATCATAACATTGCCATTGTTTAGGATTAATAACTTTCCGTACTGTCTGTCTGTCTGTCTTGCACAGTGGTAAAACAGCTTGAATATATTTACTAACCTGGTTAACCTTGTTGCTTCTTTAATCCAACATGAAATGTGGTTTTGTTTCCCCAATTCTGTCAAAACACAAGAATTAAAAGTCCAGTTGTTCAGTTGGATCAGTAAATCAAAAGCCAACTGTTCACGTTTGATCACTCCTCTTATTATTACTACGTTTTTATTTCCAGAGGTGTGGATCGTTGCCGACACTATATGATTGAAATGCAGCCTAATGGGAAGTATGTAATACTGGGAGAAGATAAGGCCCACCCATCACTGCCAGACTTGGTGGACTATTACAAAGCTGTTGGAATTCAGCCATTCATGGAGGTCCTCACTACACCTTGTGGTCAAGTAAGTAATTTGTTTCTATATGTGGAATGCGCTGCTGGCAGTGGTAGTGGAGTCAGATACATTAGAGACATTTAAGTGACTCTTGGATAGGCACGTGGATGATAGTATAATGTAGGGTATGCAGAGTCGTTTGATCTTACTAGGATAATAGGTCGGCACAACATCATGGGCGGAAGGGCCTGTACTGTTTTACGTACATTCCTTCAGAATCTTCGGGTAATTTTATAATGTGCACCTGCTACCAACCGTGTTCTGATCCACCTCCCTTAAATTAAATAATTTAGAAATAAACCACTGCAACGCTAATTTATCATTACAGTCACACACTGACCCTCCCTTTCTCCCTAAATTCCACATAGATATTTGATTCACTTTGCATTCTTGACCAGTATTCTTATCAACTGGACAGTTCTAAAGTGAAATTGCAACTAAAAATTTATATTTAGCAATTTTTCATGAGTTTGAGTTCAGGGAGCAGTACACTCTCAGTAAGCAGTAAATGTTTAGTCCAGTTTAACTTTTCTTCATACAATGGTATTCACATACTTTCTCCCTGACATTTATGCTGCTTAGTCCATGTGTAAAACCCGTATGAGTTTGGAAAATAAACTGTACTATGTTCAGGGAACTGTATTGTCCGTAATTACCAGTTCAGCTCTGATAACTTATTGTGGCCACGTTATTCAAGCTTTTCTGGGTTTTCAGAATTTTTTGAAGCTTATTATTCTGTTACACTTTTACGTAAACAGCACCTGAGTGTGTTCCAGTTATTGCTGAGGATCTGACTCTTGCCATCTGTTTCCCACTTCACAATTCTCCTGTACAGTTCCCAGCTCTCTTCATGTTCATACATCACTAGCAAGCCTCCTGATTATGTAGATACCTTCCTTTTTCACTGATTTCCTGGCACTGAGCAAGGAAACAGGCTGGTAATGTCACAAAACATCTGTTGTGCTTGAGAGACAAGGGAGCCAGTGTGTGCGAGGGGAAAAATAGCAGACATCAGATGTCATGGGGAACATGTTGGGGCAAAGTAAGTGACGATGGAATTAAAAGAATGAATAAGTTTTGGGAAAGGGCAGAGATTGGGGCATCAAGAGTGAGGAGAGAATGCAGTGCACACACAGGAATATGATTTAGCTTTCTGGATGCAGACAGCATCCAACTCTGCTATGATTTGACTTCCTTACTGTTGACAAGTTGTGTGATTTAATGCTCAGAAATTTGCAACTTGGACAAATTACTGGAATACCATTGGAACTTTTCCAATGTCAAAGCTTTCGTAAAGCAAGTAGGTAGAAAGGCAAAGCAGTTTCACGTAGACAGACAAGTAATTGTCTGCTTTCTTCATGAATGTGTTACATTACGGTAATACACCCCTCCAAAAACAAGTAAAGATTGTGCTACCCTCTCTTCAGTATCGTCTGCAGTCAGTCAACATTTTTGTTTACTTGCCTGTACTGCTGAGCTGGCTTGTTTCTAGAATCTAGAAAAGGATGTGGAGGCAAGTGAGATACAGCAATAGGCTGCAAAGACTCCACTTAGGTTTTTGTTCCAACCTATCTTTATCATTTCTGTGAAGTACTCAATGTAAGCAAAAATAGGTGCAACTTGCCCTTTAAGAGTAGTTAGTTTTACTATCTGATGCCTAGGAGATGAAGGTGGTAATGTAGTGGTAATGTAACAGTTCACATAATCTAGAGGGAATTGATTTAACTTCTATCATGGCAGCTACTGGAATTTAAATTCAATTGATAAATCTGTAAAATAAAGCTAGTCTCAGGAATGACAACTATTATCAATTGTCACCTAAAACATACTAGGTTCTGTGTCCTTTTAAGGTAAGAAATCTGCCAACCTTTCCTTGTCTGGCCTGTGTGCGACTCCAGATCAATGGCAAAGTGATTGCTATTTGACAAGAACCCTACGGAGTTCGAGGCAAGTTGAAGGATTTTCAACAACTTCAAGCCTCAACAATGACATCTGGATTATGAAAGAATTAAAAATAAAGCGCGGCTGGAATTTTTATTTCTAAATTTCAAGTCCAAGGCTTTGCAATTGCATATAGCTGCCCTGTTGGTCCCATTCCACGCTCCTTTTCCACATCCTTGCAATTTCCTCTCCTTTGAGAGTGCATGCTGTTTTTTTTTTTAATATCTACTATTGAATCCACTTCCACCATTTTATCACTCTATGCATTAAAAATTTATTCATTTAACCAGTCACTCTGATCCTCTGGTTCTTGACCCTTTAGTGAGAGTCATAGAGATATACAGCACAGAAATAGACCCTTTGGTCCAACTCCTTCATGCCAAACAGATATCTTAAATAAATCTAGTCCCATTTGCCAGCATTTGGCCCATATCCCTCTCAACCCTTCCTATTCATATACCCATCCAGATGCCTTTTAAATGTTGTAATTGTACCAGCCTCCTCCACTTCCTCTGGCAGCTCATTCCAAACGTGCACCACCCTCTGTGTGGAAAAAGTTGCCCCTTAGGTCCCTTTTTAAATCTTTCCCGTCTTACCTTTAAGTTGTTGGAAGCAGTTTCTCTTTACTTCTCTTTGCATTTGTTCTCAAAGTGTGACTATCACTGGCAAAGCTGGCATTTATTTTCCATTCTTTATTGCCCTGGAGAAGAGAGTGGTGAGCCACCATCTTGAACTGCTGCAGTCCATTTGCTACCGACCCTTTATTGTTAACAGAGCCGTTAGGAATGGAGTTCCAGGATTTTGAAGCAGTAACAGTAAAGGAGCAGCATATAGTTCATTGTTTAATATGTTGCATGTTGGGGAACGTGTAGTTGTGTATTATTGCCATGCTTCTGCAGCCTTTGTTCATCTAAAGTGTAGAGATGGTAGGTTTTGAAGATGCTGTCAAAGGAGCCTTGGTGAGTTGCTGCTTTGCATCTGTTGCCACCAAGTATTGACGGTGACGTGAGTAAGTGTTTAAAATAATGGACGGGGTGATAACCAAACAGATACTTTGTGCTGGAAGGTTAGAATCATACTGCACAGAAACAGACCATGCTAACCAACTAAACTAGTCCATCTTGCCTGCATTTGGCCACATGCCTCTAAACCTTTCAGATTCGTGTACCAGCCCAATGTTGTTGGAACTGCACTTAAAATAGGAAGAGTTGCATCAAGCAGATGACTTGTCCCTTGTAGATGGTAGTCAAACTTAGGGGAGATTCGTTATTTGCTGCAGAATTCCCAGCCTCTGACTGCTCTCAAATCATGTTATAATGTGGCTGGTCCAATGCTATTTTTGTTTGATGGTGACAAATCAGATGATGATAATGCCATAGGACCTTAAGGGAGCATGATTAGACTCTCCCTTGTTGGAGGCGGTCATAGCCTGCCATTTGTGCGTCGGGATAGTTATTTAACACTTAGCAGCCCAAGCCCGAATGTTGGATGTGGTTACAGATTTCTTCAGTTTCTGAGGAGTTGGAAATGGAGTGACATATGCAGTCACCAGCAAACACATACATTCCTGATGTAATGTTGGAGGGTAGGCCATCAAAGCAGCTGAAGATAATTGGGCCTAAAGGAGTTCTTGCTCAATGCCCTGGGACTTGGCTGATTGGCTTCCAATAATCACATTATTACATTATCACAACAGGTAACAACACTGTTAAACTACCATGCCCCTATCATGACTAAACATCTGTTAAATCGACTCAGTCTGTTCTGCTCAAAATGAACTACCTCCGCTTTTTCAGTCTGTCAGGTAACTTTAAGCCCTTGTTGCTGGAACTATAGTAGTAAATATCTTCTGTACCCTTGCCAAAGCCTTCACCTCCTTCCCAATACGTGACGCCCAGAACTGGTCACAGAACCACAGTTGTGCCTGAAATCTTCCATTATTTATATTTAGCAAAATCCCTTGGCATTTGTACCCTGTTTCCAAAGGTCAAAATTCCATGCATTTTATTTTAAGAGTATAGTTCCACAAATAGCAATTAAATAGGTGGACAGATGACCTGGTTTTGGTCCCATGGGTTGAGAAAGGGATGTTAGCCCAGGCAGAATTGAACTCATGTTCTTCTTCAGGTTGTGCCACTTAATACTTTTAAGTTTACCAAGGGCTGGCAGATTAAAACCTCTGTGTAGCAACTGGTGAAAAAGGTGGCACCTCTGCCATTACAGTACTCCCTAAGTAGTGCTTTGAGAAATCAGTCTGGTTTGTGAGCTCAACGTTTGCAATAGGGCTTAAGTCTCTAACTTTTTAGGCTTGGGTGAAGGTATGTCTAATGTGCACTTAAAAGACATTATGATATATTATGACACACAACATAAGGTCGTTAAATTAACCCAACAGTGTGTTTCACATTTGATAATGCAACATTTTCCCCTTCTAGAAATGTGACCATGAGCCAGATTATGAAGAGCTCAGAAATTTTTCAGTGACAACCAACCCTCAAGACAAATCAAGTTTTAGTACTGCAGCTGATAACTCAACTCATGACCGAGTGCACAATGAGCTGTCTAAGCTTTTTGTACCACCTGACTCATCGTTGTCACTCCAGCCTCAAGTGCCTCCAGTGATGAGAAAGATCACAGACAGAAAGCTTCAGGCTGCTGCTTCTGGGGACTCAGCTGCGATGAATTCAGAGAACTGGATTGAGGATGAGCATGAAGGAGGCAAACGCACATTCCCAAGGCTGTACCCTTCAATACGTTTGGCAATGAGGGAGATTCAACAAGTTCATGAGGTATGTACAACTGCTGTGCTGGCCTTATGCTAGCTAGAGGGTTGGGTTTCACAGGTTCATTTTAGGGACGCATTGTATTTGGAACTGGAAATTATTGCAATTGCATTTTTAAAGAATTCTATGTAATATTTAGTACTTATCATCCTGGATACCTTTATCTAATTTAATGAGCATCCTGAAATTTTAACATTGCTAGAAATTGGGAGTGTAAGAAACGAGATAATGTTTTCCTTCCTATCAACTGCTTGGCAAAATTCAGCAGGGATTTGGGTCCGTTCTTATCTATCTAATCACAGTCAAGAATTCACAACTAACAAGGTATCTTCTAGTTCACACCATTTGTTGGCCCTGGTATCCGCCAACAATCCATCCTTGCCACCCTGCATCTACTATTTCCCATTTTTACGCTGCCCATTGATGAAAACAACTGTAACATACCAGATTTCACAAGTGACACAAAGACAACCAGCACAATCCCCCCAGCAGCTCTCTTGACCCTTCCATTGTGTCTAATTTGTGAGACTGCTTATTCATCATCCAGGACTGGATGAGCAGAAATGTCCTCCATTTAATTAATGGGAAGACAGCAGCCTTTGTTTTCAGACACCATCACAAAATTGCAGCCTTCACACTGATTCCATCCTTCCATCTGGTAAGTGAGGCTGATACATACTGTTTGTCTTATATTTGACTGAAAGGTGACTTTTTAACCACAAAGACCACCTATTTTCACCTTCATAACATCCCCTGGCTCCACTCCTAGCTCAGTTAATCTGCTGAAACCCTCATCCAAGCCTTTGTTGGACTTAACTATTCTAATGTACTTCTGCAAATAGAGTATACCCTGTTTAATCATGTCACCCATAACCATAACGTACACCAAGTGCCATTCGGTCATTACCACTCTGCTCACTGTTCTACACAGCTTTTGATTTTTAAAACATTCTCATCTTTTTACAACTCTACATGGCCTCTGACCTCTGTGTCTGTAATCTCCACCATCTCGACAACTCTCCAAAATATTTGCACTCTTCTAATTCTGCCCTCTTGAGCATCTCCAGTTTTAATGACTGTAATATTGGTGATCACGCCATCTTTCCATAAGCCACAAGCCACTTTACCTTACATTCCTCCTTTAAGACACTCCTGAAAATCTGCCTCTTTGGTCAAGCGTTTTGGCTGTCTATCTTAATATATCTTTGCATGGCTCAATACTATACTTTATAATCTTCTGTGAAGTGCTTTAGGCTTTTCTTTTGTCGTATTAAATGTTTTAAATAAATATAAGATGTTTTTTCAATACCTGAAACTATTCTAATCAGTGTGTGGAAAAAAAAAGATTTTTTTTGGCTATAGGATGTTTGACCGTAAATCTAACTTGCACCACTTGTCTTTTGACTCATAATCATAAAAAGTTAATTTTATGAAGTGGGTGAAAAAAAGCCTTGCAAGAACCTTTTTCCACATGATGCAGTTAAAGTAGTAATTAACCCACGTGTAGCAAGGTCTTCATATCATTTGCTCTTGAATTTGGATTTTTGAATTTACGCTTGTGGTATATGGGTTTTCTGTGTCTCTGAACGAGTTTAATGATTAACTTGTGAGAATTTCTGAAGCCATGGTAATCGTTTTTAAAGAAATGTGAGAGAGAGACTTCAGGAAAGAAATTGATCTGTGTTTGCATTGGGAGAATGTTACCGGTGAACAGAGTAAACATTATACATTAGGCTACAGTTGAGAAAGCTAGAGATTTAATATTGTTTCTTTTGAATAAGAGAAATACCCAAAGCTTGGAGAAAATTTTTCTTCTTTTAAAAGTTTCTGACAATTCTGCAAGGCACTTGGCTGAAACTGTTGTAGAAAGCTATTGCTCCTGAGAAAGGATGAAGTTTAGAATTATAAAAATACACTCCTGGAATGTAAGGTGTTTAGTAAAATTTCTGAGAAGTTTTTGAAGTTTAACCAGAATTTTTTTTTCAGTTAAAACTCTGAAGGGATTTTTTGAAGGTGAAAGTTTAAACTCAGTTGCTTCAGGAAGAGGCTGTCAGATTCTCAAGACTGGGATTTGAAGTCATAGTGAAAATGAGACAAAAAAAATTGATAGGAATTCTTTCTGGTGCACATACTCTAAAGGGGTGCTTTTGGGATTAATGGTCTTATATTTTTGTGTGTTTAGAAATCGTTGGACATGTATTATATGTAATTAGTTTGTTTTTATTCCTTTTTAGTTGCATTTTTCTTGTGTAATTAACTTCCGTTTTACTGTTGAACCTGAATCTGCAGCATTACGTGTTTGTGTTTCATCAAAATCTTTCTTCCTTAAAACAAAAAAAAAGGATGTGAAGCTCTGTTGTTGCATATATCAGCATGGTGAACGTTATTATTCTATTGGCGGTCTACTGGTAGGATTAATCGTTTCGGGTCATTTTTTTTCTTTTGTTCAGCAGGTTGTCTGACATAAAAGCAGTGTTACCCCTTGAGAAGATCTAATCCAGTTTACTGAATTTGCACAGCCCAAATCTCTTCAGCATTCAGTTTGCTTTTTGTGACCTGCCCAATTTGTCAGAGCTTCAACAGAAACAGTGCTGCATGAATAAAGTTCTCCCTTTTTCAGTTCACTGGAATATAAACAGTGCAATTTCTGTATACCACAGGGCTCAGTGACTCTCAATCATTTCCTCATTACTCAATTTCCAAAATATTTAGTTTCTTCAAAAGATTTTTTTTTGTTGAATAATGACTTTTGTAGATTCCTGAATGAAAATCAATAATAGAGACAGGCATCAGTATGTTATCAGTTCCTGTAGGATGCTGCTGGCAGGTGATGAGGACAAAACACAAGAAAATGCCAACATTAAAATAAAACAAAAGAACTGTGGATGCTGGAGATCTGGAGGTGGAACAGTTGCTGAAGGGTGGCATGCAGGTGCAGCAGGCAATGAGGAAAGCTAATGGCATGCTGGCCTTCATAACGAGAGGATTTGATTATAGGAGTAGGGATGTCTTAGCTGCGGTTATACATGGCCTAGGTGAGGCCACACCTTCAGTATTATGTGTAGTTTTGGTCTCCTAGTCTGAGGAAGGACGTTCTTGCTGTTGAGGGAATCCAGCGAAGGTTCACCAGACTGATTCCCGGGATGGCAGGACTGACACATGATGAAAAACTGGATCGACTGGGCTTGTACTCGCTAGAATTTAGAAGAATGATGGCGGGGATCTCATAGAAACATATAAAATCCTGATGGGACTGGACAGGCTAGATGCAGGAAGAATGTTCCCAATGTAGGGACCGTCCAGAACTAGAGGTCACAGTCTAAGAATAAGGGGTAACCCACTCAGGACTGAGATGAGGAAGAGAATTTCTTCACTCAGAGTTGTGATCCTGTGGATTTCTCTCCCACAGGTAGTTGTTGGGGCCAGTTCATTATATCTATTCAAGAGGGAGCTGGACTTGACCCTTGCTCTAAAGGGATCAAGGGTTATGGAGAGAAACTGGGAGTGGGATATTGAAATGCATGATCAGCCATGATTATATTGAATGGTGCTGCAGGCTCAAAGGTCGAATGGCCTACTCCTGCACCATTTTCTATGTTTGTTTCTATCCGAAATTGCTGACATAGCTCAGCAGGTTTGACAGTATCTTTGGGAAGAAAGCAGAGTTAACATTTTGAGTTGAGTGACTTTTCATCAGACCTGTTGAACTTCTCCAGCAATTTCTGTTTTTTTTTTTGTTAATGTCATCATTAACTCTACTTCTTTTCATTAATTAAGTTGCTTATGAACATTTTGATAGAATTGCTTTTTTGTGAAGTATCTTGTAGTTAAGTTTAAAGCATGACTACCAACCGAATACTTGAAGTTTAACCACCAGTAACTATTTTATCTTGACAGCAACAGTCTATGTTTCATGGCCCTAACAGTGGAGAGGAATTTGTACCAGACCTCCCTCCGAAGCAGTTTAAGGAACGACATAGAATTCAATTACTAGGATCAGAACACTACAGTAAAAAATAAATGGTTTGTAATACGCAGCTTGGACACCTACATTATGCTGATGTTCAGGTTATAAAATGTCTGAGCAACAAAACAACACTCAGTTTGCTGGCCCATAAAACACTTGTGTGTGACACAGGCATCTGTTCTTCTTCGTGGCCTCATGGCCAACTCATAGAAACATAGAAATAGGAGCGGGAGTAGGCCATTCAGCCCTTTGACCCTGCTCCGCCATTCAACATGATCACAGCTGATCATCCAACTCTGTAACCTGTTCCCACTTTCTCCCAAGTCCTTTGATTCCTTTTAACCCAAAGAACTGTGTCTGACTCCTTTTTGAAGACCTTAAATGTTTTGGCCTCACCTGCTTTCTGTGGCAGAAAATTCCACAGGCTCTCCACTCTCTGGGTGAAGAAACTTCTCTTCATGTCAGTTATAAATGATCTACTTCATATCCTTAAACTGTGACTCCTAGTTCTGGAATTCCCAGTTTGCAGGAACTTCTTCCTGCATTTACCCTGTCTAGTCCTGCTAGAATTCTATAGATTTCTGAGACTTCCTTCCCTCCTATAAACTCCAGTGAATATAGCTCTAAACAATCCAGTCTGTCCTCATATGCCAATCATGCCATCCCAGGAGTCAGTCTGGTAAATCTTCATTGCACTCCCCTGATAACCAGAAAAAGCTTTGCTTGGATCAGGAAACCAAAACTGCATGCATTATTCCTGGTGTGGTCACAACAGCCTTGTACAATTGCAGCAAGACATCCTTGCTCCTGTACACTCATCCTCTCGCTATGAAGGTCAACCACCTGTTGCCCCAAGCGCTTACTTTCAGTGATTTGGTGTACAAGGATGGCTGTCTCTCCTCCCTGCTACCATCCCCCCCACCCACCCTGCTCAATCTAGTGCCAATCGGATAATAACCTGCCTTTCTGTTTTGTTACCAAAGTGGATAACCTCACATCTATCCACATTAGTATTTCATCTGCCGTGCTTTTGCCCACTCAGCTCATCCAAATTACACCTGAATCATCTCTATGTCCACCTCCCACCCAATTTCATGTCCTCGGCAAACCTGGAGGTATTACAGTTAGTTCTGTCCTCTCAATCATTCATATGATGTTAAATCATGATGGATACTATTTTTAAGCCTATTTTGTGATGGATAGTGTGATGGAAGACCTGCGGGAATGCTATAGTGAGATGGTTTTGAATGATGCACTGTGTTATTAAGTGATGTAATGATGGAAACTAGGTGTTCCTTCATCTTGTTTCTTGGCAAATAATCCAATTTCAATAGGAGACTGGTGAATCATGATTTCAATAGGGAGAATGTATGAAGGAGGGAAATTCAGTAAAAGACACCCCCTGTTACATGGGAAGCTGCACTCTTGTGGAGTACTGTCTTACAGCCCTTTCTATGACCCCAGGTTCCCTGTGAGTGCTGTTTTGCCAGGAGAGTTGAATTATGTGACTGGATGTATCAGTGAAAAGCAAAGAAAAGACAAAGATTCCATTGAAGCTAATGAGGGTGGAATAGCGTTACATGACAGCGGCTGCTTTCACCATTTACAAGGATGAAAAGGAGATATTGACATGGGGAGTGGCATTCAGAGACTGGTCTCTACCTGGTGATTAAAGATTTGCTAATGAGTGTTTTGCACAATTCAGGCAAACATCTCCAATAATGAAACTATCAATGGTAATGAGATGGCATGTGGGCTAGACTGTTGCTATGTCTTGTGGTCTTACGGTTGTCAATTATAGCATTTATAACTACAAAAATATCACCTATCTATGAAGTGTTATCGAGTAGAATTTTGTCCTAGACATTAATATTGTCACTAAGCTATGAAAAGCAGCCTCTAATTTTATTTGAATTCTAACAGAATGAGCCAGTAAACTTAGCACAAATTGTGTGGATTTTTTGATGTTATAATTGACACAATTGTCTTTCAGGCTGAAGATTTCAAGTATGTGTCAACATGTGGCCGAAGAGAGTTGATACTTCCGCTATGTTTATCGCTATAAAATAAAATGCTTCTATTTCTCTGAGATAAGATACAAAATTTATCTTGACCTGCATGTGCAGGGCATATGATGTACGGTCTCCAATGAGTATTTTGCACAATTCTATTTTTGAATAGATTTTTCACATTACAAAGTATTGTCAATAATTGCAAAAAGCTGTTTATTATGATGTGTTTATATTTTCACTCCATTCATGTTCTGTAATTAGCTTTTTTTATATGCCAGTGATCTGTTCTTTAATGTGTATGCAGGAAAATAATTTGTACAACTATTAAAAATGAAAATGTATCAAAGTTGTTTCATGAGCCTTTTTCATTCATAGTTAACTGAGAGGTTACTCTGGATGCTGGAAGTCTGAATTGTAAATCAAAAGTACTGTAAAACATCTGTAGTGAGAGAAACGGAAGTAACATTTCAGATGCATGATCTTTTGTCAAAACTGCAAAACAGTGCAGATGTAATGGATTTTAAGTGAGTCCAAATGTCAGATAAAGCAAATTAATTAACATCAAGTGACATGTTTATTCGAAAGTGCAAACAGGGGAGAAACAATAGCACTGAGATGATTTTCAAATGGGAATAGCTGAAACATTACCAGCATCTGCTGGTTGGGCGGAGAAAACATAACCAGTGATGATGATATAAAATGTTGACCGGAAACTTAATTGGACCTGTTATATAAATACAGTGTCAACATCAGCAGGTCATAAGACAAAACAGATGAGTTATAGGAGCAGAATTAGAGCATTCAGCCTATTGAGTCTGTTCTGCTATTTGTTCATGGCTGATATATTTCTCAACCCCATTCTCCTGCCTTCTTCCTCTAACCCTTGATCCAGTTACTCACCAGGAACCCATAGAACATAGAACAATACAGTGCAGAACAGGCCCTTTGGCCCTCGATGTTGCGCCAACCTGTGAACTAATCTAAGCCCATCCCCCTACACTATCCCATCCTCATCCATATGCTTATCCAAGGACTGTTTAAATGCTCCTAATGTGGCTGAGTTAACTACATTGGCAGGCAGGGCATTCCACACCCTTACCACTCTGAGTAAAGAACCTGCCTCTGACATCTGTCTTAAATCTATCACCCCTCAATTTGCAGCCATGCTCCCTCGTACTAGCCGACGTCATCATCCTAGGAAAAAGACTCTCACTGTCCACCCTATCTAATCCTCTGATCATTTTGTATGTCTCTATTAAATCCCCTCTTAGCCTTCTTCTCTCCAATGAGAACAGACCCAAGTCCCTCAGTCTTTCCTCATAAGACCTCCGCTCCAGACCAGGCAACATCCTGGTAAATCTCCTCTGCACCTTTTCCAATGCTTCCACATCCTTCCTGTAATGGGGCAACCAGAACTGTACACAATATTCCAAGTGAGGCCGCACTAGCGTTTTGTACAGTTGCAGCATGACATCACGGCTCTGGAACTCAATCCCTCTACCAATGAAACCTAACACACCGTATGCCGCCTTAACAGCACTATCAACCTGGGTGGCAACTTTCAGGGATCTATGTACCTGGACACCAAGATCCCTCTGCACATCCACACTACCAAGAATCTTTCCATTGACCCAGTATTCTGCCTTCCTATTATTCTTCCCAAAGTGCATCACCTCACGTTTATCTGCATTGAATTCCATTTGCCACCTTTCAGCCCAATTCTGCAGTTTATCCAAGTCTCCCTGCAACCTGCAACATTCTTCCACACTGTCCACCACTCCACCGACTTTAGTGTCATAAAGTCATATATAGTGTCATATCCGTCTCTGTCTTAAATACATTCAGTTACTTGGCTCCATAGCCCTCTGGCTGAAGAAATTCCTTCTCAACTCAGCTCTAAAAGGTCATCCCTTCACTCTGAGGTTGTGCCCTTGGATCCTAGTCTCTCCTACTAGTGGAAAGATCTTCTCCACATCCACTCTATTGAGTCCTTGCAGTATTCTGTAAGCTTCAATCAGAAACCCCCTCATCCTCCTAAACTCCATTGAGTACACAGCCAGAGTCTTCAGCTGTTCCTCATGACAAGCCCGTTAGCCTCAGGACCATTCTTGTAAACCTCCTCTGGACTCCCTTCAAAACCAGCACATCCATCCTTCGATATGGGACCCAAAATTGCTCACAATATTCCAAATGCGGACTGATCAGAGCCTTGTACAGCCTCAGCAGTATATCCCTACTCTTGCCTTCTAGCCCTCGTGAAGTGAATGTAATATTGCATTTGCTGCCTTAACTCTAAACTACATTTTAACCTTGAGAGGATCTTGAACTAGACCATCCTAGAAATTAGACTTTCACCATTTAGAAAATAGTCTATGCCTCTAATCTTGCTACTAAAATGCATGACTCACACTTTCCCACATTGTATTCCATCTGTCACTTTTTTGCCCACTCTTGTGGTCTGTCCAAGTCCTTCTGCAGCCTCTCTGCTTCCTCAACATTACCTGTCCCTCTACCTATCTCTGTGTCCTCTGCAAACTTAGCAACAATACCCTCAGTTCCTTCATCTGGATCATTTAAAGTATAACATAGAGTTGGGGTCTCAACACTGACCTCGGCAGAGCTCCACTAGTAAAAACAAAACCATTTATCCCCATTCTCTGCCATCTACCAGTCATCCAACCCTCTATCCATGCCAG
>JAHRHZ010000249.1:45452601-45499074 GCA_024137785.1 Ginglymostoma cirratum
TCAAGTTTTCCTGCTCCTATGATGCTGCTTGGCCTGCTGTGTTCATCCAGCCCCACGCCTTGTTATCCCTTGATGTCAAGGGCTATCACTCTCACCTCATCTCTGGAATTCAGTCTTTTGTCCATGCTTAAACCAAGGCTGTAATGAGGTCAGGAGCTGAGTGGCCCTGGCAGAACCCAAACTGGGTGTCACTGAGCAGGTGCTGCTTGATAGCACTGTTGATGACACCTTCCATCACTTTACTGATGACCGAGAGTAGGCTGATGGGATGGTAATTGGCCAGGTTGGATTTGTCCTTTTTATGTACGTACCTGAGCATTTTTTCCACATTGTCTGATGCCAGTGTTATAACTGTACTGAAACAGCTTGGCTAGGGGAGCGACATGTTCTGGAGCCCAAGTCTTTAGCACTATTGCTGGAATGTTGTCAGGGCTCATACCTTTTGCAGTATCTAGTGCCTCCAGCTGTTTTGTGATGTTACATGGATGGAGTCAAACTGATCAAAGACTGAAGTACCTGACACTGGAGACCTCTGGTAAAGGCCGAGATTGAACATCCAGTCGGCAGTTGTAGCTAAAGATTGTTGCAAATATTCTAGCCTTACCTTTTGTGCTGATGTGCTTGGCACCCCTATTATTAAGGACAATGTTTATGGAGCTTCCACCTCTCTAGTGAGTTACTTGTCCATTCATGACTGGATTGGCAGAACTGCAGAGCTTCGATTTGAACCTAAACAAAAACAGAAATTGCTGGAAAATCTCAGCAGGTCCAGCAGCATCTGTGGAGGCAATCGGAGTTAATGTTTTGAGTCCGATGACCCTTCCTCAGAAACTGGAGTTCTGAAGAAGGGTCACTGGACCCGAGATGCTGCTAGACCTGCTGACATTCCGCAGCAATTTCTGTTTTTGTTTCTGATTTCCAGCATCTGCAGTTCTTTTGTTCTTTTTAATTTAGATCTCATCTGTTGGTTGTGGAATCATTTAGCCCTATCTATCACTTGCTGCTTATGTGATTTGACATGCAAGTAATCCTGTTTGGTAGCTTCACCAGGTTGACACCTCATTTTTAAGTGTTCCTGGTGCTGCTCCTGGCGTGCCCTCCTGCACTCTCCATTGAACCAGGCTTGATCCTGGGCTTTGATGGTTATGTTTGAGTGGGGCATATGATGGGCCATGAGATTACAGATTGTTTTGGAGTATTTATCTAGATCTCTTTAAATGTATCCCTGCAATTCATCTCTACTGTTTCTGGTTGTGGGTATTACATTCTAACCACTCTCTGGGTAAAGAGGTTGCTTCTGAATTCTATATTGGATTTACTAGTTACTACCTTTATATTTATGGCCCCTAATTCTGGCAAGGCCTGCAAGTGGAAACTTCTTTTAACACCCACTCTATCAAACCATTTCATAATCTGAAAGATCTCCATGAGATCACCTCTACAGAAAAAAAGCCCCAGCTTATTCAAATAAAAGCAAAATACTGCAGAAGATCTGAAAATGAGCACTTTCCGTTTTTCATCCCAATTAGTTCAATCTTTCCTGACAAGTATAATCTCTCAGTTCTCTTGTAATAGTAACATTTATTTCACCTTTTCCAGTGCTCCATGTACTAATGTTTTAACATTCTGGAAATTCAACCTACTCACAATGCACCAAGTCTGATCTATTCAAGGTTCAATAGACGTTAAGTGTAATAAGCAGGATTGGAACTTATCTTTCAAAGAAGTGTACATTTAATTCAGCAACACCATCATATCCCTTCCAGTTTTACTGAGCCACCAGCAAAATGCATGGCCTGGCACATTATATCAGTCAAAGGGAGGAATTTAATTGGAAGAAATTCTGACGTGGGATTGAATGGACACTAGACTTCGAAAGGCTGTCCCCCTTTTAGCAATGAGTACAGACACTTCCCCTCACCATACTGTCCACTCACACCCATGCCTCAGACATCCTTCATAAATGAAGTCATTTCTTCTCCATACAAACTATTACCAACACCCACAACTTTCTCACCAGAAGAGATTGCATAACAAAAGGTGAACAGTCCCAGAAGATTCCATCATTAAAAATGAGGAGACCCAAACAAATTTTAGAAAGACTGTGGAGAGAGATGGAGCTGGTGCTGCTCATTGGGATGCTTTCTTGTAGATGCCACCCTATTCACCTATTCACCCATTCACCCAATTCACATTCATTCTCTCCACTGGTACGGAGTGGCCAGTGTGTACTGTATAGAAAATATCCTGCAGCAATGTTAGTCTTAGTTTTAAGCTTTAAACCTGTAAAGAGGAGACTTTGTCTGATTTGGCCTACATCAAACACAGACTGTTAAAATGTAGTGAGTGACGCCAGTATTGAATGCTTAATGTTGAATTGAGACATTGAGAGGAAAGTCATGTGTAGATATATGCAATGTGAATTGTAAATAACCATGAGTCTGAATATGTTTCTACCTATTTAAAGATAACGTGCATATAAAATATCTGCTGCCATCTTATCAGATTAATCGCTTGTAATTAGATACTCTATCACTAACACAATTTCTTCTGTACTATTGTGTTCTGCAGTTGTCAGTTTATTAATTAAGCAGTTAACTGTATTCATACCCTAAACATGCAGCAACTGGAATGAAGGTGTGCATTGTCAATAAGTTGCACAGTGCAAAAAATTTCAACACTGATATAACGTGCCAGAGTTCTGTTCAGTGCTTTAAAACAGCCTGATTTCTTTCTGTATATTTTTAATTTTGTTCTAATCAGCTTTGAAGAATAATAATTTATTTTCCAAATAGAAATATGTACTTTCTAAAATGGATATGTTGAATATATTGCAGTGTTTTTTGTATGTTGTTTCTACAATAGCTGGCAACAAAATGCAGTAGTGCCAAAAGAGGACAGCAAAGTTCACAAATAGGAAAAAAAAATGAACAACTCTCATTCTGTTTTGCAGAATTTATTGCACTTTCTTGCAGGAATGATTAAAGTGACATCAAAAGGAGACCAAAAGAAATGAGAAAATTTTACTTGTCCACCCTCTTAATGAACATTATGCAGCCTGGGAAAATATGATTTAAAGAAAGGGAAGCAGGATAAAATTATTCAAAATATGAGCATTACTGTCCCTTTTGAAACGTCATTCAGTGGTCATCTTCCCTTATTTCAATTGTTGTGTGTAAGAGTCTTTATTTGTTCCATCTGGACAGTGCATACATTTGTGTGAATGAATCCTATTTGCATGGTAACAGATGTTTCCCCAGGAATGAAGCACTGGGAATCTGTGGCTAAATATTGCAGTCAAACTGAACAGTAAAGTTGAAACACAAGGAAGAAATATCCAGAAAACTTTATCTGAGGTGGATTTTCTTAAAAAGAATCAACCTGAACAGTCCTGTTATGATGCCGTGAGACTTGAATCTGGATCTTTTAGCCAAAATTTAGGAACACTACCACAGCTCCAGAAGAACCCAAAATAGGTATGTTAAAATGTTCTTTCTGTTTGGTCCAATTCATTACTTTTAAATAATTTTCCATTCTGTTAAAGCTTTCCTTCATATTGGAATATGCTTGTGCATGATTAACATTTGAATGAGACAGAAGATAGTTCTGAAATACTCTAAATTCAAGCCATTTGGTTTAGTAAATTTCCTCATTATTTTACAGAGAAGATGTAGGTTTATATGTAACAGGAATGCTGTCTCAAAGAAATTAATCGACTCTTAGAATATGAGAAACACAGTCAATGTTTCAAGTTCAATATGACTTCTTCAGAGCAGTCAATGGACTCATTGTTAACTGTTTCTATCTCTTCATAGATGCTGAGCGTCCTACCTAGTTCTGCCATCACTTTGGTTTTCTTTCAACTCTCCAGCAACTGTAGTGGTTGCATTTTTGTCTCTTGCATTATTGTGAGTATGGATTCCTCCTTTGTAAAAAGCTATATCATATCAGAGTAGAGCTAGCTGAAGATATTTGGTCGTGTAGCAGTCAATCTTGATGGTGCTCATGGGCTTCAATAATATTAATACTTCAGATTCTAATGTGGAAGGTGCTGTTGCAAAAGAAAATTCACAGAAATGTTATGATTCAAAATTTGGAAATCTCACCTGAGCTGAAGATAAATTTTCCTTCTGCCATTCCGATTTCAGTTGTCAGAATTCAAACAAGATGTAAATATTTTAGTAATATCTCTATATATTTGAGGGAAGACATGAGATTGTTTGGTTGAGACACACTTGAACATTTCAAATCAAAGGAATAGTTTTGTCGAACTTTTATTTCCAAATACTAGTCAGTATTCATTTGTAGCTCATTCTGACTAAGCTGGCATCTTTTAATCACTTTTCAATTCAATGGTTTGTTAAGGATATGACATTTAGTCAGATTTGATCTGACCACTATTGAATTGAATTGAATCATTTATTGTCAAGTGTATTCAAAAATACAGTGAAAAGTGTGTACGTTCTCCGAACATACATGGCACCATTCACATTAACTTAGAATAAGATAAGGAAAAAAGATAACTTAAGAGAGTCCAACTTCCCCTTCCATTGCCGTAGTTCCGCTCCGGGCTTTCCAGCCCATGCCACACCTCCATCAGAGTCCCAGTCCAGGTTTTATAGCCCACGCCATGCCACCACTAGCATCCCGCTCTCGGTTGCCTCACTGGCAGCGGCGGCAGCATACATTTGCCTATTTGAGCCTGCTCCAACTTTCAGGAGAATCATGGCTGGTTTGGTAGTGGTCTTGGCTCCACTTTCCTGCCTGCACCCCATATCTTTTGACTGTACTGAGTCTATTCGAAATCTACCTAATACAACCATAAGATCATAAGATGTATGAGCAGAAGTAGCCTACTTGGGCCATTGAGTCTGCTTTGCCAATCAAGGAGATCGTGATAGTCCTCAACTCCACTTTCCTGCCATTTCTCCATTACCATTACTCTCTTACGGATTAAAAATCTATCTATCTCAGCACTGAATGTACTATAAGACCCAACCTCTATAGTCCTCAAAGTGACAAAGAATTCCAGAAATTCACTGTCCTCTTGGAGAAGAGATTCTACCTCATCTCTGTCCCAAATGAGCAACCCCTTAATGTAAGATTATGCCCCTTGTTCCTACACTCTCCCAAAAGGGTGAAACAACCTCTGCACATCAGACTTCCCAACATTTATATTCCATTTCACTTGAAATAAAGGCCAAAATTCTTTTTGACTTCCCAATACCTGCTGAACTTGGACGCTAACTTTTTGTGATATATACACAAGAGCATCCAAATCCCTCTCCACTGTAGCTTTCGCAGCCTCTTCTTTTAAATAATATTTAGCTTTCTCTTGCTACCAGAGTGTATAACCTCACATTTTCCCACATTATGTGCCATCTGCCAAGTTTTTGCACCCTCACTTAATCTGTCTATATCCCTGTGCAGACTCTTCATATCCATGTGCCTTCCCACATATCTTTGTGTAATCTATTAACTTGGCTATAATACGGTTGTTGACTTGCTTTGCCAATACTTTGGCTATAGTATATTCACATCCCACACCCAAGTCCATTACCATATATATAGTAAATAATTGTGGCCTTGGCACTGGTCCCTGTGGCACTCCACAAGTTACAGCTGCCATCCTAAACACGCACTCCTTACTCTCACTCTCTCTATTAGTTAGCCAATCCTGTACCCGTGTTAATAGAGTACACCCAACACCATGGCTTCTTATGTTATTAAGTCGCGTGACTACCTTATCAAATATCTTTTGGAAATCCAAATATATCACATTGACTGGTTTACCTTTATCTATCCTTTCCAGCACTTGGTGTTTTATTTTACATAATGGAATATTAAGCCATATTACAAAAGGAATTGAATATTAAAGTAAGGACGTTACACTTCAGTTATTTAGAGAATTAGTTAGATAACATCTTGAATACTGGGTGTTGTTTTGGTCTCCTTATTTAAGGAAGAATATAAATGCATGGAGGTGGATTAGAACAGGTTTATTAGATTGATACCAGGAACAAGTGGGTTATCTTCTAAGGAGAGGTTGTATAATCTGGATTTGGTTCCACTAGAGTTTCGAAGAATAGGGGTTGACTTGATTGAAGTGTATAAGATGCTGAATGAGCTTCATAAGGGTGAGTTCAGAACTAGAGGCCTCTGTTCAAAAATTAGAGGTTGCCCTTTTGGTATAGACCTGTGGAGGATGTGGAGGACATGTGTCCTTGCTGAAGGTAATGATCCACCAGTACTCTGTATCATCTGTCAACTCACCAAGCTGCCATTAACTCTTTAACAGTGAGTGGGAGGAACATAGCCAAGGATTTTCTTATATTAACTGATGGACTTGAAAGTGTACTTTTTGCTACTGTCTTTGGATAATAATTTAGGACCAATATTCTCTTTGCATTGCAATACCCCGACTGAAACCCCTGTTGGAATCAGTTATTTCAGCATCAACTGCAGCAAAGCAGTGAACTTCACTCACAATATGCTACATTATTTTGAGATACCAAGAACTGCCAATGCTGGAGTCAGAGATAACACAGTGTGGAGCTAGAGGAACACAGCAGGCCAGGCAGCATCAGAGCAGTAGGAAATCTTTGAAGAAGGGTCCCAACCCGAACCATCAACTTTCCTGCTCCTCTGATACTGCCTGGCCTGCTGTGTTCCTCCAGCTCTGCACTGTGTTATGCAGCATTATTTTGTGTCCCCTGGACCATTAGTTCTCTTGAGAAGGACTCAGACATGAAGACTGGTCTTTTGAATGACTAGATGACCACTAGCACCACGTATTATGAAACTGCATTGTACACGATTCAGTATCTTCACGAGATGGGCAAATTAAAACAATATAACAGAAAAGACAACTGTTGCATTACTGCCTTAAAATTACCTCATAAAATCTGGAGCACGAGTGATCATGTACTCAAAGTCGGTGAAAGAAAGCTTTCCATCACCATCTAAGTCTCCTTCCTCCATGACTTTATTGCACACCAGTTGAATTTCTTCATCTGACAGTTCATTGCCTGTAAGCTTAGCAAGCATCACCTCCACATCTGATTGGCAAATGAAGTTGTCACTGTTGAAGTCTATGTAAAATAAGACACAGATACGGCAATGACATATCCTGAAATTCTGTAGGCCTGTAAATTGTTCTGTGCATTTTTGTTAACAATTTGAACTGTTTGATTTTTTAAACTTTGAAAACCAAGGTTTTAATAGCTGAAAGCTGCCAAAGTTGAAATAAGCAGGAAAGGAGAGCACCGGTTCAGCAAAGTAAATGGGTCACGTAAAAAGCCTGAGAATTGTAAAAGATTTAAAGTTATTCTACATTAAAATTTTGCAATAAGCAGAAGATACTATGATGAGTGATAAAGATTGAAGATGCAGAGAATCATGAATGAATTATCGCAGTTCTCTAATTTTCAATGGTACTTATTATTTGAGGATTCTTGTATGAAGATTCCATCTAGAAGACAAAACCTATTTTGTTGTTTTATGTAGGCTTTATTTTGTCACCCATGCAACTGAGTAAATTGATTTTTATACCAGATAGCCAAGAATAGTTCTCAATGAACACTTTTCACTGTATTTTGTACTTAATACACGTGACAATAAAGGATATCCTAGCTTTCAATTAAGAAAGGTCCAAACTTCATTTAATTTACAAAAGATTTCTATCTATTCTGTTACCAGAATTCAGTCACCATTTGAACACTTACCGTAAACTTTAAATGCGTAATGTGCCTTTAAATGCTGAGGTGTCAGATCATTTAAGATGGAGAACATATTTAGAAAGTCATTAAATGACATGTTATTCTGCTCATCCTCAGAAAATACTTGAAGAACTTTTTGGTGAAAGGGATTTTCCTGGAAAGAGAAAGAATTTTGATGTTCAAGCACAAATCGGAATATACCTAGGATAAATCCATGTGCTAAAGGGTATGAAGTAGTAATTTTGCTGTTGTCATTCTGTGATTTTTTCAACAGTCAAATAGCCTTGTGACATTCAAGTTTCTCAAATAAAAATTATCGTTTCAATAAGCTACCAGAAGACAGTTAATTCCCATTGATCATAACTATCTTCAGAATGGAAATACAGCAATGATCCTGTTAAACAACAAGGATCTTTGAAAAAATGTGTAAAACATTTGCCAAAGTCTTTTCGAGTCTGATGCCGGCTTCTGTCATTTTCTGCTCGAGTTCAGTGCTTGAGCTCCTAATCCTTGAGTTAAAATCATGGCACTGATCATGTCATTGAACAGAAACTTCCCCATTCTCCTTCCGAATTGGCAGCTTCCAGCCTGCTGGAATTCCAGCAATAAAGACAGAACCACATCTGAAACGCAGTATAAGCCCATGTACAATATTTAGCTACTTAGTTACCTCATTTGGACTAAATGGGACAAAAAATTGAAATTAGGGCAATGTCAACAAAGTATCAAATGTCTCAACCAGGAGAAACAAAGGGTTATTGTCATCCAATCTCTGACTAGTACCTTTAGCTCTGGCATCTCGCTAATGAGTTCCAGAGGTAGTTTGATATCTGCGCAATCATTGAAGTGACATGGAACAATCTCTGGTGCCAAGGAATGATACCGGTGATATAACCTGAAAGAAAACAGAAGCCAAAATAAAACAGCAATCACTACCAAAACAAAAAAGATTCATTTTCTGCATAGTAATACTTTATAAATAATGAGAAATAAAGAGACTAGTTCTTAAACACATCAATCTATTTTGCTGAGCCGAGAAAATATCAGATTCAATACTCTATGCTTTGACGAATGCAAGATAGGTTTCAGAAAGATTATTTTGGACACAACAATTGAGATATTGGGGAGGTGATGGTGGAGTGGTATTATTGCTGGGTTGTTAATCCTGAGGTCCATATAATGTTCTGGGGACCCGGCTTTGAATCCTATCACAGCAGATGGTGGAATTTGACTTCAATAAAATGACCACGAATCCATTGTAGGGGAAAAACCCATCTGGTTCACTAATGTCCTGTAGGGAAGGAAACTGCCACCCTTACTTGGTCTGGCCTAAATGTGACTCCAGACCCACAGCAATGCAGTTGACTCTTTACTGCCCTCTGGGCAATTAGGGATGGACAATAAATGCTGCCTGACCAGTGACACCTTCATTCGATGAATGAATTAAAAAATAATTCAATAGGAATATGGAATGCATACTACTTCCAAAGCTCATTATAGCCAACTCAAGACAGATTTCTTTAAACTCAGTCCAAGACGAAGTTTAGGACACCAGGGAAAAGGTACAAGGGAAAACAATTTAAACCAGGATGCCATGATCAGCTGATGCCAAGCTTGGGTTTAACAGCCAAGGGAAAGTGTGACAGAATTGACATTGACATTGACATCATCTCGGTCCTTCCTTTGTGCTTTTCACAAGTGGCATTGGAAGTTTCTCACTGGGCAGCAGCAGGTTGACAATTGACCCTCATTATTCATTGTTCAATGTCTTGTTAATGCCACAACTCACCTGATTAATTTTCAGTCTCCCATCTGAGCCAAGTCGTCAAAAATTAAACGTTGGGAAAACTCAACAAGGAAATCAGAGCTTGTTCCTGGCAGATTCAGATCACCACTTCCTGTGAACCACCTCCATATTGGTCACCAGCCAACAACATCTCAGGGCACGATCCACAGGCAGCAGCCAAACGAACTCCTCCTCCATTCACGTTTACATCGACTATCTGCCAACCATTGTGGTACATCTACAATACATTGGCAGTGCGTGCAGGATTGTGTTGCAGGACGAACCAGCAATTTGTAGCGAAGTGCTGCAGGGGGGACACTTTGCCCACAGTGAGGGGCAGCCAGCTGACAAACTGAACGAAGCTGCATCGTTGGGCTGTTCACTTGCATTCACCGCACTCAATCACTTAGTTCACAGCATCCTTGCCATTGTCATTCCAGTTACCCCAGCCACAGAAACAGGCAGCTTGCCTTGTTGCTAAGGAATCCTCAGTGTAGGAGGTAAGTATCTTGCTGTAGGGTGGTATGCTACATCAATCTCACACCATCTCCATCGTGCTGGAATCAAACATGCGTGATGGGAAGAAAATGCCTATGATCATACTCAGAGTGCACAGGGTAAGTGGCACAGTATATGAGGGAGGGAGCTATGCCAACAACCACATATAAGACTTTTAAAGGGGAAAAAAATGGTCTCAGGCCTAAGAAAAATGTAGTACATGGTCAAGGGGGCTGCTTACTCCCTGGCCACTCCACAGCGTAGTCACACTTTAGAGGGATCAGCCACTGCTGGACAAATCTCTCACATAGCAACCTTTGCACAAAGATGGAGCCAAACATTTGGGGATGTTTTCACCCAGTAAGGCCAAAGGTGCCAGCAACAGCCAATGCCATGTGTTCACATTGATCTCCCCTGCAAACACAGGATGCAGTAAGCTGTCTATACCAAGCTCTGTCATTCACAGCTTGTGTGTGCTGACATGAGCTGCTGCCAGCTGCTTATGGAGATATATTGAGCACACACACACAGAGACTCACTAGGTCTCACTGAGCTCCCTGGTTCCCACAGCTCAGATGAGGTGGGCAATGCCTGGTCTGGTGTGGAGCCTGTTCCATCACACTCTGGAGATGGCACTGACCTAGATGGCAACCTTATACTAGACTGCCAGGGTCTGGTGGCTTGGCCTGCCCTGCTATTTCTGCAGGAAGACTGTGTGACCAAATTCCACACCGACTCAATTTACAAGTTTACTGATGACACCACCATTCTAGGTCGGATCTCAAACAACAACGAGACAGAGTACAAGAAGAACATAGAATGCTTAGCAGCACGGTGTAAAGAAACCAATCTCTCCATCCATGTCAGCAAAACGAAGGAGCTGGTCAGTGACTTCAGGAAGTGGAGTGGAGGCCACGCCCCTGTCTGTAGTAATGGTGCTGAGGTGGAGATGGCCAAGAGCATCAGGCTCCTGGGAGGGATGTCCTGGTCCATCCACATTGATCCAATGGTTAAGAAAGCACAACAGTTCCTTTACTTCCTCAGGAGGCTAAGGAAATTCAGCATGTTCATAAAGACTCTTACTAATTTTTATTGATGCACCATAGGAAGTATCCCATCTGGATACATCACAGCATGATATGGCAACTGGTCTTCTGAAGACCGCAAGAAACTACAGAGATTTGTGAACACAGCCCTGTCCATCACGCAAACCAGCCTCCCATCCATTGGCTCCATCCATACTTCCTGCTGCAACAGGAAAGCAACCTGCAAGATCAACCCCTCCCACCCTGGTTATACTCTCTTCCACCCTCTTCCATAGGGCGGAAGATATAAAAGTTTAAAAACACATACAAACAGATTCAAGAACAGCTTCATCCCTGCTGTCATCAGACTTTTGAATAGACCTCGCTAATGTTAATGTTGATCTCTTTCTGCACCTTCTTGACAGCTGTAACACTGTATCCTGCACTCTGTTCTGTTACCCTGATGCACCTTGTGTAGTATGATCTGCCTGTGCAGCATGTAAGACAGCACTTTTCACTGTACCTCTGCATACCTGACAGTAATAAATTAAAGCAAATCAATTAAATCAAGGAAGAGGTCTCCTGTCCTTTACATCATCTTATTCAGCAGGGTCTCCAGGTTCCTCTCAGAGAAACATGGTGCCAAAATCTCTTTCTCCACCATATTCCAATACTGTATGTCAATGAACAGTACTGCTTTGGAATGTCAGTGTTTGTTGAGTATCCTGTGAGATTTTAAAGCTGATGTGGGCACAAGGGGTGCTGGTTTTTCTAAGGACATCTGTGAGTGCCCAGTTGTTGTGGGAGCAGCATCTGGTAAGATGGGGTGGAAGTTGAACATGACAGATGCCATAGGGGTGGGTCATTAGTGAGAGTTTGATAACATAGGGGACATAAATCTGTCAGACAACTTGACCCAACTCAGACTTAGTCCAATATGTTCTAGACTTCACATCTTACAAAATAATTAGATAGTTTAGGAGGAGGCCAACATAACTGATCTTTTGTCACAAATTCACTTCCTCAGCTGCTCCACGTAGTCCTCGATTCTCTGAGAAACCAAACATTTAACTGTCCCATTCTTAAAGATACTCAATAAAAACCAAAAGAACTGTGGATGCTGTAAATCAGGAACAAAACTGAATCAGTAAATCAGAACTGAGGAAGGGTCACCGGACCCGAAACATTAACTCTGTTTTCTCCTCCACAGTTGCTGCCAGACCAGCTGAGCTTTTCCAGCAACTTTGTTTTTGTTAAAGATACTGAATGTTGGCGCATCCTCGGGGAAACAGCCTTTCAATATTTCCTATGTTGACTCCTTTCTTCATTAATTCCATTTTCCTCTCCTCAAATGCTGCTTCTCCTGCTAATATATTTCTCACATTTTCTGTTCTCATTTCCATTCTGAATCATATATGCATGTTTTAATGCAATATATTCACTTTCTTCCAAAATACAGATAATATGGGCCCATTTTTCTCAACTTTAGGATGACTCTCTCATAGCAAAAAACAATCCTGTGAGCCTTTGTTGTCCACCCACCACTAAAGTATATTCTTCATTAAATATGGAGACCAAAGCTTCACACAGTATTCCACGAATGGTCTCACCAAAGCCCTGTATAATTGTAGCAAGGCTTCCTTGCTCTTGTACTCAAATCCCAAAGTAATAAGGGCAGCATGCCATTCACCTTCCTAATTTCTTGTTATGCTCCTTGTCTGAACACACTCTAATCACTCTGAAAATCAACATTTAAAAGTTTTACACTTTAAAAAAAATCTATTTATCAATTCTTTTACTACCAGTGTGAATATCCTTATACTCTCCTACATGATACCCCATTTGCTATCACAGTGCCCATTTGTTTATCCCTTCCACATATCATTGCATCGTCTTTCTGTCCTCCTCACTGCTTACAAAAATTCTTAACTCAACGGAAGCAACTAAAAATCCTAGGAAGCAGAGAAGTAACATAACATAACATATTAAAATTAACAAAGCACCTCCACAATCTTAGATGATACTACAATTACCGATGTGATCTCATTGAACTTTACAAACTACTTAAAGGGATAAATATGGTGATATAAATAAGATTTCCCCTGTTTGGGGAGTCTAGAATCAGGAGATACAACTTCAAAATAAGCAAGAAGCTATTAATGACTCAGATAATAAGAAATTATTTTACTCAAAGGGTGCTGATATGGTTTGGAATTCTGTGCCCCAGAGGCATCTGGAAGTTTAGTAATTGAGTATAGAAATTGACAGATGTAAAATGTGCAAAAAAGGCATCAAAGTACATGATCAGCCATGATTGTACTGAATGATAGAGTAGGCTCAAAATGGCCTACTCCTGCTTCTAGGTTCTTATACTCCTAGAAAGAGCTGAAAAATAACAAATAATGTCATGATGTCAAGTGATGCCAGTCTCACCACCTCAACCTGCATTCAGTTTTTGTGTCCATGTCTGGATCAAACCATGTCAAGTGATTTTGGCAAAACTTAACATGTGTCAAAAAGTAAATAACTGGTCAATAGGTATCACTGAATGGCAGTATTGATTAATTTTCCTATCATGCAAATTGATTTTCAGCAGTCTAAGTCATTTCTAGCATTTTAGAGAATACCTATGGAGGCTGTCAACAACATTCAAGCTCAGATGATATCAATGACAGACTGAAATTCGTAGAAACATAGAAGGTAGGAGCAGGAGTCAGCCATTCAATCCCTCAAGCCTGCTGCGCCATTCAATATGTCCATGGTATTGGGCTATCATCAAGCTCAATACCCTCACCCCACCTTCACTATATCCCTTGATTCCTTTAGACACGAGAGCTGTATCTACCATCTCCTTGAAAACACGTAACATTTTGGCTTTGACCAGGTTCTGTGATAGTGAATCCCACAGGCTTACCAATCTGTGTGAAAAAGTTGTCCTCATCTCTGTCCTAAAAGGTTTATCCCATATCCTTAAAGTATGACCACTTATTCTGGACCCAGGGATATTCTTTGTACATCTAACCTGTCTAATCCTATTAGAACTGTACAGGGCTCCCTGCTCTTATTTTGACCACCAGTGAATATAATCGTAACTCTTTAGTCTCTCCTCAAACACAAGTCCTGCCATCTCAGGAATTAATTCCCAGCAGGTTCATTTGAAGCTGACTATTGCACATTGGAAACATAAGGCACTTATGTAATATTTGGCTTACTCAAGCTTGATAATTGGCAAGTTCTTCAATTATGTTGGCAGGATTTGTCTTCTCTACAGTGTCTGTTTCATTGTTATGTTTTTTTGTAAGGCAATATTCTGCCGGGCACTTCAGGCTGCAATAGTTAACAAGCACTCTAGTGATCACAATAATTTACAAGCACTCTAATGATCACAATAATTCACAACCACTCTATTGATCACAATAATTTACAAGCACTCCCATGATCACGGTAATATTGCAGAACTGGGCTGAGTCACCTTATTTTTATGATGTAATGAAAAAATTTGCAGACAACCTTTTAAGATGGTGCCAAGTCATAGAGTCATACAGCATGGAAACAGACCTTTCAGTCCAACTCGTCCATGATGATCAGCTTTCCCAAACTAAACTAGTCCCACTTGCCTGCGTTTGGCTCATATCCTCTAAACCTTTCTTATTCACATACGTGTCCAAATGTCTTTTACATGTTGTCACTGTACCTGCATCTACCACTTCCTCTGGCAGTTCCTTCCACATACAAACCACCCTCCATGTGGAAAATGTTGTCCCTCAGGACACCTTTAAATCTTTCTCCTCTTGCCTTAAAAATATGCCCCCTAGTGTTTGTACACTTCCATTGACAACTCTACATAGGTCAAAAAGATTACTTTGCACTCTGACTATAGCTTTAGGCCACAGATCTAACTGTGTTTATGTCTTTGCTCACACCATTCATGCAGTTCTGGCTTGTAATATTCAGTGAAGGCTGGCCTTTTCTGCCATCAAAGCCACCATTCCAGAGAATATTGGCAATGCAATTACATGTTTGATATGAGTGCGGCCGAAGTTAGTCATTTTGCACAGAAGGAGTTCTTGACATTTGGCTTTACTTATTAATTATTAGTTAATTTAAATGTTTTATACCAGCCAATAACAGCAATTCAACTTAATTATGTTAAACACTTGTTCCCAAATGTTTTTAGACATTTATGGATGTGAATAGCATGTTAGACATACCTCAGAATTTCTTTCCTTGTGAAAACAGTACAATCCTTTAAAAGAAAAGAAGAATGATTTTTAAATTATCCTTTATTTTTCAGTTACTCATATGGGTAGGTGTAAAAGACATGTCAATTATGTTTACTCCAAATCACAAAAAAAACACTTCAGGAAGCTTTCTAACTCTAATTACTATGAGAAAGGAACATTGCTCCATCAATAATTCTGATGTTTTGAACCATTTATTTCGTTCCTTAAAAGTGGTTAAATTCAGGCATTGAAGATATCTACCTAAGATGCTCAAATGTTCACAATTAAAACACTTCAACAATGAAGTTCTATCAGCTAACATTAGCATGCCTCTGTGCATTGGTAATGTACAGCATTTTCATAAAACATAGAAACAGAGAAGATAGGAGAAAGAGTAGACCATTCGACCCCTCAAGCCTGTTGCGCTATTCAATTTGTCCATGGTTGATCATCGAGCTCAATATCCTAATCCCACTCCCCCCCCGCCCCCCCATATCTCTTGATCCCTTTAGACACGAGTGAAATCTACCTTCTCCTTGAAGACACACAATGTTTTGTCCTCAGCCACATTCTGTGGCAGTGAATGTCGCAGGCCACAAAGCAAATAAAACCAAAAAATTCCTCCAGCCCCAAACCCCATAACTCTTCCAAATGCAGACACACAACCCATGTCTTCCCCATTGGCACCTCTTACCCTCCATGCCAGCCTATGTCCCTCTACCAATCCCTGTTACCCCTCATACACTATGTTTACCTGTACCCATCATTTTTGCCCTTGTAACTCCTGTTCCAATTTATACCAACCCATGCCCACCCCGACCATTTGCCATTCCTCCTCCACGCAAACCAACCTAACATCCAGCATGGCTTAAGATAAAACCTTTCAATACTTTGGGCAGAATTTTCCCATTCTTTGTGAAAGTGTTTTGTTGAGAGAAATTCATGGCACTCATCTGCTATGGCTCAGAGCATCTTTTTTCAGGCAATCTTCCGCTCTTCACCCCATTAAACCCATCCAGGCTCAGCAGCACCTTTCTGAGCAATTGCACAGCTGGTGAGGTTGAAGTGTTTCAGGACACCATGGTGGAGAGGAGTGCTGTTCTCTTTCCAGACACTGCTAGCATGGACATAGATAAGAGTCCAGGTCACTGCTGCACCCTAAGGTCAATCATCCTGCCAGGGTTAATGCCACCATCTTTTCTTAGACACATGCACTCACTCACTTTAACCCTGACATTGCCCACAATGCTTACCAAGGCTTGTGGATCACAACTCTCATTATTCCAAGAATCACGCTCCCTTCACCTGCTCTCACTAACTGCATCCTCCCAAACTACTCATCTGTATGCTTCATACGCCTCTCCTTTTCCTCCAGTACCACTAACTGCCCTTTCATCTAGTGGAATCATACTCAATTCCTCTTTTTGGTCTCATGCAGGAAAAGTTGGCCCATAACCAGGCTGAAAGGTCCAAGGCCAGTGGGATGGAAAATGTGGATGAGGTGGTGGCCTGAAGGGGAAGTTGCCTGATGGACAACAGGCTCCTCACTGTGATCATTCCCTCAGTAATTCAATACAATGGATCCCATCACCAGACTGCAGTTACCCGCTTTCCCAGGACATCTTGGACAACCCCCCTACTATTTTTGAGCAAGCTCCTAGAACTGACACTGGCCCAACCCTCCAGACCAAGGACAACCCTGACCACTGTCCACCCCATAGACGGCTGTTTCCACAGCACCACAGCTGACCTGCCTGCAGTTTCTGGATTGGTTACACTTGGCATGTAGGACTGGCTACAACCCAATCTGCAATTGGCGAGGACATGGATTGCTGGACGGATTAAGCCCAATCATGGCCAATGCACTGGACAAGTCTCTGACCGACCACTAACCATGGTCCCCCTTAACTACACCAAGGAGACTCTCCTTTGACTTGGGGCCAGAGCCATTTGCTTGAATCCCATGTGGTGTTTTTGTTGAGTAAGCTGCAGGCACGTGCCACAGGTGTGATTTTCATATACCATGTGCAATACAGTGATATATCCACCCTCTTGACTGTTCAATGCTTCCCAACCAGACACGCTGTCTTCCTCCTGCTCTGTGTGAAAAAAAAACAAGAGGTTGGCAGCCTTCAAGTAAGTACAAAGTAGCTGAACACTAAGAATGCAAGCTAAGAGCTGTTAGATATATCCTGTGGAGATGTATGAGATGCAATTGTCCCTGTGCGCAAAGCAACCTGGTAGACGCATGAAATTTGTAGGCTTCCTCGAGTTCCAAAGTAAAGTGTTGAAGGGCCGAAGTGGTGTGAGAGTTGATTGAAGAATGGGCATAATAAGGTGGTGAAGCTGGTTTGCCACCGCCGACTTGCACAGACAAAGGTTCATGGAAAATAACGGTTATGGACCATGCAGGGGCCTTCTGAAGACAAGTTGAACGATATCTGGGAGAAGCAATTACCAAGCTGCAACCAGCAAGTGGATAATGAGATACAATTGCATGGAAATAAGATAACTGCAATTCCATTATAATAATCTTAAGTTGGCATTTACAGCTTAAGGGAAACATCGGAAAACTTTTCCTTGATGTCAAGATTATAACTTTTTCATTCCTGACACATTTTCTAAACATTCCAGCCATTGTCCAATTCAAACAGGGAGGGGAATATTTCACGCATTGAAATGCCTTCGACTAATCCCTTATGAAAACATTTTATTCTCTTTGTTTAAGAACATGAGAAATATGAGCATAAGTCAGCCATTCAACTCCTCAACACTGTCCTGCCTTCTATACAATCATGGCTGATTAGCCCTGGGCTTCAACTCCTCTTTCAGGTTAGTTCAGCACAGCCTTCAACTCCTCAATATTTCAAAAATCTATTCACCTCATGTTTCATTTTTTGACAGTTCTTTTCAGTTCAAATGGTTCGATGCACTTTTCAGGAACGTCCTTGTCTACTTTTTGCAAGGGCACCTGTTCCTCTCCCAAGCATCTGGATCCCTTTATCCCGCCAAAGCTGTTGAGGAAATATATCGACAGGGGATCTCAGCATGGTATCCCATAAGGGATACCCTGGATATCCCAAAAAAATACTGCTTTGGTCTGGTCTGCTCTGTCCATTCTGGGTTACATACAATGAGGATATCAAGATCTGATTTAAAAGTAGCTGTCTCTGGTAACCATATTTCTACGATATCTAACAGGCCCACAAATCCTTCCCCAAGAAAATCTGAAATGATACGTATGGTGCTAAACTTCTGATTCTTTATGAATATTCAGCACTTTTTGCAGAGAAGGATTGAGTGCTCTGACAATGGGTACCTGAGTACTGCATGGGCTTGGATTGCTATGCCAAGTCCTGCGCCCTCCCAGTTAACTGATTAGTAAATACACTGTCAGAGAACCGATGGAACATTGTCCGTGTTGTGCACTGTCAGCCCTTTGCATAGTTCATGCAAGATGTTGAAGCTATCTGACATGCCTCTGCACTGGCACAATATATTGAGTGATACCTCTAACTTTGTAGGCTTGAGGTTGTGGACAGTGTCACTTGTCTTGAAGAATATAAGAGATGGTTCATCCTTTTCCTGAAATGAATCCAGGTTCTATAGCCAGGCACACAAGTGGTGACCTGCAATGTGACCTTGGCTAAAAGAGCTCTGGTCAGCCTCATGTTCCTGTCACTGGGGAAGAGGACCTCCTTTCTTTTCCTGGATGGCTTGGAGCAGAACCTCTGGCAATGCACTGCTTAACCTTGGAGCCAGTTTTTGTTTTGAATCACACAACTTCAGGGGAATGTGGGGCATAGCAACCAACAGAGGCTGAGTGAAGCTGCTGACCTACAGTGAGGGTCTGTCCAGATGACCTTTTTATCTATGGAACATGGATTTTTGGTGGTGGAACGTACTGACGAGGGTGAGAGCTGCCTGTCTAACCCGACCTTTCAGAATCGCAAAGAAAAGTCTCACGAACAGTGTAATGCTGAAAACTGTATGGTCATGTGAAAACAAACCTGCTATCCCAAACACAAACGGCTCCCACTTCCAGTCTTGCCTCTGGAGTTAGATTCTAAAGGGAGTTTCCTCTCTGTGGGTAGGATACTAGAGGAGTCTGAGAAATGTGGGCTATGGCAAGATTTGTAGCAGATTTCAATGAGAATTCCAGCAGGTACAATCTCAGCACTAGGAGCCTGTTTCTCTACCTTCCATGCTTTTGCCCAGCAGGTGGTGAGTTTCCCACTAGGTTTCCAATTAAGGAGGTTTATTACTTTGTTGAACACCTTGTTAAAAGCCCAACCCACCTCATTCATATTCAGTTTCCTGGTTCACCAAATATGCTAAACAAGCTAGACATTCAGAAAACTCAACATGGAAATCAGAGCAGGTACCTGGCAAATTCAGATCACCACTTGTACTGATACTGGGCACTAACATCACAGGGCACACTCCACTGGCACCAGCTGCATGCACCCCACATCCACGGACACCAACCATAAGGCATAGAAGCAGAAGCAGGCCGTTCAACTCATTGGGTCTGTTCTGCTGGTCAATGTGTTCATGCCTGTTCTGATAATCTGCAAATGCACTTTCCTGCCTTTTCTCCATAACACTTGATTGCCTTACTGATTAAAAATCTGTCTGTCTCAGCCTAGATTTGGTATTTGAAGTGTTCTAAGAACCATCACGACACATCCCTGATCCACTTACAGGATTCTTCTGCATGTCAATGCTGCACCTTCCGTTACACTGGTAACTATCATTGTTCTGCTGAATGAAGGACACTGTGCTTAGGGTGGGGTGGGGGGGACACCCAGCTCATGAGCTGGGCCAGGATTTGTGGTCAGCCCGTGTTTTATTTTAGCTTGGTCTCATAACCATCACTCGCTCCGACTCTACCTGGATGCTCACAGAATCTCTGCCTTGCCTTTTTGTACTCTGCCCCCATGAACAAGAAATACCAGGACCATGTTTCTTCTGTCTCTCCCTGCCATTTAGCATGGACATTAAGGAAGGAACCTTGTCATGGTTGTCAGTCGGCCTTAGTCAAGTCAAGGGAGATAGCCTTCACTTATGGAGGCCTGGCACAGTATGTTAGGGGTAGATTCTGAGACCAGTTCAAGGGCTTGGATACAGTCCTGTCAGATACAGGATTCCCATCTTTAATCTTCCTGCCCTCTTGTGGGAGATGAAAGTGGGTGGCATAGCTGTGAGTGTTAGTGGAGGTGCCCTGAATGAGTGAGTAAGCAGTGCAGAGGACATGCAGGCAAAGTGGTATTTGTGGATTGGGCGAGTGAAGAGGAAAATATGTTGCAAGCAATAGCGAGAGTGATACAGCATCAACCTTGGAGGAATGTTTGTTTTAATTTATTCATTTACGGGATGAGGGTGTCACTGGCTAGGCCAGCATTTATTGCCCATCCCAGAGAGAAGTTCAGAGTCAACCACACTGCTGTGCGTCTGGAGTCACGTGTATATCAGACCAGGTAAGGATTGCATTTTCTTTCCCTAAAGGGCACTAGTGAACCAGATGGTTTTCTCCCCACCATCAATTGGCAATGGATTCCTGATTGTCATTAGACTCTTAATTCCAGATTCTTATTGAATTGAAATTCCACCATCAGCTGCGGCAAAATTCAAACTCAGGTCCCCAGAGCATTGGCTGGGGTCTCTGGGTTAACAGCCCAGCCATAATACCATTAGGTGATCACCTCCCCTCAGGGTAGCAGAGATAGAGCGAGTGCAAGTTATCAGAAAAAATAGA
The DNA here is from genome assembly GCA_024137785.1 of Ginglymostoma cirratum. Classification (NCBI taxonomy): domain Eukaryota; kingdom Metazoa; phylum Chordata; class Chondrichthyes; order Orectolobiformes; family Ginglymostomatidae; genus Ginglymostoma; species Ginglymostoma cirratum. The sequence goes on from JAHRHZ010000249.1 coordinate 45,473,610, forward strand.
TGGCGGCACTTAACGCTGGTGAGATGGAGGAGATCACTGACTTTCCGACAACACTGTCTATGCCTCCAGATGGTTGAGATTGCATTGACCTCAGACCAGACTGGCATGGCCTCCACTGGGGAGAAAGAGCATCCTGCATGTAGGCTATCACATCCAGCAGGACCCCCAGGTTCCTGCCAATAAAGCTGGGCGGCAATTTCCCCCAATCTGCCATGTCTGGGGAAAATATCAGAAACAGTGACTGACTGCTTTATACAGGTGAACAAACTCCTTTAAAGATGCAAGGGTGTAGTGTCTAGCGTGAAATCTGGGATATCTGCTGAGTGTCATGTTGTTCTGGGAATGGTGCGTGCCAAGATGAGGCAAGAGTCAGACATGAGAGGCACCATAGGGGCAGAGTAGGTAGTTGATGAGGTGAGTTTAATAACAGCAAGAAAACCCGTTGGACCACATGACAGATATCCCTCCAAAAAACTCAGTACAACTTGGAGTTAGCCAAAAAAACATAAATTCAATCTGGGTGTCTGTAAGGCCACATGACATGGTGAAATTGCAGGTCTTGTGGTTCTTATGGGTATGGTGAAATGCCTTTTCCAACTAAACTAGGGAATCTCTGAAGCTGGAGTACCTTAACTTGGATTTTGTTCCTGGTTATTTATAATCCGTGGTCTGTGGCATAAATTCCAGAATTAACAGGAGCTGGCAGCAGAGAGCAAAGGTCTATATCACTTGTACATTACATATCCAAACCAGAATCTTTTGCTTAGTTTGCTAACTTGGCACAAATGGGTACACACCGCATGGTACCACATGTATCAATTTTCAAATGAAGCCAATAAGGATGAGTTGCATTTGAGGATTAATGTAAAAGCAACGTAAAAACCTCTGCAAGTGATCATGTTTCAAATATATTTTTAATGGGAAATATATGTCTGAAATTACATTTCTAATTTGCCGGTGTGAGCCAATCTAGCTTTAAGCTTAAGTGCATTTTGCCCACAATGCATTAGGTCTTACTCATCAATTGAATTTCACCGTAAAATACTGTCTGCCGGTGCCATTGCAAACACCATTAAAAAGACGGACCAGAATTTTCTGAGAAAGTAATGATGAACACTCAGCACTTGCCATCATTAACTCATAAAGAACCTAACAAATAGTAGTGAAGAAAAACAGCCTCTTAAAACTGGGAGCTTCCCATGAAATGGGAAGAGGTTGCTGGATTTGCGTCAAATATGAAAGCAAAGTCAGCATAGTTTTACCAGACTGTAAGGCTGCCTTCTCATTAGAGAGAGAGTGGTGGTGGTTTAACCTGCAGGTCACCACCACCAGGGAAAGGTTGAGAAGGTGTAGAGAAAGTCTTTCACAGTAACTTCAGCTGGTATGAGAATTGAACTCACACTGCTGGTAACACGCTACATCATAAACCAGCCATCTATCCAAATGAGCTAAGGGGACAGTATCTTCACACATATTTAAGGCTGAGACAGGCAGTTTCAATAGGGAATAAAGGATTACAGAGAAAGGGCAGAAAAGTGAACACGAGGGTTGTCAGGTCAGCCATGATCCTAGTGAATGACAGAGCAGCCTTGAGGGGCCGAACAACCTACTCCTGTCCCTGTTTCTTATGGTCTTATTGTCTTATCCAGACCTTCTGGTCCAGAGGTGAGGACACTACCACTGTGTCGCAAAACCCTTCCATAGCAATCTTTGTTGACTGAAAGAGAGTTAAAACAACTAATTTTTAAGAAGTTGGTACCCAGTTGAATAAGCTAGACAGTCATTTTCTACATTATCTTGGAAAAGACATTAAGCCCTAGTAACCTAAATTGGATTTAAAGTAGATTTTATGATGTTCAGTGTCTCTCTCATACTTTCCACGTTCCATATTTCATAGGTTAAATTTAATGTATGATCCTTAGAAAAAGGAACATTAACTTTTCTCAGTTCTGGTGAAAGGTCACAGACCAGAAACATTGAGTGGAATTTGATACAGGGACAAGGGTACTTAATAGAATTCCTACAGTGTGGAAGCAAGTCATGTGGCCCATTCAGTCCACATCACCCCATCCAGACCCAACCTCTACACTATCACTGTAACCCTACATTTGCCATGGCCAATCCACCTAACGTGCCCACTTTTCTTATTGTTGAAGAGTCAGTGAGAACCACAAGTCATTTCCACCAGGGAAATCCACATTAATAGGTACCTAACACGAATTTACCTGGTCATCATTGAGCTTTCCCTGGGATTAAGGTCACTATGGGCCCAAATCCAACCACTGCTCCCATCCAGGAGAGTTGCTGACCAAGCAGAGGGCAATTTCTGGATCAAAAACAGGCTTAGTAAGAGGATAGGTTCAGGAACTGTCCCAGTAATAGGACACAAAGGGCAGTGGTAGATGGTGGCAGAATAGGAGTTCCTCTGCTCGCTAGCCACTTTACCTTTTCTCACTCCTTTTCTCTCTTCTTGTGGTTTCTCCTTTCTCCCTTCCCCCTACCCCAGAGAATGGAGTTGTGGCGTGAGTGGGCCAAGTCTCACTGTGGATCAGAGTGAGTGGGCCGAGTCCCGTTATGGATCGGGGTGAGTGGGCTTAGTCCTGCTATGGATCGGAATGAGTGGGCCGAGTCTCACTATGGATCGGAGAGAGTGAGCCAAGTCCCGTTATGGATCCCAGTGAGTAGGCTGAGTCCCGCTATGGATCCCAGTGAGTAGGCCGAGTCCCGCTATGGATTGGAGTGAGTGGGCTGAGTCCCGTTAAGGATCGGAGTGAGTGGGCCCAGTCCCACTATGAATCAGAGTGAGTGGGCCATGTCCCACTATGGACTGGTGTGAGTGAGCCGAGGCCCACTGTGGATTGGAGTGAGTGGGCCGAGTCCTACTGTGGATTGGAGTGAGTGGGCCGAGTCCTGCTGTGGACCAGAGCGAGTGGGCCGAGTCCCACAGCAGATCGGAGTGAGTGGGCCGAGTCCCATGGCAGAAGTAACACAGGCAATGTGGCCTTGTGCTCTGGGGCCTGCAGGTATGCCCCGTAAGCCCTAGAGCACTGTAAGCAGTGCGCCCTGGAGCAGCACGTGGGCTGCGAGCCTGGAGCAGCGCATAGGCAGTGAGTCCTGGATGGAGACCAGTGTGATTGGGCAATCCTTACCTTAGAACTTACCTCAGAGCACTGTAATGTTAACCCATAACATTTTCTTATTTTTAACTTATTTTCAACTCTGTAATTAAGCAACTACTTCTATTCCTCTGTTGTATCCAAGATTTGTACTTAGGTACTTGTGTTTATGATGTCTTCATAAGAAGGCAGACATTGTAAAAATTTTTCACTGTACTCCTTCAATGGAGTACATGTGACAGTATAAAAGGATATTGTAAAAATTGTAGAAGGCTGTTTGAGTGATTGGAGGCCGTTGTCCAGTGGTGTACCACAAGGGTCAGCACTAGGACCCTGACTGTTCGTTATACACATAAATGATATAGATGAAAATGTGAGGGGAATGTTAAGCAAATTTGCAGACAACACTAAATGGTTAATAGTGAAGATCATTGCAGGTTACAGGAGGATATGGATGGGTTGGTCAGATGGACAGAGCAGTGGCAGATTGTATTTAACTCTTAGAAGTGTGAGGTGATGCACTTTGGAAGCAGAAACAAGATGAAGGAGTATCTAATGAATGGCAGGACACTGGGTAGCTTGGAGGAACAGAGGGGTCTTGGGGTAGTTATTCAGAGATCCCTGAAGCCAGGGACCACGTGAATGGGATAGTTAAAAAGGCATATGGGACACTTGCTTTCATCAGTTGTGGCATAGAATATAAGACCAAGGAAGTAACGTTGGAGTTGTACAGAGTGTTGGTTAGGCCACAGCTGGAGTCCTGTGAGCAGCTCTGGTCACATCACTACAGGAAGGCTGCAATAGCACTAGGTGGGGAACACAGGAGGTTCAGCAGGATACTGCCTGGGCTAGAGAAATTAAGCTAAAAGGACAGACTTGATAGGTTCAGATTGTTTTCTCTACAGCAGGGAAGACTAAAGGGGGACATGATTGAGGTGTATAAGATTATGAGGGCTATGGACGGTGTGAATAGAGAGCAGTTGTTCCACTTGATTGAGGGGTTATTCATGAGGAATCTCACCAACTTTTATAGATGCGCCATAGAAAGCATCCTATCTGGATGCATCATGTCTTGGTATGGCAACTGGTCAGGACCCTAAGAAACTACATAGAGTTGTGAACACAGCCCAGTACATCATGGAGGCCAACCTACCATCCATTGACTCCATTTACATTTCTTGCTGCCTCAGAAAGGAGACCAACAACATGAAAGATCCCCTCCCGCCCCAATTATAATCTCTTCCAACCCCTTCCATCAGGCTGAAGATACAAAAGCTTAAACACATGCACCAACAGGTTCAAGAACAGCTTTCCCCCCCCCCCGTTATTAGACTTATGAATGGACCTCTCAAATTTCAAATCCAATGTTGATCTTGCATTTCGTGCACTTTCTCTGCATCTGCAACTTTGTGTTCCTCACTCTGTTCAATCACCCTATGATCTTAATATGGTATGATTTGCAGGTACTGCATGCAAAACAAAACTTTCCACTGTATCTGGCTACAAGTTACAACAATAAAAAAGAGAGGGCATGGTTTTAGGGTAAGGAGCAGGAAATTCAGAGGAGGTTTGGGAAAAAACATTTTCACTCTAGGTGGCCAGAATCTGGAATGCACTACCTGGGAAGATAGTAGAGGTTGGAAACCTTACAACCTTTAAAAACTATTTGGATGAGTACTTCAAATATCATAACATTCAATGACATGGGACAAATGCAGGAAACTGAGATTAGCACACCTTCAGTGGTAGTTATGTCAGTAGACTCGATGGGCCAAAGGGCCTTTTCTGCATTGTACGAATCTATGAATCTATGAGCTTAGAAAATAAACAATAAATATAATGACATAATAAAGTAAAAAAATTATAATTGTTAGAAACCTGAAATAAAAACAAAATATTAGCCATTAGTAATATTTCTAATTTCAGCAAGCAGCAGAGGCCTTTTGATAAATTACCAACGCACAGCAGTTCCATCTCTTTTTGGTAAATGGCAAGTTAAATAAAAAAAAGGAACACTGTAATTTGCCTCACAACACAAAAGTATTTTTGCATTACACAAGTTTTTATATAAAGAAAATGGAGAGAATTCAACTTCATTTTTGTGTTGATTTATTTGAATTTGTCAGTGAGTATTTTTACACTGATATTAACTGTAAGAATTGTCCTCCACCTTTTTCATGCAAAGACAATAGTCACACTGCTATCTTAATGTGACTGTCATTAGGGTAGGTTAATCAAGAGTTACCCAATTAGAAAGATATAGTATTTTGTATCCTAACAGTTATTCCAAACCTAGGACTCTTTATGTCGCATCCAACGTGCCTACAACCTACAAACCAAACAGATGTCAGTGCAATTCATGCTTCATGCTCATACATTCCAGTATCAAATTAAACCTCTGTTTCAATATGGCTTACATAAAATAACTGACATTCGTGCCTCTCAACAGACCTGCGGAGTTTAAATTCTGAAGTGTCACAGAGACAAAATATTGACCTGATGTGCGTTCCAGCATTCTATCAATTTTACAATTCCAGCATTCGTTTTATGTAGATAATGACTTTAACTTGGTGAAATCCACAGGTTTCTCTAGAATTAGGGACATGGAACAGAATGATTGATCTTTTCAAGAATCATTGGTTCAGTCATTAGCTTATTTATCAATCATGCAACATATCTAATCACAGTGAACTGGCAATTAAATAATTGGTTTTTTTTGCAAGAGAAATTCCAAGTATTCTCCACCATGTGACGCCCATACAAAAGAAAGATTTACCAAAGACAATGCTCATAGTATAATTTTATAAAACTACACATTCAGATGCACTTTTAAATATTTATATCATCAGTTTTATTGGCTTACCTGATATTCATCCAACTGTTCCTCTGTAAATATGCTTTGTTTACTTCCCATTCTAGATACAAGTCTTCAGTTTCTATATTCTCATTTCAGATAATGCTGGACCTCTTAACTTTCATTTCAAACATATTTTAATGAAACCCACAGTGAAAAGATCCAGGCAAGAATAACAGAATGATCAGCCTTTGAAAATAATATTCTGTCAAATGCTTTATTCAATGAGAAAGAGGGACAGACTGATGTGAAATGCTCTGACAAATATGATACAAGTGTTTTTTAAACCAATTAGATCAATCATAATGTGCCAGCTGGAGATAGACTTACACTTTAAATATTAACTGCATGATTTCTTTAGTATCTGTCTGCAATAAGTAATGCTATAACAGTTACTCTGTAAGTGGTAAATCGTGGACCATTGCAGTGCTTTCAAGTGCTGGATACTGTCAATAAATAACTGACAGAATTGCAGGGTCCCTGGCAGAGATATTTATTTCATTTACAGCCACGGGTGAGGTGCTGGAAGGCTGGAGGTGGACTAATGTTGTGCCTTTATTTAAGAATGGCTGCAAAGAAAAGCCAAGGAACTATAGACCAGTGAGTCTGATGGCAGTGCTGGGCGAATTGTTGCAGGGGATTCTGAAAGACAGGATTTACATGCATTTGGAAAAGCAAGGACTGATTAGGGATAGTCAGCATGGTTTTGTGCGTGGAAATTTGTGCCTCACAAACTTGATCGAGTTTTTTGAGGACATGATCAAGAAGATAAATGAGGATAGAATGGTAGACGTTGTCTACATGGGCTTTAGCAAGGCCTTTGACAAGGTTCCACATAGTAGGCTGGTTAGTAAAGTTAGATCACATGGGATCCAGGGAGATCTAGCCAATTGGATTCAAAATTGGCTTGACAGTAGAAGACTGAGGGCAATGGTAAAGGGTTGTTTTTCAGACTGGAGGCCTGTGACCAGTGGTGTTCTGCAGGGATCAGTGCTAGGTTCACTGTTGTTTGTCATTTGTATAAACAATTTGGATGAGAATATAGGAGGCATCATTGGTAACTTTGTGGATGAAGCCAAAGTTGGTGGTATAGTGGATAGTGAAGAAGGTTATCTAAGAGTACAATGGGATCTTGATCAGCTAGGCCAATGGACTGAGGAGTGGTAGATGTAGTTTATTTTAGATAAATGTGAGGTATTGCATTTTGGTAAGACAAATCAGGTCAGGACTTACACAGTTAAAGTTATTGCCCTGTGGAGTGCTGTCAGGCAGAGAGACCTGGGGTTTCAGGTACATTGTTCCTTGAAAGTAGTGTCACAGGTAGACAGGGTGGTAAAGATGGCATTTGACATGTTTGCCTTCATTGGTCAGAGCATTATGTATAAGATTTGGGAGGTCATGTTGCAGCTGTACACACTTTCGGAGGACTGCATACAGTTGTGATCACTCTGCTTTAGGAAGTTTATTATTAAACTGGAAAGGGTGCAGAAAAGATTTACGAGGATGTTACCAGGACTGGAGGATTTGGGCTATAAGGAGATTTTGGGACTTGTTTCACTGGAGCGTAGGAGGTTGAGGGGTGACCTTATAGAGGTTTATACAGCACTACGTGTGGACCAGGCATGTTACCTGTAGGCATATACACAAACTTGAGAACACTTTGCAGCACTTTGACTTCTCTCCGAAATCACCAACCTTCCCTATGATCACTGAGCATTCCATCTCCATCTTATTTCAACTCCATGGCGTTTAGACACCCCAAAAGCAGGGGATTAATCAGTGAAGTGGTGTTGATCTGTATATATATAAGAAATGCAACAGTCAATTTGCATTAGCAAGATCTCAAAACACCAAGATAAAGACCAGATAAGTTCATCTTCGTTCTCCCTCCCCCACTTTTATTTCTTTGCCCAGAGCAGTTTTTGGAACTTTCACATCAGACATCTTTGTACTTACATTAGAGAACCAGTACACTCTAATACTTCATGCCATTACATTTTCAACTTTTATCATTGGCTAATCTATGTCACTTTAATTATATTAGTTCGCTGCTTTAAATGTCATTAAAACAAAATTGCTATGCAAACATCCATAGTAAATGCAGCTTAAAAAATAAAATAATTCTAATGCATCAGGTACAAACTCCACATCAATGTAACAGCTTAATTTTAACAAAGAATCCATTAATTTTCACAAAAGAGGTGACGTATTTGCAACCTGCTAGCATATTTGCAATCTCTATGCTATGGCCTTGACAGCTTAGGCCAACCAGTTCCTTGTAAGGAATACATTGTTTCATCTAAGTAGTTGTCATTTTCTGAGGCATCAACAATGTTTTGGTTTCCCAAAGTTTACCTTGAACAACGAAACAATCAAATTTCAAGTCATTATCAACAAATCACCCTTGGGGAGGCAGCAGATGATACAAGCTTCTTTGAAAGGAGTATCAGTCAGTTTTGGAACATCTAGCGCATGGATCCTTTATCAAGATAGAACATAGAACAGTATAGCAAAGGAACAGGCCCTTCGGCCCACCATGTTGTGCTGACCATGAAGCCATTCTAAGCTAATCCCATCTTCCATATCCCTCCCTATCCTGTTCATGTGTAATCAGACATTAAATACAGTACTATGATAGATTAAATGGAAAGCTAACATCTTCAATTAGAATCGGTAAGAGAATTCATTTTGTCTGTACAGACACTTTTGACTTAATTCTTATTTGAATCCTCTCTGTTTCTTCTTCCATTAACTTGTCTACTGTTCTTTCCATTTCTCCAAATAACCCAAAATGTCGCTCTCCAGGTGGGCTGGTAATTGGTTCTGATACTCGTGAATTAGCCTCCTGGAACTTCTGGCCTCAATAACTGTTAGGCTTGTCTCTGAGAGCCTGCTCTTGATCACTTGAACTCATATTCCAGCAGGTCTGAGATTTTAAGAAAATAGTTCTCCCAGGATAAGGTTTTATTCATAATTATTGCTGTTTTGGTCTTTCTGTCAGATGTCTAATGCCTGATAACTACTGTTTTGACTAGCATTGCTAACTCCTGAATTGGGTGTGGATTCTTACCCCACCCCATCTGTCTGAGAAAAAACAGTGGACTTGTGGAAAGGCTCAAAGATCTAGAATCATTCTTATGCCCGAAGCTGGTCATCCATATGTCCTGAGGATTGTCCATAATTGTCTAATTAGATAAACCTTCCCTCCTATTTAAAATAATGTTTCCTGCTTCTCATATCACAGGTTTCTATTAAACGTTTGGTTAAATTCTATACCAATTCCAGTCAAATATATATGCTACAACCTATCACAGTAAATTCTTAGGTCTTTTATTTTGTTTCATGGTCTGGTATGTATTCATTACAGCATTATCTCATCATGAATCTTCTATCTCCAATTCAGTAACTCCCACCAAATTAAAAGTCTGTCAGCTGCCAAGGTTGGTTTCTAGAATTGTGAAGGGAAAGGTAGGGCATTTTTTTTCTCTATATATGTTCACATTGAGAATTAGCAATCACTAAATATGTTTTGTAATTGGTCGCTTTAGGTTTGTGTTTAAATTCTACCTCCCTCTCTCTCTGAATGTTATTTAAGCTTTGTGCTTAACTTTTGAATGTGGAAATAAACTCATCCAAAGAGAGATAACCAGGATTCTGAGGAGTCTTGACAAAGTAGATACAGAAGGGATGTTTGCTCATACAAAAAAGTCTAGACCCAAGAATCACTATTTAAAAATCAGGCACTTGCCTATTTAAAGCATTTTTCTCCCAGATGGTCATGTGTCTTTGAAACTTGCTTCCTGAAAAGGTGGTGGAAGCAGAGCCCTTGAATATTTTTAAGTCAGAAGTAGACAGATTCTTGCTAAGCATGAAAAAATCATTATCAGGATAGGCAGGCTTGTGGATTTGTGGTTACAATCACATTGGGTATCATCATATTGAAAGTTGGTGCAGATTCAAGGGGCTGAATGGCCTACTCCTGCTCCTAGTTCATGTGTTCATTTGTAAGAAGAGATTAGGAATTTTGACTGTTCAGCTTGTTCACTTTCAAATTTCTCACAAGTAATTCATTTCTTTTAATACTAGAAACTGATTCATGGTTTCAGCAGCAATCATTCATCTGTCATGATGACAATGCCTAATTAATGCAGGTTAACCACTGGGTGAGAATATTTAGGTTCTAATGCTATTACTTTTGTTTATTTTAATAGACTGTTTTAATTCACTTATGAATATCAAATATGGTTTAAAAATTGCTTGCTAACGAGACAATTTTCACCACCTTCTTGAAAACTTAAATTCCCAAGCAAATCTCAACTTTATCGTTAACTCAATGTTATATATTGTATTAATTCTCTATTTTAAGTTGTTGGTTACTCTAAACAGTGATATTAGCAACTATGTTGATTTTGGGCTTACAAAGCAGAACCCAAGCATGTTGCAATATCCCTTCCCAAACTTCCGACTTAAGTTTTAAACAGACATGACGCATGTTTAACAAAGAAGTGAGATATTGCAATCTTTTAACCTGCTGGCTGAGGTATGTCATTGACAGCTTAGACCAAAAAGTTCTTGTACTTTGTTTCCATAAACTGTTCAAAGTTCTATTTGGCAATAGCTGTTTCAATTTCCCAGACCTCAGCTTGACCAGTGAAATTTCACTTCAAGACACATTCAAACCATTTTTAGGATATTTTGCCTTGAATTTTAAGCTGGTTGTTGGATATTTTTGTCAATGGAATGTTTTTGTATTGGATGAAATAAGTGCAAGATGAGTTGGAGGAAGTTGCAAAGACTCAGAATAGTGTTTGCATTTGATCTTTGGAAATTGTGGAGCCAAGTTATAGGTCAGCAAGTAAGGGAAGACATTGGGTTTGGCTTTGAGTTCTGCCTACATCTATCTCTGAGTTAACGTAACATTGCTTCATGAGGTTTTTCAATGTTATAGAGACGCAACCAATCAGGAACTGTACATAGGAGGTACAAAATTTAGATCAGTTATACCAGCATCCAGCAGGGTATACACTCCATTACCAGCCACTTGAGTGCAGCACATATGGCACACCAGCTTCAGAGAAGGGTCCTCATTAGAAATGACAAAACAGTCCACTGAGCATGCTCTAAGATCATGGCAGATCAGACTGTTGCCTTGACTCCATTTTCCTGCTTACAGCCTAATCCCTGACTCTCTTGTCAATGAAAAATCTTCCTACCTTAGCTTTGGATTAATTCAATGACCAGCACCACTGCACTCTGTGGGAGAGAATTCCAAAGTCTTACAACTGTATAGGAGAGAAACTCTTCCTGAACTAACTATTAAATGGAAGAACCCTTATTTTTAACAATGTCCCATAGTTGAGGGTTCCCCTATGTGGGGAACATCCTCTCAGTTACTAACCTGTGAAACCCTCTCACAATCTATGCTTCCATAAGTAAGATCACTTCTTATTCTTCGAATGGGTGTAGACCCAACCTGTTCAATCTATCCACAGAGGACAACTTCATGAGGCCAGAATTCAACTTAATGAATCCTGTTTGACTGCATACAATATATAAATAATTTGGCTTCTGTCGATCTTGGGAGAAGATGGTCTGTGCCCGTGGGATATGTCAAGGTCCGATGGCAACATGAGTTTATGCTGCGAGTGATTATGACCTGTAATGCACTGTGTGAATCTGTGGCAGAAGCCAATTCAAATCATGGGTTTTCAAAAGAAAACTTTATCATTATCTGGAAATAAAAATAAACAAGCTACCAAAAACCTGAAACTTAAGACATTGCTGTCAAGAAAATCTCAAGTAGAGTCCTCAAAGAAAGATTTTGCTCCCAAGTCTCTGCAACTGTTTTGGACACTGAGCTCCTTAGAGTAGATGGTGGTGTGATTTTATTCATTCATCCGAATTGGGTGTCAGCATTTATTGTCCATCCCTTATTGAACATGGTTTCAAATCCTGCCACAGCAGCTGGCAAAAGGTAAACTCAATTAACCACTAAATTAACCAATAAATCAGGAGTTAAAGTTTAGTCTCATAAATGCTGACTGGTGAAACCATTATCAATTGTAAAAACCCATCTAGTTAGCCAATGTTCCTTAGAGAAGAAAGTCTGCTATCCTTACCTGGACTGGCCTATCTGTGACTGCAAACCCATCAAAACGTAGTTGACTATCAAATGCCCTCCAAAATGGCCTTGCCAACAACTCAGTTCTCTACAACTCCACAAATCCACCGTTAAAAGGAAATGGGGAAAAACCATCTTTAGAAGAACTGAAAGGTTGAATCTGAGAATTAGTGAACCCATAACCTTACTTCATTACCTAAAAATTGGAAGACATTGAAAGAAAGCCAAAAGAAAATAATGCATCAGCATCTGTAATTCAGACTGATGCAAGAGCCGAGCCTCTCAAAACACTTCTTTCATGCCCCACCATAATACATATATCTTGTCTTGCGTCTTTGTTTGTCTGTTCATATGTGTGTGGGAATTTTTAAAAATTAGTGGAGTATAAGCTGTAGATCAATAAGCTAGCAATTCATGATTCTTGGTTTTTGTTAATTATGTTTTTGTTAATTATAAGACTTAGGTGTACATATTGTAAAACTGTACATTTGATGATTTAATCACATTTTCAAATTTGTGACAGGTCTTGGAATAGTAGGGCTTGCACTACCTCAGTGAGTTGTGACAATGGTAGACTCAAACCCTGCGGCATTGTCTTGAGCAAATTATCTAGACTGAAACTTCAATGCAATACTGTGAGAAAATAAGATTAGAAGTACCATCTGGCAATTTACATTAGAACATCAACCTAGGCACTGGAAAAGATAACGTTTTACTACACTATAGCCCAGAAAGAATGTCCCACATACTTCTTGCATTCTGTGCGGTGCCCAATTGGAGCTAGCAATGAGGCGATATGCTGGATGTTGAGGAACTTGACGGGTGAGTACTGTTTTCTGAGGAGAAGGAGGACAAGGACAATGGGGAGGGGAAAGCTTTCTTTGTGTATGACAAAGCTCAGCCATAAAGGGACTACAGTCCTAACAGAACCTCAGTTACTCCCAGTTTCAGTATGGGTGAATGCAGAAGACCATCAAGGAATGCTGCATTTGGTCACGACGCCAGTATTTGGTTTGCATTGTGGGGGTGAACTGCAGCATCAGCATCACTACGTTCACTTTGCAAATAAAAGCTCATGTTCAGAATTGTCCAGTTGCTTGTCTGTATGTGATGTTTCCTGATGGGACAGTGACAAGCTGCAGGCCTCCAGTGGGCGCTGGGGACAGAGGAATGGTGCTTTAGAGAGAGTGTTTAGATAGGATGTAGTTAGGGACAAGTAAACTGCATGGCCTGGGGTCTGAACAATGACTCAGGCGAGAGAATGGGGTTGTATGTGCGAAGATGTACCAGCAGTGCCGGCTGTGTGCCATGAGCTGCCTGACTTTGGGGCTGCTGTGCCATTACACTACCAGTGAGTGGCAATGCAAGTTTGCCAATGTGTGTCCAGGTACTTACAATGGTCTTTCAAAGATGGTATGGATGCAAGGATGCTGATTGTTTGATGTATATCTGCTTGGTGGTGAGTTGTTCCAGAAACAGCACGTGGTATGAAGGGATCGAATTGGACAAGAGGAACACCATGGGACCATGGGACTGGCTAGGTCATTGATAAGTTTGATAAGATACAGCCAGAAATCTTGCTGGGATTTCTGGTGAAAAACTCCTAAAAATTCAACATGACTTACATTTAACCAAAAATACATAAGAATCAGCTCAGTGAGTCAAACGGCTGTTCATTCTATCATTTAAAACAAGTGAGAGATCTGTAAGTGCCTGTTGGTTGAAAATAGATACTGTTGCTACCGCTATTCTCTCCAATGCAGTATATTTACAGCCAGTTAGCCAGGGAGAGACATTGACCAAACAAGAGGGAGAGCGGTAGCAAGCCGAAACAAGGAAGTGGGACAGAAATAATTTCAGCTCGACGTTTTAGTAAAAAGACAGAGATAGGCTTTAAAATTATTTTAGCCGATAAGAAACCACGACTTGACACTAACGCGAGATTTCTAAGAGTTATATTTTGTTTCTCTAACCTACATGGACAGAGTCTGTAACGTGCTCAGGTTGAGCAGCTTCCAAACCTTCACCGTGTAGGAACTACGTTACCTTTCTCTTGGAAAGTGATGGAATGATTTTAACCTCTTTTGGTGCAGGTTCGTGGTTGGAAATTTATTTTTAATACTCCGAGTTGCCTGAAGACTTTTATAACCGAACCCTCAGAGGGCCAGTGAACACGTTACAAACGTCTAGAACAACAAGGGTCCACCAACTGTCCCCTATGAAGAGCTGGGTCAACCTCTTATTTTCCGTTTTACTGGGAACACTCATTCCTCAATCCGGAGCAGAATGCTTCTGGCTCATCAACGGTAATGTGGATTATCAACGTCAATTAACCAATTTTATCATGTCCTTCATCATTATCTTGATTATGTCCTTATTTACCATCGCTTTTAGCAGAGTGGCTTTTGAACCATTAGCTGAATTTAAATAAAACCTTTTAAACAAACTCGATTAAATATTGTAGCCAAGTGGATACATGCCTCCTACAGCTCTCCATATCCAGGACTGTGTGTAGTTTATTCCTTTTAAACATGTATAATTTAAAACTAAACTGATCATAGAATGAGAGAATGGCAATAGCACAGGAAGTAATTTGGCCCATTGTGTCCGTGCCAACTCTCTGCCGGTGCAATTCTGTGAAAGACAATCTCCCCTTACCCTGTACTCCCATATTCAGGTGCTTCCAAAATCAACAACTGAACTTGTCTTCACTATTCTGTCAGATAGCTCACCACAAATCTGAACCACTCACTGCACAAACATGCTTTTCCTCAATTACCCTGTTTGTTCATTTGCCACTCACCAGAAATTGGTGAGTTTTGGTTGTCTTTCCGGGAAAGAGAAAGCTTCCTATGTATCTGTTCCGTTGAGATCCCTCACGATTTCATAAATTTCTATCAAATCTCTTCAACAGACTCTTCGGTATGGAGAACAGTCATAAGGTCCCAAGTCTTGTGTTCCAGAACCTGCTGTACCTCTAGCTAAGCTATTCCAGTAGAGCTACAACACTGAAATCCACCCAGCTATCACCAGTAAAGTGATGGAAGGTCTCAACAACATCGCTATCAAGTAGCACTTGCTAAGCAACGCCCTACTCTCTGTGACTTACCTTGGGTTCCATTAGGGCTATGCAATTCCTGATCTCATTACAGTTTTGATGGAAAAATGGACAAAGGAGGTGAATACCAATTGTGAAATGAGAGACACTGCCCTTGACATCAAGCGCATATTTGAGTAAGTGAGGCATCAAGAAGCCTTAGCAAAGCTTGAACCAATGGAAATCAGGGAGAAACTCTCTGCTAGTTGTAGTTATAGCTGGCACAAAGGAAGATGGTTGTGATTGTTGGATGTTAATGAACTCAGCTTCAGGACATCACTTCAGGAGATCCTCAGGGCGGTGTCCAAGGCCTAACCACCTTTAGTTGTTTCATCAAAGACATTCTGTCCATCATAAGGCCAGAAGTGAGGATTATCATTGATGATTGCACAATGTTCAGCAACATTTAAAACTCCTCAGATATTGAAGCAGTCCATGTCTAAATGTAACAGGAGTTGGACAATATCCAAATAGCAACAAAGTATTGCAGATGCTGTAGTTCTGAAATAAAAACAGAAAGTGCTGGAAAATCTCAGTTGGCATTGAAGTATCTGTTGCGAGAGAAACAGAGGTAGCATTTCAAGTCCAATATGACTCTGCTTCAAGACAGAAGGGACCTGGAAATGGATAGATTTTATGTTGTTGATAAAGGAGGAGGAATACATTGAACAGACGCTGCAGCAAAAGGCAAAGGGTGTGCTGATGGTAGTAGAGGAACGATATAGATCAAGAGCATGTGTTAATGGTAGGTGTTAATAGCAGAAAGTAGGTCAGTTCTGACAAGAGCAAAACCGGACTTGGGTGGTGCTGGTGGTGAAGGGGGTGCAATCAAAATGGAGAACAGTGTTCATGGGATTTGGTCATGAACTTGTTGAACTCAGTGTCGAGTTCTGAAGGCTGTGGGGTGCCTAAGTGGAAAATGAGGTGTTTTTCCTCCTGCTTGCATATCGCTTTGCTGGAACACTGCAGCAGGCCTAGGACAGAAATGTTAGCATGAGAGTAAGATGGGGTGTATTGAAATGACAGCGACTGAGAGGTCAGTGCTGTTCTTATGGACAGTACAGAGGTGTTCCACAAAGCAGTCACACAGCCCATGTTTGTTCTCGCCGATGTAGAGGAGACAGTATTGTGGGCAGACAATACAGTAAACTAGATGAAATATGTATAAGCAAATTGCTGCTTTAAGGTGTGCTTAGACCTTGGGCAGTGAGGGGGTGGGGAGATAGAAGTGCAAGTGTTGCACTTGCTCAGTTGCAGGGGAATTTGCTCTGTGGGGCAGGAGATGTGAAGGTGAAGATGTGTCAGGTGTGACAGCAGAAATGGTCCAGTGTGTCACAGAGGGAACAATCCCTGTGGAATGCTGACAATGGAATGGAGGCAAAGCTGTGCTTCTTGTCCTGATGGATGTGGCAGAAAAGACAGGATGATCCTTCAAATGCAGAGACTGTGGGTGTGCAAAGTGAAGTTAAGAGAAACCCTATCATTGTTTTGGGAAGAGAGGGGAAAGGGAGAGGGCAGAAATGTTAGAAATGGTTTGAACGCAGCCGGGGACCCTGGCAACCACAATGGCAGGATTCCTCAGTTCAGGAAAACAGAAAATATGTCAGAAGTGCACCTGTGAAAGATGGCATCATTGGAACAAAAGCAATGGAGATGGAGAAGCTGGGAGAATGGAATGAGTCCTTGCAGGAAGCAGGGTATGAGAAGATAACTGTGGGATTCAGTGGATTTGTGTGTTGATAGCCTGTCCCCAGAAAAATAAACAGGGAAGTCAAGGAGTCAGAGATGAACCAACTGAAGTCTCAACAATAGAGATAACAGGCATGGGGCTGGATGAACACAGCAGGTCAAGCAGCATCATAGGAGCAGGAAAACTTGACGTTTCGGGTCTAGACCCAGATTTCTGATGAAGGGTCTAGGCCCGAAACATCAAGTTTTCCTGCTCCTATGATGCTGCTTGACCTGCTGTGTTCATCCAGCCCCATGCCTGTTATCTCGGATTCTCCAGCATCTGCAGTACCTTTTATCTCTGAAGTCTCAACAATATTTAGGTTTGGTGAGAGAGTGAGAGTGGCAAGTAAATTTGCTAGTGCAATGCCAGGCAATGAACATCTTCAACAAGAGAAAATCAAACTAACATTCCTTGACATTCAGTGGTATTACAATTGCTGAATTCACCACTATCAGCATCCTGGGGGTTACCAGAAACTGCACTTGACTAGTCATATAAATATTGTGGCTACAAGAGAAGGTCAAAGCAATAAATGCCACAGCAGGTAACTCACCTCCCGACTCCACAAAACCGGCCAACATTTATGAGACACAAGTCAGGAGTATGATGGAAACTCCCCAAATGCCTAGATCAGTGCAACTCCAAAAGACTCGAGAAGTTTCACATCATTCAGGATAAGGCAGCTGGCTTGATTGGCACCATAGCCTCAAACATTCACTCCCTGCACCACCAAACCACAGGAGAAGAAGTGTGTGCTATCTACAAGAATTTGAAAGGTTTATTGGATGGTATCTTCCAAATTCATGACCATTATTATCTAAAAAGTCAAGGGCAGCAGACAAATTGGAACACCAACATTTGCAATTTCCTCTCCAAGCCGCTCACCAGCCTGTCTTGGAAATCCTTTCATCTCGTTAGGTAAAATCCTAAAGATCTCTTCCTGACAGGATTGTTGCTGTGCCTAGATTGTTGCTGGGCTGCAGCGGTTCCAGAACATAGTTCATCACCTTCTTAAGGGCAAATAGGAATGGGCAGTATATGTTGGTTCAGCCAGAAAACCTCATATCTCCTAAATGAATAAAAACAATGTACCCATATATCTGAAGTCATCGGAAATATCCTCATTAATCTTTTCCCCATACCGTCTTGCATTCATGTCCTTCCTAAAATGTGATCAGAATAAGGCACAACTCTTCATTTGGAGCCAAAAGTGAGGAGTTTATGATGAATCTTTTAAAACACTGTTTTTGCTTTAATTGAAGGATTGTTTCCCTCATTAATTCCTTCCTCTGTTGCCCTTTCCCCACTCTTTGATTCATCATAACATCCCAAATTTGAGCCCTTGCCCCCACTGTTTAATTTAAAATGTGCTCTATTTCCCTAGTTATGTGGTTCACAAGAACACCATTTCCAGTTTGGTTCGATGTAGACATCCCACTAGTACACTATTTCAGTCAGGCATTCAGTCATGGGGAAGGCGATGGCCTAGTGGTATTATCACTGGGCTCTTAATTCAGAGACCCAGATGATGTTCTGGGGACTGGGTTCAAATCCTGCTATGGTAGAATTTGAATTCAATAAATATCTGGTATTAAGGAACTAATGATGACCATGAATCAATTGTCAGGAGGAAAAACCCATCTGTTCCACTAATGCCCTTTAGGGAAGGAAACTGCCATCCTTACCTGGTCTGGCCTCCTTGTGACTCCAGACCCACAATAATGTGGTTGACTCTTAACTGCCCTCTGGGCAATTAGGGATAGGTGATAAATGCTGCCTAGCCAGCAACCACCTCATCCTATGAATGAATAGAAGAATAAACAGCATTGGTCTCTCTATGCTAATTTGCATGTGGCTTGGATAATAATCCAGAGAACCTCTCTGAGGTTCTGCTTCTAAATTTGGTGACAAACTCCCCATACAGGCTAAGCACAACCTCTTTCACAGTTCTTCCTATGTCATTGGTATCTTCCTGAGCCTTTCAAACAAATACTTTGCTTTTTTCACCATCAAGGATACAAAAGGCATTCTGGAATAGCTGTAAATTAGTAGGTGGAAGGAATGGAGGAAATTGGTGAAATCACTAGGGAAACCATGCTGAACAAACTGATAGAGCTATGACCTCACAAATCTCCAGGTCCTGATGGACTTCACTTGAGAGTTTTAAGAACTGGTTAATGAGGAAGTAGATGTGCTCATGTTAATTTTCCAAAATTCAGAAGCTTCTGGAAAGGTTCCATACAAACATACAAACTATGAGCAGAGTTAGACCAATCAGCCCCTCACACCTGCTGCACCATTCAGTAAGATCATGACTGATCTGTTTGTGTTTTGAATTCCACATTCCCATCTATACCTGATGATTTCCTTCTATAACAACAATCTGTCTACCTCTATCTTAAAAATATTCAATGACCCTCCACCTCCACTGCTTTCTAAGGTAGACAGTTACAAAATCTTCTGAGAGAAAAAAATTCTTCTCATGCCTTTTCTGAAAGGCTGACCCTTAATTTTAGTACAGTGCCCCCTAGCTCTGGACTGACCCACATGAGGTAGCATCCTTTCCATGTCGTCTTGTCAAAATCATCTTATACACTTCAAACAGATCACTTCACCCACTTCTAAATTCAAGTGGAAACCAGCTCAGCCTGTCCATATATCTTTTGAAGACCCAGATGAATTCACATCTGAAGTCATGTCGATAGTATCAGCCCTCTTTTGAAAAACACAAGCTGGAATTTAAAAGTTCTTTGTGGCCTTACGTGATCCAGTGTTATGATCCATGGTCAATATGAACAAGGTCAAAGATATCAGCCATGCTGTTACTGAATGGCAGAATAGGATCCAGTGGCTCAATGTTCTACTTGTGTTCTTGATAGATATGTTTGGATGCTTCACTAACACGTATCAGAAGAGGAGTGGTTCTAACAATGACTCCTGAGAAACATATATAAGAGTTAGGCTGAGAATAATAGTGAACAGTTGTTTCTTTCGGACTATTAGTCTCAGCCTAACTCTTACATATGTTGTCACTGATAGAGTCACAGAGTCGTACAGCATGGAAACAGATCCATCAGTCCAACTCATCCATGCTGACCAGACATTTCAATCTACTCCAGACCGAGTCACATTTCCTGTATTTGGCCCATATCCCTCTAAACTTTTCCAATTCAGATACCCATCCAAATGTCTTTTAAATGTTGTAATTGGATCAGTTTCCACTGCTTCCTCTTGCCCTTGTATCCTGTGGGCTTTTATTTTGGCAATGTATGTAGCACTATTATGTAGCACTTTATCAAATGCTTTAAGAATGCCAGGACACTACTGTCAGAAACCCTCTCTGTTATCGCATCAAAAAACTCAATCATGAGTTAAACATAGATTAAACATGATTTGCTTTTGATAAATCCCTGCCTAACTTCTTGGATGAATTCATACCTGTTTATGTCACTGTTAATTTTGTCACAGAATATCATTTCTAAAAGCTTTTCTGCAAAGGAATTAAACTGACTGGCTTATAAGACCATAAGATATAGGAGCAGAATTAGGCCGCCATTCGATCATAGCTGATACATTTTCCAACCCCATTCTCCTACCTTCTGCCTGTAACCTTTGGTCCCCTTACCAATCAAAAACCTGTTCATCTCTGTCTTAAATACTTTGAATGACTTGGCTTCCACATCCTTTTGTGGCAATGAGTTCCACAGATTCACCTCCCTCTGGCTGAAACAATTCCTTCTCATCTCAGTTTGGGGACATGGCATCACTCCAAAACTGTGTCCTTGGGTCCTGGTCTCTCCTCTGAGTGGAAACATTTTCTCCATGTCCACTGTATTCAGGCCTCTCAATATTCTGTAACTTTCAAACAGATTCTCCCCTCCCCTCCCCTTCTAAACTCCATCAAGTACAGACCCAGAGTCATCAACTGCTCCTCAAATTACAAGCCCTTCATTTCTGGGATCATTCTTGTAAATCTCCTCTGGACCCTGTCCAATGCTGGCACATCCTTCCTTAAATACTGGGTCTAAAACTGCACCAATGTTCTAAATGCAGTCTGACCAGAGCATTATATAGCCTCAGTAGTACATTTCTGTTCTTGTACTCTAGCTCCCTTGAAATGAATACTAACATGTTAACCTTAAGAAAATCCTGAACTAGGATTCCTAAGTCCCTTGGAGATAACAAGAACTGCAGATGCTGGAGTCAGAGGGGAAGGTAGGTGGATGGTGGCGTTCCATCCCCAAGCCTCACCCCTCCTCCCTCTATTTATTTCCCAGCTCCCTTCCCCCTCCCCAGTCCTGATGAAGAGTCCCGACCCAAAACATTGACTCTCCTGCTCCTCTGATGTTGCCTGACCTGCTGGGTTCTTCCAACTCCACACTGTGTTGACTCCTAAGTCTCTTTGTGCTTCAGTTTATCAAAGTTTTTCTCCATTTAGAAAATAGTCTACAATGCTATGCTTCCTACCAAATTGCATCACCTGACATTTTCCCGCATTGTATTCCATCTACAACTTCTTTGCCCACTCTCCTAGCCTGTCCAAGTCCTTCTGCAGCCTCTCCACTTCCGCAACACTACCTGTCCCTCCACCTATCTTTGTGTCCTCTGCAAACTTAACAACAATGTCCTCGGTTCCTTCATCAAGATTGTTAATGTATAATGTGAATAGTTGTGGTCCCAACACTGAACCCTGTGAAACTCCATTAGTCACCAGCTGCCATCCTGAAAAAGACTATTGTATCACCACTCTCTGCCTTCTGCCAGGCAGCCAATCACCTACGTATGCCACCACCTTGCCCTGATACCATGGGCTCTCAGCTTATTTAGCAGCCTCTAGTGCAGCATCTTGTCAAAGGCTTTCTGGAAATCCAAATAGATCACATCCACTGACTCTCTTTAGTTTAACTTTCTCATTGCCTCCTCAAAGAATTCTAACAGATTTGTCATGCCTGGCATCCCCTTGACGAAGCTGTGCTGACTCAGCCCTGTTTTACCATGCTGAGCTTATCTTTACACCCATTTCTCACATTGTAGTAATAAACGTCTACATGTGAATTGATACAATGGTACATCGGATATATTTATAATAAATGATTTCAGAATCAACTACTTAGCATTGATTCAATTTGAAAGTTTAATTTTCCTATTTTCATCCTTTCCTTACAATCCCTCACCTCTCTACGTCTCTTTCTTCCTTTAAGATGCTCCTTAAAACCTCTTTGACCAATTTCTGACCACCTGCCCTAACATTGCCTAATGTGGCTTGGCATTTAACTTTGATTTATAATGTACAGTGAAGCTTTATTATCTTGGAGGCACTATATAAATGCAAATCATTTTAAATTATTGTTCATTATGGCCAAATTTGTTTTATATCTTATGGGACATTGTTTCCTCACTGCCTTCTTTGTGAAAAGATGTATTTTCATTTTCCAGACGTATGCCAGTATGGCAACCGTCATTACGAAGTTGGTGAATCCTGGAAGACTATCGACTGTTTTCACTGCAGCTGTGTGAAGGCAAACCAAGTAATTTGCTGTGACATGTGAGTGATTTAATGATCCAGGGAGCAAGGAACTACTCTGCAAATTAGTCATTCAGATGATACCAAATAAATCAGAAAATCTCTTTTGAAATATTTTCAAACGGCCAAGGAAACTAGTGTGATACCGGTTCCACTATCCACCAGGATAACATTGAATTTCCCATACTTACTGCTTGTGTAATTTGTAAAAATCAATCAGAAAACATTTACGGTTTTCTAGATTTTTTAATGACAATAATTGTAATGAGGTCTTATCTCTGAAGTTCCTTTTCAATCCTCCAATCCTCCCACAGTTCTGCACTCCCCCAATTCGGATATCTTGTTCATCCTTGCGTTTAATAACCCAGCTAATGCGACAGCCATGTTTTCAACTTCTAGAGTTCTGGAATTTCCTCACTAAACCTCTCTGCTTCTTGATTTCTCTTTCCTCCTCTTTTAAACCTAGCTCTGTAACTGTCTACCTTAGTATCTCCTTAAGTGACCAAGTACCCAATTTGGTTTGTGTACTTTCTTGTTAATCACCTTGTGATGCACGACCAATTTAAAAGTATTACAGAAATGCAATTTAGTTATTTAGATGTGGTCATCATTGTTAAGAAACAAAATGGGCAGTAGATCTGCAGTCTGCACATTCACAGTAAAGCACAGAAGTTAGAATGTTGCCATCTGAATTGCCCTACTCCTTAATAAGCTTTAAAGCACTGGTAATTTGCCAAGAGATGCAGCAATAAAATACATGAAGTAAAGCTGTGGTACTTACCCAATTCAAATCCAATACGTACACAGAAAAGAGTAGATATTGTCCACTCAAGACTAAAAAGAACATAGAAAAGTACAGTACAGGCCCTTCGGCCCAAGCTGTTGTGCCGACCTAGTATCCTACTCGAAGGTCAAACTACTCTGCAAACCTTTCATTTTACTATCATCCATGTGCCTATCCAAGAGTTGCTTAAATGTCCCTAATGTATCTGACTCCACTACCACTGCTGGCAGCGCATTTCACGCACCCACCACTCTCTGTGTAAGGAATGGGGACCCAGGTTCGATTCCATCCTCAGGCGTCTGTCTATGTGGAATTTGCACGTTCTCCCCATGTCTGCGTGGGTTTCCTCTGGATGCTCCGGTTTCCTCCCACAGTTCAAAGATGTGCACAGCAGGTGGATTGGCCATGCTAAATTGCCCATAGTGCCCAGGATGTTTAGGTTAGGTGGGTTAGACATAGGAAATTAGGGGGATGGGTCTGGGTAGGGTGCTCTTCGTGGTGGTGTAGACTTGTTGGGCCCAATGGCCTTTCCCTCACTGTAGGGATTCTATGATGATCTCCTATGATGAATTCACCTCTGACATCTTCCCTATACCTTCCTGCAATCACTTAAGATTATGTCCCCTCGTAACAGTCATTTCCGCCCTGGGGAAAAGTCTCTGGCTATTCACTCTATCTATACCTCTCATCATCTTGTACACCCATGTCAAGTCACCTCTCATCCTTCTTCGCTCCAATGAGAAAAGCCCTAGCTCCCTCAACCTTTCCTCATAAGACATGCCCTCCAGCCCAGGCAGCATCCTGGTAAATCTCCTCCGCACCTTCTCTAAAGCTTCCGCATCTTTCCTATAATGAGGTGACCAGAACTGAACATAATATTCCAAGCGTGGTCTAACCAGGGTTTTATACAGCTGCAGCATAACCTTGTGGCTCTTAAACTCAATTCCCCTGCCAATGAAAGCCAACACACCATACATGCTTGGCCTCATCCTTACTAATCTGCCAGCTGCAGTTGCATCTGTCCATGACAGTATCTGTAAGCGTGAACATCGCACAGTCCTTGTGGAGGTGAAGTCCCACCTTCACATTGAGAAAAACCTCCATCGTGTTGTGTGGCACTATCACCGTGCTAAATGGGACAGACTTTGCACAGATCTAGCAACTCAAGACTGGGTACCAAGAGTTGCTGTGGGCCATCAACAGCAGCAGAATTGTACTCCAGCACAATCTGTAACTTCATGGCCTGGCATATCCCTGACTCAACCATTACCATCAATCCAGAGGATCAACCCTGGTTCAATGGAGAGTGCAGGAGGGCATGCCAGGAGCAGCACCAGGCATACCTAAAGATGCGATGTCAACCTGGTGAAGCCACTAAACAGCAAAAGCAGCAAGTGATAGACAGAGCTAAGCGATCCCACAACCAACAGATCAGATCTAAGCTCTGCAGTCCTGCCACATCCAGTCATGAATAGTGGTGGGCAATTAAACAACTCACTGGAGGAGGACGCTCCACAAACATTCCCATCCTTAATGATGGAAGAGCCCAGCAGATCAGAGCAAAAGATAGGCTGAAGCATTCGCAGCAATCTCCAGCCAGAAGCACTGAGTGGACAATCCATCTCGGCCTCCTCCAGCGGTCCCCAGCATTACAGATACCAATCTTCAGCCAATTCGATTCACTTCACGTGATATCAAGAAATGGTTGGAGACACTGGATACTGCAAAGGCTACAGGCCCTGACAACATTCCAGCAATAGTACTGAAGACATGTGCTCCAGAACTTGCTGCTCCCCTAGCCAAGCTGTTCCAGTACAGTTACAACACTGGTATCTACCCGACAATGTGGAAAATTGCCCAAGTATGGCCTATATACAAAAAGTAGGACAAATCCAACCCGGCCAATTACTGCCCCATCAGTCTACTCTCGATCATCAGTAAAGTGATAGAAGGTTCATCAACAGTGCTATCAAGCAGCACCTGCTCAGCAATAACCTGCTCAGTGACGCACAGTTTGGGTTCTGCCAGGGCCACTGAGCTCCTGACCTCATTACAGCCTTGGTCAAACATGGACAAAAGAACTGAATTCCAGAGGTAAAAGGTACTGCAGATGCTGGAGAATCTGAGATAACAAGCATGGGGCTGGATGAACACAGCAGGTCAAGCAGCATCATAGGAGCAGGAAAACTCGACGTTTCGGGCCTAAACCCTTCATCAGATGAAGGGTTTAGGCCCGA
>JAHRHZ010000249.1:45504074-45545940 GCA_024137785.1 Ginglymostoma cirratum
TCTATCCATCCTCTATCCGCCTCCCCCTCTCTCCCTATTTATTTCAGAACCCTCTTCCCCTCCCCCATTTCTGATGAAGGGTTTAGGCCCGAAACGTCAAGTTTTCCTGCTCCTATGATGCTGCTTGACCTGCTGTGTTCATCCAGCCCCATGCTTGTTATCTCGGATTCTCCAGCATCTGCAGTACCTTTTATCTCTGACCATTTTCTATACTCTTGTTGAGGACAGATATAGATGACAAAATTCATCCTTGTTCCCTAAAGTTCCAGCTCAGTCTTTGACCAAGAGAAGGTAGTAAACACTTGAGGTTGTAGAAACTAACGAAAGGGAGAGACAGACACTTGCATGTTTCAACATTCATGGACGAGATGTCGTTCATTGTTATTGGAAGGTCCATTGCTGAGGCCATGTCTACAATAGAGTATCCACATACTAAATCATCCTTCTCTCACCTTTTCCTTCTTCATCCCTACAGTCTCTTCTCAATGAAAAGCTATTAACAGTGCAAGTATTCACTTCATACTTTTTGTTTCCCTTCTAAACTTGTAAGTTTTTCCTTTTAGATGCCTTAGAACTATAGTTTGTATAGGCAAGTGGAGAAAGAGCAAAACAACAGTAAATGTGAGGACACAGATTCACAGTTGCAGCTATTAATTCAGTTACTGGTATTATTCACAATTTAGAGGATTGTATTGTAAAGTATGGTTAAATATACCCTACAGATGCCCATTGCTGTTACCATCTTATGATGTGTGTGCCTGCGCCACCAACATACTATTGGTAGACTTTTGCTAATATTAGTTGAGGGGAAGGATGCCAACATAACAGTTTAATCAGAAGATAGGATCTGTCTTAGTTAAACAGTAAATTGTTTTTACGTATTACATAGCTAATTACATTACATCTAACATACATGACTGTGTCACAGGAATACAGCTACTGGCACGTGGAAAACTGGAATAGCACTTGGAGAACCAATTAGCTCCTCTCAAGAACAGTCCTTTATGTCCTGACAAGCAGAGCTTATTTTGTGATGTCAGTCAACCCTTTCAGGTACCAATTGCCTCATACAACAGATAGTACAGAGGCAGAACCTACAATTGGTCAGAACAAGCAGAAATGAGCTGCAGTCAGGGCAGAAGGAAAGGATAGTATGGGAGCCAGCTCAGCAAAGAACAAGATTACATACTATATTTGCTGAAGTGAAATCAGACGCTGACCATGCTGAAGGATATATAGACCCGAATGCTTTGTCTATGAGAATACCTGTCAAAAAACTTGAATCCAAGGTCAAACAGCACAAAGGAGATTGGCACCAGTTGGTCTTTATTGCACCCCATTATTTATATCTGCTAACACAACGATGTCCTGATCATAGATTATAGAATCCGTACAGTGTGGAAACAGGCTCTTCAGCCCAACAAGTCCACATCAACCCTCAGAACATCCCACCCAGACCCATCCCCCTAATTTACATATCCCTGAACACTACGGGCAATTCAGCATGGCCAATTCACCTAACCTGCACATCTTTGGACTGTGGGAGGAAACCTGAACAGCCAGAGGAAACCCACACAGACATGGGGAGAATGTGCAAACTCAACACAGATAGAAACCTGAGGGTGGAATCAAACCTGGGTTCCTGTCACAGTGAGGCAGCAGTGCTAACCACTGAGCCACCGTGCTGCCCTGTCCTATTTATTCCTATTAGCTTATTTGTTCTTCAATCCATGTTATTATTGTGACTGAGTTCGAAGACTTTTGATTTTGTGTAATGATCTCTTGTGTGATGCCTTATCAAATGTTTCTGGAAACTCTGTTATACAGAGTTGTTGCAGTGCAGAATGTGGCCTTCAGCTTTTGCGTCTCTTTGAATAAGCAATACACTTTGCTCCATTCTCTTGCTTTCTCCCTGTAACATTATTGCTTTTCAGGTAACAGTCTATTTCCCCTTTGAAATTTTCAGTTAAACCTATCTCCACCACAGTCTCAGTCAGTACATTCCAGACCTTCACCAGTCACTGAGAATGGAAGTTTTTAACTCGTATTACTTTTGCCTCTTTTGCCAGACTCAGCCTCTAACTTGTGCTTGTCATCACGGTATTTATATATCTTGTCCAGTTAAGTTTCTGGTCAATGGCATCCCCCAGAATGTTGATGGTGAGAGACTCAGGGTAACAATGTCTTCAATTGTCAAGGATTAGATTAAGTTAGATTCTCTGTTGCTGGAGATGGTCTTTGTCTGGTATTCATGTGAATTGTTACTTATTAGTGTAAGCCTGAAAGTTGGTCCAGTCTTTCTGTGTATGGACCTGATTACTTCAGTATCTGAGGAGTCATGAATGGTGCTGAACATTATGCAACCACTTGAAAACCTCCCCATGTGACATTCACTCTATCGTCTTCCAATCCCATCTGCCAAAATGCACGACTGTGTTGCATTCCATCTACCACTTCTCTATCATTCTGTTAGGCTATTTATGACCTACTGCAGGTGATTTAAATTTTCGTCACTGTTTGGCATTCCTTCAAGTTTGGTATCATCGACAAATGCTGAAATTTTACCCCATCTTTCATAAATCAAGACATTCACAGAAAGCAAAAAAAGTTCCTTGAATTGGCCTTTGCAGAGCAATGCTGTTTACCGCCTTGCTTTCCAAAAAATCTACCTACCATGACTTGTTGCTGTCTGTCATTAAGCCAATTTTTTTTTTTATTCAGTTGGATCCTCCTTTTTCATGAAGGTTATTTTTATTGATTGGTCCTTTATGTGGCATTTTATCAAATGCTTTCTTAAAACATAAATAGACAACATCCATCAGATTCCCTTCATCAATATTCTCTGTAACTTCATCATAAAAATTCAATAAAATTCATGACTATTCATGAAAGTATGCTTTTAATGATTTGGAAGGTGAGAAAAGAACATTGTGTTAGTAATGGTCTGGATCACATAACTATATGATTTGAATATTATTTAACACTTAATATTTCATTACAGTAAACTTGCTTTCCCTGTTTAACTTCCCTTAACTATCTTACGTTGTTCTGAAATTTTTTTAAAAATCTATGTTATGCACTCATAATGAATGAATGCTGCTGTTAATTTCTGAACAAAGAGCCAAAAAAACGTTACAATTATTTTCTATAATGGTTTGGCTTTACAGAGAAGTTCACACAGTTTTCATCAGTTACAATTTATACTATTTGTTAGTAATTCACTAATTTTTAAAAAATGTATTTAATGGATCATTTATATTGAATGAAAAGTTAATTGGAATTGATTTCCATTCAGGGTAAATTACTCAGTTGACCTTAATAATCACTGTGATGTTTGGTACGACCCATCGACTTGTCAACTCTCTCTGCTCTGTGGCCGCAGCTTGATGAAGACACAGGAACGCTCCATTAAATCAGATGTACCATTTAATGACAAACTAGATTCACACTCAGCTCATCCAGTGACCTAATATATCGAAACAAGTCATATTTCAAACAAAGAAGAAAACGTTATTTATAAACATTCTGCATAAAATATGTATGCATTAAATTGTTAATTTTATTTAAATTATTTTTATTAGGCTAGAATAAGAACTTGATAATGATATATTTATTGTATCTGAGCATTATAACTCCATAGAATATGACCGTAACAAAAAACCATTGTATAAGTCTTTATGGTGTTGTACTTCTAAAATTAAAAGGACCAGTGTTATTGTTTGGTGAACTGAGGAAGCAGCTTTGGCAAATCTCTGCATTTTCCAGTTAACTTCTGTTCCTCAACTAAATTTACCATGGTATCATGAGCCACTATCAATCCAGAAATACTCTCACTCTGCATTCCACTTTTTAAAATCATTTAGCCTTTCATTTCTTTAGAAATGTACATAAAGTAGTAAAAGTTGCAAGGCAGAGTTACCTGGGAGTATTCGTGATTTTTAAAAGATTGTCTTCATCACTTAAGGAGTTACCTTCTGAAAAGGATTGCTTGCTTGCTATAGAATTCTCTCAGTTATCATTAAAAAGAAATTGATGAAATATATTGCTTGTAGAAGGGTGCTTATTCAACTCCCAGATATAGAAGGCGAAGGTCTATACCTCAAATGTGATCCTATATCAAGGGACCACCGTGACCAAATTGTCAAGAGTCCAGCAGCTGCTGCTGAAACTTCATTTCTTCAAATAATGGAAGTTTCATTTAATGGCAAATGGGCATATGTCTAAGCTGCAATGGAAACCGTTTACAAGTGTGAACCTTCCGGAGAACCCACAGTCAACAACCAAGCTTCAAGAATATAATGTTGGCTGTAGCTTGCTTTAAAAGAAATGCAGAATGACTGGTGGAAAACAAAAACTGAGGAGCTGAAACATCTAAAATGATCACTATGGCTTATCAGCTGTAACCTTTGCAGCTCCTAGCCTAACAATTAATGGAAATGAATGAAACACTGGTGATGAAGTTCAAATGGAAAGTAGGTGTGACCACCTCGTGGAGCTCCTCTGCTGGCATTCCCCCATTTCACCGATTCTCTGGATCAAATTGAGCAATTGGCTGAAAAATAAATTTTGTCTCTTCCTCCTGCAGCCAGGAGTATCTAGGATCAGGAAGAGGTTCCACACATCATCAGAGATGCCAAATTAGTCAGCATCTGGAACCAGAAAGGATTATAATTCATGAGGAAATTATCAAGGGATAACACTCCTCTCAATCAAGGAAAGATCCTCACAAGGATCCTATTAAACAAGAACCAGGCAGCCATAAAGGTGAGGTCTTTCTGCAATCACAGTGAGGGACAGCCAATCTGACGTTTGTAGCCAGACAAAGTTCAAGAAAAATGCAGAGAGCAACATCAGGATCTGTATGTGCTGTTTATGGACCTAACTAAAACTTTAGACAATGTGAATCATCCTGGCCTGTAGTACTTTTGTCCAAGCAAAACATATCCAAAAACATTTGTCAAAATCCAATGCCTACAGCATGATGAGATGTTTGGATGTATTTTTGCCAGTGGCAAGATGTCTTTGCAATAACTAGTGACATAAAGCAAGAATGAGCCATACCTCCCCATTTTTTCAGTGCTTAAGGAAACCACTGCGGAAATCAGTATTAGGTTTCATTCAGGAAGTTCTCCTGACTGTGTGCCTCCAACAAAGTCACAGAGAGTAATTGGAGGGCTTCTGAATGCAACTGCCCACAGAAAGGAAGATGTCCGAACTAAACCAAATTCTCAACTGCTTCCAAAAACCTGGCCTTCAAACCAGCGTCTACAACACCAAGGTTATGTTTTAGTTGGCACAAGGTAAATATAAAAGTTGGAGACACTTGTCTTAGACTACTCAAACTTTGGCATCTGCTCACAGGAATACCAGTAATGACTAAGACATCGGCGTTGACTGTGTTTCAAAGCTGGTGGTATTAAACTAAAGGTTAAAATCAAACTCTATCAGGCCACTGTCCCTAGGACCCTGCTGTTTGATGCATGATCCTGGGCCTGCTATTGGCACCATATCAAAGCTCTGGAACACACTCCTAACAAAGAGATAATGTTGGAACAAAATCAGAAACAATGAAGTCATTCACTGCATTCCATTGATAGCATGGAGAACAGCCTCCAGTAAATAAAACTTCAATGTCCTGCCATGTATCCCTCAAGGATGACTACAGAAATTCAAGCTGTTCTTCTACATAGTACTGTCTCAGAGTAAATGACATCAAGGTGAACAGTACAAACAATGTACAGACACCCTCAAAAACAGCTTCACAAACACCTGCACTGTAAGCTCTCTCTCTTATGAAAACTCGACAGTCAACTGCTCACGTGGCTGGAAATGTTAAAATTTGATTCAGCATATTTCAAGGATTATCCCCACCAAGTTCACAACGTGCAATATACACAAAGGACAGCCAGAGATGGCACAGCTGCAGAAGATCCTACAAGTAACAAAAAGACCTATAACCATTGCAGACGTCCATGTTGATCTTGCATTGGACTCTTCAGCCATCACAGACCTGCAGAAGACAATGAAATTACTTACAGCAATTACTACCAGTAGAGAAAACTAGGGAACTGATTAGGGCTAAACATCAATAAGTCCCCTGGACCTGATGGGATGCATTCAAGGATATTAAAGAACGTAGCTACAGTAACAATAGATGCATTGGTAGTAATCTCCCAGGAATCCTTAGATTCTGGAAAAGTCCCAGAGGATTGGAAAACTGCCAATGTGACACCGTTACTTAAAAAGTGAAGGAGACAAAAGACAGGTAACTAGAGGCCAGATAACTTAATGCTATTATTTGGACAATTTTTGAATCTATTACAAGGGATATGATAGCAAAGCATTTAGAAATACATAATATGATCAAGCAGAGTCAGCATGGCTTCATGACGGGAAAGTCTTCCCGACAAATTCACTAGAATTCTATGAGGAGATAACAAACATGATAGATAAAGGGAAAGCAGTGAATACAATATATTTGGATTTTAAGAAGGTGTTTGACAAGGTGCCATGCATTAGGCTGTCTAATAAGTGTTCATACTGATGCAGGTAGTATATTAGCACGTGTGGAGGATTAACCAACTAATAGAAGCCAGACAGCTGAGATAAGGGCATTTTTATCAAGATGGCAACCTGTAACTGCTGGAGTTCCACAGGGATCAGTGCTTGGGCTAAATTATTTACAATATATCTACATGACATGGATCAAAAGCATGATGTGCTAGAGCGAGTTTGTGGAGGACACAAAAATAGATAGGAAAGCAAGTGGTGAGGATGTCACAAAGAGTCTGCAGAGAGATATGGACAGGTTAAGTGAATGGGCAAAAGTATGGCAGTTAGAATATGATGTGGGAAAATATTAGGCTTATGCACTTTGGCAGGAAGAATAGATAAGCTGAATGTAATTTAAATAGAGAAATACTGCAGATAATTACAGAACAGATGGATATGGGAATTCTTGTCCATGAATCATAAAAAGCTAGTATCCAAGTTCAACAGGTGATAGGGAAGGCAAATGGAATGCTGGGCTTTATTTCAACTAGAATGGAGTGGGACTGGGTAGCTCTATCGGGGGTCAGTACAGATGCAATGGGTTAAATGGCCTCCTTCTATACTGTACAATTCTATGATTCATGATTGCATGAGTACAATGGCAGGGAGGTTTCGTTAAAACTATATAAGACTCTAGTCAGACCACAGCTGGAATACTGTGAACTGCTTTGGCCCCCTTATCTGGGGAAAAATATACTGGCATTGGAGGCAGTCCAGAGAAGGTTCACTAGGCTGATGCCAAATATGGAGGGACTGTCTTCTGAGGAGAGGTTGACTAGGTTGGACCTGTCCTCATTGGAATAAAGAAGAATGAGAGATAACCTTATTGCATGGAAAGTGCAATGGGGTTGAAGGAGTGATGGAGAAGTGGTCCAGAGTGTCGTGGAGTGAATGGCCACTGTGGAATACTGACAGTGAAGGGGAGGGGGGAGGAGAGGTTTGATGGTATCCTGCTGGAGGTGCTGGAAATGGCAGAATGGGTGGAAAGGGAGGACAAGGGAAACCCCCATCGTTGTTCTGGGAGTGGGAGAAGGGATGAAGATAAATGTGCAGGAAATGAGTTGGACATAGCTGACAACCCTCTCAACCATGGTGGATGGGTTGGGGGAAGGTCTCCTGGGTTAAGGGAAAAGGAGAATGTGTCAGAGACACCCCTGTAGAAGGTGCCATCATTAGACCACATGTGATTGAGTCACAGAAACTGGGAGAGCAAATGCAGTCCTTGAAGGAAGCAGAGTGTGAGGAAGTGTCATCAAGATAAGTGATGTGTTTGTAATGGATATTGATGGCTAGCCTATATCTAGATATGAAAACAGAGAAGTTAAGGAAGGGGAGGGAAGATTCAGAGATGGACTATATATAAGTGAGAGAAGGATAGAATTTGGAAGCAAAACTGATCATTTTTTCCAATTCTAGATGAGACAGGAAGCAGAAGTGATTACATCATCAATGTACTGGAGAAAAAATTCTGGGAGGTTTCCTAAGTAGGACTGGAATAAGGAACCTATAGCACCTTAAATTTAGTAAAATGTTTCAAGGTGTTTCACAACTGCCATAAAACAAATATGGCACCAAGTCACATAAGAGATATCTGATCAGATGATTTGGTCAAAGTGTAGGTTAAAGTAATGCCTTAATAAGAAGCAAGTGTGGTAGAGAAACAGAGAGGTAAAGAGATTGGAATCTAGGCAACCAAAGCCATCACTACCAGTGATGTTGTGAATAAAGTTGGGGATTCTCAAGTAGCTAAAATTAGATAAGTCCAGGAAAGATTGTGAAGCTAGAGGAAATTACTGAGATTGAGAGGGAAAAGACATTGGAGGGATGTGAAAACAAGGATGAGAATTTCAGAAAGAAGGAGCCAGTGAAGACAGTAAACACAGTGGTGATAAGTAAAATGACTTGGTGCAACTTAAGGCATGCACAGAAGAGTTTCAATAGCCTAAGGTTTGCAGAGGGTAGAATATGGCAGACCATCCTCAGTTGGATTTGGATAATTAAGTCTCAAGTTTTAAAAAGGCACCAATGAGATTTTCAGCAGCTCATGAACAGGGATGCATGAATTCAAAAGTGGAAATAGGTGATCTTTGTGATGGGAAGAATAGGAACGTATCAGTAGGAATAGACCATTCAGTAGCCTGCTCGCCATTCTATATAATGGCTGATCATCTACCTCAACATCATATTCCTGCTGTATCCCTTGATGTGATTATAACTAGAAACCTATCAATTTCTGTCATTAACTCGCTTAATGACTGAGCTTCCACAGGTCTCTGGTATAGAGAATCCTAAAGATTCTTCGCTGTCTCTTCGAAGAAGTTCCTTTCCATCTCGGTCCTGCATGGTTTACCTTTTATTCTGAATCTGTGTCTCCTGGTTCTACACCCCACAGCCAGGGGAAACATCCTTTCTGCAGCTAATCTGAGTGTCCTATTAAAACTGTCTACAGGGGGTTCTCCTATAACATGTGTTCTGGCAACATGAATCGGCTATAATGCGATTGACAAATAGAAAGTAGAACGTAGAACAGTACAGCAGAGTACAGGCCCTTTGGCCCACGATGTTGTGCCAACCTATTGTCCTAAGCTAAGATCAAACCACCCTGCACACTCCACATTTTATTATCATTCAGGTGCCTATCCAAGAGTTGCTTAAATGTTCCTAATGTATCTGACTCCACTACTACTGCCGACAGTGCATTCCACACGCCCACCACTCTCTGCATAAAGGACCTACCTCTGACATCTCCCCTATACCTTCCTCCAATCACCTAAAAATTATGCCCCACCGTATTAGTATTTACTTAGGGAGAAAATAGGGGAACTGTGTTTGTAAAACGCAAATTTGAGTTGGTTATAACGCGATTCCAGCGAGAGTGGATTGTATGTCATAAACCTCGAATATAATATCGCACAGAGAACGACCGTCATATTAGGAAAATATGTGAAGTGTTAGTTTAAAGAGTATATGTTGGACACATTAAATGCATCAGCATTATTTAAAAATGCAGCTCTTTTAAATAGAAGAATGGACTCCAATGTTAAATTGATGGTATAAGTAAAGAATGAAGTATAGTTTAAAATAATATGAGTGCTATTAAAACTTGCTCCTTTGTGTGTAGTATTTTTGCCTGGATGCTGTTGCGTATATAATCTATAAGAATTTTTTGAATTTGCTCACATATATCATTTATACCAAAAGTTGTCTGTTACAACCTGCTTTTTTCTAGCACTATTTGGAATACAATGTTACTCAGGTTTACAATGCTTTTTAATTCTACAGTTAACTTCCGTGTCAATGGGGCTACATAGGAAAGAAAGGTCAGATTTTTCTGCTTCACTTTTCTGAAAATCTATCCAGAAGTCTATGCCAATGGAATGTCAGGTCAGATCAGTATTTAAATGGAAGAGGGAATTTTACTAAAAATTGCCGATGTGTTAATTTCAGGGAAGTTTCATGGAGGGTTGCTAGCTGTGAGCTCTATCTCACGCAATTTTGCACTGTTCACCTCTTTTGGATCATGCTTGTGCTATCATACAGTACTGATCATTGCTGGGATTTCCAGTGACAGAACTTTATTTAAAGCCCAGCTGTCACTTCAAGGTAAATACAAGGTCAGATTTGCCTCTTTGCGGCATCACCTGTCTGATAAACTGTCATTATAACTGCAGCTATAAGAATGAAGCTACTCAGGTGAGGAAGAATTTTGGAAAATAAAATTGTTTTGCATCCTTTGTGCCCCCAACCCCACTTTCCCCATAGGTCCTGTCATTTCTATAGCACGATTTTCTATAACGCGATGTTGTGCTGGAACGCAACTATCACGTTATAGCAGAACCCCCTGTACTTTCTATAAGATTGCCACCCATTCTTCTAAACTTGAGAATACAGGCTCAATCGTCTGAATCTCTTTTGCCATGACATACCAGGAACCAATCTAGCAAAACTTTGTTGCACTTCCTGTATGTCAATTTATTTTTATTCAGTCACAGGATGAGGGTGTTGCATAGGCCAGCAATTTTTGCTCATCCCTGGTCTGTAGTCACATTTAGACCAGACCAGGTAAGAATGGCAGTTTCCTTCCTTAAAGGATGGTCTTTTACCCCCCAATAATCAACTCTTAATTCCAGATTTATCATTGAATTCACAATCCAATATGGCAGGATTTGAACCTAGGTCCCTGGATTAACAGTCTAGTGATAATACCACTTGACCATTGCCTCCCCTTCTTTAGGCAAGGTGACCAGAACTTCACACCAGATTCAGTCTCACCAATATTCTATAGAAACTTCTTTGTTCCTGTACTCAAAGGCCAATATATGTTTGCTTTTTGAACTGCTTGCTGCACCTGCATGCTTGCTTTTGATAACATAAAGTCATAGACTTATGAACAAGGACCTCTTGGTCCTTTCCAATCTCTCACCATTTAAGAAATACTTTACATCTTCATTCCTCCTACCAAAGAGGATAACCTCAGACATATCCACATACATAACATCTACCGTACACTTGCTAACTCAGATAGCCTGTCTAAATCCCTTTTAATCCTCTTTGTATTCTCTTCAAAACTCTCAATTTTGTATTGTCTACAAACTTGGAACTATTACAGTCAACCCCAACATCCAAATCATTGATATAGGTTCTGAACAATTGGAGCCCAAACACTGATTCTTAAGTACCGGCTATTCACAGCCTGCTCCAATTTGGGAATGACCATTTATTTCCACCTCATAATCAGTCTACAATCCATGTTAGTGCATTAACAGCACTCCTGTGAGGTTTAATGCTTTTTATTTTACTAATCTCCTGTACTTAGCTTGATCAAAAAGCTTCAGAAAATCCGAACACACCATGTACACTGAATCCCACTTATCGACTCTGCCAGTAACACTCTCTAAAAACACTATCAGCTTTGTCAAACATGATTACTCTGTCACAATTTCACACTGACCATGTCCAATCAGACAATGAATCTTTAAATATCCAGTAATGACTTCCTTTATAATAGATTCTGGCACTTTCTCTACTATTGAGATCAGACTAACAGGCCTGTAGTTCTTTGTTTTCTCTCTCTCTTTGTTCTTAAACAATGGGGTTAACATTTTCAACCTTGCAATCTGCAATGGTGCCTGCAGAACTTAATAAAATGTTGGAAGGTGATCACCAATGTATCCATTATCTCTACAGCAATTTCTTTAAACACTCTAGGGTGAAGACCATTGGGTCCTGGGAATTTGTCAACACTTAGTCCCATTACTTTTTGGTGGCCACTCCCAACTATCCTTGCTACCACTTGCTTGTTCTTAGCTCCACCCAAACAGATTCTACATCCTGTTCTTCTGATCAACTGCTCCTGTCCCTTACAACAGGATTCTTTTTCCTTCTTATCTATCTCTCGTAAATGTCAAACACCCTTTAATATTCAATTCACAGTCATGGTCACCTGCACCTATATCTCCATAATGGCAGATAAATAATGCTCTTTCACGTCTAAAGGCACCATCAATTCACCTACCTTGCTACAAATACTGCATGCATTCAGATAGAGTGCTTACAAATTGGCCTTTTTAACATCTTTCTGCAACTTGATTCTGGTTGATTCCAGATTTATTTCTGCTGCTTTTGCTTTCATTTTCAAATTTGACTGGAGAGGCACCAATATCCTGGCAGGGAGGTTTGCTAGTGCCACTCAGGAAGGTTTAAACTAGTGTGGTAGGAGAGTGGGAACCAGGGCAAGCAACATGTTCGAGGAGGAGTCAGAGACCAAGGTCAGTAAGGCTGAGAGGAAGACTAGACAGGGAGAAGTTGCTGATGGTCTGAGTTGTATTTATTTTAACACAAGGAGTCTGACAGGTTTTTCTGATGAAGAGTCTAGGCCCGAAAAGTCAAGCTTTCCTGCTCCTATGATGCTGCTTGGCCTGCTGTGTTCATCCAGCTCCACACCTTGTTATCCAGGTAAGGGAGATGAGCTTGGATTAGCACATGTAACTATGATGTTTAGCTGTTACGGAGACTTTATTGAGAACAGGACAAAACTGGCATCTTAACATTCCAGGATTTAGATGTTTCAGGTGAGATAGAGAGAGTTGTAAAAGAGGTGGGGGAGTTGCATTACTGATAAGGGAGACTATCACAGCTGTTCTAAGGGAGGACACCTTGCAGGGCTCATCCAGTGAGGCCATATGGGTGGAACAGGAAGAGTGCAGTCACTTTGATGGGATTATACTACAGGCCTCCTAATAACAAATGCGTGATAGAGGAATAGATATGTGGACAGATTATGGAAAAATGTGAAAACACCAGGATTGTCGTTGTGGGTGATTTTAACTTCCCCTATATTGACTGGCACTCACATAGGACTAGCAGCTTGGATGGGGGATTTTGTTAGGTGTGTCCAGGACAGTTTTTTGAAACAAAAGGTAAATAGTCCAAATATGGAAGGGGCCACACTAAACCTGGTATTGGGGAATGAGCTTGGCCAGGTGATCGAAGTTTCAGTGGGGGACCATTTCAGTAACAGTGACCATAATTCTGTAAGTTTTAAGTTACCTATGGACAAGGATAAGATCGTGCGAAAGTACTAAACTGGGGGAAGGCAACTACCACAATATTAGGCAGGAACCGGGGAATGTAAATTGGGGGTGGCTGTTTGAGTATAATCCACATCTGGCATGTGGGAATCTTTTAAAATCCAGTTGATTAGAGTTCAGGACCAACATGTTTCCATAAAAATGACGGATAAGAATGGCAAGATTTGAGAATTTTGGATGACAAGAGAAATTGAGAGCTTAGTCAAAAAGAAAAAAGAGGTATATGTAAGGTTTAAGAAACTGAAGACAGACAGAGCCCTCAAAAATTATAAAATTCACAGGAAAGAACTCAAAACAAATAATTAAGAGGGCTAAAGGGACCATGAAATGACTTTGGCAAGCAGGATTAAGGAAAATCCAAGGCATTTACAAGGAGCCAGAGGGTAGCTAGGGAAAGGATAGGTCCACTCAAGGATAAAGGAGGGAATTTATGCATGGAGCCAGCAGAAGTGGGTGAGGTCCCTAATGAACACTTTGCATTGGTATTCACAAAGAAGAAGGACATGGTGGATGGTGAATCTCAGAGGGGTATGTCGATATTCTGGGGCAAGTCAATATAAAAAAAGAGGAGGTGTTGGATGTTCTAAAAAGCATTAAGGTAGACAAGTCCCTCAGACTCGATGGGATCTATCCCAGAATGCTGAGGGACGTGGGGGAGGAAATTGCTGGGACTTTGTACAAAATCTTTGTATTCTCTTCATTCGCAGGAGTGGTCCCAGAGGACTGGAGGATAGTGAATGTTGTTCCTTTGTTTGAGAAGGGCAACAAGGATAATCTTGGAAATTACAGGCTAGTTAACTTTATGTCAGTGGTAGGGAATTTACTGGAGAAGATTCTTCAGCATAGGATTTACTCATGTTTTGAAAAATGTGGACTTAGTGATAGCATGGTATGCAGGGGAGGTTGTGTCTCACAAACTTGATTGCGTTTTTTGAGGAAGTGACGAGGATAATTG
Organism: Ginglymostoma cirratum; assembly: GCA_024137785.1. NCBI lineage: Eukaryota > Metazoa > Chordata > Chondrichthyes > Orectolobiformes > Ginglymostomatidae > Ginglymostoma > Ginglymostoma cirratum. The sequence continues at coordinate 45,518,172 of JAHRHZ010000249.1, forward strand.
ATGAGGCAGGTCAGTGGATGTTGTCTGTATGGACCTTAGCAAGACTTTTGACAAGATCCCTCATGGCTGATACAGAAGCTGAAGTCTCATGGAATAAAAACCGAAAGAACTGCGGATGCTATAAATCAGAAACAAAAACAAAGTTGCTGGAAAAGCTCGGCAGGTCTGGCAGCATCTGTGAAGGGAAAAATGGAGTTAACGTTTTGGGTCTGGTGACCCTTCCTCTGAAGGTTCTGGGATCCCTGTTGTTGGTATATATGCACAGATGATTTGCAGGAGAACGTAGGTGGACTGATTGGTATGTTTGCAGACAATACAAAGATTGGGGGAGCTGTAGGTAGTGAGGAGGATTGCTACAGGATACAGAAGGTTATGGATAGGTTGGAAACTTGGGTGGAGAAATGACGGATGGAACTTAGGCTGGATGAATTTTGGAAGGTCTGATGCAGGAGGGAAGTATATGGGAGAATCCTTATAGCATCAACATGCAGAGGGATATAGCCATGTGGGTCCATTGTTCCCTGAAAGTGACAATACAAGTGGATAAGGTGATCAAGAAGGTATGTAGCATGCTTGTCTTTATTGCTTCATAAAGTATAAAAATTGGCGAGTCATGTTACAGCTGTATAGAACTTTAGTTAGGCCATATTTGGAATATTATGTACACTACCAGAGGCTTTGGACAGGGTACAGAAACCATTTACCAGGATGTTGCCTGGTTTGGAGGGTATTAGCCATGAAGAGAGATTGGATTAACTTGATTTGTTTTCACTTGAACATCGAAGGATGAAGGGTGACCTGATAGAAGTTTACAAATGACAAGAGGCGTGGATAGAATGAATAGTTGGAGCCTTTTTTGCAGGGTGGAAATGTCAAATAAAAACCAAAAGAACTGCAGATGCTGTAAATCAGGAACAAAAACAAAGTTGCTGGAAAAGCCCAGCAGGTCTGGCAGCACCTGTGAAGGGAAAAACAGAGTTAATGTTTCAGCTCCAGTGACCCTTCCTCGGAACTGGAAATGTCAAGTACTAGGGGATATAGGTATAAGGTAAAAGGAGGCAAATTTAAGGAAGTTATGTGATGTGATTTTTTTACACAGAGGGCGGTAAGTGCATGAAAAGCAGTTCCAGAGGAGGTGCTGGAGGCAGATACAATAGCAACGTTTAAGAGGCACTTGACAGATATGGGGAATAGAGGGATGTAGACCATGTAGAGGCAAAGGATTTTTGCTTGGAAAGGCACCATGTATTGGTGCAGCCTTCGTGGGCCGAAGAACCTGATCCTGTGCTGTATAGCACTTTGTTCTTTGTTTGTAATTCCCATAATTATAATGTGAGGTGTGAAGCTGACCTCGTGACCAAATGTCTGACCATGTTTGGAAACAGTATTTTTGGTCACCAGTCCAAGTACTATGACACTAGTCTTCCGAATATTTAATTGGAGGTGAAACTCATTAGGTCATCTGTGAAGAGAAAGCAGAGTTAACGTTTCAAGTCCAGAGATCCTTCTTCAGAATTTCAGTTCTGAATGCTACTAGACCTGCTGAGTTCTCCAGCAATTTCTGTTTTTATTTGTTTCAGATCTCCATTATCAACAGTTTTTTGTTTTATTTACTTGGAGGAACCTTCTTCACCTTCAGCATTGGATATTGGATAAGTATTCTGACAAATTAGAAACATTGGAGGAGTTGAATGTGCTGGTGATGAAATACAACTGTCATCATGGTACGTGTGCTTTCAGATGATGCCACCAAGAAGCAGCCTCTCTGTGAAAAATAGGACGGGTCCGAGAATACATCCTTGGGGAACAGGACACTGATTGAACAGTTTTAAACATGGAATTATGGGAAAGATGGACAAAGATTTGGGAGGCAACAAGATGGCCAAGGACATTGGAAAAGAAAGGGACATTGGGGATGAGCTGGTAATTTGCAAAGACAGTACGGTCAAGATTGGATTATAGAGGAGAGGGGTGATAATGGCACATTTAATCAACAGGAAATATCTGAACAGATTATAAGGCCGAGGAGTGGGACTTGATTTGATTGGATTTGATTTATAGTAGTCAGATATGCCTAAATACAGTGAAAAGCTTTGTTTTGTGATCAGTACAGGCAGATCATAGCAACCAAGGACATAAAGATCATAGCACTCTAAACAGACAGAGGAATACAAGGTTACGGCTGCACAGGAGTTGAACAAAGCAAGATCAATATTATTTGAAGTTTGAGAGGTCCATGCAGTCTTGTAACAGCAGGGAAGAAGCTGTGCTAGAACCTGTTGATGTGTGTGTTCAAGCTTCTGTATCTTCTACTTGATTGAAGAGGTTGGAAGAGAGCATTACCAGGGTGGGAGGGGTCTTTAATGATGTTGGCAGCCTTTCCGTGGCAATGAGAAGTGTAACTGGAGTCCATGGATGGAAGGTTAGCTTCTGTGATGGTTTGGCCTGTGCACACAACTTTATGTAGTTTCTTATGATCCTGGGCAGATCATTTGCTATTCCAGGCCATTATGCACCCGGGCAGTATGCTTTCCATGGTGCATCTGTAAAAATTGATGAGGATCCTTATGGACATACCGAATTTCCTAAGCCGCCTGAGGAAGAAACGGCGTTGTTGTACCTTCTTGACTATCACATTTACGTGGGATGTCCAGGACAGATTGTCAGTTATCATCACTTCTAGGAACTTAACACTCTTGACTCTCTCCACCTCAGCTTTGTTGATGTAGATGGGGGCGTACCCTCCTCCTTTCTTCCTGAAGCCAATTATTAGTCTTATGTTTTGCTGATATTGGGAGACAGCTTGTCATTATTGTAAGTCCCGACCCGAAATGTCAACTTTCCTGTTCCTCTGATGCTAGCTGGCCTGCTGTCTTCCTTCAGCTCCACATGTGTTATTTCTGACCCCAGCATCTGCAGTTCTTGCTATCTCTGACCAAACAGTGTATCTCCTTCCTGTACTCTGACTCATTGTTGTTTGATATGCGTCTTACCACAGTGGTGTCATCAGCAAACGTGTAGATGGTGTTTATAGGAATTTGGCTGCTCAGTCATGGGTTTTCAGGGAGTAAAGCAGGGGGCTGAGAACCCATCCTTGCAGGTCACCAGTGTTGAGGATTATTGTGGAGGGGGTGCTGTTGTCTATCTTCACTGATTGCAGTCTTGTGGGTCAGGAGGCTGAGGATCTATTTGCAGAGGGTGGAGCTGTGTCCTAATTCTTGGAGTTTTGAGATTAGTGTTTTGAGTGGTCGGTAGTTCATCAGGAATGGGATTCAGGGAGTAGGCATGGATCTCATGGACAAGGTGAGTTCAGACATGACATGAGCAAAGGTAGAAGAAAGCCTGCAAGATGTATGGTCAAGAGAGAGTCAAGGTAGAGTGTTGAAATGAAGGCTGCAGCAGAAGCAACTGATCATTTTTAGTTACAAAGATGTCCATGAATTCCTGCAGTTATTGTTGAAGAATGTAGAGCAGACAGGGAGAGAACTTTACAAAAAATGTCTTCAGTTGAGAAATGAAGTTGGGAATATTCTGCATGCCGGAAGTGTCTTGAATGGTGAGCAGTGCAGCACATGGGAAGGGAACCATATAATGCTTTAGGTGGTCTAGCCTTGTCTGGCAGCAGATAGCTAAACCAGTCGTCCACTATATCCTAATAATTTGGCATCCCTTGGACTTAAGGGAGTGGAAATGGAGGTCATACCTGGAGAAAATGGTCAGACTAGGAGAGAGAAATTATTCTATTATAGACTAGGGCAAAGGTGGAGGAGAGCTTGCAATTCAGCAAAACAGAAATGTAGCAAATGGAGAGCTAAAAGTGAAGATTAGAATTATGTAAATTCAGTTGTAGGTGATTTGGAGGGTAGTTTCATTTCTGGGGAAGATATATAAGGAGGTAGAATTAGGATGGGGAAGGAGGATGTGGAACAGGAAGTAAACCAGCAAGTTTAGCCCTCAATGAGTGCATGGGAAGAGAAAGTAATGTGGGATAGTTGGGGCAACACTAGGGATTGTGGTGGGGATTTGGAAGGCAGACAGAGTGCCTGAAAGTGGAGAAGTGAGATGTGGTATGATGGTAAAGATAGGTCTAGGAGGAGGAATGAAAAGTAGGGAAATAAACAGAAGTGGAAATACAATGCTGAATTGCTCTCTCCAAGCAGCTTTCCTGGAGGAAAATGTTTTGTGTTATAATGGTCCACTCTGTTAGTTAACATCTGCTGTGACTCCAGGAGTCCCACTCTGGCATGACAGTCACTGCTGTATTTGCTGTAGAAGGAGACAATGAGCTGATATGCTGCATAATTTACTGATTTCTTGGCCCTTTGATAAGGATTTGGAGTGTCTTTGTCTTGAGTCTTAGGCGAGGCTCAACAGCTTTCTGTCCATTCTGGTACTTGTGTTTATACCCTCTGTAAGGAGGGTTTATACCCTTAAGGCATACAGCAATAGCAAAGGGAAAAATGTGCCGAACAGTGTTAGTAGCAATACACAGTCTTGTTTGACCCCATTTCTGTAAGTGATCTGTAAGTGTTCCAATGTTGCCTCTTCATAGCTAACCTTACCCATCATGTCATGGAAAGAGATCAGATCAAGCCTCTTTAGCAGGCAGCCAGCTTTCAGCAGCAGCTTGAATAGACTGTCTCTATTCACATGGCTGAAAGCTTTAGTGAAATCAATGGGAACTATAGCTGTCTCCATTGTGCATAGCTTTTTTTTTGCAATTGCTGGACTGAAAAGATCATGTCAATTTTAGATCTTTCTATTTTAAAACCACATTGGGACCCAGTTAGGAGTATTCAGCCAAGAACTGTGATGCCAATGGACAGATACTTTTCCCATAATGCTAAATGGAGAGATGCCTCAATAGTTTTTGCAATTGCTGAGGTCACGTATGTTCTTTTACAGGCTCAGAATCTTTGCATCTATGTTTCCTGGAGCACTGCCTCCTCCATTCACAGACCCAGGTAATTTTGTGTAGTGTTGCAGGTGTGCCATCTCCCTAGCTGTTTCTTACAGTCTGCAATGACCTGTCTTTGTTTTAAGTTGAACTATTTCCTCTGCTGACAGACTTGTTGTCTTTTTGATACCTGCATACATGCTCCCCACATTCTTTTGATGGAAATTACGTTTATGTTTCATTCATTTGTGGGGTATGCACATTGCTGGCTGGCTAATATTTATTACCCCCATCCATAGTTGCCCTTGAGAAGGTAGTTTTGAGCTGCCTCTTGAATGCTAACAGTCCATGTGCTGTAGACGACCCATAATGTCCTTAGGGAGGGATTTCCAGAATTTTCATCCAGCAACAGTGAAGGACGAGTGACATATTTCTAAGCCAATATGATGAGTGACTTGGAGGGGAAATTGCGGGTAGTCGTGTTCCCATGTACCTACCGCTTAATGGTAGTGGTTTTGGGTTTGGAAGGTGTTGTCTAAGGAGCTTTGGTAAATTTCTGCAGTGAATTGTACATAGTTCACAATGCTACAATAAAGCATTGGTGGAGGGTGTGAGTATTTCAGGATGCATTGCCAATCAAGCAGGCTCCTTTACTCTGGATGATGTCAAGCTTCTTGAATGATGTTGGAACTGCAGGCAAGTGGGGAGCATTCCATCACATTCCTGACTTGTGCCTTGTAAATGGTGGACAGGCTTTGGTGGGACAGCAGGCAAGTTTCTCACTGCAGCACTCTGAGCCTCTGACCTGGTCTTGTAGCCATTGAGTTTATGTTCAATTTCTAGTTGATGGTAATCATGAGGATATTAATAGTGGGGTATTTATTGATGGTAAGGCCATTAATTGACAAGAAGTGGTGGTTAGATTGTCTCTTATTGGTGATGGTCATAGCCTGGCATATGTGTGGCACAAATGTTACTTTCCACGCTTCAGCTCAAGCCTGGATATTGTCCAGATCTTGTTATTCGTCAACATGGAATGTTTCAGTATCTGACGAGGTATGAATGATGCTGAATATTGTGCAAACATCAGCAAACATTCCCACTTCTGAGCTTATGATGGAGGAAAGGTCATTGATGAAGCAGCTGAAGACGCTTGGGCCAAGGACACTACCCTGAGGATCTCCTGCAGAGATGTCCTGGACTGACTTGCAACAATCATGACAATCCTCCTCTGTGTCAGGTATGACTCCAACCAGTGGAAAGCTCCCCTCCCCACCACCCCCCAACCACGCCCCGAGCAGGTGCTGTTTGATAGCACTGTCAATGACATCTTCCATCATTTTACTGATGATCGAGAGGAGACTGACGGGGCAGTAATCTCCAGAATTGGATTTGTCCTGCTTTTTGTGTGCAGTACATACCGGGGTAACTTTCCACAGTGTCAGGTAGATCCAGTGTTGTAGCTACACTGGAACAGTTTGGCTATGGGTACAGCAGGTTCTAGGGAACAAAGCCCATTAGCTTTGCAGTATCCAGTGCCTCAAACTGTTTCTTGATATTACACAGAGTGAATTGAATTTTTATTCACTTATAGGATGTGGCCATTACTGGCTGGCCAGCATTTATTGCTCGTTTCTAGTTGCCCTCAATAAACTAGTGGTGAGCTGTCTTTTTGAACCATCACAGTCCATGTGCTGTAGATAGATCCATAGTGCTGTTAGGGAAGAGAATTCCAGGGAGTTAGCTGAATACTGGCTTCTGTGAAGCTGGGAAATTCTAGAGAAAGAAGGTGAGCATCTGGATATTCTGACAAAGCTGGTGCCAATATCTTTGCAGACTAGCCTTTTATTGAATTTTATATGAAGTTATTGTTATATTTAAGGCCATCTCTCTTGGAATTGTTTTATAATTAACGAGAGTGAACTGCTCAACTTTAATGACAAGTTCTATGACAATGACCAAAAAAAAAACTCAAACAACTGCAAATGATGGAAATCTATTACAATGACATTAGCCTCAGGCCAGTCTTCATTTTTCCACTCTTCCTTTCCAAATGTTACGTGCAATTTTGTCGATAGCAGCTCGAAATATGTTCAATTTTGTTTCTACACACTGTGTCAGAATGCTGGAGAGTGCTTTGTTCAATTGGGTTGCATAATTGTTGATTTTTACCTTGGTGGGCAATGTGGTCAAGTGTTTGTGCTTCGAATGTAAATAATTCAATTGTTGCACCCTAACCTGGTTCACACCAGGGAGTGATCTGTATTATAGTCAGCCCTGTGGCAACTGTATTTGTTGAGAATGCTGCTTAGAGAGTCACATCTGGTAATGACTAGATCCCGTTGGTGTCAATACCCAGATCTTGGATGTGTCCAACACATACTGAGATAGTTTGTTCTAAAAGAAGCTTTCACAAAGCTCACGAAAGCAGCAAAGCTCGAGTCATCTGAGTCCGTTCTCATTTATCATTTCAGGGTTATATTTGAGGCACAGGTCTGCACCCACTTTAAAAGCCTCTAAGTGCTAAAGATTTTCTTACTCGGAAGGGTTTTGATAGCAGTGCCCTGGCCCTGATAACTGACCCTGTTTGAGTTGAGAGGAAGATGGAAAGAACACATTTGTGAACCATTTGTGAGGTGTTCTATCAACCAAGCCTACATCTTCCTACCATATTTTCTCTCAACTATACCACCCTGCCAGATAAACGTGTAATGATTTTCTTTCAGTGATCCATTCTAGGTGATTCTGGTGTTTTTGTCAGGACATTTTTTCAGCGTTCAGCCTATCAAGTTCCAATTCAATCACATCCATTTTGCTCATATCACCAGCTACAAATCTGAATCTTTGAGTGATTTTAAGACAGAGATAGATAGGTTCTTCATTAATAAGGGGATCAAGGGTTATGGGGAGAAGAGGTTTGAGTAACATATCAGCCATGATTCAGTGGTGGAGCAGACTCGATGGGCCAAATTCTGTTCCTATATCATATGGGCTTGTGGGTTTGTCAATCCAGCGTGCACGTCCTTGACGTTCAGGCTTGCCACTAGAAGAGTCAGCATCTTCTGTTTCATTTGTTTACCTCATATGATGGATCCTGTGCATTTGTTGAGCAAAGATTCTGATCTCCAGGAAACAATTGATGTAAATGAACCCTGATGATTGTTTCTATTCAGAGGCTGCCCGACTTGAGGTAGGTGATGGCTGACATTGAATCTTCACACCGAAGGTAATATCCACATAATATTAAACAACTGGACAGACAAATGTACTGAAGAAAAGCTCAATTATATATCATATTTTGATAAAAAAGATAAGATTTATAAAACACTAGAAGTAAATGGGAAACATGAAGTAGATGGAAAATAAAAGGTAACAGCATAAGTTCAGAGTTAAAATCCAAAGGTTCTGTGTTGGAATAACAGTCATGTAGGCAGGGTAAAGTCGACATTAGATATTGATGAACTGAAAGTGAAACAGTAATTTAAATTTCTTTGATTGATCTGGAAAAAGCAAACTCATGCTCAATCGAATATGTAGCCTCGGTTAGATGCTCAATTCTGAGCTTGGCTTTGAAGCTTACATTATGGCCATCTACATCTACCAGTGAGAGAACATTAATCTCTGTTCCAAACTTAGTCCTGTTTATACCAATATTCTGTAGACTTAGCTTTTCCTCACTGGCCTCCTGAACTATTAAAATCCTATTTGGAAGGGAATGCAAGATTCGAGGGAAGTTTGGAGTGAAGATTGAAGTTAACAGATAGGAAATAGATTAGGGATAAAGAAGTCAATTTCATATTAAGAGGCTGTAATCAAGGGAATGCCACATCGATCAGTGCTTGGACCTCAAATATTTATACAGGATGTCAGCTTCACCATCTTTTAGGAGCAGAAAACATTTTGCAAATTTCTGTTAAAAGCAGTTTTTTACTCATTCATTGGATGTGGACAGTGTTAGCTGGACCAGTATTTGTTGTCCATGGCTCATTGCCCTTAATAAGCTGCCTTTTTGAACTACTGCAATTCATTTGGTGCAGTTAAACCCACATTGGTGTTGGGGAGGAAATTCCATGATTTTGATCCAGTGACACTGAAGGAACTGCAATATATTTCCAAGTCAGTATAGTGAATATTTTGGAAAGGAGCTAATAGGTGATGTTCCCATGTATCTGCTACCATTCTAGATGGTAGTGGTCATAGGTTGGAAGGGGCACTCTAAGGAGGCTTGGTGAATTTGCAAAAGGGCAATCTCCACTCACAAAACAAAATCTTATACGCTTTATATGTTGAAATAAAGATAACCATATAGCCTTACTGTTGCAAAGAAAACAATTTTAAAAGCCTTGAAATTGTCAGGAGTTAATAAGCAAACACTAGTGTTTCAAATTGTAGAATAATCAATTTAAAATTTTAAAACATCCTAAACTAATATAATGCACCAGGTCATTTCAAGTAAGGATCAGATTTTCTGCATGACAACACCCTGACAAATCAGTCTAGCTGCCTGATTTAAAATTTTTCAACCAAAATTGACAGTTAACATTTCCTGTTGCATCCAAATGCCAACCATGGTTCAGCAGACAGCACCCTCCTCCTCCTTTATAAATTGTTACTCCCTTTCCACCTTTGATTTCTTGTACATATATGTCTTGATGAGTATGAGATGAAAAGCTTCAGCCTTGTGACTCTTTAACAATGTTTAGGAACAAATTGTGCTTGGGATAATGTTCACTGATGAAGAATGTTTTCATATCACAACATAACCATGCATGCATTTTAGAAGTGTTTTATCTTTGTTCATCCTGTCATTTTCGGTCTGTTAAAAGCTTGCAAATTTGACCAATAAGGCCAAAAGTATTAATAAGAATTGGAATATACGTTTTCAATTGACTCAAGACAGTCAGTGTTTGAGAAGAACTGCCTTGAATGAAGAATGTCTTTAAATATCCTAAAATGCTTCATTGCTGATTGGCTATTTTGCATTTCCATTAGTTATATGGTCCAATCAGGATCAGTTTGCACTCTGCTAAGTCCTACCAATAGTAAATAAGGTAAATAGCTTGTTATATATTTTGGTGCTAAGGACATACAAACATTACAAATAGGTGGAGTAGATCATACAGCCTGTGACACACAGATCTGGTTGCTACAGTATAGGTAGGATGTGATTGCACTAGAGAGGGTGCATAGAGGGTTCATTAGGATTTGGTCTGGGCTGGAGGTAAGGATGTGGGAATCTGATTAAGCTGTACAAAGTCATGACAAGCATATATAGGGAGAAACTTCTTCTTAGCAGATGGCTTGATGATCGAAGGTCACAGTTTGAAATTAAGGAGCAAGAAGCTTTGGGGGGCTTTGAGGAAAATATCTTTCCACCAGAGGGTAGTGGGAATCTGGAACTCACTGCCTAAAAAGGTGGTAGAAGTCAGAACGCTTAGGACTTTTAAGAAGTATTTAATGAGCACTTGAAACAGGCCAAGTGCTGGAAAACAGGATTAGAATAGACAGGTGGATGCTTGATGATCAGTATGCCCACAATGGCCTAAAGGGTCTTTTTCCATGTTATGAATACTCCATGACTCAATTAGCCTGCTCAACTATTCAATTACATCAGGCAGATCTTATGCGTTAATTCTGCTTTTTAATCTGGTCCCTTTCCCGCCTGAAAAATCTAAAGACAAGATGATAATATGAAAATCCAGTCTTATACCTGAATAATCTCATTTAATACTTTGCATCCATCTGAATAGGCAGGATCTCTCTAAACCTAGTCCAACAGTGCAACAATCCTTCAGAATTGTAGTGTAACCTATCCTGATGAAGGGTGTAAACCCGAAATGTTGACTTTCCTGCTCCTCTGATGCTGCCTGACCTGCTGTGTTCCTCCAGCTCCACACTGTATTGACTATATTTTCTTTGTTCAACTTCTAGAATGTGAGAGTCCCTGAGAGTGTAGAGAAGTGATTTACCAGAATGGTTTTGGAGTGTTGGATTTTGGTTACAAGATTAGGTTTAAAATGCTGCAGACTGTTCTCCTTGGAAAAAAGGAGGGGCAATTTGATCGAGGTGAACAAGACAAAGACAGGTTTTGATAAATGTAGACAATGAAAAACTATGCCCATTAGCTGTGCGTAGCAGCAACAGGAGACACAGACAGGGGATATGTGGGCAAATATGAGGAAAGTGAGTGGTTATGATCTGGAATTCACTGGAACATTGATAGTAGAAGAAGAAACGATGACTTCAAAACGAAATTGGAAAGCACTTGTTGGAAATAAGCATGCTGGAATATTCTATTTAAAACCTTATCAATGATTTAAATGAGGGGTTGGATTCAATTTTGTGGATGGCCTAAAGCTCGGTGGAAATGTTATAAAGAATGATGTTGTAAAAGAATAAAGACATTTAAATGAATGTGCAGGATGGGGACAAATATGGGGCAAATGTGAAATTATCCATCAAACTACAGAAAGAATAGTAAACCAGAATTTTCATTCAAAAATGGAGATTAGCAATGCTGTATGGTTTTTAATACACAATTAAACATTATGACTTTGAATAAGTCTTAAATTCTAACAGGTGTCAAAACATTTGATTTACCTAGAATACAAACCAAAAAAGTCATATTCTATTATGTAACATCTGGAATATAGCAAGTATTGTAGCTTTCACCATTATGATTAATGCACTTTTTCCATTTTAAATACAATGTGTAATGATCTGCAGCAAACTGCCTCAGTTGCCAAAGTAATTTTAATGAAATAAACAAGACTACTTCCCAAATGGAAAGCCTAGAGTCCAGTAAGTCCACGTGCTGGGATTTTCTAAGCTTACATTTCTGCATATTGCTAAAGAGCACACAGCCCAGGTTAGGACAAAAAATAAATAACTTTGAAATGAGGCCAGATGCCTGAATGGTTCAATGATAGGGTTATGCACATGATGACCTTAACAAATTTAGAGATACAAATAGGATTATAATTAAAAGTTGTTGGTAAAATACAGGTAGCAAGATTTAAAACCTTATATTAAAAAAAAACTTTTAGCCTTCATCAGATATCAGGATCTGAAAATCGACAATGCATTCAAAAACGAATGGGAATTTGCTAATCCCAGTTAAACTGAAGCCTACATTACATTAAATGTAAAAAAAGAGTACAAAACACAAGTAATTTTAAGAAGCGAATATGTTTCATTCATATGAAACGAGACACACTGAAGCAAATATTTTCTGTAAAGTTTCTCAGAATTTGTCAGTTTATTTCTCTTGGAAATTATTCATGAAAGAAGTTGAGAAATATATAATTTGATGAATATTTTCTTTAAAAAATAAAAGAAAAACAATCAAGATCTAGTAACAAGAGGTTTGTCAGCAGAGGAAAGGGATTCACCTGCCAGTGTCCATCATTTCTCCTGGTGCCACCTCCAAATTCAACAATGGCTTGTGAAAAGTATTTCAGCAACAGTAAGTAAAATGTATTGGAAGCATTGTGGATACTAACTGGTAATGGCATATTAATTAACAAGATTTATTTACTGGTGTCATAATTCAATGAATATAAGTGTACTTTGAATATAAAATGTAGAATTCTCAAGAACAGCACACTATCAATCTTAAGTATGAATTGAAAGCTATACACCTGTAAACGAGAATATATAGTTAAGTTCCAGTACCCTTGTTTCATGGGTTTCAAACAAATTACATTAAAATCCATCACTAATTAGAAAATCCACGTCAATGGCTTTTCTTGCTAGCCATTATTAGTTTACCCGTTATAATTCAAAAGCCATAAAATCACTTGGTACATGCAAAATACTCACGAAAGAATCTTCAGATCAAGCAGTTTTCAATTCAAGTACTTTTTTGAAATCGACAGTTTTTAAAAAAATAGAAGAAGACATGAAAGTGCATTTGTTTTTCTCTGCTGACCTCTTTCAATGTAGTGAATAGAAAAAATTTTAGTCACCATAAATCTGGCTCTTCAAATGCTATTTCCGTAAAATAATACTGCTCACTTCTGAACAACAATATTCTGATGTCTCACTTTGTGATTATCTTCCAGTAACCCCGATTAGCACTACAAAAACTGATGTACTTGGAGCATCAATGTCAATGTTCTTTCTTAATTTTTCATTTGTTACTGTTGTATCATTGCTGTTATTAAAATTTAAACTTTTTAAGTTCAGTGGTTGAACATTTTTCAAAGAACCGTTCCATAGCTGAAGTGAAATTAACGTAGTTCAAATACTGATGGAGTTAGAAGATGCAAACTGTGAGACATAGGATGCAAGTACAGGATTGGTTGGAAGCACCTTCATGGGCAGATCCCAGCTGAATGTATCCACATCGATCTTCCCTGTCCCAGTCCAAGTAATTATTTCTGATTGATTCTCAAGTACGGTAGGCGGTTCCACTGGTTCGCGAGCTGTGACAAACTCAAAATGCAAACGCCACTTTAAGGATACTGAAATTGAAAAATATGCATTAATCACCACAACATATATAATTAAACCATTGTTTAAAGTCATACAAAATTCAAGGATTTATAAAAATCTTAAATATTTAAGATTACTTGGTATGCTGTATAGATTCTAATAATCCCTAGTAATTCACATTTCAAGACAGTGGGAACTAAATTTATTAGATCACCTAATCACTGTATGAAAAGAGAAAACAGGCAATGAGAGCAAGTACTCTATGGTTAGGGCATACTTGCAATGCTCATGGTGAATATTGCTATTTGATTCATTTTCAGCACAGAAATGTGGATTTTTTTTAAAACAAATTTCTCACACAATGAGTGTTGCTGGGTAGACCAGCATTTGTTGTCCACATAAATGCCTTTAAGAAGGTGGTGGTGAGGTGCTTTCTTGAGTTGAACCAGTCCATATTGTATAGGTGCACTCATAGTGCTGTTCTAGTTTCCATAAATACACAAAACAGGTCATCCCATGGCATTATCCGCCCATAGGAGTCCAATAACCACATAAATAAACAAATGCTTACCTACAGCGGTCATAAAGCTGGGAGTGGCACTAAGTGGAACAGGTAAACTGAAGTGAGTCTTAGCAGTATGCAAACATGACTCCTGGTGTCGAGCATGTGTGCTAAGGGAAACAGGCTGCCCTGGTTTTCTCTGGTATTCTTCCTGGACATGCTCTTCAGTTTGTAAAGACACTGAAAACTACAAATAAAGACAGACAAAGAGTCAAATGATTGACTACAAAATAAATACTGATAACTGTTTAAATTTTAATTCCCATAAATAACGACAGTGTTCTACACTGAAAGCTCATAAATAATGTTTATTTATCAAGTCGTGGCCATAGAAGTAATGCTTTAATCCTGATGTCTCAGAATTTTGCACTGCTAGAAACTAAACCATGTAGTCACAAGCAGTTACAATTTCATTTTGAAAGATAAAGGAAGAGGTTAGTAAAGCCAAAAAAAAGTCATTCTGTAGAACCGTCATTAAGAAAATCTGAGACATGTCTGTGCATAGATTGCTCTCTTTCATCCCAGTTTGACTGCTTCCACGCAAAACATATCTGTGGAGATTTATAATTATATTATATAATAATTAATTATAAATATATTTGGATTAGCTTTTGTCCATATTTGTGAGAAGCATTATATCCTGATCCAGCAGTATCACTCCAACAAGAGAATTATAAAACTTGATCCTGCAATACAAATGTTTCACAAGGCACTGCGCCAGGGGTATTGTTTGCCCATCCGTACTTTACTCAAGTGACGAAACAGTTACTGACTTGGTTCAGTTACGGAGGCATCATAATGGATCAGTTCTTTGGCTGACATCATGGATATGTCGCAAAAAGGAGCTTTGGACTGTGATGAAAAGTCAAGAGGAACAAATCATGACAATACATTTTCTCTTCTCTCTACATTGTTTATTTCAGGGGTGCTAAAGTTGATTTTATTCCCAATATGGCACCAATTGCAATCAGATAATTTAACTCATCCCAGGAATTGAATATTCTTCCCAGTTAGCCAGTGACTAGGTCCAAGGTATATACATACTTGAATGTGTATACAAGACAATATCAAAATATTTTTAAAACAATGGACCACAATTTTACAATTGTTAAAATACTAAGATTAGCAAGTACTGACCTGCAAACATGGAATATCGCCTTCAGAGAAATCAAATGTGCCCACTACATCCTCTCCAATTTTATAGATGGTTTTGAAGATGCAAAATTTTCCAACCTTCCCTCGCATATTAGTAATGTTATACAAATCTGAATAGAATGTATAAAGCAATTATTAATAAAAGTTCTTATTTAAGTAGAAGCACAAAATCATTGTTGTAATAATTAATTTGAATTCTGAAGTCTTGTTCATTTGGTGCATTGATCAAACATGCATGAAGCAAAGACTCTTCACCTCCTTACCTTTTCAAGTTCTTTAGAATCCAATAAATATTTAGACCATTTAAGAAGTATATTTACCACACCAATCCCACAGTTTAGTGCTGATGTGACCAGCTGCAGCTCCCCATCTGCATCCCAAGTTGAAATCAAATCAGTTACCATTGTGATTATGAGAGGAGACAATTAACTTAAATTTAAATTCATTTGTGGATATTTATTGCTGTCTTTTAGCTGAGCATAAGAAATTTGTTGTTCATCTCCTTGAATACAAGCGAATGAATTGCTGGCCATTTCAGGGGCCAATTAAAAGTCAATCAAATTGCTGTGAGTTTGAAGTCACATATAGGCCAGGCTGGATTAGGACAGCAGGTTTCCTTCCCCAGAGGAAACATGAATTGATTTTACAACAATCCAGTACTTTAACACATGCCCATTAGTGATACAAGATCCTTATTCCATATTGTATTTTATTAGTGAGTTTTAAGTTCTCCAGCTGTTTTGGTGGGATTTGTATTCATGCCTCTGAATTACTAGTTAAGTAACATAGCTATCATGTAACTAACGCAAACTATTTTAAACCAATACTGAACATCTATGTTATTTCATTAAAATTAGAAGACAAGTAGTAGACATGTTAATTAAAGTTACTTCTTAATAGAGGAATAATTTTCTTTTCAATAAACACTGTAACACTTCACTGGGGTACCATGCTGGAAATCAATTCCTGACATTTCCCAAATCATCACAAAAGTTAACCATTTTACAAGAAGCCCTTAAGTTAAAAACAGGTTCAATTCCTGAGTATGTTCATAAGTTGATGTGTATGCAAGTCGGAACACAATACAATATAAATATCCATTCCAAAACATGAGCCAATGCTTGCATATCAAATCCTTAAAATTAATAGAATTATGGAATCTCATTAGTAAGTGCAAGCGTTCATAAGTGGGATGTTCATAAATCAGGGATCCCCTCCCCACCCTTTTAAAATTGGCAAACCTCCCTATTTACCTTTCTTTCAGACCCAGGCTGACAGAAAGCAATCAGGTTTCTATACTTTACAAGAATTACTATTTATTACAGATAAATATATTCTAGCTACAGGTAAACAATTAAACTGTTAATCTATAATTTTATGTTAAAATCTAACCCCACATACAGAGACAAACAGACAGACAAAAAAAAAAATGGGTGTTACAGCCAGAGGAAAAGTCTGGGAAAGCAGCTCAATGGTCCCTGTCAACAGGATTTGCTTGTTTTGACTTGCTACACCTCTATCTTCCTTCTCCAGGTACTTTCACTTAATTGCAGGAGGCACTGAGAGATGAGTTCACATTTATAAACATCTCTGACTTATCGGTTAAAAGTCACAGCTTACAGCAAGTGATGGGGGAAAATAAAATGGCTTTCGTCAGGTTTAAGGTGTTTTATTATGGTAGAATAAAGGATAGCTACTTGCTTTTCAGTGGTCCAATGGCTCACTCCAAACATTCACACCCACAAACTGCTCAGCTACCTGGGAGCCAATCACATAGTTGTTGGCAGGCAGAAGGATTTTTCCACCAACAGCAGGTCACCATTTCCCACACCCATTAGTTACTTGTTGCTGGCCAAACCTCCATTCATACACACCCCTTGGCTCCAGCTTGTCTGCCATGAGACTTGCCCTACTGCTTGAACAAACAGCAGTACAAACAGCACTTACAATAAGTATCAGGTAACCTACATTTAAAAATTGCAGCAATCCTCTCTACAATCCTAGTTTTTAAAAGAGTTCTTTTCCCATTTACGACCATAATCAAATTAATGACAGTTCCTAATTTTTTAAAAAATACATTCAATCACAGGATGAGGCCATCACTGGCTAGACCAGCATTCACTGCCCATCCCTAATTGCCCAAAGGACAATGAAGTGTCAAAATCATTGCTGTTGGTCTGGAGTCTCACATAGTCCACACTAGGTAAGGAAGACAATTTCCTTCCCTAAAGGACATTAGTGAACCAGATGGGTTTTTCCAATAATCAATAGATTTATGGTCACCGTTAGACTCTTAATTCAGAATTTTTATTGAATACAAATTCCATTATCTACTGAGGTAGGAATCAAACCCCAGGCCCCAGAACATTACCTAGGTCTCTGGATTAACAGTCTAGTGATAAATACCACTACACCATTGCCTCCCCCTGTAAAAACAAAAACATAAGTGCTGGAAATACTCAACTAGTCAGGCAGCATTTGTGGAAAGAACAGAGTTTACATTTCAAATTGGATTGTCTTTATATCAATAACTTACTGATTCATTGTTATTCATTATTATTGATTGATGGAGAAACAAATGAACAATCTTGTGAAATTATTTTTGTGTTATATGGTGCAGCTGCTTACAGTGAGAAATATTGGCTATGAAAGAAAACTAAAACAGATATGATTAAACTGTTAAAGCACTTTGGGTGAGTAACACCATCTACAGGCATTAAATCTGTTATTCTACTAAACCAGACTCAGAACTTCAAGCAAATTAAACATACTTGACTTCATCCTCACCAATGTGCCTTACACGGATTTATCTGTCCAAGACAGTTTTGGCAAAAGTGACTGTCTCCACATGGACTGTGTGACAAAGTCCTGTCTTCACAATGAGAATACCCTCCATCATGTTTGTGGCACAATACCATGCTGTATGCAACAGACTTCAAACAGATCTAGCAACTCTAGACTGGGCACTCATGAGGTGCTGTGGGCCATCAGCAACAACCAGACTGTATTCCAACATAATATGCAACCTCATGACTCAGCGTATCACCTAATTTACCATTATGAACAACCCAAGGGATCAACACTGGTTTGATGAAGAGTGCAGGAGGACACAGCAAGAGTAGCACCAAGCATTCATAAAAATGAGGTGTTAGCCTTGTGAGGCCACAAAACAGAACTACTTACTTGCCAAATAATATGAGCACCAAGTGATAAACAGAGTCAAGGGATTCCAAAACCAACAAATCAGAACTAAGCTTTGCAGTCCTTCCATACCTAGTCATGAACAGTGGTAGACAATTAAACAATTCACTGGAGCAGGATGATAATCCATCTGGGCCTCTTACAGAGGTCTCCAGCATTACAGATACCAGTCTTCAGCCAACTTGATTCACTCCGTATGATATCGAGAAACAGTTGGAGGCCGTGGATACTGCAAAGGCTATGAACCTTGACAACGTTCCAGCAACTGGACCAATGACTCTATGGCCCTAGTCCTCGCCAGTCATTTAGCCATGCTGTTAGAGTACAGTTACAACACTGGCATCAGCCATGTCCTGTACATAAAAAGCAGAATGAATCCAACCAGCCAATCACTGCCCCATCAGTCTAGAGTATCAGTAAAGCGATAGAAAGCATCATCAATAGTGCTATCAAGCAGCACTATTTTAGCAATAATGTTCAGTGACACTCAGTTCACATTTTGCCAGAACCACTTAGTTTCAGACCTCATTACAGACTTGGACAAAACAGGTAAATTCTAGAAGTGAGATGAGTGACTGCCCTTGACATTGAGGCCATATTTGATAACGTAGGCATCAAGCAGCCCTAGCAAAACTGGAGTCAGTGGAAACTAGGGTAAAACTCTCCACAGGCTGGAGTCATACCTGGCACACACTGTGGTGGTTGAGGTCAGTTTCCTCAGCTCCAGGAATCTCTGCTGGAGTTCTTCAAGGTAGTGCACTAGATCAACCTCTAGCTGCTTCAACAATGGCCTTCCCTCCAACATGGGGATGTTTGCTGAAATCTGCAAAACATTCAGCACCATTTGGAGCTCTTCAGATACTGAACCAGCCCATGGCCAAATGCAACTAGACAAGGACAATACACAGGCTAGGGATGACAAGCAGCAAGTGACATTCATGCCACACAACCACCAGGCAATGTACATCGCCAAGGAAAAAAAATCTTACCAATTTACCTAGACATTCAATAGTGGCACCATCACTGAACCCTTACTATCTACATCATAAAGGATACTACTGACAAAAGCCTGAACAGGACTTGTCACAGATGTACTATGGATACAAGACCAGGTCAGAGGCTAGAAATCCTGCAGCATGTAATTCACACCTGACTCCCCAAAGTTTGCAGATCATCTACAAACACAGCTCAGAAGTATGACGGAATACTGGCAGAGTACAGCTCCAACAACATTCAAGAAGCTTAACACCATTCAGGGCAAAGCATCCCACTTGATTGGCACCACATCCACAAATATTTGCTCCCTCCACCAACGACACTCAGTAGCAGCAGTGTGTACCATCTACAAGATGCATTACAGGAATTCACCAAAATTCCTTCGATAGTACCTTCCAAACCCACTGGCACTTTCATCTAGAAGGACAAGAGCAACAGATTAATCAGAACACCACCAACTGCAGGTTCTCCAAGTCACATACCATTCTGATCTGGAAATATATATAGTCAATCCTTCAGTGTCACTGGGTCAAAATCCAGGAACTTCCTGCCCAATGGCATTGTGGGTCTACCTACAGCAAATGGACTACAGCATTTGAAGAGGCAGCTCACCACCATTTTTTCAAGAGTTACTGCGGATAGGCAATAAATGCTGGCTCAGCCAGTAATGTCCACTTCTTGTGAGTAAATTTTTTAAAAATCATTTGATTATGGTGATCCACGCTGTTGAAGTCACAAGAAAAATAGAAAGGAAAAGTATTGCTCAAGAAAGCATCCATTTAAAATGGAATTTTTCAGGGCAAAGTTTAATTTGAAAAGTTTAGCAAAACGAAATTACCTGAATAAGTTGCTTTCTTAACACAAAAACACCTAATATTTTAAATAATTGCAGTCGTCTTCTCGTTCCTTAGTTTGGTGACACCACTCGTCTATTGGTTATAATTCCAATGATTGCATTAATAGGTTGGAAAAGATTTAAGTTTGAATAGTATTATGCTAGGAAGAAACAGAATCTCCAATGCTAGTTTCATTATTAAATACTCACGAAGACTACGGCGGGATGTGCTGGTCATCAGCATTTCTGTTGCCAGATCTACTAATCTAGTGTCTTTTTTAACGTTCTCATCTTCATCCAAAAATGGATTTGTGGGAGCTACCGCATCATCTGGAGGAAACTGGTAATCTTCCAACCCTGATATGGTAAAAAGTACATTTCACTACAAAGTATAATCACAAATGAAATTAGTTTTTTCACATGCTTACACCCATATCACCGATGCATCTTCACTAGTACTTCCTTGTGGAAACTGGACAGTACCAATCAAATCAGTCATCCGATTTGCACAAAGTCTGAAGATCAATCATATTAAATATCAGGGAATATCCAAAATGGTGCATTACCAGCCAATTTCTGCCCAATTCCAGCAGTTAAAATTGAATCAATTATTGTTTTAGAAATATAACTTCTTCTAGACTGGTAGCCAAGATCTACAATGCTTCCATGCTTAAAACATGTAGATTCTAATGAAGCTTGAGTATGCATAGTGGAACGCATTTTTTCTTGAAGTTCAGTCTTCAGCACCAATTTCCACTTCAAGAAAAATTTTACTTCTTTGTTATAAAGTTAATTTTGCTCTAATTTCTATTAGTAAGCGAATATTCAAAATGTAAATATTTTACATAAGAAATTGTTATCTATAATTAATGTTCAGATTGTGAATACAAATCTGAGTGGTAATTTTTCTCAATCTGATTGATTCAACAAGAAACATCATGATTGAAAAAAAAGGGGAAAATCCTGTGTAAACAGATGCCTATCCTTATAGAAGCCTGGGTTAGATCCATCAACAATGCCATCAAGGAGAATCTTAACACCAATTTAAAGAAAAACAATTAAAAAGTCTCTTGTCCCAAATAGAGCATTTTAACTTTCAGTTACAGATATTTCACTGACTATAGAATTAGACACTATCATTCAAGTAGTTCCTAAAAGTTAAGTTACCTTTACCTCAGACTTACCATAAACAACAAAAACCCGAAAAGGAACCCGCAGAAGTTTGATTGCAGAATTGACCCTTTGACAGCCTACTGTCAATTTATAAACATATTTCACTGACTGACCACGGAAGGAAGGTGGACCATCAAGTGGTACAGGTTCACAGTAAGAATCTGAAAATTTCCAGCAAAATGAAATCACATATCAGTTCAGGAAAATCACTGGAACATAATCACTGATAATATTAACTATCGCTATATAGCAAGCATTTCTATGAATTTTTATTCCTAAAATTTGATAAGCGAGCAAAGGGAGTGCCTATTTGGGAGAGGTAGTGGGGTAGCAGTAATGTCACCGGACTAGCAATCCAGAACTCCAGGCTAATATTCTGGGGACATGGGTTCCAATCCCATCATGGCAAATTGGTGAAATTTGAATTCATTTAAAAAAAGCCAGCCTAATGACAATCACGCAACCACCGTCAACTGTTATAAAAACTCATCTGGTTCACTAACACCTATACAGGAAAGAAAAGTGCTGTTCTTATCTGGTCACCCATAGCAATGTGATTGACCATTAACAATCCTCTGAAGAATTGGAAATGAACAATAAATGCTGGCCTAGCCCATATCCATGAAAAGAATTTTTAAAAATGACACATCGTGTGGAAATCTTTTTAATTAGAAGCTACAGACATTCATTTTAGCACTGATTTTGTAGTTGTAGCATTTGCCGTCCATTATTCTTTCACATGTCTAGCACATTTCTGTGGGTCTTTACACTGTGATCTGCAATTGTCAAATAGCCAAAGGAAGCATAACGCCTTTGATCTACAAGGAATCAATGACATGTGTGAACAGGGCAAAGTAACTACAGTTCTGCTGAAGCATCTTTTCTGCAGAATCTAAACCAAATCAGAATATTTAATTCAATTCAAAATGATTTACAGAAACCAAAACAGAAGTATTGAAAAAATAGGATTCAAATGCATGAGACTGAAAAAAAGTTTGCTTTGTTTAGTGATGCTTCTACACAGCAATAGTTTTTAGTATATGTTAGAAACCTGGACATTGGGATTACAGCTCTTTGGTCTCTAGAACAAAGGCCACAGGTTTGAGTTCCTGGGATCCAACTGGATAGTGTAGATTGCTCTATTATAGAAAATAAATATTGCTGCATTATCAGGCAAGGCTTTTAAGTAGGTATGCACCTGCCTGTTCCTTAAATTTAAGTTAAGGAGTGATTTGATAAACATTTTAGACATTACCAGAATGTGATAAAGCAGATAGAAATGGTTTCACTTGGTTAGGGTGTTTAGTAGGACCATGGACATCAAGTCCTACTAAAACGATGCTAAAGTAGAAAGAAAATCTGGGAAACAAGTGCATTACTTGGGGGAATGACTTATTTTACAGTCTCACACACAGAAATAAACCAGCAAACTATGATTAAGTGTGACCAAGATATATAAGTCAACAATAAACACATTAATAACATCCACTTCCAGATCAGATAAATGTGAGGAGTTGCATTTTGGTAAGGCAAATTAGAGCAGGACTTGTGCACATAACAGTAGGGTCCTGGGGAGTGTTACTGAACAATGAGATCTTGGGAGTGTGGGTCCATAGTTCCTTGGAGGTGGAGTCACAGGTAGACAGAGTAGTGAGGGCGGCGTTTGGTACTTGCCTTTATTGGTCAGTGCATTGAGTATTGGACTTGGGCTGTCATGTTGCAGCTGTACCGGACATTACTTAGGCCACTTATGGAATACTGTATTCAATTCTAGTCTCCCTGCTATAGGAAAAATGTTGTTAAAACTTAAAGGGGTGCAGAAAAGATTTACGAGGATGTTGCCAGGGTTGAAGGAGTTGAGCTATAGGTGGGTGTTGAATATGCTGGGGCATTTTTTCCCTGGAGCGTCAGAAACTGAGGGGGTGACCTTATAGAGGTTTATAAAATCACGAGGGGCATTGACAGGGTGAATAGCCGAGGACTTTATTCCCAGGGTAGGAACGTCCAAAACTAGAAGGCAGAGGTTTAAGGTAAGAGGGGAATAATTTAAAAGGGGCCTAAGGGAAAACTTTTTCACATAGAAAGTGGTGTACATTTGGAATGAGCTGACAGAGGAAGTGGTGGAGACTGATACAACTGCAACATTTAAAAGGCATCTGGGTGGATACGTGAATAGGAAGGGTTTAGAGGGATAAGGGCCAAATGCTGGCAAATCAGACCAGATTAATTTAGGATATCTGGTCAGCATGGACGAGTTGGACCGAACTCTATCACTCTATTTTTAAAAATATCTCCAAGAATTAATACTTAAGGAATGATACTAAACAATTGTAAGAGCAAAGCCCAAACTTTCAAAGTGGCCATGTGTAGCAACGGATTGGTTTGAGAGATGAGTCAGGCAACCAGGAGAAAATGAGGAGGTCACTGACTGAATAAAATGTGAAACATCCCTCCTACTCTTACTCCATGACTGTCCATACCCAACCCATGCTACTTAATGTCCTTTATCCACTCCGACGTTCCCCCCCAATCTTGATGTCGACCATTGCAAATACACTCCTTTCATGGCCTCTCATACCCCCTGTACCAACCAAAGCCCTTGACCCACACATGGCCTCTTATACCCACAGTGTCAAATGCCCAAATACATAGCCTCTAAAGCACTTATTTTCCCCAATGTCAATTACGCACAACTCCCTATCACATGGTCCCTCGTAATTCCTATGCCACACTATGCCCATTGCTAATGGCACCTTATAACTGTGCCAATCAGCACTTCATGGCCTCCAAGCAATATAGGAATATAACAATATAGGTACAGCAGTAAGCCATTCAGCCCTTTCCAGCTGTCCTGCCATTCAATATGATCGTGTCCAATCAAATGCTTCAGTGCCTTTTATCCACCTTATTACCGTAACCCTGTATGCCACTGATAGTCAGAAATCTATCAATCGCTACCTTAAATATACGCAAAGACTGAGCTTCCACAGCCTCTTTTAGCATAGATGTCAAAGGTTCCCAAAATCTACCTCATCTCAGAACTAAGTAGCATTGTCCCTTATTTTTTAAAAGGTGTCCCCCAGTTCTAGACTCTGCAACCAGGGGAAACACTTCAGTTATATCTACCCTGTCTCCTTTCAAGTATTTTGTATGTTTCAATGAAATCATTGTTCATCCTACGAAATTCCAGAGAATACATGCGCACTTTGCCCAATCTCTAATCCTGGGATAGACCTGCCATCCTGGGAACAAGTCTAGTGAATCTTCATTGCGCTTCCTCTATGACAATAATATTTTTCCTAAGACAAGGAGAACAAAAGCGCATACAGTACTCCAGGGGTGGACTAATCAAGCTTCTACATAATTGTAGCAAGATTTCACTACTTCTGAGCTCAAATCCTCTCGCAAAAATAAAACGCTAAAATTTCATTCTGCTGTCTGCATATTAGCCCTCAGTGACTTATCAACAAGGACGCCTAGGTCTCTTTGCATATGTATACTCTCCACCTCTTATTGTTTAAGAAATATTCTGCACATCTGTTGTCCTACCAAATTGGATAACCTCACATTTGGCACCTATATTCCAGGTGTCATGTTCTTACTTAGTCACTAAGTCTGTTTGAATCGCCCTGAAGCCACTTCTCATCTTCCTCACAACACACCTGAATTCCACTCAGTCGGCTGAACGTAACTGTTTTTCTCTCTCCAAAGATGCTGGCAGAGCAGCTGAGTTTCTCCAGCATTCCATGTGTTTGTTACACATTCCCACTTAGTTTTGTGTCATCCACAAATTTGGAAATATTACCTTTGGTCTCCAACTGCAAATCATTGATATATATCTAGTGAGCAGGTGGGGTCCAAGTATTGATCCTAACCAATGAAAGAATGACCTATTTATTCCTGTTCTCTGTTTTCTGTCTGTTAGACAACCATTAATCCATGCCATCCATCCAAACATCATCTTCTATCCCGTGTATTTAATTTCTTTTTCTGACCAGCCTCCTGTGGGACACGCTTTGAAGGCCTTCTCAAAATCCAAGTATATTTTGTCCATCTGCTCTCCTTTACTAATATTTAGTATTGTCTTCAAACAGCTTTCACAAGCTCGTCAAAGACGATGTCCCATTTGCAAGTCATGCTGACTACACACAACAAATCATTATCAATCAGGTGTCTATTTACCACTTCTTTACAACAGATTCTATCATTTTCCCTACTACCAATTTAAGGCTAACAAGTCTACAGTTCCCTATAGTTCTCTCCGACTCCCTGCTTAAATAGTGAAGTGACATTTGTTATGTTTCAATCTACAGGAACGATACCAGAATCCATAGAATTTATGGAATAAAATCACCAATGCATCAACTATCTCTATAGCTACCACCTTCAACACTCTCAAAATCATCAGGTTCTGGGTATGTATCAAGCCCAGTTAATTTTTCCAGCACAATCTTCATACTGATGCTAGGTTCCTGCAACTCCTTATTCTTCCTAGCCTTTGGATGTCTAGTTCTGGGACATTTCTTGTACCTTCCTCAGCAAAAACAGACAAAAAGTAATAATTTAGCTTCTCTATGATTCAACTATTCCCCATCATGAATTCTCCTGACACTGCCTACAGTGGACCCACATTTCTTTTAACTAAACATTTCCTTTTTATGTACTAGTAAAAATATTTACAATCTGTTTTTTGCTAGAATGTATTCATATTAATTCTCTCCTTCCTCATGAGTTTCTTGGTTCTCCTTCGTTATGTTCTAGAAACCTCCCAATTCTCAGAATTACTGCAATTTCTCACAACTATATAGGCCTTTTAATCTTATACAATCCTGAACTCAGCTTTGTTTCCCCTGTTCTCCAGGTAAAGTAAACTCAGTGCCAATACATAACCCTGTTCCTCACTCCTTGGCTTCTCCATACTAACTCACTTAGTATCGACCATACACATATCTCAGGAGGCATGCTGGCAGAAAATAAAGCTGTATGTCTAATGATGATGTCTTTATTGAAAAGGAACACTCTCGTTGATATAAAATGATTTAATACGTTGAAATTCCTTCAACTAGTTAATCCCTTATGCAAACAAACTGTTCACATAAAGGACTGGGCGCTTTTATGAAATGTTAATAATTAACTTAAGAGCTTATCTAGATCATATTACCAACATATAAGCACTTATAGGAACAAAAACAAAGTTGCTGGAAAAGCCCAGCAGGTCTGGTAGCATCTGTGAAGGAAAAAACAGAGTTAACATTTTGGGTCCGGTGACCCTTCCTCAGAACCGATAGTGGCTGGGCAAACGTCAGTTTATACACAGAAAATAGGGACCTGGATGGGGTAGGGAGTAAACGATAGGATAGAGCACAAAGAGAGAAAAAGACAGTTGGGCAGACAAAGGAGTTGCTGAGATAACAAGGTGCAGAGCTGGATGAACACAGCAGGCCAAGCAGCATCAGAGGAGCAGGAAAGCTGACGTTTCGGGCCGAGACCATTCATCAGAAATGGGGGAGGGGAAGGGGGTTCTGAAATAAATAGGGAGAGGGGGGAGGCAGATAGAACATGGACTGAGGACAAGATAGGTAGAGAGGAGACAGACAGGTCAAAGAGGTGGGGATGGAGCCAGTAGAGGTGAGTGTAGGTGGGGAGGTAGGGAGGGGATAGATCAGTCCAGGGAGGACGGACAGGTCAAGGGGGCGAGATGAGGTTAGTAGGTAGGAGATGGGGGTGGGGCTTGGGGTGGGAAGAGGGGATAGGTGGGTGGAAGGACAGGTTAGGGAGGCGGGGACGAGCTGGGCTGGTTTTGGGATGCGGTAGGGGGAGGGGAGATTTTGAAGCTTGTGAAATCCACATTGATACCATTGGGCTGCAGGGTTCCCAAGCGGAATATGAGTTGCTGTTCCTGCAAGCTTTGGGTAGCATCATTGTGGCACTGCAGGAGGCCCAGGATGGATATGTCATCCGAGGAATGGGAGGGGGAGTTGAAATGGTTCGCGACTGGAAGGTGCAGTTGTTTAGTGCGAACCGAGCATAGGTGTTCTGCAAAGCGGTCCCCAAGCCTCCGCTTGGTTTCACGGATGAAGAGGAGGCCACAACGGGAACAGCGGATGCATTTATACCACATTAGCAGATGTGCAGGTGAACATCTGCTTGATGTGGAAAGTCTTCTTGGGGCCTGGGATGGGGGTGAGAAGGGAGGTGTGGGGGCAGGTGTAGCACTTCCTGCGGTCGCAGGGAAAAGTGCCGGGTGTGGTGGGGCTGGAGGGGAGTGTGGAGCGGACAAGGGAGTCACAGAGAGAGTGGTCCCTCCGGAAAGCAGATAAGGGTGGGGAGGGAAAAACATCTTTGGTGGTGGGGTCGGATTGCAGAAGGCAGAAGTGTCGGAGGATGATGCGTGGGATCCGGAGGTTGGTGGGGTGGTATGTGAGGACGACGGGGATTCTGTTTTGGTTGTTATTGCAGGGGAGAGAGTGTGAGGGATGAGTTGCGGGAAATGTGGGAGACACGGTTGAGGATG